>CM066037.1:357685244-358303503 GCA_033557465.1 Ichthyophis bannanicus
AGTTGCTTGGGGTAAGGGTTGTTGAAAGGGGCACCCCAGCAACAGGTTTTGAGTAGACCTCCACCATGGAGGGACAAAATGAGGCGACTTGTGTTTGCTATTTTGTCTGACAGGCACCCTGATGCCTGGGTCCATTGGGTGGATAAAGTCCACTGAGCTGCCCTCATGTGGAGGCGAGCATATGGAACCACATGCACAGTGGATGCCATGTGGCCTAGTAATTGCAACGTTTCTCGAGCAGTCAGATGGGGCTTTAGCACTGCTTGAGAAGCTAACTGCATCAAGCGAAGGCAACGGGCCTGTGGAAGATAGGCTCTTGCCCTTGGGGTATCCAGGAAAGCTCCTATGAACTCTAAAGACTGAGTGGGATTTAGACTGGATTTTGGGATGTTTATTATCAGCCCTAAATACTGAAGGATACGCATTGTGCAGGATAGAGAAGTCTTGGCCTCTGACTGTGTTGGAGCTCGAATGAGCCAGTCATTCAAATAAGGGAAGACGAATATTCCCAGAGTGCGGAGAAATGCTGCTACCACAGCCATGCATTTCGTGAACACCCTTGGTGCTGAGGCCAGACCGAAAGGAAGTACCCTGTATTGGTAGTGCTTTCCTTGAAAAAGGAACTGAAGGAAACTTCTGTGGGTTGGATGGATGAGGACATGGGTGTACGCATCCTTGAGATCTAGAGAATAAAGCCAATCCTGACTCTGAAGGTATGGTAGCAGAGCTCCGAGAGAAATCATCTTGAATTTCTCCTTGACAAGGAATTTGTTCAATTCTCTGAGATCTAAGATAGGTCTGTAACCCCCTGTTTTCTTTGGAATAAGAAAATAAGGGGAATAGAACCCTATGCCCTGTTGATGAAGAGGTACTTCTTCTATTGCCCCTTGGACAAGAAGGATGGCAACCTCTTGACCTAACAGGTCGATGAGAGAGGTCGGAGAATTGAACTGCTTCACTATTGTGTGAGGGGACATGCTTGAAAAATGAAGTTTGTACCCCTCCTTTATGATGGAGAGTATCCAATGCTCTGCTGTTATTTGCCAGCATCTTTCAGGAAATGGAAAAAAAGAGCCAAATGATGAAAACTGGAAACAGCACAAACAATGGCAAGTTAGATGCAAGGCATTGATAAGGCAGGCAAAGAGAGAATTTGAGAAGAAGCTTGCTGTGGAAGCAAAAACGCGTAATGAAGACTTTTTCAAGTACATTCATAGCAAAAAACTTGTGAGAGAGTCAGTTGGACCAGAAGATGATAAAGGGGTAAAAGGGGCACTAAGAGGGGACAAGGCCATAGCAGAGAGACTAAATTAATTCTTTGCTTTGGTCTTTACTGAGGAAGATGTGGGGATGTCACCATGACAGAAGTGGTATTTAAAGGTGATACTGCGGAAGAATTGAAAGAAATATCAATACACCGGGAAGATGTATTACAGCTATTTGATAAACTGAAGAGTAGCAAATCACCTGGATCGGATGGTATACATCCAAGGGTTTTGAAAGAACTGAAATATGAGATTGCAGACCTGGTATTAGTAATCTGTGAACTATTATTAAAATCATCTGTAATACCTGAAGACTGGAAGATGGCCAATGTAACACCAATTTTTAAAAAGTGTTCCAGGGGTGATCCGGGAAACTACAGACCGGTGAGCCTGATGTCAGAACCGGGAAAAATGATAGAAACCATCATAAAGAACACAATTACTGAACATGTAGATAGCCATGGCTTAATGGGAGACAGCCAACATGGCTTTAGATAAGGAAAATCTTGTCTTACTAATCCATTATGCTTTTTTGAAGGTGTGAATAAACAGGTAGACAAAGGTGAGTCGGTTGATATAGTGTATATGGACCTTCAGAAAGCCTTTGACAAGGTTTTGAGGTTTTGATAAAACTAAGGTTTTGAGAAAACTAAGAAGTCATGTGATAGGAGGCAGTGTACTACTGTGGATCAGGAACTGGTTAAAAGATAGAAAGCAGAGGGTAGGTCTAAATGGCCAATATTCCAAATGGAGAAAGGTGAATAGTGGAGTACCCCATGGATCTGTGCTGGGTCTGCTGCTTTTTAACATATTCATAAATGACCTGAAAATGGGAATAATGAGCATGCTACCGGCATCAAAGCTCCACGATCGGGGTAAGAGTGCCTGAGCGGAAACACTAATCCCTCCTGCTCACAAGCTCCAGCCCAATCGGGGCTGTGAGAAACTGAATTTAAAAGGCGAGCCACCATAAGGCACGCCCACGCAAGGTGGGCCCATGCCGGAAGGTCTCGCCAGAGGGCCCTTTGGCATGGCCCTTCGGCAAGGCATGGAGGCGATATCGCTGGCACCTGCAAGCAGACAATAGCAAACAAACCAAAGGTTCCACAGCTGAAACACACAACTCTCCAGGCACCAACACCATGAGATCAAAAAGCCAGCAGCAAGAACATGAAAAAACCAGAGGAAACCCACCGCTGCAGCCTAGACCTGCCTCAGGCCCCCCCAGGTACACCTGCAACCATGCCACTGTTCCTGGCTACAGTATACCTACTAACATCATCACCGATCATCTTGACTTACTATCTCATTACTACCAACACACACCCCAATCACCCCATTCCAGACACCACACCTATCCAACCAACAAACATCACCAACCCCCTCCCCCAATGGGGCAGCACACACACACATCCCACACCAACCCCCACCCCTAATCCCACAAACAACAACGCTCTATCACCCTAATCAATGCTCGCTCAGTCAGAAACAAACTCCACATGCTCCAAGACCTATTTATATCTCAAAAGATTGACATTCTCTGCATAACCGAAACATGGCTGACTGACTCCAACACAGTACTAATGGAACCAACTAACACCTAATGGATATAGTCTACACAACTGTTCCCGAGCTCACGCCAGAGGAGGAGGAGTAGCCAACATTGCAAAGTCGAACCTCCACCTCAGAAACCATGCATCAGAAACAACCAACGAAGCGGACATACTCACGCTAACAAACACCTCTCCATATGCCTAATCTACTGAGCACCCACTTCACATACCGACCTATCAGACATACTAAAACATGTATCAGAGAGCACCATCACCACCAAAGAACAACTAATCCTCGGAGACTTCAACCTTCCCTCACTACAAGATAAACATGCCGAAGCCTTCATCAGTGCTATAGAAGCAATGGACCTGACTCAGATCATACACGAAGCAACACACGAAAAAGGGAATACTCTTGATCTGATATTCCTGAACTCCCAAAGCACCATCTCATGCAAGAACCCAAAGATCACATGCGTACCATGGTCTGACCACCATCTCATCAACATCACCTGCATCTACCAACACACCAACGTCAAAGAGAACAATCAACTCGCAAGAAGATTTAAACCATTTAACAAAGAGGACTCTTTAGCACAAATATTACCTAAACTCCACACAAGCTCCTCCAAAATCGAAGACCTAATCAACATCTGGAATACTACAATCTCTTCCACATCATGCACAATGACAAACAGCCCCACAACCAGAGCGACTGCAACAAGAGCCTGATTGTTCACCCCCGACCTATGGAGACTAAAGACTCAACTCAGGAGAACCGAACGAAAATGGAGAAAGACCAAAAAAGAAGCCGACAAAGCAAAATACATGAGTGAACTAGACACTTACCACACATAAACAGACAAAGCAAAAAGGACCTATCACTTGAAAATCATAAATACTTCAATAAACAAACCACGTGAGCTCTTTGAGATCATCAAAAAGCTAACAAAGACATCAAGCCACTCCAACTAGCTCCCGAACATCCCACCAGAACTACTAGCATGCCAAGACAAACAGCTCCAACAACCACCCAACCCACAATTGAATACAACAACACCATCTCCTGCCTAAACACCACTACCTCTCCATTAGATCCCTGCCCTTTAGAGTGGATAAAGACATCTAAAGAAGACATAAGCACAGCACTAACCCACATTGTCAATGAATCCCTCAAGCAAGGACACATGCCAGACATCCTCAAAACCTCTGTCATTCGCCCAACCCTAAAAAAACCCAACCTGGACCCCCTCGACCCCGCCTCCTTTAGGCCTATAGCAAGCCTCCCTTTCACCACCAAAGTCATCAAGAAGATAATCCAACAGCAGCTCCAAGACCACCTAGATACCAACAACATACTGGACCCACAACAACACGGATTCCACCCACTACATGGAGTCGAGACCCTCATGACATCACTACTGAACACCCTCATCAAAGGTACACAGACCAAACACTCTGGATATGCCATGCTCTTCCTAGACATATCCGCAGCCTTCGATACCATCTCCCACAACACCCTCCTACACAGACTCCAGTAAATTGGCATCAAGGACATTGTACTTCAATGGTTCCACTCCTACCTGACCATTAGACAACAGCAGATCCACACAAGTATGGCAACCTCCCCCCCCCCCTTTCATCAGCACCAAGGAGTACCCCAAGGCTCCATACTATCCACCATGCTCTTCAATATCTACCTGTAGCCACTCTGATCGATAACACGCGCTCATAACATCAACTACCACATCTACACAGACGATATAATGCTATATGCTCCCATCACAACCACCAACCCAACAAATAGTCACCTGTCAGACTGCTTCATTGAGGTCTCCAGCTGGCTACAAGAGAACAACCTATCCATCAACATTAAAAAAACAGAAGCCCTCATAGTGACCAAGGACCCTAACTTCACCCCACCACCACACCTCATATTAGGAACCACCCAAATACAAATTCAACCCCACATAAAATATTTGGGAATCATCGTCGATCAAGCGCTTACATTTAACCAACAGATAAAAAAGACTACCAGAACAGTATTCCACAAAACAAAGATGGTACAATGGCTCAGACCACTCATTGACCAAAAGGACTTCAGAACAGTCATGCAGGCTATGACGCTCCCCCACTTGGACTACTGTAATATGATTTATCACAGACTACCACCACCCACATCAACCCCCTATGAACAGCCTTAAACACCACAGCAAGAATCATCCAGAACGCAAAAAAACATGACCATATCACTCCAATCCCCTGTTTAACTCCATGTTAGTTTCCCTGTTATCTGTAAACGAAGGTCAAATTATCTGACCAATGTGTTTTATTGTTACAATGTAAACCGCACTGATGACAAATAGCGCGGTATATAAGAAATGTTAAATAAATAAATAAAAAAGAACTTCACATCCTTCCTCTCGAAGCAAGGATTACATACAAATATATCCTGCTCATCCACAAAGCCCTCCATCAAACGCAGACTTCTCAACTCCGGACTCTACTACCCCAGCCTACCCCCAACAGACCAACCCATCAGAGCACCAGCAACACACTCACTATCCCTCACGAACGAACTAAGTTCAATCAACAGACTTGTAACAGGCCATTCAAACTGTATGCACCCTCCCTCTGGAACTCCCTCCCAAACCCGATCTGAAGCAACAGAGACCTCACCACATTCCGGAAACAACTAAAAACCATCCTATTTCAAGAATATCTTGGACCAGAAAAAGACTTTTCTCACTGACTGCACTTCCAGCCCCCTTGACCTACCCTCTCCACCACCAACTAAGAGACTTACATCCTCTGTCTAATTTGTTACTTTCTGTTCGAATCATCAATGTTGGCCCTCTTGGTGATGGCCCCCCCTTTTCCTTGTCGACTTGATTACTGCCCCCCCCCCCCTTTTTTGTTAAACTGCTTTAACACGGTGAAAAGCGGGATATAAATGTAGCTAAATAAATAAATAAAATAAACAAGATTGCAGATGACACAAAATTATTTAAAGTTGTTAAAACCCATGAAGATTGTGGAAAATTGCAAGAGGACCTTGATAAATTGGAAGACTGGGCATCCAAATGGCAGATGAAATTTAATGTGGACAAGTGCAAAGTTATGCACCTAGGACAGAACAACCCAAACGATGGTTACACAATGCAAGGTTCCACATTAGGAACCACCACCCAGGAAAAAGATTTAGGCGTCATTGTGGATAACGTGTTAAAATCCTTGGCCCAGTGTGCAGCAGCGGCCAAGAGAGCAAATAGAATGCTAGGTATCATAAGGAAAGAAATGGAAAATAAAACTTAGGAAATTATAATGCCTCTATATCGTTCCATGTTGAGATCGCAACCTGAATATTGTGTGCAATTCTGGTCACCGTATCTTAAAAAGGATATAGTCTTGAAGGACTAGAAAGGGGGACTGTTACTTCTGGAGAGAAATCTGCAACTGTGAGTATATACTTCTGGTAATTTTCTAAAAAGAATTCTTTGTATTAAAGCTACTTAATCTGTGAACCCACTGTTTTTTGTTGGATCAGTTAGGGCCTAGTAGCAGCAATTAAAGTTTGAATTTAAAACACAGAGGAGAGCTTTCTGGTTACATTTCATACCCAACAGAGAGCTTGTAGTTTAAATTTAATAGTCACTCAGGGCCAAGTAACAGCAAAGTACTTTTAGTTTAAATTTAACACACAGAAGAGAGCTTTCTGGTTAAATTTAGTACCCAGCAGAGAGCTTGTAGTTTAAATTTCATAAGAAGTTAGAGCCTATCAGCAGCTAAGAACTATAATTTAAATCAAATCAGAATTTAGCTTAGCACAAAAGACAAAACAGGGTCTGTACTCTTTGAGCAACAAATAAAGTCTTCTAGAGACCTTTACAAAGAGGCCTTCTACCTAGGGGGCAAGAGACCTGTGAAACCTTTTCAATAGGTGTTAACACCAGGTGGCAGATCAAAAGGCCATTTTGAAAGACTCCTCCTATCCAAGCAAGGACTGTTAATTACCCAGGAAGTTGGTCACAGCATTACCTCAGCAGCAGAGGCATAAATAGCTCAACCAGAGCTCTGTGAACCTCTGTCTTGAAGGACTAGAAAGGGGGACTGTTACTTCTGGAGAGAAATCTGCAACTGTGAGTATATACTTCTGGTAATTTTCTAAAAAGAATTCTTTGTATTAAAGCTACTTAATCTGTGAACCCACTGTTTTTTGTTGGATCAGTTAGGGCCTAGTAGCAGCAATTAAAGTTTGAATTTAAAACACAGAGGAGAGCTTTCTGGTTACATTTCATACCCAGCAGAGAGCTTGTAGTTTAAATTTAATAGTCACTCAGGGCCAAGTAACAGCAAAGTACTTTTACTTTAAATTTAACACACAGAAGAGAGCTTTCTGGTTAAATTTAGTACCCAGCAGAGAGCTTGTAGTTTAAATTTCATAAGAAGTTAGAGCCTAGCAGCAGCTAAGAACTATAATTTAAATCAAATCAGAATTTAGCTTACCTCAGCAGCACAAGACAGGGTACTGTGTAGCATCCCTCTTTTAATAAGTGTTATTTCCCTCCCTTCCTCCCCACACCCACCCTCCCCTGGGATAATCGTAGCTTTATAGGTACTTACACATCTTAAAAGAAAGGAGGTGCTTTCAGGTGAAGCTCATTACCCAAATCAGTCATACACTAAGGACATGAGATTAATTAAGCTTCAGGTGAACAAGGTATATTAAACGTATTAGGTGCAGTTTTATTGGTATAAATACCCATAGCAACCCCTAGTAAGTAAGAACTTAAAGATCTAGACATAAACTTAAAACTAAGATGCAGACAGCAGTCCAGCAGCGGGATGGGGGCTTTCCAGTCTTTTGCATTGAGTGTCACATGTATGATTTTCTCCCAGTTGGTGAGAGGTCTTACGTGTGAACTAGGTGCAAGGAGCTCTTTTCTCTCAGGGAACAAGTCCGTTCTCTAGAGGCTAAAGTAGCAGACTTGGAAAACATAAGACAGACAGAGAGGTACATAGACGAGACCTACAGGGATATAGTCCTGAAGTCCCACCTCCAGTCTGGCAGCACCCCTGTTGCCATGGAGGAGAGAGGTCACGTGACAGGAGAGGATAACCCTGTTGTGGCAGGAAGTGATCCTGTAACTAGGACCTGTCCTCCAGGTGATGTAAAACCCTCTCGCACCGAGGAAGTTTCTCCAGGGCCATGTGCCCATGAGGGAAGGGTTAGGACAGCCGTTATAGTTGGTGATTCGATCATTAGGCATGTAGATAGCTGGGTGGCTGGTGGACGTGAGGATCGCCTGGTAACATGCCTGCCTGGTGCGAAGGTAGCGGACCTCACGCGCCACCTAGATAAGGTCTTAGATAGTGCTGGGGAGGAGTCTGCTGTCTTGGTACATGTCGGTATCAATGACATAGGAAAATGTGGTAGGGAGGTTCTGGAGGCAAAATTTAGGCTTTTAGGTAGGAAGTTGAAATTCAGAACTTCCAGGGTAGCATTCTCCGAAATGCTTCCTGTTCCACGCGCAGGACCCAAAAGGCAGACAGAGCTCCGGAGTCTCAATGCGTGGATGAGACAATGGTGCAGAGATGAGGGTTTTGGATGTGTTAGGAACTTGGGAACATTCTGGGGAAAGGAGGGGCTCTTCCGAAGGGATGGGCTTCACCTTAACCGGGATGGAACCAGGCTGCTGGCATTAACCTTTAAAAAGGAGATAGAGCAGCTTTTAAGCTAGATATTAGGGGAAAGCCGACAGTCGCCCAAGAGCGGATGGTTCGGAAGAATGTATCCTTGAAGGATACTACCAAAAGCAGAGAGGTTCCACAAAAGAGTAAAGTAGCCCAAATGCCCTCAAGTATGGAGCAGACAGAGCTTAAAGAGCCCAATTTACTCATGTCTAACAATAGCCAAATTAACATGAATAAAATACATTCCCTAAAATGCTTGTATGCAAATGCTAGAAGTCTAAAGAATAAGATGGGAGAGTTAGGAGATCAAAAATCCTGAATAGCGCTGGTGGTTTTATATCTTTCTCTTCAAAATCTTGCAGGATACATAAAGTGTGATGGCGGGTCCCAAACCAGCAAAACTGGACTTTGGTACGGCGCAAAGTAACAGCGCAAAGCGAACAAAGACAGAGCCCCCCTCCCCGCAAAAAATGGCGGCCGCTCGGGAACACCCGCAGCCGGAGGCCTTGCAGGAGATCTTGGCGGAGCTGCGAGGAATGAAAGAAATAATGCAGGCAAATGGGGAATCCCTAGCGCTGATGCGTGCGGAAATCGGGGAGGTGAGAAGCTCTCTTGAAAATCTTTCAGTGCGCCAAGAGAAGGTGGAAAATGCTGTGGCAGTGCACGAGGAGAGACTCCGCATGGTGGACAAACAAGCCAAGCAAATTCGCTCTTTGCAAAGAGAGCTGGAGGAGGGTAACAATCGGGCCCGCCGAAATAACATTCGGATTGTGGGAGTGCCGGAAGGGGCAGAAGGAAAGAACATGGTAGTATTTTTACAAAAAATGATCCCCACGGTACTGAATCTTTCTTTTGAACTGCCTTTCGAAATCGACAGAGCCCATAGAGTGCCGGCAGTGGTTCAACTCAACAACAAGAAGCCTAGACCGATCATTTTGAGGGCCCTAAGATACCAGCAAGTAATGGACATAATGGGTGCGGCAAGATCCCGTTCTCCGGTGGAGTTTGAGAGACATAGAGTGTTTTTCTTCCCAGACTATGCAAAGAGTACTGTGGACAGACGCAAGAGATTTCTCGCATTGCGACCCCGGCTACAGAGCTTGCAGGCTAGATTTGGCCTGTTGTATCCTGCCCGGATGCGTGTGACGCTTCATAACGAGACAAGAACCTTTGAGGAGCCTGAAGCCCTACATCTTTACTTAGAAGAGAAAGAAGCGGCAGTTATGAGATAATGGCCTTTGTCTTTGGTAACTGACCGGGAGGCCAGTGGGTCGCAGTTCGTGTTCATGCGAACAGAAGAGATCTTAAGCCTACTGTGCCCGTGGTGGCACCAGTAGTAGTTGATTCTCCTGTTAATATTTGATTGTCATATGGTGGATAAGGGAGGGCCCCATTATGCAACAAAGGATTGGGTTACTTGTATATATGGCTTGGTGGTTGGGGGTATTTTTTATTTCTTGTATAGCGCTCATACATTACTGCCTAACATTTAGCAGCGCTACGATGTGCCTTCTCGCCCGCTGGGGCCGTTTGGCTCACTACGGGCTCACCTAGTAGATTTTCAGGGTTGGGGTTCTCTCCGGGGCTTGCTAGTACAAAACACAGGCTTTGGTGGCATGGGCGGTTTGTTTGGGGTATAAGGACATGGGGGCTGGCAACCAATAAGGCACGGCTATGTGCATGGCTGGATCTGAGGGGCTGGGCTGGGCTGACGGGAGGGGGGGCTGTAGACATATTAGGGGGAAGCATGATGATAGACGAAATGCTTTAGTTGAAGAGTAGAATGGCACCCTTAAAGATTCTCTCGCTAAATGTCAAAGGTATAAACAGTCCCAGTAAAAGAAAGAAAATAATTACATATAGCAAGCGTGAAAAAGCTGACATATTACTTCTTCAGGAGACACACTTGAATAGAAATGAATCTATGAAACTCAGCATCAGGCCCTATACGCTAGTGGCGTTCTCAGCTGCAGTGCGCAAACACAATGGGGTAGCGGTCTTAGTACGGAGTGTTCTTGCCCCACAAGTCTTGCAGACCAGTGCAGATGCGGAGGGGAGGTGGGTGAAGGCGCATCTTCAGTTGGGCCCGTTTGGCTTGACTGTTATGAATGTATATGCCCCTAATAGTGACAGCCCAGAGTTTTTTAATTTTTTGGCCAAGGAGATTTATCTGGTTCAGGATTCACATTTACTCGTAGGAGGGGATTTTAACCAGGCCCTTGACCCTCTGTTGGATCGAAAGCCGCCCAGAACCTCCAAGGCCTCAAGGGCGGTTACAATACTTGCGTCCTTAATCCGTGACAGAGGTTTGGTGGATGTTTGGCGCTTACAACATCCTAAAGAGCTGGAGTTTACTTTTTTCTCTCCGCCCCATCAGTCTCTGTCTCGGATCGATTTTTTCCTTATCTCAAAAAATTTAATGCCCTGCATAGCAGGTTCTGATATACATCCAGCGCATATTTCAGACCATGCGGCAATATCTCTCTTACTAGAGGCTGCTCAAAATGGTACTAATTCCCCCAGATGGTCTTTTGATAGGTCCTTAGTGGCCAATGAAGAGTTCTGTGTTAAGATCCGAACGGCGATTGCTGATTATTTTCGGTTTAACTTACCGCAGGACACTCCGCCATGGGCGTGGTGGGAAGGCTTTAAAGCCTCCATTAAAGCCACCATTACGAGCTTTGGGATAGCCCAGGCACGGTCCGCAAGGGCGCAGTGCAAGGCTTTGGAGGCACAAATTAAGGCGGGGGAACGGGTTTTGGTGGCAAGAACTAACCCTTGTGTACTCCTGCGACTGCAGCGTTTACGATGTCAATATAATGAGCTGCTGTCCGACGAGGTTGCGCGGAATCTAAAGGCGCAAAATGGTGCCTATTACTGGGAGAGCAACAGGGCTGGACGATTGTTGGCCAGTTCCCTTAAGGCGCGTAGAGAGGCTCACCGAGTTGCGGCGCTTAAGTGCGCTGAGCAAGGTCGCTTAGTAACTTCGGATGAGGGAATAGCTGAGCTCTTTCGAGAATATTATGCGCAGCTCTACTCGTCTGAAACTACATTTTCACAGGAGGGCTTTGACGAGTTTGTGCAAGGGTTGCAGCGGCCTACTTTGGATAAAGATATTTCGGGTACGCTAGACGGCCCTATCTCTCAGGCGGAGATTCGGCAGGCTATCCGGTCGTTGGCCTCAGGGAAGGCCGCTGGTCCTGATGGACTTCCAGTAGAGTTTTTTAAAACCTTTGCAGAGGACCTCGTTCCTTATCTGCAGCAATATTTCTTGCGGTTGGGGGAGGGGCCTGCGTCCGTGGGTGCTTTCGCGAGGGCTAATGTGATAGTTTTGGAAAAACCGGGGCGTGATCCACAGTCCGTGGGGAACTATCGACCTATCTCCCTTTTAAATATTGACTACAAGATATTTGCAACAGTATTAGCTCAGAGACTGAATGATGTCTTACCCCAGCTAATTCACCCAGACCAATGTGGTTTTGTCACAGGGCGTTCGACGGCCGACAACGCGAGATTATTGTGCCATGTCTTAGCGGGTGCAGAGAATTGCAGTTGTCCCTTCGTGGGTCTGTCGTTAGACGCAGAAAAAGCTTTTGACCGTTTAGAATGGCCCTTTCTTTTTGCGGCTCTCCGATGGTTCGGTATGGGAGAGGGCTTCCTTGCGTTACTCAAGATTCTATATACTTGCCCAATCGCGAATGTGTGTGAATTCCACGCAGTCGCGGGATATCTGTTTGGGAAGAGGCACCCGACAGGGCTGCCCCCTGTCCCCGCTGCTTTTTAATTTGGCCCTTGAGCCCTTAGCCCTATGTCTCAGACAGACTTCTCAAATTACTGGGGTCCAGTTAGGGACTCGAGAAATTAAAGTGTCGGCTTATGCTGACGATCTTTTATTATTTACAGAACCGAAGTCAGTGCCGCACATTCTCACTCAAATGGAACGGTATTCTGGGCTCTCTGGGTATAAGATCAACTGGGCAAAGTCGGTTGCCTTCCCGTTAAATTCTTACGTTTGTAAGGAAGACATGAGCCAATTCCCCTTTGTCTGGGAAGGGAAAATGGTAAAATATCTGGGTGTTTATTACTGCCATCCACTGACGGAAACAGTGGCATATAATGCTGATGCTCTCATTCAGAAGGTACGGGCGCTAATTACTAATTGGTCCCCTCTAAATATGTCCTGGTGGGGCAGAATGGAAACAATTAAAATGACTATTGTCCCTAAAGTTAATTACGTCTTGGAAATGTTGCCCTGTTACCTTCCGGACTCTGTGTATCAACAGGTCGAGCGGTTGTTAACGCAGTTTCTATGGCAGAATAAAACTCCCAGAATTGCTCTTCAAAAACTCAAAGGCAGTAAGGAGGTCGGTGGGGTGAAATTCCCTGATTTTCGTCTATACCACCAAGCTTTCTTGTTAAAGCAGGGTTCCCGCTGGGTATGGGACGGCTCTGGACAAAGGCCGGTTTGGTTGGAAGTGGAGGAGTCTCTTTTGGCACCGTTCCCTCTTAAATACCTTCCTGGTATGCTTTTTCCCGAGGAGAAGCACTGCCCTCCTATGGTGGTGGATACTCAGTTGGCGTTCAGAGCGTTAGGCAGGGCCCTTGGGTTGGAGGGCGCAGAGTCTTGTGACCTTATTCCCCTGTGGTACAACCCTGTCTTTAAAATTCAGCAGAAATCGTTTGCTTGGCACAAATGGTACTCCAGAGGGGTCTGGGTCTTGGGGCAGCTGTTGGTGCAAGGAGTCTGGAAACCGTTTGAGAGATTGCGAGAGGAGTTTGGTCTCCCGGGCTCACTGTACTTTCAGTGGTTGCAACTTAAGCACTGCGTATGCAAGAGTGGGGTTACGATCGCCGAACCACAAGCTGGAGTGGGGTTAATTGGAACACTCCTCCAGGCACGAGAGGACATGGTAGGGAAAGGTGTGGCTTCGCGCTACTATGATCTTTTATGTCAGCGGAAGCGACTGCAGACTGAGGGTACACAGAGGGGCTGGGAGCTTGTTGCTGAGTGTACATTACCGCCTCAAAGTTGGCGGAGATTCTGGTCTCAACAGACGCGAGTGTCCAAATCAGCGGCAATAACCAAAGTGTTGTTCTTTTTTGCCCATCGAGCTTACTACACCCCAGTTAGGATCAGTAGGTGGGGCGGCGGTGTAGGAAATTGCTGTTGGTCTTGCCAGAAGGGGGTAGGGACGCTTGCTCATATTGTCTATGAATGTTCTTGCCTACAAGTCTTTTGGACTAAAGTGTGGGAGCGGACACAGACAGTTTTAAGTTTTAGTGCTCCTTTGTTCTGGAGGGTTATCTGTTTCCGCTCTCTTGCTAGCATCTCGACATTACGTAAAGACTGCTTTTTCCTGTTAGATTTTATGCTGGGCATCGCTTTATACTTGATTGTGAATAACTGGAAGCATACATATGATGTACACTGGGTTGTTTGGTGGAATTCTGTTTGCTTATACAGTAAATATGAACAAATGCCTCGTAAAGGGGCTCCCCGGATGCCTGCGACCTTCTCGCGCTGGGCAGCCTTGCGGGACTTCATGGATAGGACTCGCACCCGTGCAGCCTACTAAGAGAGATAAATGTTTAGTACTGATGTAACCCCTCGCCATGTTTCTCTTTGAAGTCTTGGTGGTGATAGTTTCAAGCGCCTGTGTCCTGATATGGGGAAAACTTCTTTGTTGTTGTTTTATTTCTTTTGGTTACTAGCAAGCCCTGGGGGGGGGGGGGGGGAGGGGAGGGGAAGGGAGAGGGGGAGGGGGGGAAGTGTTTCTGTTTCTTTTGTGTGTAGTGGGGGAGAGGTTTGTGTATCTTGTTTTCTGTGCAGTTAACTTTACAGATGTGTTATGACGGTTTTGTTCTGTTTTATATAATAAATAAAGATATAAAAAAAAAAAAAAAGATGGGAGAGTTAGAATATATAGCACTAAATGAAAGGTTAGATATGATTGGAATATCAGAGACATGGTGGAGGGAGGACAACCAGTGGGACACTGTGATACCTGGGTACAAACTATATCGTAATGATAGAGCTGATCAAATTGGTGGAGGGGTTGCGCTCTATGTTAGAGAGGGCATTGACTCAGAAAGGATTAAAGTTTTGCAGGAAACAAAATCTGCTGTAGAATCTATATGGATTGAAATTCCATATAAAAGGGGGAAGGCGATGGCAGTGGGGGTGTACTATCGAGCACCTGGCCAGAATGACCAAATGGATGATGAAATGCTCAAAGAAATCAAGGAAGCTAACAAAAGTTACAGCGCAGTAATAATAATGGGTGATTTCAATTACCCCGGTATCGACTGGGTCAGTGTCACGTCAGGATATGCTAGGGAGATAAAGTTCCTAGATGAAATAAATGACTGCTTCTTGGAGCAGCTGGTTCATGAACCGACCAGAGGGGAAGCCATATTAGACCTAGTCCTTAGTGGAACACCAGATCTAGTGCAAGAGATAAGGGTGTTGGGGCCACTTGGCAATAGTGATCATAGCATGATCGCCTTTGATTTAATTAGTGGAGGAGGGATAGTAAGGAAATCCACAGTACTACCTTTTAACTTTCGAAAGGGAGACTATGATAAAATGAGGAAAACAGTTAAGAAAAAACTAAAAGGGGCAGTTGCAAAGGTTAAAGACGTACATCAAGCTTGGGTGTTGTTGAAAAATACTATCTTGGAAGCCCAGACCAGCTGTATTCAACGCTTTAAGAAAAGTGGAAGGAAGTCCAAAAAACTGCCAGCATGGTTTAAAGGTGAGGCCAGAGAGGCTGTTATTGCCAAAAAAGCATCTTTCAGGAAATGGAAAAAAGAGCCAAACGATGAAACCTGGAAACAGCACAAGCACTGGCAAGTCAAATGCAAGGCATTGATAAGGCAGGCAAAGAGAGAATTCGAGAAGAAGCTTGCTGCGGAAGCAAAAACGCGAAATAAAGACCTTTTCAAGTACATTCGTAGCAAAAAACCTGTGAGAGAGTCAGTTGGTCCATTAGATGATAAAGGGGTTAAAGGAGCACTAAGAGGCGACAAGGCGATAGCGGAGAGACTGAATGAAATCTTTGCTTCGGTCTTTACTGAGGAAGATGTAGGGATGTTACCCATGACTGAAGTGGTATTTAAAGGTGCGGAAGAATTGAAGGAAATATCGATACATCGGGAAGATGTCTTACAACTATTAGATAAACTGAAGAGTAGCAAATCACCTGGGCCGGATGGTATACATCCAAGGGTGTTGAAAGAACTGAAATATGAGATTGCAGAACTGCTATCAGTAATCTGTGAACTATCATTAAAATCATCTCTAATATCTGAAGATTGGAGGATCGCCAATGTAACACCAATTTTTAAAAAGGGTTCCAGGGGTGATCCGGGAAACTACAGACCGGTGAGCCTGACGTCAGTACCGGGAAAAATGGTAGAAACCATCATAAAGAATAAAATTACTCAGCATGTAGATAGTCACAACCTAATGGGAGACAGCCAACATGGCTTTAGACAAGGAAGATCTTGTCTTACTAATCTGTTATGTTTTTTTAAAGGAGTGAATAAACAGGTGGACAAAGGTGAGTCGGTTGATATTGTGTATCTGGACTTTCATAAAGCCTTTGACAAGGTCCCTCATCAGAGACTTTTGTCAAAACTAAAGAGGCATGGGATAGGAGGCAGTGTACTATTGTGGATCAGGAACTGGTTAAAAGATAGAAAGCAGAGGGTAGGGCTAAATGGCCAATTTTCCCAATGGAAAAAGGTGAATAGTGGTGTACCCCAGGGATCTGTGCTGGGTCCGCTGCTTTTTGACATATTCATAAATGACCTGGAAAGTGGAATAACGAGTGAGGTTATCAAATTTGCAGATGACACAAAACTATTTAAAGTTGTTAAAACCCAAGAGGATTGTGAAAAATTGCAAGAGGATCTTGATAAATTGGAAGACTGGGCATCAAAATGGCAGATGAAATTTAATGTGGACAAGTCCAAGGTTATGCACCTAGGGAAGAACAACCCAAACTATGGTTACACGATGCAAGGTTCCACATTAGGAACCACCACCCAGGAAAAAGCAAGGGAAGGATTATCTTCAGAAACACTAGCTTTTTCACCAACTCCGGTGCTAGCCATGAATGATGAGGAATTACAATATCCTCCGGCATGGAGAATATATGTTCACTGGGCACACTGGTTGGCAGGCAGGACAAGAAATTCTGTGTAACCTTGGCTAAGTTTGGCCAGATGACCATTTTATATGTACAGTATTCCAAGGGATTGTGGGCATGACCTCAATGGGCTATTCAAGGTAACATGTTACTGAAATCCTTGCATGGGGGGCTGATCTCTGCAGCTTAGTATTATAGCTGGGTTCTGGTCATCAAAGACTCTCTGGCTGGGGCTCATGGGCAACAGGCAGTGGTGGGATTAGGCTGGTTTGGCCCAGTTCACACAAACCATTCCTGACACAGGCTGCATTTGCTGAACTGGGCCAACAATGGTGCTGCACTGGCAGGAATCTCCCATCCTCCAGTGGTTTGATATGATTGGAATATCAGAGACATGGTGGAAGGAGGACAACCAGTGGGACACTGTGATACCTGGGTACAAACTATATCGTAATGATAGAGCTGATCAAATTGGTGGAGGGGTTGCGCTCTATGTTAGAGGGGCATTGACTCAGAAAGGATTAAAGTTTTGCAGGAAACAAAATCTGCTGTAGAATCTATATGGATTGAAATTCCATATAAAAGGGGGAAGGCAAAGGCAGTGGGGGTTTATTATTGAGCACCTGGCCAGAATGACCAAATGGATGATGAAATGTTCAATGCTCAAAGAAAGTGGAAGAAATCAAGGAAGCTAACAAAAGTTACAGCGCAGTAATAATAATGGGTGATTTCAATTACCCCGGTATCGACTGGATCAGTGTCACGTCAGGACATGCTAGGGAGATAAAGTTCCTAGATGAAATAAATGACTGCTTCTTGGAGCAGCTGGTTCATGAACCAACCAGAGGGGAAGCCATATTAGACCTAGTCCTTAGTGGAACACCAGATCTAGTGCAAGAGATAAGGGTGTTGGGGCCACTTGGCAATAGTGATCATAGCATGATCGCCTTTGATTTAATTAGTGGAGGAGGGACAGTAAGGAAATCCACAGTACTACCTTTTAACTTTCGAAAGGGAGACTATGATAAAATGAGGAAAACAGTTAATAAAAAACTAAAAGGAGCAGTTGCAAAGGTTAAAGACGTACATCAAGCTTGGGTGTTGTTGAAAAATACTATCTTGTAAGCCCAGACCAGCTGTATTCCACGCTTTAAGAAAAGTGGAAGGAAGTCATTCATCAGAAAGTACAACTATACCTGGAACGAGAACTGCCTGAAGTGTAAGCAGGATTCAGGAAAGGGTAATGAATGAGAGACATTATCGCAGATGTGAGATGGATCCTTGAAAAGACAAAAGAATACCAAAAGGATATCCATATGTGTTTTATTGACTACAGCAAGGCTTTTTACTGTGTAAATCACGAGAAACTCTGGACCACATTAAGAAGCATGGGTATACCAGAACACCTGATCGTTCTCTTGCACAACCTTTACATTGATCAAGAAGCAACACTTCATCAGAACTAGGAGAAGCAGAATGGTTTAAAATATGCAAAGCTGTTTTGACAAGGCTGCATACTTTCCCCCAATCTCTTTAATTTATATGCAGAACAAATCATCAGAGAAGCAGGATTGTACGAAGATAACAGAGGTGTGAAGATTGGTGGGAGATTCATTAACAACCTTCGCTATGCTGATGATACCACATTACTGGCTGAAAGTGAAGATGATTTGAAACATTTGCTTCTCAAGATCAAGGATTATAGTCTTAAAATGGGTCTGCACCTTAATGTTAAGAAGATAAAGATCCTGACAACTGGCAAAATCAATAAGATCATCACTGTTGGAGAAGAAATTGAAATAGTTGACAGCTTTAACTTACTTAGATCAACAATCAATAATGATAATTAGTGTGTAACATGTACAAGGAAAGAGCATTTGCTGGCTGAAAAGAACCTTTTTGGTTGTCCAAGCAACACAGTGAAATCAACTGCAAAGGACTACTTCTAACGTATAAAGGAAAAAAAAATGTATGTGCATATATTAATGTCAAAAGCAGCACATTTGTTGTGAACCAAACCTGTTTGATGCATTTGTGCCTGCTTAATACCTGGTCTGCTTCACTGAGTCTGTATTGATTTTTCCTTCATGGTCTTGGGATTTTTCTGACAGTACACTGTCGGGGCTCCCCCCCCCCCATCGTTGATACATGAGGCCGTTGAACTCAACGGGATGCGTCTCCCCATCCTCGTCGGTGGTGGTCTCCTCCAGCAATGACGCAATCCTATTTGAGATCCCCCAATCTGTAATAAACATAACTTTTTAAGCAATAACAGACTCCTCAGTGAGGCAAAGGGTTAATTTAATTACATTCTTGCAAGAAAGGGTGAATGGTTGAATAAGCTTTCACACCTATCCTCTGTTTCACAGTTCTTTTATAGCACACTATGTCCTCTCCCCCTTTCAGCATGTCTATAACTCATTGGTTAATACACCCGCACCTATGTCAGGCTACGTGTTACTAGCCACATAGTCTCTCTTCCCAGGATGCAGACATACAGCAAAGGAAGTCATAAAGTCATTACATACTACACTATGTCCTCTCCCTCTTCCAGCATGTCTATAACTCATTGGTTAATACTTATCTCTCTCCACTTCTTTGTACTTCTGCAACTGTGACAGGCTACGTGTTACTAGCCACGTAGTCTCTCCTTCCAGGATGCAGGTATACAAGAAATGGAGTTAGAAAGTCATTACATACAAAATTATATTACAGAGTGGTAAATGAGTGAAATACAAGAATTATATTACATTGTAAAAATAACATATCACATTTGTTTATATCATTGAGTATTGGCTTTCTTCCAAAAACATTAGCCTTTCATTATAGGAGTTTCTAGTCTATATTATAGGGCAGTTTCTCCAAATGGGTTATTTTGCACATACCATGACAGTCATGAACCTCACTTCTAAGTCAGGATA
Organism: Ichthyophis bannanicus; assembly: GCA_033557465.1. Lineage (NCBI taxonomy): Eukaryota > Metazoa > Chordata > Amphibia > Gymnophiona > Ichthyophiidae > Ichthyophis > Ichthyophis bannanicus. Next base: position 357,704,831 of record CM066037.1, read on the forward strand.
TGTGAAGTATGATCTCAGTCTCTTAAATTTACTGCTAATGCTCAGTGTAGCACTTGCATTGTGCCAAAAAGCCTCCTTCTGGAGTTCATACGATGTAATATGTGTGGGTAATTTATCATTGAGTGGTCTTCCTTACTAGTGCTGATTGGTGACTCTTTTCTGAGGATTCCATCTGCCGACTAGATTTGATGTTCCAGGAAGTGTGCTGTTGGCCAGGTGCCAAATTCCAAGATGTTAGAGTTTGCTGAGTCTCATCAAGCTTACTATTATCCAATGATGCTCATCCATGTTGGCAAAAATGATACTGCCAGATACTCCTCCAAGCATATCAAGAGTGACTTCATGGCTCTGGAAGAGAGGGTGAAGCAGATAGGTACTCAGGTGATGTTCTCGTCGATACTCCCTGTTGAGGATAAAGGCCAAGGCACAGAAGCTCGTATCCAAATATCAATACATGGCTGCATGGATGATGTCATTGAGAGCTTTTTAGTTTCCTGGACCATGGGATGATCTTCCAAGGGCTTCTGAGCAGAGATGGTGTCCACCTATCCAAGAAGAGCTGAAGTGTCTTCCGCAGCAGATAGGCTAACCTACTGAAGAGGGTTTTAAATTAGATTTGTTGGAGATGGGTGAAGAAAGCTTCTAGGTAAGTGAAAACCCTCAGGTTAGTAAAACATTAAATACAAATACCTCTGTAGACATGGGTAAAAGGGCAACATCTGGAAAATGGTGTTTATTAATACCCATAGTATGGGAAATAAGATTCCGGATGTTGAAGCTTTAATGGAAGAGGCTGACATGGATTTAGTGGCAGTTACGGAGACAAGGTTCAAAGAGAACCATGACTGGGATGTAATTATGCCAAGCTATAATTTATTCAGTAAGGACAGGCTAGGAAGAAAGGGAGGAGGAGGGGCACTATATATAAAAGATAATGTAAAGTTACAAAATTGCAGGGCTTATGAGAGAAGGGGGAGACACTATGGGTTAAACTGGAAAGAGGGAATAGAGCATTCCTTTGCATCGGTTTTATATACAGACCTCCTTCACAGGTAGAAGAAGTGGACAGAGATTTAATTGAAGACATTTGCAGTATTCCTACAAAAGGAGAAATGCCGCTGACATGTGATTTCAATATGCCAGATATTCATTGGGGGCAACTTTTTATTTATCAGGTGTTTTATACCGCTTTATCATTTTAATCAAAACAGTTTACATTGTAACTTAAACTTGGCAATTTACATTAAATAGGGCAACTTGGATTCTTCTTAGGCAATAGAGGGCTAAGTGACTTGCTCAAGGCCCAAAAGGGTACTAGTAGGAATCAAACTCTGGTCTCTTAGTTCCCAAACTGATGCTCTAACCACTAGGCTACACATTTGCTACATTACTAATTGGCATGTGTGGACTGCCTCTTCAGTTTTGAGAGCTGCATACATAAACGATGAGGCAAAGGCTTCTGGAATTCTGGACTCCCTATTCCCCACCATTATTGCTGTGTAATGCCCATGATATATACCTTTTTATTTCTGTGTAGATTATTTTGAAACATATCCAATCTTTCTTTTACTACTGTCACTTGTAATCTCCCAGAACTAACAGGAACCATGTATCAAATAGAGTTAAGCTATAAATAATCTATTTTCTGCCTTTAAAAAGGTTTATAGGAAAAAATGAAAGTGAGCTCGGTGGGTGTGGGGAAAATGCTATGGGACTATATGATATTTTTCCTTTCTTTTCTTCTCTGCAGAGCTGGAGCAAGCACATACTTTGAGCTAATGTCAAAGCAAGTCTTTGCTTTCAGACAGAAAACAACTCTAAAAGAGTACACCTGTAGCTCTATAATATTTTCCTTAGTCCCTTGGCAACCCTAATCCAAGAAATCAGCATTAGTGTGTTCTTTTTCACAAACAGTATTCACCTTGTCCCCAGATTTAACTTTCATGAGCCAATGCTTTGCAAAGGTTGCCACCCGATTGTATGACAACCAGCTCAGGCTGAATAAAAACAAGGCCTCAGCCAACTGGCCCACTAGAAGCTCCAGTCCTCCTACTGCTGCATCGCTTCTCGGAACCTCTCCTATCACACTTACTATGGGGCATGTTTACTAAAGTGTGTCAGGCAGCACAAGATAAAGTTGTGTTTAGCATGCACTTTTATCATGGTAGGGGTATAGCAGCTGCAGTAGATTCAGGGGAAGAAAACCATAATAGGGATGAACCATTCCGCTAGGCATGTCACTACTGCAGTAGTTGCAAATGTACATCCATAGCGCATGCACACAATGAATGCACAGCAATGTTAGCGACAAATGTTTTAGGGTGGCAGTAACCTACAAAACCACTACAGACAGTAATAAATGGGCCCTATCCCACTTTCAGGACTGTAGTAGCAGGTCAGTGCAGAATAGAGAGGGATGACTGGGAACAGGCACAACCAGCTGCATAGTTCAGAGCAATGGGGCTAAGAATAAGAGGGTGGAGCATGAAAATCAGGAAAGCAAATACATGCAGCTAGTCTGTGATGCACCCCTAACTGTGGGAGATAGGGTGCATTGTAGCATCTGAAGGTGCAGGATGCCTCATAGGGGATCAAGCAGGGTGTTTGCAGTATCCATCATATGGAACAGGTATATGAACCACCACTCATCCTGAGGAGCACAGGGTGCCTATTCACCTAGGCTGCAGTAAACACAGTAAAGGGCCTCCAGTGATTGGGCAGGAAGGATGGGATCTTCTTCTATGTCTTGCACAGCACCCTAGGAACAAAAAGAGCGGAGCCTGGACTGCCAAAAAATGAATGAACTTTATTAATTGCGCAATTAATAAAGTTCATTCATTTTTTGGCAGTCCAGGCTCCGCTCTTTTTGTTCCTTTGTGTTGTGCGGATCCTTTGCTCCTTTTTGGTACTGTTGCACAGCACCCTAGCCATTGTTTTATTTTTATTTTATTTTATTTAGCTGCATTTATATCCTGCTTTTCACCAGGTCAAAGCGGTTGGGGGATACATTTAACACGAGAGGATATGAGAGACATACACTAATACTTACAGGGAACATGGACAATGGAGGGTTAAGTGGCTTGCCCAAGACCACAAGGAGCACCTGGGGGACTAGAAACCCCAGTCCTTCCAGCCCAAGGTTGCTGTCCTCTAGTGGGATTTGAACCACTGACCTTCCGGCCTGTAGTACCTTGCCCCAACCACTAGGCCACTCCTCCCATTGTGGGGTATTCTTAGCTTTCCAGCAGTTTTGGTTTTACGTGCTTTGCTATACACCACAACCGCAACTTCAATTGTCTCAAATCCTGTAATTTTGAAACTTGATTACTGTAATTATATTTATGCAAGTCTCTGTGCCAACTCTGGCTATGTGGCCAGTACTGGCTGAAGCACAGAGCACAGGCCCTATCTCTGAATGTAGCAGCAGAGAGCAAACAGACCAATAATACCAGGAGTCTGTTCAGAAGGTCCAAATCATTTATTTGTGCACAAGTCTCAAGCAGAATCAAATTCAAAATGGCTGAGCAATGTTCTCTGGCAAAACAACAACTTTTATAGACTTTTGCACCATTCTAGGTATAGGAAAACATTTCATTGGTCCCGGTAACCTCCCGTACCTCCCGTACCTCCTCTATTGGTCCCGGTACTGATATGATTATCCAATTAGGTTCTTGGAGTGGGCCCAGCACCTGCTCACCCCCCTTCTAGTCCAAATTACAATGGCCAGTTCACCAACTTGTTACTTTCCTACTTCCAAGGCCATTGGGCTAGTTAGTACGTGCAGGGAAGCAAGGCTCTGTAACCTTTCTGTCAGCAGTTTTAATTAAATCCCTTACAGCTGTATTTTCTTATCAGGGGCATTCAAACATATTTTTCTGTATTTTTCCAACTTTCAGTTCTGCTTGTCTAAGCTAGTTCAATACTTTTACTGAGTTCTAATTCTACAATAGCAGCATGTTGGGGGATGTGCAATTCCTATGGGCCTCTTCACAGGCTTCATTTACAGGTCAAGCTAGTTAGGCCTGCTTGCTTATGTCAGACATTGTGGATCACAGGCCTTCACCTGCCACATTCCCCCCTTTGATTAATCTCACCCTATTACTTAATAAGGTGTGAGAATTAAATCACTTAAAATGGTTATATCATGGTCAGAGGATTCCGACTATATGCAGGAGGTTTAGGTTGGTATAAGGCCATAATCTTAGTTGCGGTCTTCCGCTCTACTGTACTTTCAATAGCACTATGAATAGAACGCATACAACATGGGATTATACATGGTAACAGTAATATGACAGCAATGATTATTAGTACTAGTATAAGGAAAGTTTTAAGTCCTCCTAGCCATGAGAAAAGACCAGCAAACCAGTTAGGAAACTTTAGTGAATGCCAAGTTTGTACCGGCACATAAGCTTGCTTTCGCATAGTTTCAGCAATTTCTTCAACTACTTGACCTTTATCATCTATTTTTAAACAACAATTAGTTAAATTCAGCTTACCACATACTCCTCCTTCAGCTGCCAACAAATAATCTAATGCTAAACGGTTCTGATATATAGCAGTGCGCATTTGGGTACTCTGTCTTGCTAGAAGTGTAAGAGCTTGGCTAGTTTCATTGGTTATTATTTCAGCTACTGCTTGTAAGCGAATAATACGATTAATCATATAAACTGGGGTTCGATATCCCCACATACCATCATCATTCCAAGTGGCAGGCCCATAATATTCAATGATTCTCTCTGGTGGCCAATCATCACCCTTCCACTTCTCCCACTTGCCTACCTGGAGGGGTGCTCTCTTCTGTCTCAGTGCTCTTTTGTGTCTATAATTAGTAGTGTACACTGGGTATCCTAATTGTTCTCCATGTTCTGTGTTTAAAAGAAAGAAAGAAGGTCTGATGGTCCCTAAGACACACGCCCCTCCCCAGTGTGTAGGGAGTTGGGCATATGCTCGGTTTCCACAGATCCAGTATAGGCCAGGTGGGGCTTGCCAGGCCTGAGGTTTGGCAAGATTAGTCCATAAATGAGCAAGCTCAGGGAATCTGGCTAATGGGTTAGGGGGTTCAGGTTCTTTAATTCCTGTCCACCAAGACGTCTTTTTGGTGGTGTCATTATAGAACTTCTGGCTAAGACAGACCAGCTGTCCTACCTGTTGTTTGAACTGGGGTCCAGTTCGTGCATAGCAAAGACGTCCAACTATTGAGTGCGCTAACACCCATTCGCTGGTAGTCTTATGTAGTTCAGTTTGATTGTAAGTCATAGAATAATTCAATTCTTGGGCTTCCCATGGCCACTGGTCACCCATCTGTGTCCCCCCACAAAAGTAACAATCTGAGATTTTTAGACTGGATACTACTGCTCCAGCTAATTCTAAGAATAAGTTCTGAGAGGGATGGGGAATTTCAAACTTATTTACATGCATGGCTTCATAGAATGTGTCGTGGATATGGTACTTGGATGATTTATGGGCTTGGGTATTTAATTTTATATATTATGGTTCCTGGATCTGATCCAGACCCCGCAATTCGTAGACCAAATCGGAATCCTTGTTTCCAATTTTCAGGTCTCAGTACAACAAGCTCTAAGGGATTGCAAGCATTTTTCTTGCATTTGTCTAGATCTTTGACATATGGCCTCCGCAATGCAGCCATTCGATTATCTTTGGTATTATCTACCATTCCAATCCAGGTGGCATAAAAGACACATTCCCATCTTGGGCAGAAGTAATCTGACTCTGGGGCTGTACTATATACATCGGCTGAGACTTTCTTTCCTGTGCATGCTCCCCATCCAGTGGTCCCTTCTGGACACATATATTTGTCATTCCATGAGTATGTTTTTTCCCAATTACCACACTTAGAACGACTATCTCTGTTGATTACTTCACAAGCATCAAAATACAAAATAGCATATTTACTAGGATCTGTGAGTGGGCGTGTGGCATTGATCAAAGGTCCATCTGCATCTTTCCATCGCATTTCCAAGGTGTAATAGGATGGATTCTGATGTGGATTAAAGCATACTTTAGATTTACCTTTGGTACAAACATTCAGTTCAGTGGTGTTATAAATACACCGAGTCACTTTACCAGTGCAGGAATAGTAAGAGTGATAAATCAAAGTCTGAGTTACTTTCAGTCCAGTCCGAGTAGAAGTAATGCAAGCAGTGCATGGAGGCAAGGCATGAGTCAGTTCAAAGCCTCCAAAACAGGCAACCAGGGCAAAGTAAAAACAAAGATACATGTTGATTGGAGTTCTTCTGAATCCTCAGCTTGCAGATCTTCACCACGACGTTCTTTTCTGCGTCCCGTTTGCTAATGAAGCAATTCAACGGGTGCTGAGTGTTGATTGAAGATCCTCAAGTTGTTCATCACACATTAACCAACTTATCAACTTTAGTTGGTTCTAAATATTGTTAATCAATGTAGCATCAAAGTAGTGTGTAAAATCACACACATGAGGTTCGTTGAAACAAACTCTTGCTGTATGGAAAACAGCAATCCTCTTTGAAAGACTTGGCTACTGCAGGGCACTGTGATAAAGTGTCTAAGCTGCTGGTTGCCTTCTCAGAATAACTCGCAAAGGTGCGTCAGGATGCTGCTCTGCTGTCCACTGCTCAGGTTCTGGATCAGCTGCGGGCTTGACTCTGCTGTGGTGGATCCAGGAATCGATTTCTGCTACCTTTACTGCAGTTGGGGTAGACAGGATGACGGTGTATGGTCCCTTCCAATGGGGTTCCAGCGGTGTCTTCTTCCAATCTTTGATCCACACCGAGGTACCAGGCTGGTAGGGATGCAAGGGTTCCGTCAAGTTGATAGGCAACTGGTCTTGGATCCACGCATGGAGAGTCTGCAGAACAAAACTAAGAGCTAGGAGTTCTTGCCTGGTTATCTCTGAACCAATCTGGGCTAAACTCCCTTTAATTCCCTACACTATTGGTGGGGGTTTACCATACAAAACCTCGAAAGGGGAAAATCCTGTTGACTTTACAGGAGCTGAGCGTATTCTGAGTAAAGCTATTGGGAGCACTTGGGGCCACTTCAGGCGAGTCTCCTGACAAAGCTTAGACATTTGGGCTTTTAAGGTACAATTCATTCGCTCAACTTTCCCTGAACTCTGGGGTCTGTATGCAGTGTGAAGTTTCCATTGTATCTGCAAGGCTTTTGCTAACTGCTGAGTAATCTGAGAAACAAATGAGGGCCCATTGTCTGACCCTATTACTGCTGGAATTCCAAATCTAGGAACAATCTCTCTCAGTAAAGCTTTGGTGACTTCTTGGGCTTTCTCAGTTCTGGTTGGGAAGGCTTCTACCCACCCAGAGAAAGTACAAACTAATACTAATAGGTAGTGATATCCATTGGCTTTTGGCATTTCAGTAAAATCAATTTGCAGGTGGTGCATGGGGGTTACACCTCCTGACTGAACTCGGGGTGGTGGTGTGGGACCTTGCTTGGCATTATTTTTGGCACAAATTAGACACTGGCGTGCCACTGAAGCTGATAGGGCTGCTAACATGGTAATGCAGAAATGTGGTCTGAGTGCTTTTTCCATAGCACTTTTTCCATAGTGGGTGGCTTCGTGGAAAGCTTTGACAAAGGCTGGACCCAACAATTCAGGGATTACTATTCGTCCTGGAGGTTGACTGCCCTCTGCTGGTGGCAGCTCAATCCACCCATCTTTCAGTACTCCATCTTCCTTATCACAGTAGTAATCTAATTCTTTGGTGGTATATCGTGGTGTCCATAGGCTCAAGGGTACTGGAAACAATGCTGCCTGCACTGGCATGGCTTGTGGCGAAATTTGTCCTGTCATGGCTGCTTGTCGTGCTGAGGCATCTGCGAACCTATTTCCTCGAGCAACTTCTCCTTTACCTGCTTGATGTCCTCTGCAGTGCATGACAGCTACACGTGTTGGGGCCCATACTGCATCAAGTAACATCAGTATCTCTGGGCCATACTTGACTGATTTTCCTCCAGACGTGATGAGCCCTCGTTCTTTATAGAGAGCTCCATGAGCATGTAGGGTAGTGAAGGCATACTTAGAGTCTGTATATACATTTAACACAAGTTTTGCACCTAGCAGTAGTGCTCGAGTAAGTGCTATCAATTCTGCTTTCTGGGCTGATGTACCTGAGGCTAGAGCTGATGACTCAACGACTTCATGTTGAGTGACTACTGCATATCCGGCGCAGCGTCGTCCATTGATGATGAGACTGCTTCCATCTACGTAATAGACTTGGTCAGGATTGTCTATGGGCACATCTGTCAGGTCAGGTCGGCTTGAGAATACAGTGTCCATGACTTCTATACAGTCATGTTCTGGGAGTTCTTCACTAATAGGTATCAATGTGGCTGGATTCAAGGCATGGCTCACTTCCAGTTGTATCTGTGGGTTCTCACATAACATACTCTGATATTTCAACATTCGGGAATTGGTGAGCCAATGATTTGCTTTTTGTTCCATAAGGGCAAGGACTGCATGTGGCACAGTGACTCGTATATTCTGTCCTAGTGTGAGCTTGTCTGCTTCACTCACTAACAATGCTGTAGCTGCAACTGCTCTCAGGCAAGGTGGCCATCCCTTGGCCACAGTGTCCAATTGTTTCGATAGGTATGCTACAGGTCGCTCCCAATTTCCCAATTTCTGAGTCAACATGCCTAAGGCATTTCCTTGTGCTTCATGTACAAACAAGTGGAAAGGCTTGTGAACATCTGGTAGTCCAAGGGCTGGTGATGACATCAATTCTTCCTTTAACGTCTTGAAGGCTGCATCCTGCTCAGGTCCCCACTTCAGTTGGTTTGGCGATTTGAGCAAAGTTGGGAATCCAGATTTGGCAATATCCTGCTGCTCCCAGAAAGGCTCTGACTTGCTTTCTGGTAGTTGGGGTTGGAATTCTGCGTACTGCTTCTTTTCTCTCTCTGCCTAACTTTCGGCTTCCTCTGGTTATACGAAAGCCCAAGTATTTCACTTCTTTTTGGCATAGTTGTGCTTTTGCTCTGGAAACTTTGTATCCAGCTTCATCTAGTAACTGCAAGAGGTCTTTGGTGGCTTGTATACATTCACTTTCTGATACAGCAGCTATCAGCAGATCGTCCACGTATTAGAGAAGCACTCTCTTCCCCGGGGCCACTGGATAGCTTGAAAGGTCTTGATTCAGTGCAGCACTAAAGATGGTAGGCGAATTCTTGAATCCTTGGGGTAATCGTGTCCAAGTAAGTTGGCCCCCTCTTCCAGAGATGGGATCCTGCCATTCAAATGCAAATAATATCTGACTTATGGGGGCTAATCTTATGCAAAAGAATGCATCTTTTAAATCCAGAACAGTAAAGTGGGTAGCTTCAGCAGGTATCAGTCCTAGAAGTGTGTACGGATTTGGTACAACTGGATGTATGGTCTCAACTGCTTCATTCACTCTTCTTAGATCTTGCACTGGGCGATAGTCATCTGTTCCAGGCTTTTTCACTGGCAGAAGTGGAGTGTTCCATGGGGATTGACATACTTTTAGTAGGCCATGTTCTAGTAATCTTTGCAAGTGGCGGTGGATGCCTTCAATAGCAGCTCTTGGGAGAGGGTACTGTTTGACATGTACTGGTGTAGCACTAGGCTTGAGAGTTACAATTATTGGAGCTATATGTTTGGCTAGGCCTGGAGGACTGCCTTCTGCCCATACTCCAGATGGCGCATCAATGCTTTTCAAAGTTTGTTCAAAATAGGTGTCTTGGGCAGATTCATCACTGTAATATCTCCATTCTTCTTCTCGGGGAACTGTAAGCAGCATTATTCCTGCTGGCTTGGCTTGAGAATTTACTGTCATTTGCATTTCTCCTCTTTCAGTAAAGGATATTTGGGCTTGTAGCTTGGCTAACATATCTCGTCCCAGTAGTGGCACTGGACATTCAGGCATGTAAAGGAATTGATGAGTTATTTGTTGTCCTCCTAGACTGCATATGTGATTCTGAAGAAAAGGTTTTGTAGCTTTGGCACCAGTTGCTCCTACAATGGTGACTGCTTTTGTAGAAAATGGGGCTATCTTTTTGTCTACTACTGAATGTTCTGCTCCAGTATCAACCATAAAGTTCATAACTTGGTCTCCTATTTGTATTCCGACCATAGGCTCCTGGAGACCTAAAGCAAATTTGGAGCCCGGTCTGTCCTAATCCACGTCATCTTCATCATGGGCTGTTGCCGCCAATGCTTGTACAGCTTCTCCTCTTTCTCGCAGGTATTGTTCTCGATTGGCTCCTCCGCGGTTTCGGGGACGGCCTCGTCTTTCTTCTCTCCATTGATGATTGTTTTCGTCATCTTGGTGGGTGTCTTCGAGTTGCGGGCATGCATCTCTCCAATGTCCTTCCTCCCTGCAGTAGGCACATTGGTTTATGCCTAGCTGGGGCTGGCTTCCGCCTCGGCCCCGCCACCTTCCTCTGCTCCGTCGACTAGGGATACCTCCCCTTTTCTGTTCAACTATGGCCGCAGCCAAAAAATCAGCTTTCTTCTTCATCTTTCGATCACATTCTCTCTGCCTTTCATTATCACGATTCACATACACTTTATGAGCGACTTCCAATAACTGAGTTGCATTCATGCCCGCAAACCCTTCTAATTTCTGTAATTTACGTCTAATGTCTGGTTGAGACTGATTTACAAAAGCAGAATTCACCATGCATAAACTTCCTGGTGCATCGGGATCATAGGGAGTATACATTCTATATGCTTCAGTTAATCTTTCATAAAACACTGCTGGGCTCTCATCTATACCTTGGGTAACTTCAGTAACTTTGGAAAGGTTCATAGCTTTCTGGCCCCCCCTTTTCAGGCCTTGTATAAAGCCTTGGTGAAAACGGGCTAGGGCTCTGGATCCTCTTTCTGTATTTGGATCCCATCGGGGGTCTTCATTCGGGAATTCTCTCTGGGCCGCTTCCCGATTATCTATTCTTTCCTCCCCCCTTTCTCCTGGAGCTACAGGGTTATCTGCCAGCCAGTCTATAGCTGCTTTTCTAATTCGTGTCCGCTCCTCTGTAGTGAATAAGGTGGACAGAAGCTGGCGGCAATCTGCCCATGTTGGTTGGTGAGTTTCCATAATAGTATTCACTAATTCTGTAAGCTCTTGGGGTTTATTGGTATAGGAGGCATAATGTGTCCTCCAATTTAACAAATCAGTGGTAGAGAAGGGGACATACACATAGCTTAGGGGTCCCGCCACCACCTCATTATCCTCATTCCTTACGGGTATTCCCGGGACTTGCCGTAAAGGCATCATCTTGGCAGTAGATGTCTTTTGGGATCTGAGGGATATTTTCATAGCTTTCCTGTCAGGGGTTATCTTTTTCTCCACATGCTTTATTCTTGGTTTTCTTTTGACTGGTGAGCTAACACTGGCAGCTGCTTTTACACTGTCAGTATCACTCTGGGAAATTTCAATTTCTTCCTGTTCTGTTTCTGTCTCTGATTCTCCTTTTTCAGTCTCGGTAGAATCATCTTCTTCATTTAAAGGGAGCTCATCTACCTGCTCTTCGGGTGATGGCTCAGGGGTTGGGTCCCGTTCCCGCTGTCTCCGGGGCTCTGGGGCAGGGCGCGGGGCTGCTCTCACTGGGTGCGGGGTTTGGGGCTGTCGGGTAATCACTTCTGGGAAATCAGGATCTACCAGGATGGGCTTCTTCCTGGATGTCTCACCTTTCCCTTTCTTTCTAGGCTGTTCTATTTTCTGACTATAATCTGTCTTTGCTAACATTATTCTGCACTGCTCCTCATAATAGCGCTTCACCCAAGGGGGCGGATCTTCACAAATACTTAACCAGGAATCTATATAAGGGTACTGATTGGGGTGCGCTATTCGCACTCTATGGTGCACTAACTGAATAATTCCTATATTAAAGGTTCCCTCTCGGGGCCAGGTAGGATCTAGATCGGGCCACTCCCTAGTACACAAAATCTGTAAACGGGCTGCAGTCATTTTAATACCATAATCTCCGGAATATCCTTCTTTAAAATGTGCGATCATACATTCTAATGGAGTGTTCCTAGTAGACCCCGCCCCTCCCATTTCGATGTGTGCGCGCAACAACAGACAAAAGGAAAAAGGAGGACGGACCGTGGGTAAGGGGTCCACACGGCCCTAGAAACGTATAAGGGAAACAAATAACAAGACAAGACGACAATCGCTTCCCCCTTTTTACGACCTGAACGCGGTCGCCCGGTCAGGAACTGCGTTACTCAGGGGTCCGCCTTCGCTTGGTCCGTGCTGCCAGACCTCTCATTCACACTCCATTCAAACAATCATGCTAGCAACGTATCCCAGAATGCATTCATTTCTGTCTATTCTGACTAGTCTCATGCAAGTTCCAAATGCTAGAAGACGGGGGTTTCACCCTGCTTTACTTACGCAGGGGTAGTCGGCCCGTCTTTGAGAGGTGATCAAGCTCTCTTTCATGCGAGTGCTAAATTCATGCCAAGTTCATGCTAAGTTCATGCTAGACCGGCAGTACTGCTCTTTCTGATCTGTCTAGACACATGCTAAAATCAAAACTCTACTCACCGGATCCGGTCCTCAAACTTCCCAAGCAAGCGCATGAGTTGGACCTCGGATTCCCCTCACTCGGGTTTGAGGTGTTGGCTCCAGCCGGGCCCGGCACCCGCCGAGGTCCGACTAGCTCCCTCCGATGCAAGGGACCGGTGGCGCCAGGGAGCGAGCCCCCGTCGGAAGGGCGCGATCCCGGCAGGACCAAACCTGTAGAGGCAGAAAATCGTGGTATATTGCCCTATATACCCTCTAATACCACACCTTCCCGGCCAACGCACCAAGAATATGTAGCAGCAGAGAGCAAACAGACCAATAATACCAGGAGTCTGTTCAGAAGGTCCAAATCATTTATTTGTGCACAAGTCTCAAGCAGAATCAAATTCAAAATGGCTGAGCAATGTTCTCTGGCAAAACAACAACTTTTATAGACTTTTGCACCATTCTAGGTATAGGAAAACATTTCATTGGTCCCGGTAACCTCCCGTACCTCTCGTACCTCCTCTATTGGTCCCGGTACTGATATGATTATCCAATTAGGTTCTTGGAGTGGGCCCAGCACCTGCTCACCCCCCTTCTAGTCCCAATTACAATGGTCAGTTCACCAACTTGTTACTTTCCTACTTCCAAGGCCATTGGGCTAGTTAGTACGTGCAGGGAAGCAAGGCTCTGTAACCTTTCTGTCAGCAGTTTTAATTAAATCCCTTACAGCTGTATTTTCTTATCAGGGGCATTCAAACATATTTTTCTGTATTTTTCCAACTTTCAGTTCTGCTTGTCTAAGCTAGTTCAATACTTTTACTGAGTTCTAATTCTACAATAGCAGCATGTTGGGGGATGTGCAATTCCTTTTAGCCTCTCCACAGACTTCATTTACAGGTCAAGCTAGTTAGGCCTGCTTGCTTATGTCAGACATTGTGGATCACAGGCCTTCACCTGCCACATGAACACTCTCACAGCACATAACACGAGCAGTTCTCTGACATATATCCAGTACATATGTCAGTCAAGACATCCTTTGATGTTTCTGCAGATGTTTGTCCACTGTCCCAGCAGGGTCACCCCCGGCCTGCAGGCTCTGATTTTGTGGCTGTCAGGCTGTTGTGTTTCACTGCAATGGCAGCTGCACCATGCAGCCCCAGGTGTCTAGGTATTCTACTAACATCACCTATTTGCCTTTTCATTTCTACTACTACTATAGAACATTTATATAGTGCTACAAGGCATACGCTAATGTGTTTGACTTATTTATGCCCTTCATATGTTCTAACACTCACATATAAAACGTGCACTCGAGATGCATTAGTAAGACGAGTACAACCATTGCCTGGTCAGAGGCAGGTAGTAGCTGTACCCATATTAGTGGCATCTTTGTGCCACTCACTCTGCCCCTTCTCCACTTTTTAACCCTGCCTATTCATGTGCTGCTCATGGAACACGGCATTTTTAGTGTAATTGTCTTTTGGCCACATGTTCCTGGCTAGCACGCAATCAATATACATGTTTATTCTGCACTAAACCCCATGCTCCCAGCTACCATGCTTTAGTAGGCATGCCCCTACTAGAAGATCAGTTTGATAAGATCTCAGAGTATATGATGGACAGTAAGGGATAAGCAGTAAGGCAGATAGAGGCAGTAACCTGAATGAAATGATGATATGTAATCATTAAAATTTTGCGCTTTATTCTACTTAAAACTGGTAACCAGTGTCATTCAACTAGGAGAGAAGTAGTGTGATGAGACTGACTTGCACTGTAAATTAACTTACTGTAACTGTTGTTTTCCAGATCAATTGGAGATGCTTTATAGGAGTACTGAGAGAGACCAATCAGTAGTGTGGTATAATAGTTGAGAATTGATGCATGTAATAACGTTTTAATGGATTTGATATCCAGGTAGGGTCTGATTGAATGCATCAATCTCAAAGAAGTAATCAATTCCTTAATGGGGTGAGATGTAGCATCTCCCAGTGAGGACAGTGCACTGGACAATGGTTTAATTCATTTCCTATGCTCACCACTCTTATGTTCTCACTGTTGGAGACATATTTAATTTTTTTTATTTTATTTAGTCGGTTTTTATATCCTGCCCCTTCCAGAGCTCAGGGGAGGTTTACGTTGAACGAACCGGTTACAGAGAACAATTAATACAATCCATAAAACCTTACAACTATGTACAAAGTAGCTGCCCGAATCAGGCAACATTGGTTAGGGGAAACACCAAATATATACAACAACAGCTATATACATTTATATTGGTTAGGGGATAGAAGTAAACTGGAAATACTTCAGGCATTATTGTTATAGTATTCCATGAATAGTAGTATATATATACTTGGTAAGGATCTGTTAATGTCCTTCCATTATTTATTTATTTATTTATTTATTTTAATTTATTTCTTGCTTTTATATACCGCGGTCTTTAAAATCAGTGTGGTTTACATTTAACATTTCTGCGCATAACAGACATACTGCTGTGCACTTACAATGAACGGGTACATACAACTTGGTTCAATTGGGGTAACTATCTACATCTTTTTACAGTTATATACAAACGACATGGCAATGTGTATGGTTGGTGGTGTTAAATTACTGGGTTGAATTACTGGGTTGAGAGTAGTGTAGGAGAAAGAGGTGATGCTTTAGTGCTTTTCTGAATTGGGCGAGATCTGTGATTGCTCTGATGGTGGTTGGGAG
Organism: Ichthyophis bannanicus; assembly: GCA_033557465.1. Lineage (NCBI taxonomy): Eukaryota > Metazoa > Chordata > Amphibia > Gymnophiona > Ichthyophiidae > Ichthyophis > Ichthyophis bannanicus. The sequence goes on from CM066037.1 coordinate 357,720,037, forward strand.
TGCATTCCAACAGCTGGGGGCATAGAATTTGAAAGCTCATTTTTTTGTTGCCTGGGTACATTTTGTTATTTCGTTGGGGATCTGAAGGGTGTTGGTAGCGAATGTTCTCCTTGCTCTGTTCGCTGGAGTGGGGTGGAGGAGGTCCAATAGGGAGGTGGCTGACGTCTTGTTAATGGCCTTGAAGATCATCATGACTACTTTATAAGTGAGACGGCAGTAGATTGGGAGCCAGTGTAAGTCTTTTAAGATGGGGGTGATGTGATCTCTTCTAGTGGATCCATGTAGGAAGCATGCTGCAGCGTTCATTGCCAGCTGTAATGGGTTTAGCGTGTGTTTGGGTAGTCCATGCAGGATCACGTTGGCGTAGTCGAAGTGAGGGGTCACCAGTGCCTGAAAAACTGTTCTGAAGTCGTCCGGTTGCAGCATGGGTCAGAGATGTCGCAATATTTGTAGTTTGTGGTAGATTTGTTTGATGGTGTTGCTGATGTGCGTTTTGAATTCGAGCTGCTGGTCTAGGGTTACGCCTAGGTATCGGATGCTGGGTTTACTTGGAAGTTCAGCATCTCTTGTCTTTAATGTCAGTGGTGGGGAGAAGAACTGATTTCTAGTAATGAACATTACATCAGTCTTGCTAAAGTTTATCTTGAGGCTCTGTGAATGGAGCCAGTCAGTTACGGCCTCAAAGCATTTTACTAACGGGGAGAAGTCCGGACGATTGGCCATGAATGGGGTGAAAGTAGCACATCGTCTGCGTAGATGAGACATGATATGTTGAATGATCGGATTATTTCACATATGGGCTGCATGTATATGTTGAATAGGAGGGTGGAGAGTGAGGAGCCTTGTGGTACACCATGTATTTGCTGGAAGGACTTAGATGTTGTGGCTCCTGTTCGTACCTATTGCCATCTTTCTGTTAGATAGGATTTGCACCAATTCAACGCTGAGCCAATAATTCCCTTGTCCTGCAGCCGTATCAAGAGTTGCTCGTGGTTTATGGAGTCAAATGCAGCAGCAATGTCAAGGAAAATTAAGGCATATCCTTGTTTGATGTTGTCAATCCCCGTGATCAGTGTGTTGATAAGTGTGGCAAGGAGGGTTTCGGTGCCATGGGATTCCCGTGTTGGCATGGGTCCAGTGGAGCTGTGGCATCAATGTGGTCCTGTATCTGGCGTTGTACGACCTTCTCAATTATTTTTGCTAGCAGCAGGATGCTTGATATTGGTCGGTATGATTCCACCTTCTGGGAATTTAGCTTGGAGTTCTTCAGAAGGGGCCGGATTGACGTCTGCTTGAGACATAGTGGGAATTGTCCTGTAGAGAAGGATATGTCAATGATTTTGGCTATTATGGGGCTGAGCTCTTTACGTAGGGATCTTCAGGACAATTTTTCTAATTTATACAAGAATTTTAAATTTTAAAGGAGAGATGCTGCTGATGTTTCTGGAGATGAGTGACACATGCTTTAATATTCATATGTGTGCAAATCGATTGTACATGCATTAATTCTTAGGTATATATTCATACAATTGATCTGCATGCATTTTCATTTTTTAGGTACCCAAATGAACCAAATGAATTACAATGAATGCACAGCCTTAATATCCGACTACCAGTCACATCCAGAGTGGGGCTGAGGGGGGCCAAAAATCCTTAGGATGAAGCTTTCTTAGGATAGAATGTCTTCATCTTGAAGGGCTGCAACATAATGGTCAACATTTAATAGGTTAGTCATAAACTATCAATAGCTTACCTTTAGACTCCAAAGATTTAGAAATAGTAATAGAAATATTTAGGATAGAATTTGAAGCTGTCTAGGACACATCATACCAGTAATATTGCAAGACAGAACCAAGAGTTAGCTGAACCAACATGGCCTGATTTAAGCTGGAACATGAGAAGGAGATTATAATTTTGTCTGTCCTAAATTATATAACTAGATTTTTCTTTTAGGTTCCATAAGAAAAGACTTGATGTTCACCTCATCTCTTTCAAAATGTATGCTCTAGATTTACTACAAGAAACAGCTGCAGAAACCAAAGATTAATATTAAATCTGGGGTGAACTGGCTGTGCCAGACTTTACACATATTTGTTACAGTTTTAAAGTACGCTGTGAATAATTAGAATTTCAGGACCTAGCACAATCTTGACCTTGGGATCAGTCAGAGTAGGAGTTTCAATCAACTATTCCAATCTGTAAAGCTCCCTGTAGAAGAAAAAGTAAAATACATGCTTGTTGTACTATTTTAACACTGTCGCTTCACAGCAGGCATAATAAATGATGCTTTACAAAAATAATTGCAATTTAAAAAGACATTTATCTGTCTATATCTTTTCTTATTTTCTTCAGAAATCTGGTTGCCTTTATTAGGAAACTAATGCACAGGGATTAATGTTTGTCAGAATGGTCTAGAAGTAAGACAGATATACCTTTTATAAGGAGAATATTCTGTTAGAAACTACTTATTTACATACAACTTAAAGTAGTTTTCTTCATATGAAATTACTCATATTTGTATTTTAGGCACACACCTGATCTAAGTTAATACCATTGCAAAATATGGTTTAAGAGTCAAACTTTAATATCAATAGCTCTTTCAGTTACGTACAATGAGAGCAATAAACCAAAATAAAGAAAATGCTAAAAATGTTGTTTTGTACCTACAGTAAACTCCCAAAAGAGATAAGGCAAGGGAAGGGATTTTGCTCATGTCTTTTCAGTAGTAGCTTATGGTGAGTTACATTCAGGTACAATAGGTATTTTCCTGTTTCAAAAGGACTTACAATTTGTTTGTACCTGATGCAATGAAGGATTATGGGGTTCTTCTAACTTTTGGGAATCTGACAGGCATTTATGACCTAGACTGGCCACTGTTGGAAACAGGACCCTGGACTTGATGGACCTTTGGTCTGACCCAGTTTGGCATATCTTATGTTCTTAAAGGATAATAAGCAGTTAATGTACAATTTAACACATGGTAACCGTTAGTGCAGGCCACAGTAATGGCTACCGTATATTAAAAGCAGCCAGCATGGCAGAAAAAGACCACATGGCCTATCTAGTCTGCCCTTAAATATCTACAATAGTCCTAGTTTTACCTTTAGAAATACATCACAGAATAAAATTTTGTGCATAGTTGTACAAATTTGTTCAACTTATGTTACTGAGGCTTTGTGATATACATTCATGTGAAGACAGTCCAAAAAATTGACTTTGGGACCAATTTTTACAAAAGAAAATAGTTACATCTCTATGATTTGAGTATTTTGCTGTAGTAAATTTCATGGTCAATTTTTATACCAGGCATATTTGCTTAGAATTTGCTGCAGAATAAGTGCATGTGCTATTGTGGCAGGTGCAGGCCTGTGACCCACGGTGTCTGACATAGGCAGGCAAGCATGGCTAGCTTGACCTGTAAATGAGGCCTGTGGAGAGGCATATAGGATTGCACATCCCCCAATATGCTGCTATTGTAAGAAAGAACTCAGTAGAAATATTGAATTAGCTTAGATAAGCAGAACTGCAGAATTAAGAAATGGAAAAATACAGAAAAGATGTGTTTTAAAGTTACTGATAAGAAAAAGTACATTTGCAGAGAAATATTGAGGAGTGCTGACAGATGAGTTACAGAACCTTGCTCATCTGCACGCACAAATGGTCCCATAACCTTGAAAGTGTGAAAGTAACAAGTTGATGAACTGACCATTGTAATTGGGACTAGAAGGGGGGCAGGCAGGTGTCATGCCTACAGAAGCCCACAAAAGGAACATAATTGGAGAAACTTATCAGTACCGGGACCAATAGAAGGGCTACGGGAGGTACGGGAGAGTACCGGGACCAATGAGATGTTTTTCTATACCTAGAATGGAACAGAAGTCTATAAAAGTTGTTGTAATGCTTGAAAACTTTGCTCAGCCATTTTGAAATTGCCTTGCTTGAGACTTGTGCACAAATAAATGATTTGGACCTTCTGAACAGACTCCTGGTATCATTGGTTTGTCTGCGCTTTGCTGCTACATATTCCTTGGTGCGTTGGCCGGGAAGTTGTGGAATCAAAGTGTATATAGGGCAATATACCACGACTTTCCGCCTCTATAGGCTTGGTCCTGCCGGGATCGCGCCCTTCCGACGAGGGCCGCTCCCTGGCGCCACCGGTCCCTTGTATCGGAGGGAGCTGGTCGGACCTCGGCGGGTGACGAGCCCGGCTGGAGTCAACGCCTCGAACCCGAGTGAGGGGAGTCCGAGGTCCAACTCATGCGCCTGCTTGGGAAGTTTGAGGACCGGATCCGGTGAGTATAGTTTTGATTTTGGGTCTAGACAGAAATAGAAAGAGCAGTACTGCCATTGGAACTTGGAATTTGGAATTTGTAATCTCGAGATATTGGGAATTGGTAAGAGAGCATGATCAACTCTCAAGGAAGAGCCGAGTAGCCTGGCATGGGAATTCGCTAGGTGAAACCCTCATCCTTTTTGTAATTGGGAAAAAGACTAGTCAGAACAGATAGAAACGAATGCATTCTGGGATACGTTGCTAGCATGATTGTGTGAACGAAGTGTGAATGAGAGGTCTGGCAGCACGGACCAAGTGAAAGCGGACCCCTGATTAGCGCATTTCCTGACCGGGCGACCGCGTTCAGGTCGCGAAAAGGGGGAAGCGATTGTCGTCTTGTCTTGTTATTTGTATTCCCTGTACGTTTCCAGGGCCGTGAGGACCCCTTACCCACGGTCCGCACTCCTTTTCCTTTTGTCTGTTGTTGCGCGCACACATCGAAATGGGAGGGGCGGAGTCTACTAGAAACACTCCATTAGAATGTATGATCGCACATTTTAAAGAGGGATATTCAGGAGATTATGGTATTAAAATGACAGCAGCCCGTTTGCAGATTTTGTGTACTAGGGAGTGGCCCGATCTAGACCCCATCTGGCCCCGAGAGGGAACGTTCACCGTAGAGATTATTCAGTCAATACATCATAGAGTGCGGGTAGCGCACCCCGATCAGTACCCCTATATAGATTCTTGGTTAAGTATTTGTGAAGATCCGCCCTCCTGGGCGCAGCGCTGTTATGAGGAACAGTGCAGAATAATGTTAGCTAAAACAGATTCTAGACAGAAAAAGGAACAGCCTAGAATGAAAGAGCAGGATAAGAAAGCCACGAAGAAACCCATCCTGGCAGATCCTGATTCCCCAGAAGTAGTCCTCAGGCAGCCCCGAACCCCAGGTCCAGTAAGGATAGCCCGGCGGCGTCCTGCCCCAGAACCCCAGAGACAGCCAGAGCCGAGGCGGGACCCAACCCCTGATCCCCCTCCTGGAGGAGAGAAAGAGAAAGAATTAATGGAAAGAGAAGTGGAGGACGTAAAAAGTGAGTCAGAAGCGGAGCTAGAAGAAGAAGGAGGGAATTCCCCAGAAGAAGAAGAAGAGGACAGTGTACAAATAATTGAGAAAGCCAGCGCTAGCACTAGCGCCCCAGTGAAAGAGAGACCCAAAGCAAAACCAGTTGAGAAAAAGAAAGCGACTCCTGCAAAGACAACGACAATAACCCTTAGATCTCAGACCCAAATGACGCCTGGGACAGCCAAACTGTTTCCCTTAAGGCAAGTCCCGGGAGTGCCCGTAAAGAATGATAATGATGAAGTGGTAGCGGGACCCTTAACTTATGTGTATATCCCTTTCTCTACAACTGATTTATTAAATTGGAGGTCGCACTATGCCTCCTATACTAGCAAGCCCCAGGAGCTGACAGAATTAGTAACTAGTATTATGGAAACTCACCAACCCACTTGGCCAGATTGTCGTCAGCTCCTGACCACCCTATTCACTACAGAAGAACGAGCGAGAATTAGAAAAGCAGCTATTGAATGGATGGCAGAAAACCCTGCAGCTCCAGCGCAGGGGCAGAATATAATAGATCATAGAGAAGCAGCTCAGAGAGAATTCCCGAATGAAGACCCCCAATGGGATCCAAATACAGATGAAGGATCCACAGCCCTAGCCCGCTTTCGCCAAGGCTTTTTACAAGGCCTGAGAAGGGGAGGCCAAAAAGCTATGAACCTTTCCAAAGTAGCAGGAGTTATCCAAGGAATAGATGAGAGCCCAGCAGATTATTATGAAAGATTAACTGAAGCTTATAGAATGTATACTCCCTATGATCCCGAGGCACCAGGAAGTTTATGTATGGTGAATTCTGCTTTTGTAAACCAGTCTCAACCAGACATTAGACGTAAATTACAGAAATTAGAAGGGTTTGCGGGCATGAATGCAACACAGTTATTGGAAGTCGCTCATAAAGTGTATGTGAATCGTGATACTGAAAGACAGAGAGAATGTGATAGAAAGATGAAGAAGAAAGCTGATTTTTTGGCTGCGGCCATAGTTGAAAAGAAAAGGGGAGGTGTCCCTAATCGAAGGAGCAGAGGAAGAGGGCGGGGTCAAGGCGGAGGCCGGACCCAGAGACTAGGCGTGAACCAATGCGCCTATTGCAAAGAGGAAGGACATTGGAGAGATACGTGCCCGCAACTCGAAGACGCCCAGCAGGATGACGACAACGATCATCAGTGGCGAGAAGAAAGACGAGGCCGTCCCTGAGGCCGAGGAGGAGCCAATCGAGAACAATTCCAGAGAGAGAGGGGAGGAGGAGCCATCCAAGCATTGGCCACACAAGCCCATGATGAGGATGACGTGGATTAGGACAGACCGGGCTCCAAGTTTGCTTTAGGTCTCCAGGAGCCTATGGTCGAAATACAAATAGGAGACCAATTTATGAACTTTATGGTTGATACTGGAGCAGAACATTCAGTAATAGACAAAAAGATAGCCCCATTCACCAAGAAAGCAGTCACCATTATAGGAGCAACTGGTGCCAAAGCCACAAAGTCTTTTCTTCAAAACCGAATATGCAGTCTAGGAGGACAGCAAGTAACTCATCAATTCCTTTACATGCCCGAATGTCCAGTACCACTACTGGGACGAGATATGCTAGCCAAGCTTCAAGCACAAATATCTTTCTCTGAACAAGGAGAAATGCAAATGACAGTGAATTCCCAAGCCAAACCAGCAGGAGTAATGCTGCTGACAGTACCCCGAGAAGAAGAATGGAGATACTACATTGATGATTCGATTCAAGATACCTATTTTGAACAAACTTTAAAGAACATTCATGCACCACTTGAAGTATGGGCAGAAGGCAGTCCCCCAGGCCTAGCCAAGCATATAGCACCAGTGATTGTAACCCTCAAGCCTAGTGCTACCCCAGTGCACGTCAAACAGTACCCTCTCCCAAGAGCCGCAATTGAAGGCATTCATCGCCACCTACAGAGATTGCTCGAGTATGGCCTACTAAAAGTATGTCAATCCCCATGGAACACCCCACTTTTGCCAGTAAAGAAACCTGAGACAGATGATTATCGCCCAGTGCAAGATTTGAGAAGAGTAAATGATGCAGTTGAAACTATACATCCAGTTGTACCCAATCCTTACACTCTCCTAGGACTGATACCGGCTGAAGCTACCCATTTCACTGTACTGGATTTAAAAGATGCATTCTTTTGCATAAGACTAGCCCCTGTAAGCCAAATATTGTTTGCATTCGAATGGCAAGACCCCATCTCTGGAAGAGGGGGCCAACTCACCTGGACAAGATTACCCCAAGGATTCAAGAATTCACCTACCATCTTTAGTGCTGCGCTAAATCAAGATCTTTCAAGCTATTCAGTAGCCCCGGGGAAGAGAGTACTTCTCCAGTACGTGGATGATCTGTTGATAGCTGCCGTATCAGAAAGAGAATGTATATTAGCCACCAAAGATCTCTTGCAGTTACTAAATGAAGCTGGATATAAAGTTTCCAGAGCCAAAGCACAGCTATGTCAAAAAGAAGTGAAATACTTGGGTTTTCGTATTACCCAAGGAAGCAGAAGACTAGGCAGAGAAAGAAAAGAAGCAGTATGCAGAATTCCAACTCCAACAACCAGAAAGCAAGTCAGAGCCTTTCTGGGAGCGGCAGGATATTGCCGAATCTGGATACCCAACTTTGCCCAAATTGCCAAGCCACTGTATGAAGCCACAAAAGGAGAAGAGAAGTCACCACTGGAGTGGGGACTTGAACAGGACACAGCCTTCCAGAAGCTAAAAGAAGAATTGATGTCATCACCAGCACTTGGACTACCAGATGTCCACAAGCCTTTCCACTTGTTTGTACATGAAGCACAGGGAAATGCCCTAGGCATGTTGACTCAGAAATTAGGAAATTGGGAACGACCTGTAGCCTACCTATCGAAACAATTGGACCCTGTGGCCAAAGGATGGCCACCCTGCTTGAGAGCAGTTGCAGCTACAGCGCTATTAGTGAGTGAAGCAGACAAACTCACACTAGGACAGAACATACGAGTCACTGTGCCACATGCAGTCCTTGCCCTTATGGAACAGAAAGCAAATTATTGGCTCACCAATTCCCGAATGTTGAAGTACCAGAGCATGTTATGTGAAAACCCACAGATACAACTCGAAGTGAGCCATGCCTTGAATCCAGCTACCTTGATACCCATCAGTGAAGAACTCCCAGAACATGACTGTATCGAAGTCATGGAAACTGTGTTCTCTAGTCGACCTGACCTAACAGATGTGCCCATAGACAATCCTGACCAGATCTATTATGTTGATGGGAGCAGTCTCATCCTTGACGGACGACGCTGTGCCGGATATGCAGTCGTCACTCAACATGAAGTAGTTGAATCATCAGCTCTAGCCTCAGGCACATCAGCCCAGAAAGCCGAATTAATAGCACTCACCAGAGCACTGTTGTTAGGAGAAAAACTTGTGCTAAATGTATATACAGATTCCAAATATGCCTTCACTACCTTGCATGCCCATGGAGCTCTCTATAAAGAAAGAGGACTCATCACATCCGGAGGAAAATCAGTCAAATATGGTCCCGAGATATTGATGTTACTTGATGCAGTCTGGGCCCCCACACGTGTAGCTGTCATGCATTGTAGAGGACATCAAGCAGGGAAAGGAGAAGTTGCCCGAGGGAATAGATTTGCAGATGCCTCAGCACGACAAGCAGCTATGACAGGACAGATTGCCCCACAAGCTATGCCAATGCAAGCAGCATTGTTTCCAGTACCCTTGAATCTATGGACCCCACGATATACCACCAAAGAATTGGATTACTATTGTGACAAAGAAAATGGAGTATTGAAAGACGGATGGATTGAGCTGCCACCAGAAGAGGGCAGTCAACCTCCGGGACGAATAGTAATTCCTGAATTGTTAGGACCACCTTTTGTCAAAGCTTTCCACGAAGCCACCCACTATGGGAAGAGTGCTATGGAGAAAGCACTCAGACCACATTTCTACATTCCTCTGATGACAACCATATCAGCCTCAGTAGCACGACAATGTCAAACCTGTGCCAAGAATAATGCCAAGCAAGGCCTTATTACAGCACCCCGAGTTCAGTCAAGAGGTGTGACCCCCATGCACAACCTCCAAGTTGATTTCACCGAAATGCCAAAAGCCAATGGATACCATTACCTACTAGTATTAGTTTGTACTTTCTCTGGGTGGGTAGAAGCATTCCCAACCAGAACTGAGAAAGCCCGAGAAGTTACCAAAGCCTTAATGAGAGAGATTGTCCCTAGATTTGGAATCCCAGCAGTAATAGGGTCAGACAATGGACCCTCATTTGTCTCCCAAGTTACTCAGCAGTTAGCAAAAGCTTTGCAGATACAGTGGAAGCTCCACACTGCATACAGACCCCAGAGTTCAGGGAAAGTTGAGCGAATGAATCGTACCTTGAAAGCCCAAATGTCCAAGCTTTGTCAGGAGACACACTTGAAATGGCCCCAAGTGCTCCCCATAGCTTTACTCAGAATACGCTCAGCCCCTGTAAAGTCAACAGGATTTTCCCCTTTTGAAGTTTTGTATGGTAAACCCCCACCAATAGTGCAGGGAGTCAAAGGAAATCTAGCCCAGATTGGTTCAGAAGTAACCAGACAAGAACTCCTAGCTCTTAGTTTTGTTCTGCAGACTCTCCATACGTGGATCCAAGACCAGTTGCCTATCAACTTGACGGAACCCTTGCATCCCTACCAGCCTGGAACTTCGGTGTGGATCAAAGATTGGAAGAAGATACCGTTGGAACCCCATTGGAAGGGACCGTACACCGTCATCCTGTCTACCCCAACTGCAGTAAAGGTAGCCGAGATCGACGCCTGGATCCACCACAGCAGAGTCAAGCCCGCCGCCGATCCTGAACCAGAGCGGTGGACAGCAGAGCAGCACCCTGATGTACCCTTGCGAGTTACTCTGAGACGGCAACCAGCAGCATAGACACTTCATCACAAGTGCTTTGCAGTAGCCAAGTCTTTCGAAGAGGATTGCTGTTTTCCATGCAGCAACAGTTTTGTTTCAACGAACCCAATTTGTGTGTGTGATTTGACACACTACTTTGAGACTACACTGACTAAGCCAGACTTCACAAGCCAACTGAATTGCTAAGTTGGTTAATGTGTGCTGGACATCTTGAGGATCTTCAATCAACACTCAGCACCCGTTAAATTGCTTCATTAGCAAACGGGACGAAGAATAATAGACCGTCGTGATCAAGATCAGCAAGCTGAGGATTCAGAAGAACTCCAATCAACATCAACATGTATCTTTGCTTCTGCTTTGCCTTGGTTGCCTTCTTTGGAGGTTTTGAACAGACTTATGCTCTACCTCCATGCACCGCTTGCATTACTTCTACTAGAACTGGACTGAAAGTAACTCAGACTTTGCTTTACCATTCTTACTATACCTGCAAGGGAACAATAACTCGGTGTATCTATAACACCACTGAATTAAATGTTTGCACTCATGGCAAAATTAAAGCATGCTATAATCCGCATCAGAATCCATCCTATTACACGTTGGAAATAAGATGGAAGGATGCAGATGGACCTATATTAGCTGCTACACCACCACTTAAGGACATTACTAATCCTGCTGTTTTGAATTTTGATGCATGTAATGCTATTAATAGAGATAGTCAGTCCACCTGTGGTACATGGGAGAAAGCGTATCGAAATGACCATAAGTATATGTGTCCAGAAGGTGCCACGGGATGGAGGAAGTGTACAGGTAAAAAAGAACCAGGGTATAGTACTGCTACAGCGGCAGATTACTATTGCCCGTATTGGGAATGTGTTTTCTATGCTACCTGGAACACTGGTATAACTGATGAGAAAGTAGATAAGCGGATGGCTACTCTAACCAAGCCAACCAGAAATGATAAATGTCAGAAAGATGCTTGCAACCCCTTGCACTTACGTGTACATAATCCCCATGCATGGAAACAAGGATATAAGTTTGGTTTACGTATTGCTGGAGGAGGAACAGATCCAGGGACCATTGTGTATATTAGATTGAATACTCAAGCCCACAAGTCATCTAAATATCATATTCATAATACCTTTTATGAAGCTATGCATGTAAATAAGTTTGAGATCCCTCACCCTTCACAGAATTTGTTTCTAGAATTAGCCGGAGCCGTAGTATCTAGTCTTAAGATCACAGATTGTTATTTCTGTGGCGGAACCCAAATGGGAGACCAATGGCCCTGGGAAGCCCAAGAATTGAATTATTCCATGATTTACAATCAGACTGAATTACACAAGACAACCAGTGAATGGGTGTTAGCGCACTCAATCGTTGGACGTCTTTGCTTTGCCAGAACTGGACCCCAGTTCACCCAAAAGGTAGGACAGCTGGTCTGTCTTAGCCAGAAGTACTATAATGCCACGACCAAAAAGACAGCATGGTGGTCAGGAATCAGACATCCTGAACCTCCTAACCCATTAGCTAGATTTCCTGAACTTGCAGGTCTATGGACTAACCTTGCCAAAGTCCAAGCCTGGCAAGCCCCACCTGGCCTATATTGGATCTGTGGAAACCGAGCATATGCGCAACTCCCACCACAATGGGGAGGAGCATGTGTCTTAGGAACCATCAGACCTTCTTTCTTCCTGTTAAACACTGAACATGGAGAACAATTAGGATACCCTGTATATACTACCCACAAACACAAAGGAGCCTCGAGACAGAAAAGAGAGGCCTTACAGATAGGCAAGTGGGAGAAGTGGCGAGGTGATGATTGGCCACCAGAAAGAATTATTGAGTATTATGGACCTGCCACTTGGAATGATGATGGTAGGTATGGTTATCGTACCCCAATTTATATGATTAATCGTATTATTCGCTTACAAGCAGTAGTTGAAATAATAACCAATGAAACTAGTCATGCTCTCACGCTCTTAGCTAGACAAAGTACTCAGATGCGCACTGCCATATACCAGAATCGCTTAGCCCTTGATTATTTGCTAGCAGCTGAAGGAGGAGTATGTGGTAAACTGAATTTAACTAATTGCTGTGTTAAAATAGATGATAAAGGTCAAGTAGTTGAAGAAATTGCTAAAGATATGCAAAGACATGCTTATGTGCCAGTACAGACTTGGCACGCATTGAAATTTCCTAATTGGTTTGCTAACCTTTTCTCTTGGCTGGGAGGATTTAAGACTTTCGTTATCTTAGTACTAATCCTTGTTGCTGTTGTCCTCTGCTTACCATGTTTAATCCCATGTTGTATGCGCTCCCTTCATAGTGCTATTGATAGTACAGTAGAGCGGAAGACCGCAACTAGAATAATGGCTTTATACAAAGCCAGCCCTAGTGGAACTAGTAAGAATCCTTTAATCAGGATGTGAATCTTCTAGAAAGTGATTTAATTCTCACACCTTATTAAGTAATAGGGTGAGATTAATCAAAGGGGGGAATGTGGCAGGTGCAGGCCTGTGACCCACGGTGTCTGACATAGGCAGGCAAGCATGGCTAGCTTGACCTGTAAATGAGGCCTGTGGAGAGGCATATAGGATTGCACATCCCCCAATATGCTGCTATTGTAAGAAAGAACTCAGTAGAAATATTGAATTAGCTTAGATAAGCAGAACTGCAGAATTAAGAAATGGAAAAATACAGAAAAGATGTGTTTTAAAGTTACTGATAAGAAAAAGTACATTTGCAGAGAAATATTGAGGAGTGCTGACAGATGAGTTACAGAACCTTGCTCATCTGCACGCACAAATGGTCCCATAACCTTGAAAGTGTGAAAGTAACAAGTTGATGAACTGACCATTGTAATTGGGACTAGAAGGGGGGCAGGCAGGTGTCATGCCTACAGAAGCCCACAAAAGGAACATAATTGGAGAAACTTATCAGTACCGGGACCAATAGAAGGGCTACGGGAGGTACGGGAGAGTACCGGGACCAATGAGATGTTTTTCTATACCTAGAATGGAACAGAAGTCTATAAAAGTTGTTGTAATGCTTGAAAACTTTGCTCAGCCATTTTGAAATTGCCTTGCTTGAGACTTGTGCACAAATAAATGATTTGGACCTTCTGAACAGACTCCTGGTATCATTGGTTTGTCTGCGCTTTGCTGCTACACTATTTGACTAATTTATTAAAAATATTTATAAACTGCTCCAGATGTCAGAAAAGCCTGCTCAAAACATTGGACAAATTTAATAGCAATAAATAAATAAATGTGATATTTCTTTATTTTATTGGAAATATCTGGTATAGTACCATTCAACCAAATAAAGATATCAGAGTGGTTCACAGAAGTTTAGTTAACAAAACTGAGACAATATAAATTAATACAATAAGCATATATGATATATTCAAAACCTTACTGCACTTTAGTAAAACAGTCCCTAACCCACAAAGAGCAGAGGGGCATATTTACTAGATGGCATATCAATATCCTGCTCTTCTGATGCAAAACTAGCAAGGAGGCCCATGCTAACATTTGGGAGGATGTGCAGCTGTCTCTTTACCTCTGTTATGTTTTATGCAAATATAACACAAACATCATTATAAGACACAGAACGGGGGAGGCATGGCACTACAATATAATAATTTAATAAAATTTAATAATCAAATGCAAACACTAACAGCAAAGAAAAGGTAAAAATAATTCCAAAACGATTCAATGAAAAGATACACAGGATGTCCTTAATATATTTCTTCTACTGTCTAACAGCAATGGAGGAGTAGCCTAGTGGTTAGAGCCTAACACCCAGTAGATCTGAATTGGATTCCCATTAGCATGCCTTGTAACTGTGGGCATGTCACTTTACTTTCCATTGCCTTGGAAGAAAAGGCCTGGCAATCTACTCCCAGTCATGCCTTGCCACAAAAACCCAGGGGCTGCTGGGTTGCTAGGAGTCAACAAAAAAAAATAATATATATAATACCTGTGATATGCCATACATTTGTCCTCTGAACTAAACTAGTGTATTGTTACATATCATTCTCTACTATGCCATTACATCAGGGGTGTCCAATCCTGTCCTGGAGGGCCGCAATCCTGGCAGGTTTTTGGGATAGCCCTAATGAATATGCATGAATATCTATGCATTAGAGATATCCTACCAACCTGACTGGTTTGTGGCCCTCCAGGACTGGATTTGGAGACCCCTGCCTTACACCTCTGTCATTTAAGATTGTGAGTGGGCAAGGTGCAGATGTCCTAGACATCAAAAAGAGTAGATAGAATTTGTCACATTCCTCCTCACTTCTCACCACCACCGAAATGTTGTCTATTAGGTGAGGAATTGAAACAAACCTCAGTCTCCTCTGAGAGGTTAGAGCCAGTAACAAATTCAAACTCTATAAGAGAACTATAAAAGTATCATTTTTTTTGCTTCAATGGATGTATGGTATTGTTTTATCTATGACTGAACTTGCCTGATTGATTTTGACTAGCTATGTTAAAGTAGCATGGTTGGTGATTTTTAAATGCTTCTTTAAATAACTAGAAATTTGTGTTGTTAGAAAATACTCTTCCCATTTAGTGATTTAAAAAATGTAAACAAAAAAGGAAATTGCTCCCTTGGGAGACCAGAGTAAAACTCTTTACAAATGGTTAGCACCATGATGTCAGATGAAATCAATATATACACACACATTTCTCTGCACAGCATTTTCTCATCTCCTATCATTATTTAAACAATATGTGCAATTAATATGCTGTCAGATCATTTTTCTTGTTTTATTTGAAAATGTTTCGGCATATTTTTAGCATTCCATAACATTTTTTAGTAGCAAACTGCTCTAAAGTACTCCATTAATAAATAGCGATAGACTGTACTATATAAATAATGGATCTGCTGCCAAGAGAAGTTTAGAACTATTGAAGCAGCAAAAGAGCAATCTTTTTTTTAAATTAATTTTAAGCATTCATGTGTTCCCCTTTCTCCTAAATATCTATATCCATGTTTTCCTGTGGTTGAAAATCTTGGTTTTATAAGCAAGGCAAATAAGAAATACTCATATTTAGCTGCTCAGATATCAAATAAAGCCAATTACTGGTCTGAACTCAAGGAATCTAGATTTTTTGAAAGCTTTCTTCTATTCTGTCAATTAAAATAAGCAATAATCCAAAAAGAATGAGCTGTGAATGCAGACCTCTCAGTTAGAAATCTGAGATTCAGCTGGTGTTTGGAGATTACCACATCAAATTGCTAACATGAATCATAAAACATGGGTGCAGGAATTACCCTGGAAGAATGGAAGAGGTGCATTCATGGGTCCAGGAAAGTCCTGTAATTCATGAACTATTGTCTCTGATGAATATTGCAATTATCCCCAAAAAATACTGGCTTACCATTTCATAGTATAAATAGCCTAGTGTTTAGAGCAAAGACCTAATACCCAGGGTTGGATTTCCATTGGTACTCCTTGTAACCTTGGACAAGTCACTTTATCCTCCATTGCCTTAGAAGAAAAGGCCTAGCAATCTACATTTACTCATATCTTCCCAAGAAAACCCAGGGTCTGCTGGGTCACCAAGGGTCAGCATTAACTTGATGGCATTTAAATAAAAAAAAAAAAAAAAAAAACTAGCTAGCAGTTTCTGCTGAATATCCAGTTTCAGTGGTGACCACCACAGGCTACCTGGACAGCTAACTACATAAAGGTGGGCCTTTTACTAAAGTGCATTAGGTTTTTGCACTTAACATGCATTTAGCGAAAAACAACTGTGCACTAAGTAAGCTTTCTCAGTAACTGTCAGGGGCTTGACCAGCATGTTCCCAACAGTTAAAGTGAGTACTTATGTGCACTGTGAGATCCGCAAGACCGTTGAGCACCTGGAATTTCCTCTCAAAAAAGAAAGGGCCTGATATTCAATGGCATTTACATGGTTTACAAGCCTGTAAACCATGTAAATACTTCTAAGCAGGAAATTCAGTGGCACTAACATGGTTAGCGCCGCTGAACATCCCCGGGTACCACCGCTTTATGCCCCATTGCTAACCATTTAGCATCGGGGCGTTCCCGGAGTAGTACTTGTCACTAACTGATCAGCGGTGATATTGAGCTGCTGCCCAGTTAGTGACAAGTGGGTAAAGATAGACATGGTAAAAGCTTGGTCAATCTTTACCCGTGGGAACTAACTGGGCAGTGGCTTAATATCACCACTGCCCGGTTAGCTGGCAGACTGTGCAGCTGCCCTGGATATTCAATGCTGGTGGCCAGATATGGGCCCGGCATTGAATTTCTGGGTTTAAAATTCAGCGGTGAAGGCTAGCCACTATAATATTGCTAGCTGCTGCTGCTGAATATTGGACCCAAAGTTCTTTAGGTAGTCACATTAAGGTTAAGAACTTAATCCCAAATATAGCAATAATGTAAAATGGTCCATATTTATGCAGCTGAGTTAGTGCTGCATGCCTCTTGGTCACTGCGAACTAAGTAAGCTCTGCAGTATTCCTACGAAGCAGTTTTGCTCATTGTTTCACATAGTCTGATGAACAATTGAAGTCCTTTCTTAAAATTATATCTCCTTCACAATTACCAGCGGTGGGCTGGTAATGAAGGGCCACCTCGGTTAGTAGCACTTTTCTCTCTGGCTACCCACTACCCACTTGGCCCCTTGGGAAGTCTCTACATTAAGGTTAAAGTTCTGATGAAAGTTTATTGTCTCTGTGGGGCCACCACACCAACTCAAGCCAAGCCTTCCTCTCATAAACAAGTATACAGTCCAAATACTAGTCTAAGGGTAGCAGTTTCTCCTATCTGCTCTGCTTTGTTCAGGGTTTATTTGCTGTAGTAGAGACCTTCATGGCATCTTCCTGAAGATCTGCTCTCATTGGTTCCTCAATATAACTTCCTTTTGATCGGAAGTCTCATCCCTCCCTACTCTCAGATCTTCCATTCAGAGGCCCCCTCCTATCCCAACATTCCTTCTGGGATACACCCCTATCCCTTGGGATATAGGGAAATATAATTTTCTCACTCCTATACACCTTTCTTGACTTGTGTGTTCTAAAGCTTCCAGTCTTACACGGAATACATGCTATGGGCAACATCTCAACCAGCACCTCTACTACATAGAATCCACAGGTGCAAACCCCCCCCCCTCCCCTCCCCTCCCCTCCCCTCCCCTCCCCATGACCAACTATCTAGGACACTCACCCTTGTGACACTCACACACTCCCATGAAAGTAGCCAAAACCAAGCAGCCCCTAGACTAAGTACTCAAAATGAGCACCCACAAGGGCTTCTTAGGTCCAAGGAATACTTCATCCCCCCAGCAATGAGGGGATACTAAGCAATGAACTCCAACAAAACAAGCTCATTATCATCACTAGAAATATTAAGCATCTACTGTGAACTGGTAGACCTCAGCCATATACTCCCAAGGTGAGGGTGAATGGCCATCAGACACAGAAACATGGCTCATGGCAGTGGCATGCCCCCCCCCCCAGTTGCCTGTATGCACCGCTATATGCATGGAAGATGCAGAGGAGATGGGGGTCGGATGGTACCTTTTGATGCCAATCATGTCACCAGTATGTTAAATGCCTCATTTGCATGCCCTCCCCCCACTTTACTCTGCTGTTTCCAACTCTGGCTCTGTGGCCAGAACTGGCTGAAGTACACAGGTCCTATCTCCTGATACTGCCACACCACACAACACCAGCAGCCCTTTGACAACTATTCAGTGCATGTGCAGACATGAACAGCAGTCAGTCAAGAGAGCACAGCAGTCAGTCAACAGAGCTGTTAATGTTTCTGTGGATGTTTGCCCACTGACCTGTGGTCACGCCTGGTCTACAGTCCCTGGTTTTGTAGCTGTCAGGTTGCTGTGGTACACTGCCATGGCAGCTGCACCATGCAACCCCTCTAAACAGATGGCCTAGGCAAGTGCCTAGGTATTCTGCTACCATCACCTATTTGCCCTTTTTTCTTAAGTGTTTTCCCTGTTCCTGCCCTTCATATTTCCTAACACTCACATATAAACAGTGCACTCAAGATGCGCTAGCAAGGCAGGTGCAACTACCACCTGGTCAGAGGCAGCAGTGATTGTACCTAGCACTAATGGTGTCTTTGTGCTGCTTGCGTATGACTAATGCAGCTGCACCAGCTGCACATCACATTGCTGCACACTCTCTGCCTTTAGCCCCACCTATTTGGATGCTGATCAGCAGGGGCGGCTCAAGGCAATCTGCTGCCTGAGGTGAAGGATAAGATGGTGCGCCCCCCCCCCCCATAGAGGGGGCGGGGCTATCTCAAAACTCCATTCAAGGACTGAACCAAACCAAAAAGCCGATTAGATTATATGGAGGAAATGCAAGACGTTTGTACACCAAGGAACTAAAAGAGAGCTAGAACCACAGCACAGTTTATAAAACTAAATTATAACTCATTTTTATTTTGTTATTATAAACTGCATTATGGTTCTTGCTTTTTCTTTTTCAACATATATTTTGCATTCACAGAACTCCCTTCAACAGTGGGTGCAGGGCAGAACCAGGAAATTCACCCACAGAACTCAACATCTTAAACAAAAAATCTGATTCTGATCATCTCACAAACAACAACAAACATTCTCCAGTACCAGGCATATTGTGAACTAATACAAAACCCTACAACAAAGTCACTGAGTATCTATATAGCAAATCTACCATACCATACCATACCATGCCATACCATATCAGCACCAACTTCCAAAACTCACATAAGGAGACCATCCAAAAAAAGCATCACTGTAAATACTACAGTGGACCCTGGAACATCCATACACCTATTTGAAATGCTGAACATGTCAAATTACTACAGTAAAGTATATATCTTTATGTACAAACTCCATGTTAATATAACACCTGGGCTCAGTCACATACTCAGAACACATACCCTCACCAAGTACAGAATACGTAACCACAATCTAAAGTAAAAATAAAAATATGTAGACAAAATTTAAACTGAAACCCTAAGAAGCCAGACTCCTCAAGCAGTGCAACATCAGATAAATAAGATATGCAGTTCCCCCATACAGTGTAAAATATAAAGACAGCACAAAGTCCAATCACTAAAATGAAATAAAATTATTTTTTCTACCTTTGTTGTCTGACCATTTTATTCTCTGATCATGCTGGTCCCGATCTGAGGCTTCTGCTTTCCTGTCTTCTCTTAGCTCTCTTTCTGTGGTCTATGATCCATCTGCCATTTCTTATCTATTCTTTTGTTTTCTTCACTTTCTTCCATCAGCTTATTTCCAGTCCTGGTACCCCCCCCCCCCCCCCCCCATTATCAGCCCCCTTTCAAGTCCTCCCCTCCCTGTACCTTCCAATGTCAACCACCTTGCATTCCCAGGACTGCCTCTGGTGCCCATTCCCTTCTAGTCCCCCTCCTTCCCCACTGTCTAGCCCCTTCTAGTTCAAATACCATCGCAGGTATCAGCTCACTTCCACTCCCAGTGCCACCCTCACCCCCGTCAGCTCCCTTCCAATCACCCTACCCTCTGTCTATCCCCCTTCCAGTGCCATCCCCACATGTCAGCTCCCTTCCAGCCTCCTCCCCAATACCCAGCCACCTACCAATCCCATTCCCAAGTATCAGCTCCCTTCCAATCCCCCTTTAGTACAATCCCCAGCTGTCAGCTCACTTCCTGCCCCCTCCTTCCCCCTGTGTTAGTTCTCTTCCTACCCCCACCATGTCAGCTTCCTTCCTGCCCCCCCCCATGTCAGCTCCTTTCCTGCCCCCTCCTTCCCGTGGCAGACCATCTCAGCATCTGTTCCCTTCCAGTCCCATTCTCCCATCCTCCTGCATCAGCCCATTTGTAGCCCTAGCCCCCAGTTTTCTTTCAGGGACAGCAGCTCTCTCCTCTACCCCCCATCAGCCCACTTCCAGTTCTAGCCCCCAGTCTTCTTCTAGTGCCAGCAGCTCTCTCCTCCCCCCATCAGCCCATTTCCAGTCCCAGCCTATTTCCAATCCTAGTTCCCCCCATCAGCCCACTCCAATCCTAGCTCCCCCCATCAGCCCATTAGTAGTTCTAGCTCATTTCTAGTGCTAGCTCCCTGATCAGCCCATTTCCAGTGCTAGCCCCACATCAACCCATTACCAGTCTTAACCCACCCCCCAGTAAGCCCATTTACAGTCCTAGCCCCCCGTCTACCCATTACCAGTCCTAACTCCCCCAATTAGCTCATTTCCAGTTCTAGCCCCCCCAGTCTGCCCATTTCTAGTCCTAACTCCCCCAATCAGCCCATTTCCAGTGCTAGCCCCCCATCAGCCCATTACCAGTCCTAACCCCTCAATAAGCACATTTCCAGTCCTAGCCTCCCAGTCTACCCATTTCCAGCCCTAACTCCCCCAATTAGCTCATTTTCAGTACTAGCCCCCCCCCAGTCTGCCTATTTGCAGTCCTAACTCCCCCAATCAGCCCATATCCAGTGCTAGCCCAATCAGCCCATTACTAGTCCTAACCCCCCAATAAGTCCATTTCCAGTCCTAGCCCCCTAAGTCTAACCATTTCAAGCCCTAACTCCCCCAACCAGCCCATTTCCTGTCCTAGCCCACCTAATCAGCCTGTTTCCAGTCCTAGCCCCCCAGTCTGCCCATTTTCAGTCCTAACTCCCCCGATCAGCCCATTTCCAGTGCTAGCCCCCCATCAGCCCATTACCAGTCCTAAGCTCCCCAATTAGCTCATTTCCAGTCCTTGCCCCTCCCAGTCTGCCCATTTACAGTCCTAACTCCCCAATCAGCCCATTTCGTGCTAGCCCCCATCAGCCCATTAACAGTCCTAACCCACAATAAGCCTATTTCCAGTCCTAGCCCCCCAGCCTACCCATTTCCAGCCCTAACCCCCCAATTAGCTCATTTCCAGTCCTAGCCCCCCCCCCAGTCTACCCATTTCCAGTCCTAACCCCCCTGATCAGCCCATTACCAGTCTTATCCCCCCCCCCCCCCCCGATCAGCCCATTATCAGTCTTATACCAGACCATTTCTGGGGCTAACCCCCCAGCCCAGCCCTGTCCTGCCCTGCTCAGCTCATTACCAGTCAAGCCCCCCCCCCCCCCCATGGAAGAGCCCTGCATTTCCTAATGGGCGTCCCGGCTCACCTTTGCAGAGCCGCAGTAAGGAAAAGTGTTTCTCTTCATTCCCGTGGCTCTGTTAAAGTTGAGCCCGCTGGCACTGAGGTTAATCTAAGCATTTCCCATCTTGTGTGAAACAGAAAATGCCTAGATTACCCTCAGCGCCAGCAGGTTCAACTTTAACAGAGCCATGGGAAAGAAAAGAAATGCTTTTCCTTCCCGCAGCTCTGCAAAGATGAGCCAGGGTGCTGGCAAGGCTCTTCTGGGGTAGCATGAAAGGGGGAGGGGGACAAAAGGCCACTGATTCTGCCGCTGCTGCTGCCAAGTAGCAGCGGCAGCAGCTTGTTCTACAGTTTGTTTGTTTTTAAATTTTGAAGGCCGAGTGAGGCAGTCTTTTTGGGGGCATTTTTTGCCACCTCCAAAAAGTTGCCGCCTGAGACCACTGCCTCATTATAGAGCCGCCCCTGCTGATCAGGTAGCATGGCATTTTTAGCATAGTCACCTTTTGGCTGCTTGCTCCCAGCTACTGTTTGACCAAAATGGCATATTAGCCCAGTGCTGCCACTCTTCCAACTTCTGCACTTTAGTAAACATGCCCCATATATGTTAAGCTGTTGCTGCTAACTGTATAAGTCTTTTTGAATACTGACCATTTATTTTTAAAAGTCTAAATGAATTTGCTTTGCATGTTTAAACTGGGTGTTTGTGCTAGTGTTAATTTCATTCTGTACTGACTGAAAACAGCAAAAATAACTGAAACAGCCAAAACATTGGACAAAGAAAAATAAAGAGCATTTATGCCATAAATATTAGCTCTTTTTTCACTGACGGTTTTCTTATGTTGTCTACCACCTTCATCCTCAACATTTCTTTTTTTTTTTTTTTTAATTATTTATTTCTGAATTTTCAAGAAAATACATCAAGCAATATTCCATACTTGAAAGAAATGAAAGAACATTACAGAAATCATTCAAAAAAAAAAAAGGAACAAAATTACTAATAGTAATACAAAATATTCACCTAAACACTACCAGCCCACCAAAACAAGGGGGGGGGGGAGGAAACACAGAAAGAGGCTGATATTATATATATTCCTAATCAAGAAACAACATTAATAAAGAAAAAATAGCACCGTGAAGCGCAAACACTATATAAGTGCCCAAGATGAGTCGATCTAAGTGGTCTCCACTACTACTGAGACATCTCGAGGGACTGCTCTCCCATCCAAGAACGTACGCAATTGTTTAGGATCATAGAAAATAAATCTAGACGAAGCCGATTTTATAAGACATTTACACGGAAATTTCAATACAAAGGAAAAACCTAACAGGACAACCTGAGGATGCATAATCAGAATTTGTTTTCCTTTTTTCCTGAGTTACAAAAGAAACATCAGGAAAAATCCAAACTTTCTGACCAAAAAATATTTTGTTAGAATTTCTAAAGAACATTTTCAGGATCCAAGACCTATCTGGCTCTAGAACAAACGTCACTAAAAGGGTAGCTCTCCTAGTTATTTCCTCATCAGAAGCTTCTAATACTTGAGAAAGGTTCAGAGCATCAAAACTATCCCCTTGTTCTCCCACCTCATTGGAAACTACATTAGTAGAACTAGAGCGCTTTTTCATAGGTAAATAATATACTTTAGAGGTGGGGGGAAGGGCATTTTCCGGCAACCCCAGAACTTCCCTCAAATATTTCTTAAATAACTCTACAGGGGAGACAACAGAAGAAACAGGAAAATTAACAATTCACAAATTTAACTTTTTGGAGAAGTTCTCCAACTTTTCCATCTTAGCATTAAATACTGTGCTTTCCCTAATAAGGGCAGAGCACTGTGTCTTCACATTAACTACTTGAGTGGAAAACGCTTCTAAAGTTTGAACAGAGTCTTTACTGGCTTGTTCCTGTCCATCCAACCTTGCCTGCAAGTCCTGCGTGGTCTTCTCCATAGTGTCCAATCGCTTGGAAACGGAGCGCTCCAACGATACGATCGCAGACCAAATGGAGTCCAAAGTTACTACCGCTGGTTTCACCAAGGTGTTGCCGCAAACTGTAGCTCTGGGTCTCCCTGCATCTCTCAAGGCAGACAACTCCATCTCGCTAGACAGCTGGGACACCGGCTCTCCTCCAGACACATTCGTGGTGGCCAGATTAACCCCACCACTTCCTCCAAAAGTGTTTGGCACACCCGTCTCTGGCATTCCTCCTGAAGACGGCAAAACAGATACTCCCTCGGCGAGGTGGATCCGCAGCCGAGAATCCAGACCAGCAGGTAGCAAAGAAGGCTCACCAGGTGGAACACGTTGCTCTGGGCTCAGACTGACGTCTGAAGTTGAAAGGACCGCCTTCAAGTCAGCTCCAACACCGACCCCGGCAACACTCTGAGAAGCTCCGACGGCCACAAACTTGGTTATGGACTGCTGGTCAGGCGGAAGGTCAGCTTCAGGAAACTTAACCTTCCCCTTTCTTTTCCCCATCACAAGAAAAGGAAGAAATAAGCACACAGGACAATTTTATACAAGAAACCGCAGCCACAGCACAAGCCGGTCGGCGGGGCACGCTTACACGGTCGCCATTTTGAAACCTCCCCCATCCTCAACATTTCAAACAATGCACTGTGGTACAAACTCTAGAAACAGATAACGGATGCTGATAGGATAGAACTAATTCAGCAGTGGATATTTTCTCTTTCATTAACTGACTGAGTTTTCTCCAGGATTGCTTTCAACAGTTACCTGCAGTCTGACCATTGATTCTTGAAGAGTTGAGAGTCCTAAGATTGGTAGAGAATTTATTTATTAAGCTTATAGTCAGCTAATAATATTTAAAGATGCAAGACTTTCAAACTGCTAATGTTCCTTCCTCAATGTTCTGTATATGCAAATGCAGCTCCTAATATAAGGAGGATAAAAACAGGCCATGAATGCATGATGTAGAAGCATTGCAATTTATGAAAATGTTAACTCTGGTAATCCTAGGATGCTGAATAATCGCTATTCCACTGTAGGCTTCAAATAATAAAAAAATAAATTTGCACCTATGTTTGACACTACTACTAAAACATGATTGATGAATTATGACTTCATTCCTCTTTGTTATACAAAGATGAACAAATACAGGATACAGTGGAACAGTGGTTCACAAATCTGTCTTATTAACCCATTATTTGGGTAATTTTCTAAGTCCTTTCTGCATGCAAAACAACTTTTATCTATAGAAATAGATGCTAAAAAAATTGTTTTGGGGTTTACATCCTTAAAATTAAGAATTACTGACACGTAGCATGCACTTTTATATAGTAAATGATTAGGCATTTCAGGGGTAAGAGACTGGGCAGAGATGAGGCAAAGTGTATGCTGCAAAACATATCCATATCCATGTCGATTTAGGCAATTCAGTTATGCCTACCTGACAGCAGGTGTTAATGGTAAGGGGAGTGAGTCTTGAGGGAAGACTTGGGTAGGGGAAGAGAAACTGAAGAGGACAATTTGGAAGAGGAAAGTGAGATTGATGGGGACAAGTTGGGGGGGGGGGTGTTCCCTAAAACTTTTAGAAAATGGGTCCCAGCACACAAAAAAATTGGGAACCTCTATTCAAACTTATCAGAGATACACAATTCCAATAACTATCAAAGAAAATCAGAGACTCCTCGAAAAGGAATGGGCAAGAAAACTCTGTATCATCTGGGGGAAAAGAGGGGAAACAGCAGATATAGCAACAAAATAGTTTGGGCTTGATATTCAAAGAGAGTAACACGGTTAGCAGACCTTCTAATCATGTTACTACGTTTAATCATTTAGTGCCACTGAATATCTGTGGGTGCCGCTGCTGCATGCCCCAATGCGATTCAGTTAGTATAGGGGCATTATGGGGCCATCCAGGGGTGGCACCTAGCCATAGCCAGGCAGAGTGATATTGAGCCACTGTCCGGTTATGCCTATGCGACAAAAGTAAGGCGCAGCAAAGGCTGATCTAACTTTCACCGCAAAAACTTAACCAGTTAGCTTCCTGCAAATCTAGGCAAGTTGGATATTCAATACCATGGCCAGATATGACCCTGGCATTGAATATAGGAACATAAGATATGCTATATTGGGTCAGACCAAGTGTCCATCAAGCCCAGTATCCTGTTTCCAACAGTGACCATTCCAGGTCTCAAGTATCTGTCAGGTTCCCAAAGGTATATACATTCCATGCTGCTTGCCCAGGTGTAAGCAATGATTTCCCCTGTCCTCTTGAATAATGATTTATGGACTTTTCCTCCAGGAACTTGTCCAAACTTGTTTTGAATACAGCTACACTAACAGCTTTTACTACATCCTTAAAGTAGCTAAACAGGTAGAAAAGGCAACGGCAAAAGCTAAAAGGATGCTTGGGTGCATACGGAGAGGAATGGCTAGCAGAAAAAAGGAGGTGATAATGCCTCTGTATAAGTCTTTGGTGCAACCTCATTTGGAGTATAGTGTGCAATTCTGGAGACCGCACCTTCAAAAGGATGTGAACAGGATGTAGTCGGTGCAGAGGGTGGCTACAAAAATGATTAGTGGTCTTCATTATAAAGCATATGAGGACAGTCTGAAGGATCTTAATATGTACACCTTAGAGGAAAGGCGGGATAGAGGTGATATGATTGAGATGTTTAAATACCTCCGTGGCATAAATGTTCAGGGAGAGAGCCTCTTTCAATTGAAAGCAAGTTCTGCTACGAGGGGACATGGGATGAGGGTGAATGGAGATAGATTCAGGAGTGATATGCAGAAATATATCTTTACGGAAAGAGTAGTGGATCCATGGGAATAGTCTCCCAGTGGAGGTGGTAGAGATGAGGACAGTAACTGAATTCAAAAAAGCATGGGACAAACACAGAGGATCTCTAAAGGTAAAAAGGGGACTGTTGTAGTTGTTGATATGGAAGGACAGACTAGATAGGCCATGTGGTCTTTTTCTGTCATCATATTTCTGTTTCTATGTTTCTATCCTCTGGTAACGAATTCCAGAGTTTGATTACATGGCGTGAAAAAAATGTTTTCTCCAATTAGCCTTAAATGTGCCACATTGTAGCTTCATTGTCTGTCTCCTAGTGCTTCTACTTTTTGAAGGAGTAAACAACTGATCTGCATTTACCATTCCACTCCATTCATTATTTTACTGACCTCTATCATATCTCCCCTCAGCCGTCTCTTTCCAAGTTGATAAGTCCTAACCTTTTAAGCCTTTCCTCATAGGGATATCCTTCCATCCCCTTATCCATTTTAGTCACTCTTCTCTATACCTTGTCCAATTCTACTATATCCTTTTTAAAATATGGTGACCAGAATTGTACACAATATTCAAGGTGTGGTTGCCCTATGGAGTGATAAAGAGGAATTATAATATCCTTAGTTTTATTTTTTTTTCCTTTCCTTATGATTCCTAGCATTCTATTTGCTTTCTTGGCCGCAGCTGCACACTGGGCAGAGGGTTTCAACGTACTATGCACGATGACACCCAGAATACCCGAGTTTACAGTTCAGTGGCGGTGGCTAGCCACATTCGATGAGCTAGCTGTTGCTGCTGAATATCGGGCCTTTTGTATCCTGCCACCAGGCAAGAAATCCAATTTGACTAGGGACAGTACAGACCAGAACCAGAAACTAGAAATTGTTCTTGTTATTGACTGCTCTCTATATTATCGAGGTAATTTTATAAGGGATCTGTAAAAGATTATGCACTGTAATGTGCATAAATCCCTAAATTAAAGAACTTATGTGCATGAAAAGGCACTTATGCAGTACTTTAGGCAGACACTATTTTGCAAGCATGCGCATAAGTCCCATCACATGTATTTTTTTTTTTTTTTTTTTTAAACTTTTATTTTCATTTTGCAACAAACAAAAGAAACAACACACCAAAGGAGACAAAACAAGTATACAATAAAGAAAAGTAAACCCAATTACCCCCCACCCCCACGCTTCTTCTCTAGCTGATTATGTCAGCATGTGAGCGCTTCCAAACAACAGTGATTATACATCAAAACCAATCAAAAGAGTATCTGCGATACAGAAATAATCATGGGACAAAGATATATACAAATTTAGACAGTCAGATGAGAGCATTGAGCAGAATGTACATAGTCATTGAGCATCTTCCATTTAGACCGATGATGAGGAGTCTGAATGGGGGAAGCAAACATACGAGGTATTTGTTCATATTTACTGTAGAGACAGACATGATTCCACCATTCATTGGGGCTCAGCTGAGAGCTATTTTTCCAGTATTTCGTAATTAGGGAAATAGCAATGCCAAGCATAAAGTCCAAAAGGAAGTAAGCCGTTTTTGGAAGAGAGGGGATCCCCGCAGCTGAGCGAAGTCCCACTATCCTCCAAGAAAGGGGCTCTTGAAAATGCAAAATAGACTGGATACGACCCCAGACCCGACGCCAGTAATACTGTAGTGCGGGGCATTCATACATAACATGAGGTAGTGAACCAATGGCCGCATGGCATGTCCAACAACTATTGCCCTGAGTAGTGTTCCATTTGGCTAATCTGTCAGGAGTGTAAAAACACCGGTGGGCTAGAAAGAAGAGTGTCTGAGTGAGTGAGGCGGATCGGGAGACCCGTGTCACTCTACTCCAGACAAGGCTCCATTGCTCCGGGGTCAAAGTCACATGCAATTCTCTCTCCCATGCTTTCTGCGCTATAGGGGTATCTCTAGTTATAGCATTACATAAGGTTTTGTAAAAATTGGATGCTACACACCCGGTGAACTACCGATAGATCGGATAGTCTCCAACCAACCTTGTGTAGGGGAGGCCGATGGCGGGAGCACCTTAGCACTCCGAAGGCAATGCTGAAGTTGCATCAACTGAAAGTAGTGTTTCGCTGGGAGACCAAATTCAATTTGCAATTCACTAAAAGTTTTCCAGCGACCTTCATGGAACAACTGACTAGGAATCCAAATGCCCCTAGTGTACCAGGGGCTCCACGCCATCGGCTTATTTTGTATTCGAAATCGATTGTTATACCAAAGTGGGAGCTTGTCTAACGGACAGAGTCGGGAGTCTAAAGAGTGCATAAGATTATTAAAGGCACCTAAGGTGTCTAAAAGCATTGGTGGAAAGTGGGAGTCTGATGGGAGAGTCATACCAGGGAGAAAAGTAAGAGGAATCGGTTTGCAAAGGTCCTCTTCTATGTCTAGCCACACAGGTCTACTCGGTACTGGATCTTCCAGCCAGCGAGCACCTTGTTTGAGAAGAAAAGATTGATGATACTTCAGGAAATCAGGGAATCTGACACCCCCATTTTCCTTATCTGCTTGCAGCTTATGTTTCGCTATCCTAGGTGTCTTGTTTTGCCACAAGTATCTAGTCAGAAGGCCCTCTATATCTTTATATATACGGCGAGGGAAGAGACAGGGCAACATTTCTAAGATATAATTCACTTTCGGAACAATCATCATTTTTATGGTTTCTAATCGACCCCACCAGGTAAGTGTTAAAGGAGTCCAGCGGTGAGTAAGCGCCCGGACTTTAGAGGTTAAGTCTTTGGCATTGAAGGAGATAGTGTCTTCCAAAGGAGAACAATAGTGAACCCCAAGGTATTTGACCATGCGAGGTTGCCATAAAAAGGGGAAGGGTTGCATATCTGCCTGATGAAGCAAAGGATTTAATGGAAAGGCTACCGACTTGGTCCAATTTATCTTATAACCGGACAGTTGTGAGTATTTACCAATTTGCTCTAGGACAGCCGGTACTGAGTCTATAGAGACAAAAAGCATAAGGTCATCAGCATACGCTGAAATTTTGACTTCCCTATGGGTGAAGGGGACTCCATGAATCTCCTCCGATTGCCGGATTAGTAAAGCCAAGGGTTCAAGTGCAAGATCGAAGAGAAGTGGAGACAGTGGGCATCCCTGGCGAGTGCCGCGTTGAAGGGGAAAAGGCTGAGACTTTAAAGCATTGGCACATATACTGGCTGTAGGCTGTGCGTACATGGTGCGAAGACAACGGAGAAAACCTTCCCCGAATCCGTACCAGCGGAGGACTGCAAACAGGAAGGGCCACTCTAAGCGATCAAAGGCCTTCTCAGCATCAAGTGAGAGGCCAACAAATGGGCGATCAAGATTAACTGCGGTAGTCAGTACATGGCATAGAGTCCGAGCATTGTCAGCAGTTGATCTACCAGGAATGAAACCGCATTGATCTGGGTGTATTAAGGTAGGCATCCTATCCGAGAGCCGGGTAGAGAGAATGGTGGCAAATATTTTATAGTCCGCGTTTAGGAGGGAAATTGGACGATAATTAGCTGTTAGTTGCGGGTCTCTCCCCTCTTTCTCAAAAACTACTACATTTGCCATTGAAAAGGACCCAGAAGGAGAACCCTCCTCGGCCAGAGCAGAAAAATAAATTTTCAAAACTGGAGCTAAGTCAGCGTGAAAAGTTTTGTAGAATTCAGCAGGGAGACCGTCTGGGCTTGCGGCTCGACCTGAGGCACATTTCTTGATAGCAGAATGAATTTCTGAGACAGTAAATGGTGTGTCCAAAGCCACTCTATCTTCGTCAGATAGGGTCGGTCTTTGTACCCCTGAAAGTAAGCGTTCAAATACATCTGGCTCAAAATCACATTCAGATTGATAAAGCCGAGTATAAAAATCACGAAAGAGGTCTAAGATTTCGGTATCTTTAGTGACCAAGCCCCCCCCCCGACGGATTACGGAGGGCGGTAACACGCTTGGCTTCTTTTTGACCTTTTAGGGCATTTGCTAATAATTTGCCAGCACGATTATTTTCCCGATAATATAGCCCTTGTTGTGATTCGATATTTTTAACAGCAGCAGTGTACAAAAGCTGATTGTATTGAAAACGCAAGCGTTGTAAACGGAGTAAAATACATGGGTCAGTACGGGACGTGAGGAGACGCTCCCCAGCTTGTATCTGCTGCTCTAGAATCAGTAAATGCTGCTTTCTTTGTTTCCCCTGCCGAATTTGATAGCTAGTTATAGTGGCGCGGATAGATGCTTTAAAACCCTCCCACCAAGCCCAGCTCGCTGTATCATGGGGGGAGTTAAAATGAAAATAATCTTGGATAGCGGCCTTTATATCAACCTGAAAATCTTTTTGACCCAGTAGGGATCTATCAAAAAACCAAGCTCGGGGAGAATCGTCCCGCGCAGTGACACGTAATGATAAAGATATGGCAGCATGATCTGAAATATGGAGAGGATGAGTCCTAGTCGTGTCTACTTGAGAAATCAGTGCTTTGGAAATGAGAAAGAAATCTATTCTAGATTGGGAGTGATGGGGGGCAGAAAAGAAAGTGAACTCTAAGTCGGAGGGGTGAAGCAGCCTCCATATATCTACCAGCGCAAGGTCTTGCATCAGAGCTGTAAGGGTAGCAAGACTCTTGGGTGGACTACTCGTTCTAGGCGGCTGTCTATCTATCAGAGGGTCTAACACTTGATTAAAATCACCACCAAGTATTAATGGAGTATTGGCAGAGGCCTGTGCCAACTGCGCAATACTTGCATAGTAAGCAGGGTTGTCCACATTCGGGGCATAAATGCAAATACATGTAAATTCACTATCTCCAACCTTAAGATGTACGCGGGCCCATCTACCCTCCTTGTCAGCGCTAGTATCAATTACAGTAGCTTGCAAAGATTTCTTAACCAGAATGGCTACCCCGCACCGTTTGGAAACGGCGGGAGAATAGGCAGCCACCATGTAAGGCTTAACATTGAGTTTCAGTGTTTCAGCAGAGTTTAAGTGCGTTTCCTGAAGAAACGCTAAGTCAGCATGCTCATGGCTAAGATAGCTAAGGATTTTCTTTCTCTTGATTGGACTATTAATGCCCTTTACGTTGAGTGATAAGATTTTACATAAAGCCATTCAGACAAGTTAAAAATTCTGAGCATGATAGCGCACATAATTTCACAATGTCCCTCATATTGACTGTATCTGGCTGTACATATGGCAGAAAAGAAAATAAGCTTAGATAATACAATGAAGCGCCCCACATGAAAAAGAAAAAAACCGCAGCGCGGTAGAGAAGAAGCAGAACCCCAAAAATTACTGGCGACCATGTGTCTGCGGGGAGAAGCCCCAGAGAAGGCCGAAATTGAAAAAACACATAACCTGTAGGACTGTGCGTGCTCCGAATCCGACCGAGGCACACATCATGGAGGGACAGGAGACCACAACAAAAGTCATAGAAAGAAAGAAAGAAAGTCCAGGCAGTCTCTGTACTGAATTATGACCGCCGCATCGGGCCCTTCAAAATGGCGGACAGAGCCGGCAAATAAAAGTCCAAGTCGTTGGATTAGCGCATCTGCTCTGCTTCTTTGGAGTCTAAAAATGTTGATAGTAGATCAGGATCTTCGAATGTCCTGGTTTGGTTGTGGAGAGTCACTCGGAGCTTCGCGGGATACAACAGGCCAAAGCGAGCCTGTAGCTGTTGAAGTCGAGGGCGAAAAGCAAGGAGTTTCTTCCGTCGGTCGACTGTAGGCTTTGCCAAGTCAGGGAAGAAGGAGACTTTGTGACCTTCAAATTCCAAATGATGGTTCGCCCGGGCAGCATTTAAAATTTGTTCCACTTGTTGATATCGTAGCAAGCGAAAGATAATAGGCCGGGGGGTCGTTCGGTTGAGCGCCATGTGGGTAGGAACACGGTGTGCTCGATCGATTTCCAGTTCTTTATGAAAGGTGATCTTCAGCAAGGAAGGAAGAGTTTTGAGCAGGAATTCTCTCATATCTCCCGCTTCCACCCCCTCCGGTATTCCAATGAGCCTCACATTGTTGCGACGGGCTCGATTATTGCTATCTTCTAACTCCTTTTGAAGATTCTGTATCTGGCGCTCAGCCTTGTCCAGTGTGCCCAAGCGCACCGCGTGCGAGTCGAGGACCCCCGCCATATTGTCCTGCCGTAATGAGAGACCTTCAAGTCGGTCCTGGAGCACTCCAAAGTCTTCTCGCATGGCTCTAAGCGCTTCTCCATTGGACTGCACCAATTCCTTCACGCCGCGTATTTCCTCTAAAATCTCCAGGTGCATTTCGGGGTTCTCCCGAAATGGAACCATCTTCTGTGGGGAGGACACCTCTGTTTTGGAGCGTTTTCCGTGAGAAGAAGAAGGAGACCCGAAGTCCAAGCGCGCTGGTTTATGGGCCGCCATCCCCCCCGAGGTACCCCGGTCAGCCCGGAGCGAAATAGTAAGTTTGTATAGGTATTATGTCAGGATTCTAAGTAGGCCTCTCGGGAGCTTCAGCGCGAAGCGTCTTACCCGCTGGACATCAGGCTCCGCCCCCCCATCACATGTATTTTAAGTTTGGGTGTGCACAGGGGCAGAGCTTGTAAGGAGCATAGGTGGACCCTAAATTTACACATTAATGTAAAAAAATATTATAACTTGTGTGTGTTTCTGAAGGATCTAGGTACAGACATTTATACCTGCTCTAGAGCAGGCACAACTGCTGTGACTAGGTTCAGGTTTGTCATTACTGTATGTCCCTATTATAGAAAGTAAAATAAGTACGGTTAGTGCCACTGAATATCTGCGGGTGACACTGCTCTATGTCCTGATGCTAGCTGACTAGCATCGAAGCATTCTGGAGGCAGAACGGAGGTGGCACCTGGCAATTACTGGACAATGGTGATATAGAGCTGCTGCCTGGTTATTATTAAGCAACAAAAGTTAGGCACTTTAAAGCTTGGCTTAACTTTCACCACAGAAGCTAACCGTACAGTCGCTGAATATCGCCGATGTCCGGTTGGCTTCATTGCTATCTAGCTGACCTGGACATTCACTGTCAATGGTCAGATAAGGTCCCAGCAATGAATATCCATGTCTAAAGTTCAACGATAGCGGCCACCCACTTTAGCAGCACTAGCCGCCACCACTGAATATCAAGCCCTAAGTATTTACACTGGGGGGAATTCTGTGCAGAATGTAAAATTCTTAGCAAAAATTTAGAAAATTAAGCTAAATTCTGCATGTTTTGTTAGTAACACTTTGTGCAGAATTCTCCAATCATAAGGCCTAATGTTTCCTCTAAACCTGAAACTCTATCACTACAATTATGGTTTTCCTCCCCCCCCCCCTCAAACCTTCCCTGTCTCTCTACTTCTCTCTCCCTCTAACCTCTAGCAAGATCCCTGCCACTGTATGTCTCTAAGGTCTACTCTCATGCACATAGTTTTGCCTCTCCTTTCTCCCTCCCCATTCACCTATCCTTATCTCTCCCTTTATCTACTTTCTTCTCATACTTCCACCTTTCTTTCTCCCCATCCCCCAGCCATACACCCATCTCCAGCCCCAGTGCCCCCAGACTCCACATCAGCCGATCTCTAGCTCAAGTGCCCCCCTCCCTGCTGACTCACTATCAGCCCAGCTGTCTACTGTTTCCCCAATGGCATTTTTTTAACACAGCATAGGAGCATTTTACTTTGCGGCTATGGCTGTGCTATGCTTTCAACACTGACACTGCGATGTTTCAAGAAGGTAAACAGAAGCGCTTCCAGTCTCCAGCAAGAAACAGGAAGCACTTCTGTTTACTCTTCAAATACATCATGGTGCTGTCATCAGAAGTATAGAATAGCCAGGGGGCAGAGCCGACTGTGGTGCAAGATAGCCGCATAAGACCTTAGCTCCCAAGGACTTTGTCAAGAATCCTGCCTCCCACTCTACAGTGCTACTGAGAATTTGCACCACTTTAGACAGAAAAGTGTCCAGAGTATGTCTGGAAGCAAACCTACACAATTGGATTACTCAGCAGTGAAAAATTCAGGGGCAAATAGAGTGAAGCCTGATCCTCCATCTCCTCACAAGATGGTGGCTAATCATGAAACAACAGAAGGTATGCAAGAATTTCTTGCAGAGATTCGTGCAGTCCTTGTTCTGGTGTCGGTGAATGGTGATTCACTTACTGCTGTTCAATCAGACATAGCTGATTTAAAATCGCAAATGGTAGCTCTTACCATCCGTACGAACACTATGGATACTATTGGGCATGTTTACTATACAGTGGTAGTGGCTTCCGTGAGATATCGGAGCCGTGGCCCCATTGAAATCAATGGGGTCGCGGCTCCGATATTGCACGGAAGCCACTACCGCTGCTTAGTAAACATCCTCTATATTAACTGCTCATGAGGAACATTTGAAGAAAATTCCTTTTAATACCAAAATGATCACTCAGTTGGAATGCAGCCTGGAGGAGTTAAACAACAAAGCTCAAAGGAACAACATTCACATTATTGGCATCCCCGAAGGTGCTGAGGGCACCGACACAGTGCAATTTTTGGAAAATCTATTGCCTAAACTGCTTTATCTTGACTTCATGTGGCCTTTGAAAATCGAGAGAACCCATAGAGTTCCAACGTTTGCTGGCCTGCATACCTGGCAGCCATGCCTTTTGATCTTCTGCATCCTTTGACATCAGCATGTGGTGCAGATTATGGCTGCCGCTAAAGCTCAGGCTTCAGTTGTCTTAGAGGGTCACAAAATCTCCTTCTTCCTAGACTTCAACAAGGCCACTGCTGAGAGGTGTAAACAGTTGCTGGCTTTTAGACCGCATCTTCAACATCTACAGGTCTGATATGGTTTATTCTTTCCAGCACGCCTTAGAGTTACCTTGCACAATCAAACAAGGACATTTGAGGACCCGGAGTTATTGCAGAAGTACTTTGAAGAACAAGAAGCAGCTGTGATATGCTGACGGGGGCTTTTTTTTGTTTTTTTCAATGGACTCTATCAGGACATGGATGAATGCTGATGCCTTTCTGGTTCCCAACTTATACCACTGTTTTAGGCCAACGGACAGTCTTATTATTATCTGTTTATTTTATTTTATTTTTTAATTTTTTCAGTCTACCTTAATGTTTGACTGTCTTAGGGGTATGTTTACTAAAGGGCGCTAACGTGCGCCCGGCAATAATGTGCAGGATGCCATAAAAGGAGTGGGTGTTCCGGTCTAAGCGTAGCAAGCGCACGTTATTGCCCGATAAAGGGAGCAGCGCACGTTAATGCGCTGTAATCTTAAGTAGGCACGCTAACAGAGCAGCAGAGGTGTAGCACGCTGATTAATATATTGCCCGCTGATACAGAGGTCATGAGTTCAAGCCCCCAGTGGGCTCAGTAAAAAGGCTGTCTGAGGTAAACCCTTTTGCTGCTTGGAAGAGCCGGACACATCCCAACAATCTGCACTGCCAGCCAAAAAAGCCGCACCCCAGTGCCACAACCTAATGCACCTTTTAGGGCGCATAAAAAGGCACATCATAAAGAACCAGAGCAGGTCATACTGTGCCCCAGAGGGCAACAGGAAAGGTTGGCACCCTCCAAGGCAGCATATAAGGTGCCCCATAAGCTGGACCAATCTAAGGTGCTGTGAAAGATGCCCCAGGAATGTGAAGGTGACACAGGAGATGGTGGCCAGGGGCCCAAAGGTGCCCCAAGGTCACAAACATGAAATGTATGGCTCAAACACAGATGTAACCATAACACTGTACAGAGCACCAAGGAAAGGCAATGAATAGGTGATGGAAGGAAGTAGATGACGGAGCTCATGGACCAGCCAAATCTGCGTGCAGCCCATGTGGCAGCAGGTAAAGCGGACAAACATATCAGGGGTAGCTGTACCGATGTACAGGGTGATAGTAATGTACAGTGCAACAATGACAGTGTGTGGCAGAGGATGGAGATACGTGTCCACCAGAGGAGGCAGAGTTGGCAGGAGAAGTGCAATGACAGGAGAACAGAGGAGAGTAGTGCCATGCACAGCACACACAGGAGAGGCAACCAGGGAGAGCTGCAATGCAGAAATGTGTACCAGTGCAGGATGTGGGGTAGCAGCATGCACAGCAGGGTAGGATGGCATACAGCTGGCAGACACACATAGACGGCAGAAGGATGGTTTACAACTGTGATAAGGGTACAATGTGCTAACAACACAGATCTGCACAGATATGGCTGTCACAGGACTCAAAAGTAGCTATGCAGCACAGGCAAACAAATGAAACAGAACAGAGAGGAATCAAACCTATGACCATCAGCACAAGTGTCAATGCACAAACTGGTAGGCCACACCACCAACGTGAGCTCATTAGCAAAGGCTGCATACAAGAATACTGCAGGGCATCACACAAGAAACCTGCTGGTTGCCATGATAGGCAAACCTCCAACAGTAACCATGATCAAATGCACATGCAGATATGGCTTGTACAGATCACACCACAGTCTGTAATTGGGACAACACCCAAATATACCTAGATGCACACGCACAATCAAATGTTATGCAGTGGAGACAGCATGCAAAAGAGGAAAGAACCTAAACCCAAAGGGCGGCAGGGGATGCTCTGTGGAGAAGGAGAAAATATGGAACACAACAAGACAGATTCAAACCTGCAAACAGGCGTGCCAAAGACCAGCTGAACTGCAGCAATGCCAATCCCCCCAAGTGGACTGCCATGTAAACCCCATAAAGTAAGAGACATATGTAACAGCCAATATGTGATGGATAGGCAGCACAGAGGGCATACTCGGGTGTACAGTGAAGAGATGGAAGTGTGTGTGTGCATAGGTGATGAAGCTGCAGGTTCCAAATGGTCATGTCATCACAACAGAATAATTTAAACAAAAAAAACCCATGTGGGGATCAAACCTGCAAACTATGGTCTTATAACACATGTCTGTAAAAACTATCCCAAACAAGCACTATGAGCATAATTCCAAAATAGTACCTCAAAGGGAAGGTGTTTATGGGAACCTGCAACATCCAGTGATGTGGTAAACGCCTGGCAGATAGACAGCTGGCACCATACACGGATGTGAGCACAGGTGGGCCATGGATATGACCAGAAAAGCATCAAATACAAGTGTCAGTGTGAGCAAGCAGCAACCGAGACAAATGTATGTCAAATACATATCTTTATTTTTTTTAATCATCACAGATAGTGTAGATACCTCCATCATAATACCCAGGTGGGTGGATCCCAGGTGAAAGGCCAAACCAACATTTAACAGGGCAGCAACCCACATCCTATGTAAAGGTCACTGGCACGTCTACAAATGAGGGGCAGGAGAGATAATGTGCATCAGGTACATGGTGTGCAGTATGCATTTGGCCCCCACACACCACATGCTGCTGCACGCCTCAAATATGTTACTTACATATGAGTGCATGTAGACAGTAGGTGGTGCATGATGAGGGCCCGACACACATCAATCATGATCTGTTCCCTAAAACATATCTATCAGGCAACACAGGAGACACCCAAATGAGAACAGAATATGTTTTTAAAATGTTGAAAGTTTAAAGACACATATGGAAATATATGTTACAGCTGTCACACAATGCTCCATATAGGATCTAAAGCTGCAACAATGTAACCCTAAACAATTGTCAAAAGCACAATGAGAATATGCTAACACGTAGCAGAGGCACATGAACGCAGAGACAATTGCAAAATAACCACCTGCAGAAACATGCAGAGATAACACTATGCAGAAGGTCCCCCTGCACTGGCTGCTGTGGATACAGTGTCTGTACACATATATCACGGTACATGGAATGCACAATTGAAGGAAGACAATGGACACTCACACTGCGACACTCCAAATATAATGGGGCAATGTGAGTGTCCTTACCCCAGGGGATAAATAGGAGTGTGCAGACATGCAATGCAAGGTTCGTAAATACATGTTTAGCGTCACGTCTGGACAGTAAGCAAATACAAAAACCAGTATAGAGAGATGGAAAGTGATGGCAAACATTGTACAATAAACCACACAGAAGCCATATTGCCACATGCTGTGTTTCCCCAACAACGTCAGTCATATGCACGTGCACCGTGTATGTATCAACATGATATAGTGATGCCACACATGCACGGAAACACCCTTGGTGAGTGATAACATCAATCTAAGCTGTTGGTGTGCAGCAAAGCATTGTTGTGGCAAAACCTGTACCATGTCCAAGTGGAGAGTAGGTGGACATAGACAACAGGACCTCTCCATTGCTCCCCCTGTGCCACACGCATGGCTGTATGCTTGTGGTGAACGAAACAGATGAGTGTTTCCTGTAGTCCATGTCACACACATGGCCAAAACACAACATTTGAGGAATGGACAACATACAGCAACAATGTAAGTCCCTGTTGCGCACGTGGGGACCAATACATAGTGTCCAAAGTGCAAAGTGTGTCTGCAGTCCAACAAGTCAGGTCAAACCTGTCCTTGAAACCCTGGGCATGCATAGCCAAGTGTCACATCCCAATATGCCAGAGTATTGGAAAGGTCATGTGTGTCTTTTGCGATGAACACGACACCCAGCCAGAGCATTGCAGCAACAGTGTGTAGGAGAGGTCTGTCAGGGCCCAAGTCGCACTCCAACAAGAATACTGTCCATCCTAGACATGTGTCCCACTCGCAGAGGTCAAACATCCTATGGCAGCATTTCCCAGGGATAGTTTCATGGTGGTGTGTCCCCCAACAGGTGGATGATGGTGACGTCGGATGCACTGTAGTAGATGTGGCTGGTTTGTCCACTGCCCTGTGTCAGACGAGGATAAATGATGTATTGGTATGCAGCTTGCAACATCAGCACAAATTGCAGAGAGCCAAACATGACTATGTGCATAATAAAACGTCACACAGGCAAACATGACATGAGCACAACACAGAACACACTGCATGTTGGTCAAATTTGGAATTGAAACTGCAGATGCGGCTGTCACATGGATATGTTAATGTCCATGCCCATGCCCATGTTACCCAGGCATGTCACAGCTCCACTCCATGTGCATCAGGTTTTTTGGAACAGAGAGCCAACATGAAATTTATTTATTTATTTATTTTATTTTATTTTATTTATTTAGCAAACATTTATATACCGCTGCTTCCAGCGATCAGCAGCGGTCTGATTACACAAGGAGAACATAAGGAGGACTGTCAATCAGTACAGTAAAATTTGGGTGTGTACAGGTTGATAAGGAGGGTAGGCACATCACACGAGGGGTTTGTTAAGTATATGAGTACTAATTACATATATACATATATACATTATACATAAATGAGCAGGAGTACATAAATAGTGGGCGTAATTGCTTTAAAATTTTAAAATGTCTATGAAACAAAACGTAAATCATGAACATGTAAAGGCTGATGTACTCCCCCCAAAAATAAGGTTCAACTTACCATATGTGTACAGCAAGTGTATGTCTTGGATCCCATGGGTCACTCAGTGAAGGGAGACGATGTCATCACAATTGGTAGAATCACCATGTAAAACCATGTCCAACCACTGTTGATGCATGTCCACAAATTCGTCCAATTCTTAAAAATGGCACCCTAGACAAAACTTTGCCGAACTCCTACAGACCTATTTCAAGTATACCCTTCATGGCTAAACTAATTGAAAAGGTTGTTCAAATTCAAACACAGGAATATATGGATTACTCAGCCCCTCTCGATGAACAACAATACAGTTTTCGCCCCTGTCATGGAGTTGAAACGCTGCTAACAGTACTACTTGACACCCTTGTGAGAGGAATCGACAATTCTAAACAAGCGTTCATCCTTCTATTCCTTGATATCTCTGCAGCATTCGATAGTGTACACCATACTATAATGCTTAATAGTCTCAGACAAATAGGTATCAAATCAACAGTTCATAATTGGTTCACATCATATCTAAGCAACAGAACGCAAAAAGTAAGAATCTGCAATCAAACATCTAACACATACAACCAGGAACTTGGCCTCCCACAAGGTTCTGCCCTATCAGCCGTCCTTTTCAATATTTATATAAAACCTGTCTGCAACATATTTAAAAAATTCAAGGTCCATTATCATTTATATGCAGACGATATAATGATGTACATTCCATTCACGATCCCTACCCTACCACTGCAATTATTAACGGATTGCTTCAATGAATTAACAACATGGCTAAAAGACCACAATCTCCATATCAACCATTCAAAAACAGACATATTAATTGTAACGAAAAACCAATCATATATCCCCCCAACACACATCACACTCCAAAACCATGAGATTAAAATAAAAAATGAAGTGAGATATCTAGGCGTGATCCTCGACACACATCTCAGCATGAATACACACATCAGAAACGCAACAAAAAAAAATCTATTTTAAGCTTAAAATTTTAAAGCAATTATGCCCACTTGTACACATACAAGACTTTATGAGTTGTGATGAGGTAACTAGTTCAGAGCCTATGTTATATGAGGAAATGGCTAGCTCAGAGCCTATGTTAATAGGAAAAGAGGAAGAGCTTACCTCACAAACACATAGGCAGCAAACATATTCAGCTTTCAAAAAGCCCAAGTATAGTGGAGAAAACTTTCCATTCACCAAAGATGATGCAGCAGAAAGCCAAAAGGCTAATCAAGCTCACCTGAGTGGAAGGGCACGTACAATGTGCAGAGAACAGGAGCATAAAAACTACAGGGAAAGCCCAGTAGGGGAACAAAGGGAGGGGCTGGAGCCAAGGCAGCAAAGGCAGGAGCAGAAGCCAAAGGGTGGAGCAGGCTGTAGCTGCAGAGGAGTCTCCCAAGCCAGAGGGGGCCTCGGTCACTGGAGAGTGAGTAACCAAGAGGAAGGAAGTCCTCTCAACCAGCAGACCTTGCTAGAACCAGGAAGTAAAGGAAGTGTCCCGGTAGCAAGAGGCAGCAGACACAGACTCTCTTCAGAAAGTGATTTCAGCTTGGACCCGGCTACAGAGACGTGGAAGTCTTGGAGAGGAGCCAGCCAAAGCCCAGAGAGAGAAGCTCATTACCCAGGGACAAAAGCTAAGTACCCTGTTGTAGCTAGAGGGAAAAAGCCAGGCATTGCCAGCAGAGCAAAACCCAGTAGTTGGGAGGAAAATCCCTATTGGAGAAGGAACCTGAGAGAGACCGTTCCTAGCACAGGACTCTTGAACCCTGTTGATATAGAGCACTTACCAAATAGAATAACCAGTGTCACTCAAGGAAAGAGCTGTGAGGATTTCAGTTGCAAAGATTGTTATGTGCTTCCAAATACAGACTATGAGCAGATGCAATGGGAAAACCAGGAGTGTGATATAGAACCGGATTCCATGGATTGCACGCTTTGTCTGTCTGATGAAATTACATCCCTATGTTAGCCAGGCAAGCAAGAGTTCTGTGATACATTGTGCTGGCGAAGAGTTTATTTTCTATATTGTGAAGAAACAGTTTTTCTTTTGTGTTCCATTTGTGCTGCTCATAAAGAATCCTATGTGGGACGGGGAATAAAACCCAAATTATTTCTTTTGCCTTAATTACACGGCTACTGACTATTTCTTTAATAAGGCAACCCACACCTCACGGCCCTAAGCGGGCGCCTAACAGGGCCAAAAAGGGGTGCTGGTGACAGAGTATAATACAGGCAATCATTACACCTCACTTTGATTTTGCCAATTTAACTCTGCTAGGCGCAACAAAACAAAACATTAAAAGACTTCAACTTGCACAAAATGCAGCAGCCAGAACTATTATGAAGGTGCACCCATTTGAGCACTTAACACCTACACTAGCTAACCTACACTGGCTACCAATACAAAGCAGGATAAACTATAAAACACTAATAACTACCTTCAAGGCACTAAATAACATGGCTCCACCTACACTAAACAAACTCATCATTAAAGAATCAACTAAAACTCCTCACAGGAGAGGCTATACAAATAAAATAAGGATTCCAAAAGACTTCACAAAGGCCAGAAAGATAACCAACAAAAAAGCTTTTTCACACGCAGCCCCTATCCTCTGGAACTCCCTCCCAGAAGAAATAAGAACATTAATCGAAATTAAGGAGCTCCGAAAGAAATTAAAAGCCCATCTGTTTATCTCACACTATGGCCCAATGGCAAACTCCCTCTCCCAATCAGAAAATGGATAACAGATGACTAGATTGGTAACAGAATAGCAGATTGATACAAGACAAAATTGATATCAGACCAAGAAGGACACAAATAAGAACAATTAAACTTACCCAATTGCTCCCACCATAAGAACCATCAATGTAATTTACAACGAACAGACACAAATATAATATCATATTCTTATCCTTTTGCATAGCCCCAACTACCCATACGATGTTATCTAGTATTTAGTCTCTGATACAACCTAAATTAAGCATGTTTTGTTTGTTAAGGCTTATACCTTCTGTATATAATTCCCTTACGTTAGTTCTCTAATGTTCTCTAATGTATATAGTTCTCTAATGTTTCATGTAAAAAATATACTATTGTTCATAGTTCACTGATGTTCCATGTAAAAACAGACTTGTCGCTCTATTCTTTAACTCGTTCTTTGTAAACCGCACTTGATCCCTGGAAGGTGGGGTATATAGGTGATTGTTAAATAAATAAATAAAATAAATAAATAAAAATCTCATCAGGTGTTAATTCCCTCCTTATCCACCTCTGTTCCCACCCACCCCATGTGAGCATTCTTGCTTTATAGGGCAACTCCCCAATTAGCTACACACAGGAACTTAGAACAGCATGTTCAGAACACACTTAAGAGGTTAACTTTTTTTATATGAAAGGAAGCTGAGAAATAGGCTGGTACTTTGGTAGGTCTCTCTCTCTTTTGCTTCAAGAGGCACCAACGCTCCATCAACTGAATAATGGCTGGGAAAAATCATATCACCAAATCTATGGCCCCTGGTACAGCTTCTGCCTCTGTCCAGATAGAGATCCCAATGCCAGTTGAAGGACCGGTTCCATGTGCAGGATGTCTGCATGCTGAAGCTCTCAGGAAACAAGGGAGGAGCTCAGGGAAGAGGTGATGAGGCTGAGGAGTGTTCAAGACAGTGAGAAGTTCATTGAAGAGATGTTTCTTGAAATATCCAAGCTCTCCAGGAGAGGTGAAGATGGGAGCCTATAGAATGACAAAGGTTGGGCACGAGTCACCAGGACCAGC
Source organism: Ichthyophis bannanicus (assembly GCA_033557465.1). Lineage (NCBI taxonomy): Eukaryota > Metazoa > Chordata > Amphibia > Gymnophiona > Ichthyophiidae > Ichthyophis > Ichthyophis bannanicus. The sequence goes on from CM066037.1 coordinate 357,763,378, forward strand.
AAAATCACCAATCCAGCTCCTCCAGCCCTTGAACTGAAGAACCATTATGGAAGTAGAGGAGGTGAAAGCATCCCAGGAAAGGGAAGAACCAGAGTTCAAGCACTCCAAAGTTGCAGATTCAGTGACCACAAGGAAGCGAAGGGTAGTGGTGGTTAGTGACTCTCTTCTGAGAGGTATTGAGGTGACCAGACTTGATGTCCAGAGAGGTATGCTATCTGCCAGGTGCCAAAATCTGAGATGTTATGGAGAGTTTGCGTCCTGAAGATAAATGCAAGGCTGCATGGCCCCTCTTGCCTTTTCTGCACCCCAGGCCTGCTAGATCCACTCAACTCAGAGGTGGAATAAGTTCCCCATTCAGGTCGCCAGCCCCGGACATACAGGGCCAACACTGGAATTGGCCCTGTACGTCCCGGTACTGCTAACTGCCCACTGCCTGCCCTTACTCCTCCCCCGCAACACCCCTTTCCCACCCCCGTCTAACTTCAAAGTACAACATGCAGGTGAAGGTAGTCAAGGTCGGCAGAGGAGTCGAATAGCAGGGATTGACGTCCCAACAGGACGTCCATACCCACTATTCACACCTTGGAATGACCCTGATAGTATATCTGGATTTTCAGAAAGCCTTTGACAAGGTACCTCATGAGTTATGTACCTAGGAAAGAAAAAACAAAACTATGACTACACGATGTAAGCTACCACCTTAGAAATCACCACCCTGGAAAAAGATTTAGGCATCATCGTGGATAGTATGTTGAAACCCTACACCCAGTTTGCCGCGGCAGCCAAGAAAGCAAATAGAATGCTAGGAATCATAAGGAAAGGAATGGAGAATAAAACAAAGGATATTATAATGTCTCTGTATCTTTCCATGGTGCGACCATACCTAGAATATTGTTGGCAAATCTGGTCTCCATATCTTAAAAAGGATATAGCAGAATTAGAAAAGGTACAGAGAAGAGCCATCAAAATGGTAAAGGGAATGGAAGGATACCCCTATGAGGAGAGTCTTAACAGGTTGGGGCTCTTCAACTTGGAAAAAAGATGGTTGAGGGGGGATATGATAGAGGTCTATAAATTAATGAATGGAGTTGAACAGGTAAACATAGATTGGTTGTTTATGCCATGAAAAGATAGAAAGATTATAGGACACACAACGAAGCTACAATGTAACCCATTTAAGACTAATAAGAGAAAATATTTTTTTACTCAATGCATAATCAAGCTCTGGAATTTGTTACCGGTTCATGTAGTAAAAGCTGTTATTGTAGCTTGGTTTAAAAATTGTTTGGACAAGTTCCTGGAGGAAACGTCCATAAACCATTATTAAAGAGGACCCGGGAAATCCACTGCTTACCTTGGGACAAGCATTGTGGAACCTGTGTGCCTTTTTGGGAACCTGCCAGGTACTTGTGACCTGGATTACCCACTGTTGGAACCAGAATACTGGGTCTAATGGGCCATGGTCTGACCCAGTATGACATTTCTTATGCTCTTATTCTAATTCTCTCTATGGTAATTAGTAAGTTAGATTATAGCAACTCTGTTTTTAATGGTCTTCCTCTTATTTCCGTAAAGCATCTTCAGTGAGTCCAAAATGTAACTATTGTCAAAAGCCTTCTTATTATCAAGCCTAGACCCAGCCCAGAGCCTTGCTTGGTCTTCTGGGATATGTAGTTGAAATAAGCAGTTGTGGCACCGAGGTAAGGCTACAAAAAAGGTTTTATTTCCCCTTCCAAGAGGTTTCTTTTGGGTGAGTCAAACAAAACATAAACAGCTCCACTTGGGCAAAAACAAAGCAAGAACAGGAACAAAAATTGCTTACTTTCAGCTTTTTAAACAAATAAATGAAAAGTACTCAAAAACAGCTCTCTTCAGCAAACAAAGACATTTTCTTTGTGGCTTTCAAGCTTTGGCAATTCTACACACTTATCTTAGAGATAACACGTTATCTGAGACAGAGAGCGTACAGTCCATGTAATCACTGCTTACATTATCCCCCTGTAGCTCATATTGCATCTCTTCAGGCTCTTCTGTTAAGAGGTCATCTCTTGCAGCATGTGAAACGTTACTAAACAGTCTCCCCTTGCTCTGCAGGAAGTCTCTTTCCCTCTGGGTAAGAATGTTAGCTAAGCTGCTACCGTATTCCTTGTAGTGTCTTTCTTGGGAGCTTCTTACATGTGGTGGGAGATAGAGAGAATTCCTAGTTTCCCTTTTCCCTCTACTAGAAACATTAGGGTGGGGCTTGAACAGTCTCTGCCTCAAGCTATGCTCAGTTGCTATCGACGCTGGAATAAAATCACATAAAAACTTCTCCTGGCTTCTGCCTTTAAAACCTCTTCCAGATACAGGCTTATGCTCAGGTATAAAAGCTTTACTGTTTTTCTGCCAGTTGTTTGCATAAAAACTTTCCTCTGGCTTCCTCCAGCTAACTTCACAATCAAATGTTTGGTTACCTTTTTGATAGCATTTGCTGGGCTCTGACGCTCTCAGAGTTCTGCTCTCAGCTCCCTTCCAATTAGAATTTCTCCGTTTGTATCTCTGGCTTCCAGCCACACAGCTGCCTGCTCCCGTGCTCCAACCGGGTTCTATTTCACTCCTGCTGTGTCCTGCGTATGTCTTCTCTCTCTCACCTTCACTCTCACTTTCACTCCTGCTCCCATGCTCACTCCATCTGTTGCTTGTATTCTCAAGCTGGCTCCATCTCTCTTGCACACGCTGGTTCTCTCCAAACTGACTCTCTCTAGCCCCACGTTGGCTCTGCCTAACCCCACGTGCAGTGAGTTTTTCTATGTGCATGTCAGCTCCACCCATACCCAGCTGGCTTCCATTAGCTCCTAATTCCCTAGCCTTTTTGTTGTTTGGGCGTGTTTCCTTTGCACGTGAGCTGCTTTGTTTAGGTTGCCAATGGCAACATCCTACCCTGTGTTCCTCAGAACTGTCATGATCAGTCTCACTGGCTGCATTTTCGCTTGTTTCCATGGGCTCTGCTGTCTCTGCCCTGTGACACTATCAAGTGCCTTACGTATTCTAAGGTCTCTGATCGTGTCACCCCCTTGTTAAGATCTCATCACTGGCTCCCGATAATATACCGAATTGAATTCAAATTTTTGAATTTAACTCATAAAGCATTTTTCTCTGGCTTGCCTTACTATTTGTCCCATTCTCTTATACCCTATAACCCAGACAGAGCTTTATGATCTCAAAATCACAACTGGTTAGTGGTTTCAACCAACAGCTTTACTAAACATGAGTCTCCATGACAATCGTCTTTTTATTTTTAGCACCAGTTCTGTGGAACTCAGTTCCCTTACACATTTGACAAGATATTTCTTTGAAGTCTTTCTAAAACAGTTTAAAAGAGACTCCTTTTATTTGCTTATAGAAAAGGCACCTAAAGCAAAAATAATTTTCTTTAAGGGCCAATGTTGCTAATGTAGTCAAGAAATGAGTTGGAGTATGTGTGTGTCTAGGTCTATCTAAAAGAATGTCTGTGATAATGTCCAAAGCCACCTATTGTGGAATATTTGTATATAACAAAACCAGATCTAAGGTAACCAATATAAGCTGATCATGGTATCCTATAAAATCCCTAAGGATAGGTATCATAAGTATTGTATCTTTTACATACAATGGTGCCAGAGATACAAAAGGTCTCAAAACCACATCTAGAAATTTGGAAACTGGTTCAAACAGTGAGCTAATAGCCGAGATGATGGGGTGACCAGGCAGTTTATCCAAAGACTTATGGATTTTTGGTATAACATAGATAGTTGAGGTAACTGGATGTGCAACTGTAAGAAATTTGAATTCATGTTGTGTTAAAAAAACAATATCTCAGGGAATCCAAGATGGCTGCCACATGTTTGCCCACTCTGACTGTCTGCTCATGCTGGGCTTTGTTTCTCTTTCTTCCTCTTTCTTTTGCGCAGTTTTTTTGCCTGGACTCTATGAGGAAGAGAAAAGGGAAGGTCTGGACTTACCCCGAAGTTGCCCCTTCACCCGTGCAAGTGCCCATAACAACGTTTGTTATAATCAGAGCTTCTATAGACTCTGCCGGGGCATGTGCTGGAGCTGACGAGAGGGCAGTCCTTTCAGCCGCAGACATTAGTCTGCTGAGCCCCGAGCAGCACATCCCACTGATGGAGCCCATTTCGCCAGCGGCTGTTGAGTCACTCCAGCACTCTCTTCCTCTGTAATTGTTTATTGAAAATGAGAAAAATAAAAAAAAAATAAATTAAAGAAAATCCCAATATCTCATCCTATGTTATCTAGACTCCCATTTAGTAGAATAGTCAGATCATCATCTTGTCATTTATAAAAAGATTTATCATTCAATTGACATTCAATTTCTTAAATGTAATTCTGTCTATTGAGACTCATCATAGCTCCACTTTTGTCTGCCGATTTAATAACATTATTTATTTATTTATTTATTTGGTTTTATATACCACACTATTTTGAAATCAGCACAGTTTACAAGGAACAAGAATCATTCATTACATAGAACAGGTTTTTCTAGAACAGGTACATAGAACATTCAACAGAGGTATCACAGTTAACAGTAAACTTTTAAATTACAACAGGGGGTGTCAACTTGGGAAGTAACTGGGCAAACTATTTACAAGATGAATATTGGGCCATGAAGTGTAGCTGGATCTGGGCTATGGGAAGGAGCTTGATCCAAAGCAGGTTTATGTTATCTGTTCATAACATAGTTGGAAAAGATGTGTCTTTAATGCTTTCCTGAAGGTAGCTGGATCGGAGATGGTGCGGATTGGGGTGAGGAGGGAGTTCCAGAGAGGTGACTCAGTTCCTAGCAGCCTGGGAGCTTTTTCTTATTATAGACAGGATGGAGAGTGTGTTTGCCATAATTGACCTTCTAATTCTATTGTCCAGTGCACAATGTATGAGTTCCTCCAGGGAGACTGCAAAGAGGTTGTGCAGGATCATGAATGTCATTAGGAGAGCTTATGCAGATTATCTCTAAGAGCCAGCATTGCATCCTCCTCCTTTTTGATTAAATTATAGAATAAATATGATGGCCATAAGTCCATTTCCTACACTCGTTTTAGTACAATGTTTTCAAAAACTTCAATTGAGGAATGGGTGACGGCAGGAGGGACGCATGTAGAACTCTTTTTAACAACAGAATCATCAATAGTGGTGCCAACTCGTGTGGCAAAAAAATCTCTCATCCGTAATTTTCTAAAAATTTGTATAACCCAATATGAGTAGTAAAATGATAATGCTTCTTAGTAGGGACAAACAAAAGCCCTTTGAAAAGGTCTTGTTCCTCAACTTCACTAAGGGCATATGAAGATAAATTAAAAATGTTTTTCTCTAATCCTGAGAGAATGAAGCTCTCCCACTGCTTTATCCTCTCTGGGGATAAAATGACCTCTGATGTTCTTTTTGTCTCTGTGGTTCTTTTAATGTACCCCCACCTTTCCACAATCTATCCATCAAAAAATACTGACTGGGGGCAACTTATCCTGAGGGAAAGAGGAGTGCTGAACCCTCAAGGGGATCCTCTGAATTGCTTCTAACTCTCTTCTTTGGTTCTAACACAGCTGAACATTCTGGTACAACCAATTTGACCTTATCATTTGTATTAAACTTATTAACCAGCAATCTGTGTCTGTTGAACTCATTTCTATTCCTGAAAGGCTAAGGTTTGTCTCAAGGGTAAACAAATCCAGCTCTGTAATCCTCCTCTCTCTTATACTTTTTAAGTTTCTTGTCCTTGATAAATTTCTTATAGTCATGTAAATTTTTATCAAAGTCTGTCTTATTAGCATCAAATTGAATATCCTTCTCTCTAAGAAGGTTAATCTGATTGTCAATATCTTTTTGCAAAGACTCAACTCTCTTTCTGGATGTATTGATCAGCAGAATCATGAGATCTAGAGAACATTTGTTAAGTATAGCCTTCCAGCTTCTTGTAAATTCTGTGTCATCTGTGAACATCCCAGGTGCTTTGAAAATCCGTAAGCCCCTAGGAATGATCTTATGTCGACAATATTCCAGTAGTGAAGCTAAATGCATGTCCTCTTTGATGTTTTTTTTGTGTAGACCGGACCAGCTCCTCCTACAAGTGTTCAGTATCATTACTGCATCCTTGATCTTCTTCAGTAAAAAAAGGGTCCTCAATGAGCATATTTTGTAAAACATCCTCCCCAAAACTGAGAACATCTTTCCAGGAGGAAAACATGGTATAGAAATAACAAGTTTACAAGAAACAGCACACACTCTCTTGCTAAAACAGAACAACAAACCAAGGAGGCAAGATAGTAAAATCACGGTCCTTTATTCAATCCCCAACATAGCAGTGTTTTGGCTGCACCTTCAACAGGGGGAACCTCAAAGAAAACAAATGTGTATATAAAACAAAATTAATAACCATAACATATAAAATCAATAACCATAAGAACAAAAATAAAACACAAGTATAACATAATATAAAATAAAAAGATTCATATAAATAATCACAATATAAAAATCATGTAAAACTACAAATTAATAACATAATTATTGCTCACATACACACCATAAAAAATTGAATCATAAAAAAATAAAATAATAAAACATGAGAAGGATAATCATACATAAAAGTAAATGAATAATTAAGAACATAAAATTGATCAAATATCATGTGAAAACACATATCAGACAGGAGATGTAAGGGGATGCAAACATAGCCCATTATGATGATGAAAGCGATAAAGACCATATATTGCCTAAATGGATATCGTAGGTAACTACAAAAGAGGGGAGAGAAAGTAAAAGGGGAGAACCACATATTATTATTATTATTATTTACAGTCTTTTTTATACCGCGCTATTTGACATCGGTGCGGTTTACATGAAACAGGAACTTATACGGTGCAGGGGACTGTTCCGTATTTACAATAAACAGGTGCTTAAAACTTGGATAAACTGGGGTAACTATTTACATATAGGCTTCATATCAGGTCCTATCGTAGATTAATGATGGTGTGTTGGTGTGTGTGAGATGGTTGTTGGTACACCTACGTCTAGATAGTGTTTGAGGAAGAGGTGGTGTTTTAAAGCCTTCCTGAATTGTATTAGGTCAGGGATTGCCCAGATGTCAGGTGGTAGGGCATTCCAGCATCTGGGTGCTCAGAATCTAAATGCCCTGTTTACTGTTGCCTGGGAGCATTGAGTTACTGTCTTAGGGATTAACAGTGTGTTTATTGTTGCAGATCTTCTGGCCCTGTTGGGGAGAGTCATGTGGGTGAGCTCTGTGGGTGAGGCAGAGGAGAGCCCGTTGATGGCCTTGAAGGTCAGCAGTAGGGTCTTGAAGGTGAGTCTGCTGTGGATAGGGAGCCAATGGAGCTGTTTCAAGATGGGTGTCACATGGTCATGCCTGGAGGCGACATGTAGCACTCTGGCTGCGATATTCATTGCTAGCTGGAGTGGACACAGTATGGCTCGTGGAAGCCCTTGTAGGATCACATTGGCGTAATCGAAATGTGAGATGATCAGCGCTTGATAGATTGTCCGGAAGTCGTCTGGTTCTAGCAAGGAGCGTAAGTGTCTGAGAGTATGATAGACTGCTTTTACCATGTTGCTAATAAGTGCTTTCATGTCTAAGCATTGGTCTAAGGTGACCCCAAGGTATCGGATTGTGGACTTGGTTTGTAGCTCCGCTTCCTTGACTTTTAGGCAGGCTGGAGGGATGAATTTTTGGTTCTTCGTGACAAACAGAACTTCTGTTTTCTTGTGCTGTATTCAGAGGTTTTGGGTCTGGAGCCAGTTGGCCACTGCATCGAAGAAGTCTGTCAGTGGGGAAAAGTCTGGATGGTCAGTTAAGACAGGCATGTAGAGTAGTACATTGTCGGCATATATCAGGCAGTTAACTTTGAAAGATCAAATGAGGTTACAGATTGGCTGCATGTAACTTACTTTGAAAATGAAGAATGATAATTTATTTAACATTTCTTATATACCTCCTTTCATGATATTAAGGCAGTTTACATTGAACAGGGTATTATAACTTGGAGATAACTAATTTACAAGGAACATGGGCTATAGAGGGTTAAGTGGCATGCCCAAGACCACAAGGAGCACCTGTGGGATGAGAAACCCCAGTCCTTCTGGACCAAGGTTGCTGTCCTCTAGTGGGATTTGAATCCCCAACCTTCTGGCCTGAAGTACCTTGCCCCAACCACTAGGCCACTCCTCCATGTACACATTGCTAGTGAGAATGTTGGTAAATCTTTGTGAATGAATACTTGCAATGACACTTCTCTCTATGGTGAAAAAAAAATAACCACTCATTAAAGTTTTTTTTAAACTGAGAATAGATGCCTTGTTGTTCTTGTTAAGTGCCGTCGAGTTGGTGTCAATTCATGGTGACCCTCTGGATAGTTGACCTAAACTGTGTTTGGTCGTCATTCAGGCAGCTTATTGTTGATAGAGTGGCACCCATAGCTTCTGTTATTGTATTGATCCATCTAATTGCCAGACTTCCTCTTTTGCGTTGACTTTCTACCTTTCCAACCATTATGTCTTTCTCTAATGATATTTCTCTTTGCGTAATGTGTCCAAAGTATGAAAGTCAAAGTCTTGTCCTGTGAGCTTCTAAAAAAAGCTTAGGTTTGATCTCCTCTAGTACTGACTGGTTTGTTCTTTGGATAGTCCATGATATGCACACTATTCGTCACCAGCATCATAATTCAAAGGCATCAATTGTCTTTGTGTCTATCTTTTTCACTGTCTAACCTTCACATCCATATGATGTTATTGAAAATACCATGGCTTGGACAAGTCAAATCTTTATATGGAGAGAGACATCTCTGCTCTTGAGATTCTTGTCTAGGTCCTTCATAGCCATTCTGCCAAGAGCAATGCATCATCGGATTTCTTGACTGCTTGTCCTTTCTTTATTGATTGTTGATCCAAGTAGGTTAAAGTTATCAACCATTTCAATTTTTTCTCCATCAATGATGAACTTATTGATTGTGCCTTAGACAAATCAAATTAGTAGGTAAGTAACCTGACCAATGAGGCTTGAGGGAGGGCATAAGCAAAGGCGATAAAAGTTATGAAAATTTAAAAACCATCACTACTACTTTAAAACTGTACCAGAGATAAAATCAAACATATTGTTATGTAAAAATCAATTATAAATAGTAAATAGTCAGGTAATGAAGCGTGTAATGTACAAACAAATTTTTTATATATGCAATCTTTGTCCACACTAGAGGGTTGACACTGGATGAGTATACGATCTAGAAAACCCTTAAAAAATGTGATCTTGGAGAAATGATAATTAGTGTGTAACATGTACAAGGAAAGAGCATTTGCTGGCTCATAAGAACCTTTTTGGTTGTCCAAGCAACACAGTGAAATCAACTGCAAAGGACTACTTCTAACGTATAAAGGAAAAAAAAATGTATGTGCATATATTAATGTCAAAAGCAGCACATTTGTTCTGAACCAATCCAACTAATTTTCCAAAGCGGGCTTACAGAGTGAAAACAAAGTTCTTATGAGCCAGCGGACACTCCTTCCTTGTACATGTTATTTCTCCAAGATCACATTTTTGAAGGTTTTCTAGATTGTATACTTATCTGGTGCAGTATATGACCTTATGCTGTTGTGGTCACCTGAGGGCCACATGAATACAGTCTGTGACCCTGAGGATTGACGGAAAGCCAGCCACCTTATAGAACTTCACTATCACCTGCTGCCTCTGCTGTGGTGTTTGTGGTAAGACCATGTAATTTGCACCACACCCGACAAAGGCACCCAGGAACTGTGAAATGCATCTTGACACTGCTGCCTGGCTGAGACCTGCTGCTGATGCCAGCACTGGTTGGAATGAACCTGTTCCCAGGAAGTCAAACGCTCTGAACACCTTCACATAAACAGGCACGGCTTCCTGCCTATGGGTGGCTGCAGGGTCAAATTGGTACCTGGTCACACACAGTTTATCAGTCAAGTACAGGTACTGACTCCTCAGACTGGGCACCCTATGTGCTGCCTTCCACTGTTCCCAATCAGCACTTTGCAGCAGGACCATAGCAAACTGTGAGTTGATATCCTCCATGATAATTCCCTCAACAGGGCACCATAACCACTCCCACCTGCAGGGAAGAGTGCAACAATGTTGAGAGTGCATACCTGCCTGGTGCGAAGGTAGCGGACCTCACGCGCCACCTAGATAAGGTCTTAGATAGTGCTGGGGAGGAGTCTGCTGTCTTGGTAAATGTCAGTACCAGTGTCATAGGAAAATGTGGTAGGGAGGTTCTGGAGGCTAAATTTAGGCTTTTAGGTAGGAAGTTGAAATCCAGAACTTCCAGGGTAGCGTTCTCCGAAATGCTTCCTGTTCCACGCGTAGGACCCAAAAGGCAGGCAGAGCTCCGGAGTCTCAATGCGTGGATGAGACAATGGTTCAGAGATGAGGGTTTTGGATTTGTTAGGAACTGGGGAACATTCTGGGGAAAGGAGGGGCTCTTCCGAAGGGATGGGCTTCACCTTAACCGGGATGGAACCAGACTGCTGGCATTAACCTTTAAAAAGGAGATAGAGCAGCTTTTAAACTAGATATTAGGGGAAAGCAGACAGTTGCCCAAGAACGGATGGTTCGGAAGAATGTATCTTTGAAGGATGCTACCAAAAGCAGAGAGGTTCCACAAAAGAGTAAACTAGCCCAAATGCCCTCAAGTATGGAGCAGACAGAGCTTAAAGATCCCAAATTACCCATGTCTAACAATAGCCAAATTAATATGAATAAAATACATTCTCTAAAATGCTTGTATGCAAATGCTAGAAGTCTAAAAAATAAGATGGGAGAGTTAGAATATATAGCACTAAATGAAAGGTTAGATATGATCGGAATATCAGAGACATGGTGGAAGGAGGACAACCAGTGGGACACTGTGATACCTGGGTACAAACTATATCGTAATGATAGAGCGGATCAAATTGGTGGAGGGGTTGCTCTCTATGTTAGAGAGGGCATTGAGTCAGAAAGGATTAAAGTTTTGCAGGAAACAAAATCTGCTGTAGAATCTATATGGATTGAAATTCCATGTAAAAGGGGGAAGGCGATGGCAGTGGGGGTGTACTATCGACCGTCTGGCCAGAATGACCACATGGATGATGAAATGTTCAAAGAAATCAAGGAAGCTAACAAAAGTTACAGCACAGTAATAATAATGGGTAATTTCAACTACCTTGGTATCGACTGGGTCAGTGTCACGTCAGGACATGCTAGGGAGATAATGTTCCTAGATGAAATAAATGACTGCTTCTTGGAGCAGCTGGTACATGAACCGACCAGAGGGGAAGCCATATTAGACCTAGTCCTTAGTGGAACACCAGATCTAGTGCAAGAGATAATGGTGTTGGGGCCACTTGGCAATAGTGATCATAGCATGATCGCCTTTGATTTAATTAGTGGAGGAGGGATAGTAAGGAAATCCACAGTACTACCTTCTAACTTTCGAAAGGGAGACTATGATAAAATGAGGAAAACAGTTAAGAAAAAACTAAAAGGAGCAGTTGCAAAGGTTAAAGACGTACATCAGGCTTGGCTGTTGTTGAAAAATACTATCTTGGAAGCCCAGACCAGCTGTATTCCACGCTTTAAGAAAAGTGGAAGTCCAAAAAACTGCCAGCATGGTTTAAAGGTGAGGTCAGAGAGGCTGTTGTTGCCAAAAAAGCATCTTTCAGGAAATGGAAAAAAGAGCCAAATGACGAAACCTGGAAAAGGCACAAGCACTGGCAAGTCAAATGCAAGGCATTGATAAGGCAGGCAAAGGGAGAATTTGAGAAGAAGCTTGCTGCGGAAGCAAAAACGCAAAGTAATGACCTTTTCAAGTACATTCGTAGCAAAAAACCTGTGAGAGAGTCAGTTGGTCCATTAGATGATAAAGTGGTTAAACGAGCACTAAGTGGCGACAAGGCGATAGCAGAGAGACTGAATGAATTCTTTGCTTCGGTCTTTACTGAGGAAGATGTAGGGATGTTACCCATGACTGAAGTGGTATTTAAAGGTGCGGAAGGATTGAAGGAAATATCGATACATCGGGAAGATGTATTACAACTATTAGATAAACTGAAGAGTAGCAAATCACCTGGGCCGGATGGTATACATCCAAGGGTGTTGAAAGAACTGAAATATGAGATTGCAGACCTGCTATTAGTAATCTGTGAACTATCATTATAATCATCTCTAATACCTGAAGATTGGAGGATCGCCAAAGTAACACCAATTTTTAAAAAGGGTTCCAGGGGTGATCCAGGAAACTACAGACCGGTAAGCCTGATGTCAGTACCGGGAAAAATGGTAGAAACCATCATAAAGAATAAAATTACTCAGCATGTAGATAGTCATGACCTAATGGGAGACAGCCAACATGGCTTTAGACAAGGAAGATCTTGTCTTACTAATCTGTTATGTTTTTTTGAAGGAGTGAATAATCAGGTGGACAAAGGTGAGTCGGTTGATATTGTGTATCTGGACTTTCAGAAAGCCTTTGACAAGGTCCCTCATGAGAGACTTTTGGCAAAACTAAAGAGTCATGGGATAGGAGGCAGTGTACTATTGTGGATCAGGAACTGGTTAAAAGATAGAAAGGAGAAGGTAGGGCTAAATGGCCAATTTTCCCAATGGAGAAAGGTGAATAGTGGTGTACCCCAGGGATCTGTGCTGGGTCCGCTGCTTTTTGACATATTCATAAATGACCTGGAAAGTGGAATAACGAGTGAGGTTATCAAATTTGCAGATGACACAAAACTATTTAAAGTTGTTAAAACCCAAGAGGATTGTGGAAAATTGCAAGAGGATCTTGATAAATTGGAAGACTGGGCATCAAAATGGCAGATGAAATTTAATGTGGACAAGTGCAAGGTTATGCACCTAGGGAAGAACAACCCAAACTATGGTTACACAATGCAAGGTTCCACATTAGGAACTACCATCCAGGAAAAAGATTTAGGCGTCATTGTGGATACCATGTTAAAACCCTCGGCCTAGTGTGCAGCAGCGGCCAAGAGAGCAAATAGAATGCTAGGTTTGATAAGGAAAGGAATGGAAAATAAAACAAAGATATTATAATGCCTCTATATCGTTCCATGGTGAGACCGCACCTTGAATATTGTGTGCAATTCTGGTCGCCGTATCTTAAAAAGGATATAGCGATTTTAGAAAAGGTTCAGAGAAGAGCCACCAGAATGGTAAAGGGGATGGAAAGATACTCCTATGAAGAAAGGCTAAAAAGGTTAGTGCTCTTTAACCTGGAAAAGAGACGGCTGAGGAGAGATATGATAGAAGTCTATCAATTAATGAATGGAGTGGAATGGGTAAACGTAGATCGATTGTTTACCTTATCAGAATATAGAAAGACTAGGGGACATGCAATGAAGCTACAGGGTAAACTATTTAAGACTAATAAAAGAAAATATTTTTTCACTCAACGTGTAATCAAACTCTGGAATTTGTTACCGGAGGATGTAGTAAAGGCTGTTAGTGTAGCTGGGTTTAAAAAAGGTTTGGACAAGTTCCTGGAGGAAAGGTCCATAAACCATTATTAAGAAGGGACCCAGGATATCAATGCTTGAACCAATACAAGCATTGTGGAACCTATGTCCCTTGGGGAAACTGCTAGGTACATATGACCTAGATTGGCCACTGTTGGAAACAGAATACTGGGCTTGATGGACCTTGGTCTGACCCAGTATGGCATATCTTATGTTCTTATGTGATGGTGAGACTCCTGGGCAGGTCTGCATAGGTGGGTGAAAAATATTGCTCATCAGCAGTCATGTACAGACATGTGCAACTCTGGACACACACATATGCCTGTCTATGGACATGCACATTACCGGCCAGGTCTGTTTCCGGACAAGCGTATGTCTGTGACCTGCCCACACCATTGCTGTACATGCATACTCACTAATTGGCATCCTGAGGTACACTAATGCTCCTGTGCCCTCATGCTGTGCTGGGTGCTGCATCCTCAGCAAGGTCACATGGGACAACTGTGGGAATTAAACCCTGGTCTCTTGGGTGGTGGCCTGTGGTTCACACCACAGTGCTACAGCACCATTCCAGATGCAGTTGGTGTGGCTAGTAGTAGCATGACTATTGCTGTTAGTTAAAGGCGCTCATGATGAACAGGATGAGTGAGTGATTGATGGGAGGTACCAGTGATGGGGCAGCACTGTCAAGGGACATGGATTACTGTTGGACACCTCTGGAAGGGCTGCACAGGGGGCACCACTCTGCAGGGTCTTCATATCTGTTTGGGAAAGGCATGGGGTTAGGGTGATTACAGTATTTAAGCAGCTGGCCCTGCTTTGAACAGCAGTCTGGAAAGCACACTCAGGTATAGTTAGCTGCCTGACATTTAGTGTTGGGGTATGCTGTTCCTGCCCTGGCACTGTTGCCCACTCCAGTTACACACATGGGCACCTGCACTGGATACCTAGCAAGATGTGAGTTTGAGCCAGAGGTTCTCAACCAAGTCCTTGGGACACACCTAACCAGTCAGGTTTTAAGGATAACCATAATGAGCTACCATTGAATCACACCTGTTCTGTAAGCTAACTACAATACCTGTAACAATTCAATAGATTGTAACAACTACTCCTATTTGCTTCAATCTACAGTAAGAGCACCATATAATTTACTCATTACTCTCTTACTCTGCTACATTGTTATTTTGTTACTTAACATATTGCTTTCTGCTATTTGTATGCTTCTTTAGACTAGAATAGCTACAGTCACCATCCCCATTAAGAACATAGTTCGACCTAATTGTCACACTATTTGTTCATATCTATATTTATGAATACTCCATATCCATCTACCATTTATCCTACTAGCTCACCAAACCATTTAAATCCTGAGATATCAACCAACCATTCATGCAAACATGGCTAACCTAGAAGCTCCTATCCTTTGCTTATTCCTCATCCTCTGTTTCCTACTTAGCTCCTTAGCGTTATCATATGCATTCAACCCTTCCTACACCCTTCCTATACCCACTATCCACAACCTTAACTTTTACAGATACCAACAAACCTTCTCATATCTCAGGCAGACAGACAAATCTAAGCTCAACCCCAAAAGGCCAATATAAAAATAAAAAACTTTGCCCAAACATCCCCAACTTTAACCCCCTCGCAACTTACAATTTTAAAACTTTATCTTGTCAATTCTAGATCAATTAGAAAGAAAATACCTATCTTCCTAGACTTAATTGCTGACAACTCCCCAGATGTATAACGGAGACGTGGCTCTCTGACACTGACACTGTACTAGTCAATCAACTTAAACCCCCCAGTAAGGAAATATATCAAACCAACAGAACCTCTAAAAGAGGAGGGGGCATCATTATAATAATAAAACAAGAACTGAAATCTTCTCTAATCTCCTCAAACAACATAGAAAACACTGACCTACTTATTATAAAAACCAAACACCTTCACATATGCTTAGCATACAGAACACCTGACCCTAAATTTGAAAATCTTGACATAATATCCAAATTCCTATGCACCTCCACTACCAATAACTCTATTGTTCTATTAGGTGATCTCAATCTGCCATCCTTATGACAAAATCACGTCTGATTTTCTCACATCCATATCTGAAATGAGTTATCACCAGATCAACACCCACATGCATGTTAAAGGCAACACACTAGACCTAGTGTTCCTACCCAGTGTTCTATTCAATACATACAATCCAACTACCCTGGAAATACAACTATCCCCTGGTCTGACCATTACTTAATAAAATTCCATCTTCCATATTATGATACCACAACCCACTATCTCAAAAGATATAAAAAATTAGATAAAGACAACTTTCTGAAAAAAAATCACTCGGCACCTCACCTAGGACCCCACTGATCTTGATGAAGCCATAACCTCATGGAACAACACCATATCTGATGCTGCCACTCTACAATCGCAATATACACAAACATAAAAAAGACAAAATGCACCCATGGTTCAACATTGAACTAAAACAACTCAAAGCAAAGCTGTACAAATGCAAACACAAATGGTGCATTATGAAATCTAAAACCTACCAAACAGAATATCTAAACACACACAAATATTACAGAGACACTTTAAATACAACTAAAGTATATTGGCGTAATCATCGACCGCATCCTCAATATGACTTCACACATCAGACAAACAACAAGGAAATTTTTCTTTGAACTCAAATTGTTGAAGCAGCTTCATCCTTTGCTGTACCAACACGATTTTAAATTGGTTATAAATGCAATTAGCACACTACACTTTGACTTTGCCAACAAAGTCCTACAAGGTTCTACTAAACAAAGACTAAGACATCTTCAATTAGCCCAACATGCTATAGCTAGGACAACCATGAATTGCAACCCCTTTGACCACCTTACCCCCATATTGTATACCCTCTACTGGCTCCCTATACAAAGCCATATCATCTACAAAATACTAGTCACAACTTTCAAACTAATCAGAGAAATCGTCTCATCTTACCTCTCCACACTCATCACCATGGACACT
Source organism: Ichthyophis bannanicus (assembly GCA_033557465.1). NCBI lineage: Eukaryota > Metazoa > Chordata > Amphibia > Gymnophiona > Ichthyophiidae > Ichthyophis > Ichthyophis bannanicus. The sequence goes on from CM066037.1 coordinate 357,779,917, forward strand.
GTCACACACTCTCAGCATGACTGCAATAAAAACAAACCAGCGATACCAACTGACTTCAAGAAATTGAGGAAAATTACAAACAATAAAGCATTCTCCCACTTCTCCCCTAACCTCTGGAATAACCTCCCAGAACACCTAAGAGAAGCAAACTACCTCCTCACCTTCTGAAAAAAAATCAAAACACATCTATTCACTCTTCACTTTGGATCCTCTACTAACCTCAACTCCATTGATCCTCCTCACTCCTCCACTTAAACCCTTCTACATAAGTCGCCACTCACCCCTCCCTATAACCCCCAAGAATGCCTCATTTCTTTACACTGTATTGGTCTACACCCCTATCTAACACCGAAATTGCACATAGCTCAATGTAATTGTATATAGTTCTATGTAGTAAATCATCCTTTACAGTTAATGAATATAGTTAAAGAGTTCTTTGTAATTGAAGATGTACTTTTCACTGTACTATTCAAATTATTGTTCATTGTAAACCGCATTTGATCTTTAGGTAAATGCGGTATAGAAATTTGTAATAAATAAATAAGTAAAATAAATAATGAATATGCATGAGAAAGATTTGCATGTACGGTCTCCAATGAATGCAAATCTTTCTCATAATTCATTGTGATTATCCTGAAAACATGACTGACTTTGTGTGTCCCAGGGAATTGGTTGAGAACCCCTGCCTCAAACTCTTTGTCTCCTTTCTACCATCATCCCTTTGCCTCCTACTTATTCACTCCACAATCCTCCCTCTTTCTCTCTCTGTCTCTCTCACTCTGCCTCCAAATCCTCATCTTTTGTGCATTGGCCATTTCTCTCTCCTCCTATCTTTACTTCCTCCCCTGAATCCATATCTAACACATATCTTTTCCTGTCAGCTTTCCTCCATTTATTTTCTGCTTCTTTATCCAGATTTCACTCCTCCTACTTACCAACTAGTCCTCGATCTTCCTTTCATTACGGAATCTACCTACAGCTTTCCATCTTTTTCCCTAACCCCAGTCATCCCATTCTCCATCACTCTCTCCTTCCCCAATCGCTCACTAACTCCCATTCTCACTCCTCCGCCCCAGGTTCAGCATCTCCCCTCATCTCATCCAGTCTTACCTCCAAAATCCCTTTTCTTTCTCCCTAGCATCCCCAAATCTAACATTCCGTTTCTATCTCTCCAGTCCCCTTACCTCATGTTTAGCATCCCCTTTTTCTCCCTAGTCCCCTTCCTCCTTGGGACATCCCTTCTCTTTCTCCTTAGTCCTCTCTATCCAGGAGGCCTAGCATCTGCCTTCTGTGTCCCTATTTCTCCTTCCTTGTAGTTCAGCATCTCCCCCATCTGTGTCTCTATTCCATCCTCCTATGGTCCCATCATGTTCAGCATGTCCCTTTTCCCTCCCCCCCCTCTCCTTAAGTCCAGTATATTTATTTTCTGTTGCCAGCTCCAGCTGCTTTCAAACACTCTCACTGAAAGTGCTGTGAAACCAGTCCTGCCCCCAATGCAGACTTCCTTTATTTGAGGTGGGGGGGGGGCACTGTTCCCTCTAAGCTGTGCGCGTGTGCGCGCACACACACCTTGCCGAGTGAGCGCACGTACTTTACAACAGAGCGCACAAAAATTATGGCTCTGATTCTGATAGAAAACAACACAGACGTCTTAAAATGTAAAATTTATGATTGTAATTACTAGAAATTTCCCACTTCATTTAGTAATCGTCTGTTTTCATTTAATTTGATTAAAATCAATGTGGTGTACGTACTGTATTCTGACGTGTACTCAAATTTTAAAGTATATAACTCCGAGTGTCGTTATTTGGCGCACAAAAATTTAACCTTCCTTCAGAAGCTGCACACAGCTGATATTTTATGTGCACACAGCCTACAGAAAATTAGAGGGAACATTGGGGGGGGGGGGGGGGAGGTGGACTGGCATTGTAGTGCTTTCAATACAACCCCGGAACACTCGGTTTGATCAGGGCAGCAGCCCAAACCTATCTGCAGCTCTGATCAAACTAATAAGAGCTCCGGGCTTGCTTTCAAATGCTTCAGCTGAAAGCACTGTGATGTTGGGTACAGGGTGTCCACTCACAAACCATACTGTACATACATATTCAGGAACCTGTCAATAATTAAAACTCGCACAGCTGAAAACAACACAGAGAAACCCTCAGATAATTGTTTAATGACTTAAAATGCAAGACAAACCTGCTTTTGTTAGTCCCCACATTTTCATTCTTTGGTCTCATCTGTATTGAAATAAATTGTTACTTCAAAAGACACATCAATAAAACAGTATCTAAAATACAAACAACTAATTGATACAGATTAAACACTTAGCTGGACATTAAATAATCATCATAACCAGACATGACATCATGTTTCAAGCTATCCCAAGCCTTGCATCAGAGGAATCCTTTACAACCACATCCAGCCAACAACACCTCTCAAACTGTCAGCTGTTGACCAAACCGGAATTTGCATCAGAATATAAAGAACTTATCACAAAGACTCACACAGATTCAAATAATTAATCAATCACATAATAAATTATCAGAAAGATGTAAACACTAAACAGAAGCTAGAGAGGTCCACTCATTTTCATTGTTAAGACCTACAGGTTTTAAGGACTCTAAACGATAGATCTATTTTTGTTCAAGATAATTTAATCTGTGCTGGAAATCGCCATCCCGCCTATCAATAATAACTTGATCAATCACTCAATAATGGGATCAATCAATGAATCGCCAAAGAAAATGTGAGGCCTCATGTTTATATTGAACAAAATGCAAGACCATAGGAACAAAGTGCCATTGGCAATTCTACTGAAGTGCTCTTCAAGCACTTGCGGACAGGTCGACTAGTCCGACTTACATATATTTTAGGATAAGGACAAATAATAATGTAAACAACATTACAAGAATTAGAAGAGGTCCAATAACAAGAGCAAAATTGCTCATGTGTGATCGGGTGAGACCAATGCGATCCTGTTAACGTATTAGTACACCACTGATATTTACCACCGCTATTATGGGTCCCTTCCGTGGGTAACGGGGTTCTTGACTGCAAATAGTTAATATTTTTGCCCTGTTTATATGCAAAACAAAGGGACAGATCTGAAATGCCATCCAATACCTGCAGGGTATGCCAATGCTATCTGATCAAACTCGTTATACGGGGAGCCATAATGTCTTATGGCAGGACGCATACCAATCTCTCAACGGAAGGTTGAGAAGGCTTCACCAGTAATAACAATCAGTCACAATGTGCATATTTTGATCTTCTGACTGCTCACTTGATTGCAAGCCAAGGATAACCACGCTACAATAAACAATGTTGAAGATTATTAGCTTTTACTAAAGAGTCTTCAAAAGAAGAGCAAAGCACACACAAAGATCATACCCATCAGATGCACCAACCTAATATGATTGGGACTGGCAACAGGGGAGCGGGAAAGGAGGATACTCCCGCCTCCCTGCAAGAGAAGCCAATCAGGGCTCTTCCAGGACACCACCAGGGACTTTAAATATGCTCAGGCGTGACTGTAGCAGCGGCTCCCAGTCCCAATTGCTTTCTCCCAGTCCGGTCTTGCTTTATAGGGCACCTCCCCCTTTAACAGATCACAGTGAACTGGACCAGCACACTTGTATATAATTAAAGAGTTTTCACTGCTTTTTCTCTGAAAGGACAGCTGCGAAACCGGCTGGTACTTGGTAGGTCTCTCTCTTTTGCTCTAACAGATACCTAAGCTCCACGAAAAGAACAATGGCTGGGAAAAATCGTATTGCTAAAGCTGTTGCCCCCATTACAGCTTCTGCCTCGGTCCAGACAGAGGTCCTAATGCCGGTTGAAGGACCGGTCCCATGTGTAGGGTGCCTGCATGCTGAAGCTCTGAGGAAACAGCTAGAGGAACTCAGAGAGTAGGTGGCAAGGCTGAGGAGCATTCAAGACAGTGAGAAGTACATTGATGAGATGCTTCTTGCAGCAACTAGGCTCTCCAGCACAGGAGAAGATGGGTGCCAACAGAATGTCGATGGTTGGACACAAGTCACCAGGGCCTGCAAAATCACCAATCCAACTTCTCCAGCCCTTGAATTGAAGAACCATTATGCAGCCCTGGAAGTGGATGAGGTGAAAGCATCCCTGGAAAGGGAAGAACCAGAGTTCAAGTACCCCAAAGTTGCGGAATCAGTGGCCAGAAGGAAACGAAGGGTAGTGGTGGTTGGAGACTCTCTTCTGAGGGGTACTGAGGCGTCCATCTGCCGACCAGACTTGATGTCCAGAGAGGTATGCTGTCTGCCTGGTGCCAAAATCCAAGATGTTACGGAGAGTTTGCCGAGACTCATCAAGCCCACTGACTATTACCCAATGTTGCTAATCCATGTTGGAACAAATGATACTGCCAGGTATACCTTGGAACGTATCAAAAGTGACTTCATGGCTCTGGGACAGAGGGTGAAGCAGTTAGGTGCACAGGTGGTGTTCTCTTCAATCCTCCCTGTTGAGGGTAAAGGGCAAGGCAGAGAGGCTCACATCCTGGAGATGAATGCATGGCTGCGTGGATGGTGTCATCGAGAGCGTTTTGGTTTCCTAGACCATGGGATGCTGTTCCAAGGGTTGCAAAGCAGAGATGGCATCCATCTGTCCAAGAGAGGTCAACGCATCTTTGGTAGTAGACTGGCTAATCTACTGAAGAGGGCTTTAAACTAGATTCGTTGGGGATGGGTGAAGAAAGCCCCCAGGTAAATGAAAGCCCCCAAGTAGGAGATACATTAAATACCTTTATAGAAATGGGTAACAGGGGTAACATATGGAAAGCAGTGTGTATTAATGCCCGTAGCATGGGAAATAAGATCCCTGAAGTTGAAGCTTTGGTGGGAGTGGCTGACTTGAATTTAGTGGCAGTTACAGAAATGTGGTTCACAGAAAACCATGACTGGGATGTAACTATACCTGGCTATACTTTATTCAGAAAGGACAGGGTAGAAAGAAGGGGAGGAGGAGTGGCACTATATGTAAAAACTACTATTAAAGCTTTGGAATTACAGAGCTTAAAAGGGAGAGAGGAGGCATTGTGGGTTAAACTAGAAAGAGGGAAAGAGAAATCTATTTGCATTGGAGTGATATACAGACCTCCTTCACAAGAGGAAGAGGTGGACAGAGAGTTAATTGAAGACATACGCAGCATTGCTAGGAAAGGGGAAGTGCTACTGATAGGAGATTTCAATATGCCAGATGTTGATTGGCACATTCCTGCTGCAGTATCATCTAGAAGTAAGGAGATCCTGGATTCTCTACAGGGAGAACTATTCAGGCAATTGGTAACAGACCCCACACGTGAAGGGGCCATACTGGACTTGGTGCTTACCAATGGTGAAAGTGTTTCTGATGTTGTAGTGGGAGATCATTTTGCATCCAGTGATCACCAGATGGTGTGGTTCAGTATTAGGACTAGGGCTGTTAGAATCCATTCCAAGGTGAGGATCTTAGACTTTAGGAAGACTAACTTTGCAAAGATGGGCCAATACCTCAGGGAGTCGTTAGTGGGATGGGAACAGCTGGGGGATGTAGAAAAACAGTGGGCAAAAGTGAAAGGGGGTATTTTAAAGGCAACCAACCTTTTTGTTAAAATGGTAAATAAAGGCAAAAGGAACAGGAGACCGCTATGGTTTTCGAAGGAAGTAGCTGAACAAGTGAAGAAAAAGAGGGAGGCCTTCATGAAATACAAGAGATCACAGAGAGAGGAAGACAGGCATCTGTATTTGGAAAAACTTAGAGAAGCTAGAAAAGTAGTCAAGAAGGCAAAGATTCAAAAGGAGGAGGAAATAGCCAATGCAATAAAATGGGGGGATAAGACATTTTTCAGATATATTAGTGAGAAGAGGAACGGCAAAAGTGGTATTGTCAGACTCAAGGGTGCGGGGGGGGGGGGGAATATATAGAAGCTGATAAGGATAAAGCGGAATTGCTTAACAAATATTTTTGTTCTGTGTTCATAGATGAAGAACCAGGAGCAGGACCTCAGAAAACACCCACAAATAAGAACAGAAGCGAGGGACATCTTGAACTATTTTCAGAAGACTGTGTTCGTGAGAAACTAGCTCAACTTAAAGTAGACAAAGCGATGGGACCGGATGGGATACACCCTAGAATACTGAGGGAACTTGGGGACGTTCTAGCAACTCCACTGACTAACCTTTTCAATGCCTCATTGGAGTCAGGAGTGGTGCCAAAGGGCTGGAGAGAGGCTCATGTGGTGCCTTTACACAAAAGCGGAAGTAAGGATGTGGTTGAAAACTACAGGCCGGTTAGTTTAACTTCGGTAGTGAGTAAATTATTGGAAACGCTGCTGAAAGAGAAAATAGTGAGGTTTCTGGAGTCCAGCGGATTACAGGATCCGAGGCAGCATGGATTCACCAGAGGCAGGTCTTGTCAGACAAATCTGATTGATTTCTTTGACTGGGTGACCAGGGAGTTGGACCGAGGGAGAGCTCTAGATGTGGTGTATTTAGATTTCCGTAAAGCCTTTGACACTGTTCCTCACAGGCGACTTATAAACAAACTGAGCACCCTAGGGATGGACCCTAAAGTTACTGCTTGGGTTAGAAATTGGTTGGGTGGGAGGCGACAAAGAGTACAAGTAAATGGAGCTCACTCTGAGGAGAAGGATATTACCAGTGGTGTGCCCCAGGGATCTGTCCTTGGTCCGATTCTTTTTAACATCTTTGTTAGTGATATAGCGGAAGGGCTGTCGGGTAAGGTTTGCCTCTTTGCAGATGATACCAAAATCTGCAATAGAGTAGACACCCAGGAAGGGGTAGATAACATGAGGAGGGATCTAGCTAAGCTTGAAGAATGGTCTAGAATTTGGCAGCTGGGATTTAATGTTAAAAAATGTAAGGTCATGCCTTTGGGCTTCAGCAATTCAAGGGAGCAATACAGTATAGGAGGTGAAGTACTTTTGTCCACTAAAGAAGAGTGGGACCTACGCGTGGTTGTATCTGATGATCTTAAAGTAGCTAAACAGGTAGAAAAGGCGACGGCAAAAGCTAGAAGGATGCTTGGGTGCATATGGAGAGGAATGGCTAGCAGATAAAAGGAGGTGATAATGCCTCTGTATAAGTCTTTGGTGCAACCTCATTTGGAGTATGGTGTGCAATTCTGGAGACCGCACCTTCAAAAGGATGTGAACAGGATGGAGTCGGTGCAGAGGGTTGCTACTAAAATGATTAATGGGCTTCATTATAAAGCATATGAGGACAGACTTAAGGATCTTAATATGTACACCTTAGAGGAAAGGCGGGATAGAGGTGATATGATTGAGATGTTTAAATACCTCCGTGGCATAAATGTTCAGGGAGAGAGCCTCTTTCAATTGAAAGCAAGTTCTGCTACGAGGAGACATGGGATGAGGTTGAAGGGAGATAGATTCAGGAGTGATATGCGGAAATATTTCTTTACGGAAAGAGTAGTGGATCCGTGGAATAGTCTCCCAGTGGAGGTGGTAGAGATGAGGACAGTAACTGAATTCAAAAAAGCATGGGACCAACACAGAGGATCTCTAAAGGTAAAAAGTGGACTGTTGTAGTTGTTGTTATGGAAGGACAGACTAGATAGGCCATGTGGTCTTTTTCTGTCGTCATGTTTCTATGTTTCTATGTTTCCAATTGGGATCAGTAACAGGGGAGCGTGAACGGAGAATACTCCTGTCCCCTTGCAGCAGAAGCCAATCAGGGCTCTTCCAGGACACCATCGGGGACTTTAAAGTTTAAACATTGTCAGGCATGCCTGCGCCTGGCAGGTCCGCACCTGAGGGCCTGTGGTGATGGACCCATAGAAGAAGGCCACAAGACACATACAGAAGACAAACCAGAGGTGAGGACCGAAAGGAGAGCCACACCAACCCTCCGTGCAAACAACCCTATGTTGGATGAGGACAGTATCTGAATTCAAAGAGGCATGGGACAAACACAGAGAATCTCTAAAGGAAAAAAGGGGACTGTTGTAGTGGTTGATATGGAAGGACAGACTAGATAGGCCATGTGGTCTTTTCCTGTCATCATGTTTCGATGTTCTACATTTCCCTCAGCAACAGTGAACAACCATGGTAGATCCTAATGCCATACTCAGGAGGTAGGTGCATGGGTCTGACACTGTGGGATATCATAGAAAGAAAACCAAAACAAAGGACATTCAACCTTCTGCCAACAGCACAAAAATACAACACTCATCATAAAAAAATGGATATCAAACTCAACATCCATTCTCCTATTAATTATCTGCCTCCTACCTCTTCTACTAAGACAAGCCAAAGCCTTCCCAGCATACTGCAGTACTCTGATTGCCCTACTACCAGCAGGCATACAATGTAATGCTCTATGGCATCTCCAACCCAAGCAGCCAATCAAGCACACACAAAGACTCATACCCATCAGATGCACCAACCTAATACAAACCAATAATTAAACCCAGTACTGGATACCATGATCAACTGCACATTAATTAATACTTGATTGGTTAGAAATAAAATAAACACAATAATAGACTACATTCAAGACAACAACATAGACATAATGTGCATAACAGAGACATGGCTCTCAGAAACCGACCAAGTACTCCTAAATCAACTCAAGCCACACATGTACATGGCATTTAACTGTCCAAGAACACACAAGAAAGGAGGAGGAGGAGTGCTGATACTTGCAAAGACTCACTTTAAATTCAAAATGATCTCAACAATCAGTACAGAGGAAAGCAACACCATGATTATTTCAAACAAATACAACATATTTTGCCTCTCTTACAGAGCCCCCAACATCAGAACCAATGAGCTCTCATCAATATTAGAAGCGGTATGCACCTTCGCCTCACATCACAAACCCATGTTGAAAATGGGGGATTTCACCCTCAAATCCACAACCCTGGTTACATTTCATACAAAGCAGAGAGCTTGTAGTTTAAATTTAATAGTCACTCAGGGCCTAGTAACAGCAAAGTACATTTAGTTTAAATTTAAAACACAGAAGGAGAGCTTTCTGGTTACATTTGGAACCCAGCAGAGAGCTTGTAGTCTAAATTGAATAGTCACTCAGGGCCTAGCATCAGCAAAGTACTTTTAGCTTAAATTTAAAACACAGAAGAGAGCTTTCTGGTGAAATTTAGAACCCAGCAGAGAGCTTGTAGTTTAAATTTCATAAGATGTTATAGCCTAGCAGCAGCTAAGAGCTATAATTTAAATCAAATCAGAATATAGCTTACCTCAGCAGCACAAGACAGGGTACGGTGTAGCAGCCCTCTTTTAATAAGGACACTGTGATACCTGGGTACAAACTATATCGAAATGATAGAGCTGATCAAATTGGTGGAGGGGTTGCTCTCTATGTTAGAGAGGGCATTGAGTCAGAAAGGATTAAAGTTTTGCAGGAAACAAAATCTGCTGTAGAATCTATTGGGATTGAAATTCCATGTAAAAGGGGGAAGGCAATGGCAGTGGGGGTGTACTATCGAGCACCTGGCCAGAATGACCAAATGGATGATGAAATGCTCAAAGAAATCAAGGAAGCTAACAAAAGTTACAGCGCAATAATAATAATGTGTGATTTCAACTACCCCGGTATCGACTGAGTCAGTGTCACGTCAGGACATGCTAGGGAGATAAAGTTCCTAGATTACATAAATGACTGCTTCTTGGAGCAGCTGGTTCATGAACCGACCAGAGGGGAAACCATATTAGACCTAGTCCTTAGTGGAACACCAGATCTACTGCAAGAGATAAGGTTGTTGGGGCCACTTGGCAATAGTGATCATAGCATGATTGCCTTTCATTTAATTAGTGGAGGAGGGATAGTAAGGAAATCCACAGTAATAACTTTTAACTTTCGAAAGGGAGACTATGATAAAATGAGGAAAACAGTTAAGAAAAAACTAAAAGGAGCAGTTGCAAAGGTTAAAGATGTACATCAGGCTTGGCTGTTGTTGAAAAATACTATCTTGGAAGCCCAGACCAGCTGTATTCCATGCTTTAAGAAAAGTGAAAGGAAGTCCAAAAAACTGCCAGAATGGTTTAAAGGTGAGGTCAGAGAGGCTGTTGTTGCCAAAAAAAGCATCTTCCAGGAAATGGCAAAAAGAGCCAAATGATGAAACCTGGAAACAGCACAAGCACTGGCAAGTCAAATGCAAGGCATTGATAAGGCAGGCAAAGGGAGAATTTGAGAAGAAGCTTGCTGCGGAAGCAAAAACGCGAAGTAAAGACCTTTTCAAGAACATTCGTAGCAAAAAACCTGTGAGAGAGTCAGTTGGTCCATTAGATGATAAAGGGGTTAAAGGAGCACTAAGAGGCGACAAGGCGATAGCAGAGAGACTGAATGAAGTCTTTGCTTCAGACTTTACTGAGGAAGATGTAGGGATGTTACCCATGACTGAAGTGGTATTTAAAGGTGCGGAAGAATTGAAGGAAATATCGATACATCGGGAAGATGTATTACAACTATTAGATAAACTGAAGAGTAGCAAATCACCTGGCCGGATGGTATACATCCAAGGGTGTTGAAAGAACTGAAATATGAAATTGAAGACCTGCTATTAGTAATCTGTGAACTATCATTAAAATCATCTCTAATACCTGAAGATTGGAGGATCGCCAATGTAACACCATTTTTTAAAAAGGGTTCCAGGGGAGATCCGGGAAACTACAGACCGGTGAGCCTGACATCAGTACCGGGAAAAATAGTAGAAACAATTATAAAGAATAAAATTACTCAGCATGTAGATAGTCATGACCTAATGGGAGACAGCCAACATGACTTTAGACAAGGAAGATCTTGTCTTACTAATCTGTTATGTTTTTTTGAAAGAGTGAATAATCAGATGGACAAAGGTGAGTCAGTTGATATTGTGTATCTGGACTTTCAGAAAGCCTTTGACAAGGTCCCTCATCAGAGACTTTTCGCAAAACTAAAGAGTCATGGGATAGGAGGCAGTGTACTATTGTGGATCAGGAACTGGTTAAAAGATAGAAAGCAGAGGGTAGGGCTAAATGGCCAATTTTCCCAATGGAGAAAGGTGAATAGTGGTGTACCCCAGGGATCTGTGCTGGGTCCGCTGCTTTTTGACATATTCATAAATGACCTGGAAAGTGGAATAACGTGTGAGGTTATCAAATTTGCAGATGACACAAAACTATTTAAATTTGTTAAAACCCAAGAGGATTGTGGAAAATTGCAAGAGGATCTTCATAAATTGGAAGACTGGGCATCAGAATGGCAGATGAAATTGAATGTGGACAAGTGCAAGGTTATGCACCTAGGGAAGAACAACCCAAACTATGGTTACACGATGCAAGGTTCCACATTAGGAACCACCACCCAGGAAAAAGATTTAGGCGTCATTGTGGATACCATGTTAAAACTCTCGGCCCAGTGTGCAGCAGCAGCCAAGAGAGCAAATAGAATGCTAGGTATGATAATGAAAGGAATGGAAAATAAAACAAAAGATATTATAATGCCTCTATATTGTTCCATGGTGAGACCGCACCTTGAATATTGTGTGCAATTCTGGTCGCCGTATCTTAAAAAGGATATAGCAATTTTAGAAAAGGTTCAGAGAAGAGCCACCAAAATGGTAAAGGGGATGGAAGGATACTCCTATGAAGAAAGGCTAAAAATGTTAGGGCTCTTTAACCTGGAAAAGAGACGGCTGAGGGGAGATATGATAGAAGTCTATAAATTAATGAACTGAGTAGAATGGGTAAACGTAGATCGATTGTTTACCTTATCAGAATATAGAAAGACTAGGGGACATGCAATGAAGCTACAGGGTAAACTATTTAAGACTAATAAAAGAAAATATTTTTTCACTCAACGTGTAATCAAACTCTGGAATTTGTTACCGGAGGATGTAGTAAAGGCTGTTATTGTAGCTGGGTTTAAAGAAGGTTTGGACAAGTTCCTGGAGGAAAGGTCCATAAACCATTATTAAGAAGGGACCCAGGATATCAATGCTTGAACCACTACAAGCATTGTGGAACCTGTGTCCCTTGGGGAAACTGCTAGGTACATATGACCTAGATTGGCCACTGTTGGAAATAGAATACTGGGGTTGATGGACCTTGGTCTGACCCAGTATGGCATATCTTATGTTCTTATGTTCTAACCCAAAAGGAGGCTGACTCTCCTTAGAGCCATGGAGGCCATGAACCATATCCAATCAATACACGAAACAGCATTCAGACAGGGCTCCACCCTGGATCTCGTCTTCACACCATCCACTCTGATAAATTACAAATGCATAACCGGCCCCCCCCCTCCAAACTATAACACCAACTCTCTGGTCTGATCACTATATTATAGCATTTAACATAATGATTCCCATCCCAGACATGCCCACTCGGGAGCAACACATCAAGAAGAGATTCAGGACATATAACAAAGAACAACCTCTGAACGAAATATTGCCTAGACTGAACAACCACACTGACCTTGAAGCATAATGGAGAACTGGAATCACTCCATCACAAATGCGGCACTGGCCCAACATAAAACAGCTACAGCACAAAAGAAAACACAAACCCCCCTGGTACTCAAAAGAAATTAGAGAAGCCAAAAGGAATCTCAGGAAAATAGAGAGGAAATGGAGACGAACAAAAGACCACAATGCATTACAAAAATACAGGACTATGTAAAATGATTATAACAACATGATCAACAGATGCAAACAGGAATATAACACAAACCTGGAAATGAAGGCAGTATTCTTTACATTCCACCCGATCCAAACCACGATAACCTCACAGCTATCCTGGACTCAACATGCTCTACCTCCCTAAATAAACCACACATTCTTTTAGGTGATTTTAATCTACCTTCTCTCCAAAATACTCAAAGCTCCATGTTTCTGAACTTAATGAATAACATGGGATTTCACCAGATAGTAAACATGCCCACCCATACAAAAAGTAATACCCTCAACCTAATCTTCCTTCCAAAACCATTAACGACCCATTTTCTATACTCACCTCCCCAAACAACCCAAGTCCCATGGTCTGACCACTTCATAATAAAGTTTGCTATACCTATTTCATCCCATGTTCCCCAACAACAAAATACATCGAAACATATTAAATGGTTCAGACACTTTGATAAAGATAACTTTCTCAAAAACATACATCCTCATTTAGTCAACTTATCAACAGATCTTAATGACAATATAAACAATGGAATACTGCAATATACAATGCCGCAGCACCCCTAGAAGACCTTCTGAGAAATGGAACACCAAAGAACTAAAAAAAAAATCTAAAAAAAAGATCTAAGAAAACTAGAACACAAATGGAGAGCATCTAAATCTGAAGAAGATAAACTAACCTATATGACATCTCTTCAGAAATACAGAGAAGCCATCAATGAAAAAAAGAGAGACTACCATTCCAAAATCCTCACCAGGTCTGTGAATTGCCTAAGAGATCTCTTTGAAATTGTCAAATCCCTAACACATACTCTGAATGAAACAAACAGATCCACAATAAAGCTTCAAACATTTGCTGATTACTATGCAGAAAAACTAGAGGAAAACACCGATGACATCATCACCACTCATCAGACCTCCACAAACACTAATCCTTTGAGCTCCTTCTATCAAATTGACCAAAAACAATTATTGAACACAATCACCAAAATCAATACCACCACCTCCTTTCCTGACCCCTGCCCAGTGAGCTGGGTCAAGGCAGTGAAATCAGACCTCACTCCTTACCCACTTTTCATAGTGAACTTATCCCTCACCCAGGAATACATGCCACAAAAACTCAAACACACTATGAACCGTCCAATCCTAAAAAACAAATCCCTTGACAAAGACATCCCTAGTTCATATAGACCAATAGCGAGTATCCGATTCATCTCTAAGGTAATTGAAAAAGTTGTCCAAACGCAAGTACAAGACTACAAGGTGTGACAAAAAATAAAAAAACTATGGCAGCCACACCCATGACTCAATGCCACTTGGCTAACTGCTTATATCACTGTGTTGTACAACATCTCACCACTATTCTGCTATAATATTTTTCATCTCTCTCACTCTGTTTTTCTTTTTCAGGTTTTTTTGTATCACACTGCTCCATCACTTTGTCATGCAACTGGAGGTGGCAGAAATATAGAGCAAAGAATCAGCTTGAAATTTCTGGTTAAGTTGGAGAAGGGCCCAACTGAGTGTCTCCAACTTCTCCAAATGGCTTATGGAGAAGATGCAATGTCAAGGCCGCAAGTCTTCGAATGGCACAAACACTTCAAGACTGGCCGCGAGAAGGTGGAGGATGACCCCAAGTCAGGATGGCCTTCCACGACAAAGACGGCTGAGAACATTGACAGAGTGAACCAGCTGGTGCAGAGTGATCGCAGATTGACAGTGCGGATGATAGCTGAGGAGCTCAGCCTGAACAGGGAGTCAGTGCGGACCATCTTGGTGCAGGAGCTGTGGATGCAGAAGGTGTGCACCAAGATGGTGCCCAAGCTTTTATCGGAAGACCAGAAGGAGCACCAGGTCAATGTTTGTTGAGACTTGCTAGATAAGATCGGAGAAGATCCAGAGTTCGTTGGCCGAGTCATTACAGGAGACGAGACTTGTCTCTTCCAGTATGACCCTGAAAGCAAGAGACAGAGCCTGCAGTAGAAGACTCGACTGTCACCCAGACTCAAGAAGGCGCACATGTACAAATCAAGGATCAAGATCATGCTGATCGCATTTTTCAACCAGAAGGGAGTAGTCCATCATGAGTTTGTGCCTGAGGTTCAGACAGTCAACCAGCACCTCTACCAGCAGGTCCTCAAACTCCTCCATGACCGGGTTTGCGCAGAAGATTGGGCTCTGTGAAGAGACAAGTCATGGCTGCTCCACTACGACAATGCGCCCACACACAGTATGAGGCAGTTCTTGGCCAACAAACAGATCACAGCTCTTGACTACCCTCCTTGTTCTCCAGACCTCGCACCGTGCAACTTCTGGCTTTTCCCCAGGATGTGCTTAAAGGAACTCATTTTGCCTCTGTAGAAGAGATCAAGGCCACTGTGACAAGGGAGCTGAGGGACCTCAAGGAGGAGAACTTTACTGAGTGCTTCCGTACGTGGCAGAAGCGAATGCAGAAATGCATTAACTCTGGGGGATTACTTTTAAGGGGACAATGCATAATTTCTCAGTAGATTTTGTAATAAAACATTTATGAGACAGTCTCATTTCTTTTTTGTCACACCTCTTATATAGACTTAAATGTCCCACTAGACGACCATCAATATAGTTTTTGCCTTTTCCATGAAGTGGAGACACTAATCTTAACCTTCCTCGACAAACTCATATGCGGCATGGATGATACAGGAATCACTCTACCATGGTTCACACTCAACAGGTTTTAGTAGGCCAAGAAATGTCTTCAACCTTTAACCATGAGCAGTGTTCTGGCAAGAGCTAAGGTACTGGTCTTTAATTTCCCCCCTCAGATTGGGGTTAGCTTAGACAGACAGATAATGTACTGTACACCTGAGTGCAGAGCAAATTTGTGACGTTGGTTACTAAAACAGAGATTATGGCTGCATAACATACTACCTCAGAAAACTAATGTATGCTAATTTTACACTATTTTTCCATCAGTAATAAAGTCTAATTTATATACAAACACAGGATTGGTTCTTGTTTTATCACATGGTTTGTTTGCCAGGTAGTCTTATGGAATCCTGGGAAAATGGGGAGTAGCAGTTTTCTCTAGATATACCAAGTAATTATACATGTGTATTTATCTGCTACTGACAATATCTCCTACAGAGCCATTCAACCCTTTTATATACCACATCATATACACATCCCTTACACAGGGGCGAATGCCTGCATCCCTCAAACTGGCATCAATCAGGCCCATTCTAAAAAAGCTCCAAATCTGGCAAAACAGACCCAATAGCATACCGATCGGTCTCCAGCTTACCTTTCATGGCCAAAATAGTAGAGAAGGCAGTCCAGTTACAACTATAGGACCATATCAAGTTGTATGCACCTTGGACTCACATCAACATGGATTCAAACAGCACCACGGGGTTGAAACATTAATTATGGCTCTCTTTGAGCACATCAGAGAAATTGACAATATAAAAAAGGGCATTATCCTAATATTTCTTGACATATCAGCCACCTTTGACTTAGTATCACACTCCATATTTCTAAGATGCTACAAGAAATCGGTTTCTACAACAATACATTAAAATGGTTCCAATCATATCTAAATGATAGACAACAATATGTCAGATGTGGAAGAAACACATCCTCTCCATTCACACTTCTGCAAGGAGTCCCCAGGGATCAGCACTATCATCCATCCTATTTAACATATGCATCCAGCCACTTTGAAGTCATACAGAAACATAACATTTATTACAAAATCTATGCTGATTACATCATGGTATACACATCATTTGATATCAAAACTGCGGACTACACAGCTATAACTGAATGCCTCACAGAAATATTTGGTTGGCTAAACTCCCATAATCTTAGCTTAAATTACAGGAAAATGGAAGCACTCATATAACAAGAAACAAAACCTTCAACCATCCCTTCACAACAGATACAAAGAATGGATGCATTGCTATCAAAAATGAAATTAAATACCTAGGGATCATCCTCAATCAAAACTTAAACTTACAAGCCCATATTAAAAGGACAACACAGAGCACTTACCACAAGTGAAGAATCATCCAGAAACTAAAGGCCCTGCTAAGTTACAATGACTTCAGAATGGTCCTTCATAATCACACCAGTATTGAACTTTTGTAACTCAGTCTACCAAGGCCTGCCAGCAACAATAATCCATCCTCTTCAGATGGTATAGAACACTGATGCTTGTATTCTCACAGGAACAAACAAATGTGAACACATAACACAAATCCTGGAACAACTTCACTGGCTCCTGATCAGGAGTCATGCAAAATACAAAGCTATTATTAACATATTCAAAATACTCCAGAATGAATCAGCTGCATCACTCCAAGACCTAATAAAAATATACCCTGAAAACCGCTCGTCAAGAACAAACAACAGAAACACGCCAACCACGCCAAAGGATTTCTCCAAAGCTAAACAATGCACTTCAAATAGAGCCTTTTCACCATTTGTGTCAAACTTATGGAACTACCTACCGAACAATATCAGATGCACTAAGGACACTAAAGAATTCAGGAAACTGCTGAAGACATTCCTATTCATTGAACATTTCGGCAACATTACATAAAAATAACTTATAACATCCATCCACACCAGACCTGGACAATGACTACGGATCAATACCCACAATCATACAACATGATCACAAACTGTAAATAGGTTACATATGTAAAAATTTCTGAAAATACACTGTTATAACCAATTACAAGTTAAAGAATTTAAAACACCTTGTTGCAATGTAAATAGTTGAGTTCAAATTGAGTTTTAATGCAAACTACCAGCTGGTAAAATTGAGTTCAATGTAAACCACCTTGATTTAAGGAAAAGGTGGTATATAAATACTGTTGCATAAATAAATTAATAAAATGTGCAGCAAGCACAAGAACTGTACAATCAGTAGACTTTCCTTAAGACACCTGGGATAGTCACTTTGAAAGCGTAGAAGTGTGTTCCTATCAATAGCTTTTCCCACATTTTACCGATACCAATACATCCAAAACTTCAATTTGGGTCTGAGAACATGTCATAGAAAATTTCAAAAATTGATTTTGTACATTAAGCCAACTAGTCAACTCTTCCACTTGCTGTAGAGGGACATGCCAGAACATAAAAATATCATGAAGGAGATGTTTCCAAAGCCCAATATATGGTAAATACTCCGAACAATAAATTATACAATAGATTCCTTGAAGTGAGCATATAAAGGATAGCTAATGAAGGAGCAACTGATGCGCCCATCGCGATCCCTTGATATTGGAGGTAATATTGGCTGTCATAATAAAAATACACAGGATGTCAGCATCTCAGTGCTTTCAGCTAAAGTGTGTGAAAGCAATCCCTGGGCTCTTATAAGTTTGATTGCAGCTGCAGCCGGCCAGTGATGGGAGCAGAAAGTCCAGCATTGAGAGGGGGGGACAATGACCCCTCTTATCCCCCCAAACTACACCCATGTTTAGATTGCAAATAGGGCTTCTAAAATAACCCCCATTGCATATGAAGTTGATTCAAATGTGTAAAACCAGAACCGCCTGGGCCAAATGCATAGACTATAGGGGTCATTTTTTAAGTCCAAATCACAGAGACGTTTCTGGTGCCATTTTACAATGACTTTTACAAATGTAGTCAGTGCAGGGATGTCCAAGTAAGCAGGGAGCATAGAAGTGGTATATGTGGGGAGGTGCAATGAACTTTGATGTCTCCGCTTGATTTCAGAAACACCAGGGATGTTTGTGACCTTGTCCATGCTTAGACATGTTCCAGGCACAAAAAGGCATCAGGAAACATTCAGAGGGTGTAGAGAAGATGGAGAGTTAAGTTACTAGCCTAATATCACATGGAACAGCACTGGCATTTGAACTCTGGTCGCCCTAGTCTCAACCCATTACTCTAACAATTAGACTAGTAGATGTCCTCATTCTGAAATGCTTTTCTGGGAATGTCCATATTTATGAAACCGTGCCTGAACTTGCACATGCCTGCTTTTTTTCCTGATATTCTGGCATGGATGTTGCAGACTGTACTTGGACATCCTTTGTAAAAAATGTGCCTTTATAGGTATAGGTGCCTATCTTTGTCATCCATGTGTGTATTTGACATACATAAGTGGGCACCTATGCATATAAAATATGCATTTGTTGATGCATAACCCTGTGCCTAAATTTTGAGGCACTCAAAAAACATATAGCACTATTGAATATGGGAGGTCATTCCATGCAATGAATAGCAGGGATGGATGTCTCGTTGGGACATCCATCTCCGCTATTCATAACCCCACCCAATCACGTCTAACTTCCCCTCTCGTTGTACGGAGAAGTTAGATGGGGGCGGGGAAAGGGCAGATTGAGGGCGGCATTAGGACGGGCGGTGGGCAGTCATCGGCCCCGGAGGTACAGGGCCGATTCCAATGTCAGCCCTGTACGTCTGGGGCCGACGGCTTGGATGGGGAACTTATTCCACCTCTGAGGTGGAATAAGTTCCCTGATCAGGCAGTGGATGGCAGGCCCGATGCTGCAAAGTGGCTGGAGGGGACAGAGAGCATTCTCTGTAGCCCGACCCTGGCCTTGGGAGGTCGGATTGGGGGTCGGACTGTGGGGAAAGCAGTTCAGGAGCCAGCAGCCAGGGATCGTGGCTTTACAATGGAGCCATGGTGCCATGGCAACCAGACACCATGATGCCACGGCTCCATTCTAAAGCACAGACTGAGTTAGTCGGGCAAGGTCTGTATGTGCAGGCTGGGTTGAACCGTGGTCCTGGCCTGCATGTACAGGCCTGTTCGCGATTCTGATCCTGCGGGGCTAGACGTGCTCCACGGGAGCAGAATTGCGACTCCCTCTGTGCATCCAGTTCCAACCGGGCACACAGAGGACCTGTATATCCAGGATGGAATCGGGCTCTATAGGTATAATTTGAAACATCTAAATTGGACATTTCAAATGACACCTCAGCCCAGACTCCACCAACGAAGCCCTGACAGGCATTGGGCTGAAGTGCGGGAAGAACTTCCCCTCCTCATGCACTGGCCCAAAGCCAATCAGGGCCCCAGACTACCTGACTGCTGCACAGAAGAAAGAGCACCATCAGGAACAAAGGACATCTCAGCCCAGACTTCACCAACAAAGCCCTGACTGGCATTAGGCTGAAGTGCAGGAAAAGCTTCCTTCCCTGTGCACCAGCCCAAAGCCAATCAGGGCCCTGGACTGCCTGACTGCTGCACAGAAAAAGGAGCACCATCAGGCACACCCATGCCTGGCGGGCCCATGCCTGAGGGACTAACCAGAGGACCCTTTGGCATGGCCCTTAAGCGGGGATCGTGGAGGGGACCTTTACAAAAAACAGAAGCCCAACTGCAACAAGATCAGCTGAAAATGCAGAACTACAAACAGCTATCGACATTTACACAATCTGTCCAAAGGTGGGCACATCTGATAAAGTAGACATCTCTATCACAATTGAAGAACAAATTTAACCCTAGCAATCTATAGACCCACCAAGCCACTGAGGTTTGCAAAATTTGTGGTAGATCCAGACCAGCTCAAACTACTGGTCTAACAACATGCTGCTACACAGCCCAATTCTCCTCCCAATCACACTAATACTGCTACTACTTACACAACAAACAACAGCGCTCTACACCAGAACATATTCACCCAACTACATGCACATCCCGCACACAATACTTCACCCCATGGCACATGCAATACCCCACCACGTGGCACAATCAAATCACAAATACACTATACAAAACACACACACACACAGAACAGAAACCACAATCAATATACTCCCCACCTATAAGCCACAACAGAACCACACTAATCCCATGTAGGCACAAACCTCACCTGCATGCTTATAAATGCAAGGTTAATCAGAAATAAAGCCAACACTATCACAGACTACATACACACACAAGGACCAGATATACTCTGCATAACTGAGACTTGGCTCAGTTATACAAACCAAGTAATTTAAATCAAATCACCCCACCCAACTACACCACCTTCAACTCTCCTAGAAAATGTAGAAGAGGTGGTGGAGTACTGATTCTGACCAAGAGCCACTACAAATTCAAAGCCACCCTAACAACCAGCACAGAAGAATCCAGCACAATCTTCATTTCCAACAAACACACAGATATGCCTCACATTTAGACCACGAAACACCAAAGCTGACAACCTAATGAAGATTCTTGAAACAGTATATGTGCATGATTCAACAATCAAGCCACTCATCCACCTAGGCGACTTTAACATCAGAGCAACATCAGAAAAAATGCCAAAGCCTTCCTAAAAGTTATGGAAGCATTACAATATCATCAGTTGATCAAGGAACCCATCAATTGATCAAGGAACAACCCCAGACCTCATATTCATTCCTAAATCAATTCAAGCACCTAGCACGGTCTCCCGACCCACAGTTCTGCCAATACCTTGGTCAGACCATCACATAATAACCATCACAATACAGATCAACCAACCAATGCATACACAAGAAAAATCTGAAACCAAAAGAAGATTTAAATCATTTGATAGAGAAACCTTCTTGAAGGAGGTCATTCCAAACCTACAACAACAAAATACAGATGACCTTAACAAAATCATTGAAAACTGAACCAATACAATATCTACCACAGCAGCGGCACTTTGCACACACACACGCACACTAAACCATCCACCCCTTGGTACTCCAGCATGATTAGAGATGCAAAAAGAGAGCTGAGAAAATTTGAAAGGAAATGGAAGAAAACCAGACACTGACATGCAACGACTATACCACACTAAGCAGAACAATTACAACTCTCTGATCAACAACTGTAAACAACACCACCACACAAACCTAATCATGTGATCAGTAAACAAGCCAAGAGAGCTTTTCAACATTGTGTGAGCTCTCACCAGGGACAACACACACCTGGAGACCATCAAGATCGACCCTCAAGATATGGTGAACCACCTAACCAAAAAACAAAATGAACTTAACAAACACCTACGTACAACAATCATGGAATGCAGCAACACTAAAGTACAAACCTCCACTAAAGTATGGGAGGAAAGTCAAAGTCAAATAGAACTAATAATCAACGCCCTCAACACCACCACTTCTCCAAACGACCCTTGCCCTGTGCAATGGATAAAAACCACTAAAGAACAACTCACCTTATATACAAAAAATAGTCAAATTATCCCTGCAACAAGGACACATACCAACCTCTCTCAAACAAGCAACCATTCAACCAATCTTGAAGAGCACCTCAATCTGAAAAACAGACCCCGCAGCTTACCGCCCAATTTCCAGTCTACCATTTCTTGCAAAAATCATAGAGAAGGCAGTACAGACACAGCTCCATGACCATATAGACTGCAATGTTCCACTGGATCTGTAAGAACATGGCTTTAAGCCACATCACAATGTAGAGACACTCCTAACGTCACTCTTTAACAACATCCTGAAAGGAATCAACAAGCCAAAAAATGGATTTCTCCTCATTTTCATGGACATCTCATCTGCCTTCAACTCAGTCTCACACCTCATCCTAAACTAACGCCTCCAGGAAACTGGCATATGCAATGCCTCATACCTAAAGGACAGGCCATAACAGGTAAAATGTGGAAGAAAACACTCCACACCCTTCCCTACAACACAAAGCATCTCACAAGGGTCGGCACTTTCATCAGTATTGTTCAACTTATACATGCGCCCCCATCTGTGACATCATCAAGAAAGATGACGTACTAATCCATCTGTATGCTGACGACCTCTTGGTCTACACTCTTATTGACCTGGAAGCACCAAACATCATGACCATAACTCAATGCCTAGAAGATGTAGCCACTTGGCTCAACAGCAACAACCTCACGCTGAACTACAAGAAAACAGAAATGCTGTATATCAGCAGCAACACCTTCAACCCTCCACAACAAATCCAACTGCTCAACAAAACCATAGCTGTAAAAGAGGAAGTGTGCTTAGGCATCACACTAGACAAAAACATAAACCTTCAATCTCATATAAACAAGACAGCAGCGAAGGCATACTGCAAATTAAACATCATAAGAAGGATTTAACCACTCCTACGCCATCCAGACTGTTTGCTAAGCCATCATCACACAATACTGAACTACGGCAACTCACTCTACCAAAGCCTACCAAAACAAACCATTCACCCACTACAAATGGTGCAGAACACAACAGCGCAAATCATTAGTGGAACCAATAAAACAGATCACATCACACCAATATTACATCAACTACACTGGCTACCAATCCAAGCACATGCCAAATTTAACACAATACTAAACATCTTTAAAATCATCCACCACTCCTCAGCAGACACTCTAGAAACCCTAATTTCAAGAGAAGAAAGCACCCGCCCCAGAAGAACCATTAACAGTCACACAATTAACGTGCCATCAGACTTCTGGAAAAGCAAGCAATCAACATGCAAAAAAGCACTATCACTAGCCACACCACAACTATGGAACACCCCGACTCAAGATATCCGTTCCACCAAAGACATCAAAGACTTCTGGAAAAGACTCAAGACCTTTCTCTTCACAGAACACTATGGACACATCACATAGCACAATGACCACACCGTATCCAGCAAAGGACTCTTGAAACATTCCAAAGACATGATAACCCACTCTGACATAGACAGCAGGACTATTGTAAATATGTTAAACAATGTGTAAATAGTTACTACCCTTTTAATACCCTAAGTTATTTAATGTACCCAAGTTGAGTTCAAAGTTTCTTGTAAACCATTTTGATTACAGGATAAGGCGGTATAGAAAACAGTTTAAATAAATAAATAAATAGATTACAGCCTGGATATCCTGCTTATATTTGATCTACTGTTTTTTAAATTAGTGTGGCGGCCATCTTTTTTTAAAAGAAAATGCTGACTGCGGAGCATGAATATTGAACAGAGTGTTTTTCCTGCAGAAATGGGATTCTTGATTATTGCCCAACCTTAGTGTACTGTTGTTGAAAAATGCATGAACATTTTATTGTACATGCCTTCTTCTGATACATTGCTGGGGTAATTATTTCTGACGTATCTGTACAGCACTGTGTACGCCTTGTAGTGCTATATAAATGATTAGTAGTAGTAGTAGTAATAGAAAATTACCCTGAGATATTTTTCATTAAGAAATAATAAATACAACAGTGCTCACATAGGTTTGCTTTCATTATTGTGTAAAGCCCATGTTTAAAAGTACCATGCATATTTGCAAGACCATTCCAAGACTGTTATTGTCTCCTAAATACCAAATATGCCTGGTCCTTATTGGACCAATAACAAACCACTAGGTTGGGCCTTCTCACTTAAACATTTGGAGGACAATTTTCAAAATTTATGTGGGTAAAATGTTTTACCTGTGTTAATCAGATGTCTGAAAATTGCCCTTCAATGTAGCTAAATGTTTGTATCAATATTGGGCCAATACTCAAATGTCATGGTCAGCATTTTTTCTAAACACCATATGCAGCATTTAAATTCTCCATGTATATTCAGAACCCCTATCCAGATAGAAAAAAGTGCTGAATATTTATGGAGAGCAGTGACACCTGCTATTACACAGATAATAATGGTGATATTTAGCCACTATCCATTTTAACTAAGCAGTTTATGGACCCTTTTACTGAAGTGGGCTAAGTGGTTAGCTTGCATTTTGGAGCATCGTAACTGCGCATTTGGACTCACAGTAACTGTTAGCATGAGAGCATGAAGGTTACCATACACCGAATCGCATGCCAACCACAAATCACGAGAGACTCTTGGTGAAATTAAAAAGTCATGGGATAGGAGGTAGTGTACTATTGTGGATCAGGAACCGATTAAAAGATAGAATGTGTGGAATGTATAGGTTACGAGAGGAGAATGGACATGGAGAGCACATTACAGTTAGCGCGGGGGAACATATCATGTGCTAACCAGCAATTTATTTATTTATTTACAGGCTCTTACATACCGTGCTTTTCAGTATCAGTGCGGTTTACAAATAACAAAAACTTTTGCATCAGAACAAGTGATCTTATGCTTACATTGTAACAGGATAGGTAACAGGATAGGTAACAGGAAAGGAATGGAAAATAAAACAAAAGATATTATAATGCCTCTAAACCGTTCCATGGTGAGACTGCACCTTGAATATTGTGTGCAGTTCTGGTCGCCGTATCTTAAAAAGGATATAGCGTTATTAGAAAAGGTTCAGAGAAGAGCCACCAAAATGGTAAAGGGGATGGAAGGATACTCCTATGAAGAAAGGCTAAAAAGGTTAGGGCTCTTTAACCTGGAAAAGAGACGGCTGAGGGGAGATATGATAGAAGTCTATAAATTAATGAACGGAGTGGAACGGGTAAACGTAGATCGATTGTTTACGTTATCAGAATATAGAAAGACTAGGGGACATACAATGAAGCTACAGGGTAAACTATTTAAGACTAATGAAAGAAAATATTTTTTCACTCAATGTGTAATCAAACTCTGGAATTTGTTACCGGAGGATGTAGTAAAGGCTGTTAGTGTAGCTGGGTTTAAAAAAGGTTTGGACAAGTTCCTGGAGGAAAGGTCCATAAACCATTATTAAGAAGGGACCCAGGATATCAATGCTTGACCCAGTACAAGCATTGCGGAACCTGTGTCCTTTGGGGAAACTGCTAGGTACGTATGACCTAGATTGGCCACTGTTGGAAACAGGATACTGGGCTTGATGGACCTTGGTCTGACCCAGTATGGCATATCTTATGTTCTTATGTAACTTGGGACTGAAAACAAGGGTAAAACTATATACAAGACGATAATAGTGGCTATAGTGGGCCTATTTACAAATTATCTTACAAGCTGGAATTCAGAATGCATTAATCATTAGTCATTAGTTTATAAGCGTTGTGAATATACCTAATGGGTGGAACTGTTGTGTGCTTCATCATAAGTCAGGATGTGGGAGTGGCAAGGTTTGGGTATATGAGATGAGTAGTGGGAGGTGGCTGTGTTAGGTTAGGGTGGGCAAAGTGAAGGAGGAATAGATGATGCTTAAGGGCTTTTCTGAATTGCGAGAGGTCTCTGATTGCTCGGATATGTGGTGGGAGGTTATTCCAGCATCTCGGGGCATAAAATGCAAAGGACATATTCCTGGTTGTTTGAGTGCATTTTGTAGATTCAAGTGGTATAGTTAGCGTGTTAGCAGCTGCTGACCTTCTCAGCCTGTTGTTGGGGGTGATGAGGAGGAGTGCAGTGAGGGATGAGGGAGACAGCCGGTTAATTGCTTTAAAGGTTAGGAGAAGTGTCTTGTGGGTAAGTCTGCTGTGTAATGGTAACCAATGTAATTCCATAAGTATGGGCGTGATATGATCTCTTCTGGATATGCCACAGAGAATGCGAGCTGCTGCATTCATCGCCATTTGCAGTGGATTTTGGGTGCTCTTGGGAAGACCGTGCAGAATGATTTTTGCGTAATCAAAATGTGGGTTACAAGCATCTGGAATATGGTTCTGAAGTCATCTGGGGCTAGTAAAGGTCTTAGGTGCCTTAACGTCATGATTTTATTGTAGTTGGACTTGGTGGTGTTCTTTATGTGTTCTTTGAAGTTGAGTTGATGGTCAAGTGTGACACCCAGGTAACGTATCACAGATTTACATGGGAGCTCTGCATCTCGAACCAGCAATTAGCAACCAGCAATTAGCAATTAGTGTGGGTTCACTTAATGCCACCTCAATGGGCACCTGTGGTAACTGTGCCAAGTATTATGGCATGCATCCCCACAGTAACTGCTGGGAACATGCTGGTCACACCCCTAACAGTTACCACGAGGTATTGCACTTAACTCACATTTAGTGATAAAACTAATGTGCATTAATTGCAAAAACCTGATGCACTTTAGTAAAAAGACCTCTTAATTTGTTATCCTAAATTAAACTGCATAGCTATACTGATAGTGGCTGAATATCACAGACTATCCATAGAGCTATGTAACCCTTGCTCCATCCTGGCACTATCCAGATAGTGCCAGGGAGAACTGTAAAACTTCTCAGTGACACTATTGGAAAGTGGCACTGAAAATTCACCAAAAGAGCAGTTATCTATAGAGTGGCTTCCACTATACTGATATGTGGTTTTGAATATCAGGAGATAAGAATTTTCCTGATTTGCAGGACCATTGTGAAATGTTTCCCTAAGTTCAAATTAAACAGAACATAAGTTATCAGTGCAGTAATTCACCTAAGCTATTAACCCAATGCTATTCACCACTTCTACTGTAAATACATTTTTTTTATATTTAATCAATGTATTTCCCAAGTGAAATTTGCTGAAAAATTCAGAGAAAATCTGTATCCTAGCAATAATTGCACGGATGTACTACAGCAAGTTCAGCTAAAACATGTTAAACAAGTGTAATTATAACACACAAAACACCAGTTTATTTTCATCCCCTCCACACCCCCTGGCAGTGTTTCCATAAACACTGCACATTTGTATTTCTAACAGTGGGTTTAGGTGACACTCAAACCAGATTGTGCGGAGTTTCTTATTATGTTTATCCCACCAGGATAATTAAAATACAACCAGTGCAGCCTAAGTGAAAAGACAATATTTTGCTATTATTTGTGTAGTCCACAAGAAAGAAAAACCAGTTAATAATTTAGTATTTACATAATGAGAGATGTGCTTACTGCTGCAGAAGGTCACAGTATAAGGTCATTAGGGCAATTAACAAGCAGATGCATTATTAGGTTGTGAATATCATATGGATGGATGTCAACTACAAATAGACAGACATCAACTGCCCCTCAATTCAAGGGTTTAGTATAGAAATGTGTTCATCCTCCTAAAGACATTGTTTACCTCCATAGACGCCAATGGCATCAACATTTCAAAATCTGCAATGCCTGATTTGTAACTATGGTTCATAACTGAAATCTCAATCATCAATGCTTCTGCAAGATGATAAGGGAAGGACATGTCCTGAACTTCACATTCCACAATAGCCATATAAGAAAGAGTTTATGGGAGGCATTTTCAAAATTATTAATGTGGTTAGCAGACCTGCTAACCGCATTTGTTGTGGCGAGCGGATGCCGCCACTGAAGTCCCCAACGCTAACCAACTAGTGACAATATTTAGCCACAAGCCAGTTATCCTTCAGCAGTGAAAATTAGGCAACTGAAAGGCTCACTTAAGTTTCACTGCCAAAGCTAATTGGGCAGCGGCTAAATATTGCCGCTGCCCGGTTAGCTTCACTGCTATCCAGCCAACCATATATTCAATGCCGGTGGCCAGATATGACTCCAGTATTGAATACTACTGATTCTATTTTTTTAGCAGCGACAGCTAGCGACTGTAGAAGCACTAGTTGCCACTGCTCAATATCCCTGCCAATATTTAAATTAGTAAATAAGTAAATAGGGATCACACAGCAACCATAGATAACTGAAACAAACATCTTTTCTTTAGATTGTGACCAACAAACAGAGCAGATATTTTTGTGCTAATACTGTGAAGCAGTAAGCAACTGATTAACTCTGTATAGTTCATGTAGGTGGCTAAACCAGAATTTAGGTCTGCCCAAGAAAAACTTGGTAAGTATTTCATTAAAAGTTTAATGAGCGTGGAATCTTTTTTAAAATGTCTGCCCCATGTAAAGTTACATGTTACTTTTTACATGAGCCATTTACTATATATTGTTTTTATAACTGCTAGATATGCCATAATTATGCTGTGTGTGCATCTATATGTACAACCTGCAATTTCACCTAGTCAGTCTGAAACTTGACTTCCAGCATTGTCTAAATGGGTTAGACTCTCAATAGATCCAGAAAACATTCTAGAAGAAAAGAAAACTTCTCTGAAGAGGACTACCTCTTCCTGGAATACCTAGTTGGGGCTCTTGTTTGCCCAGAAGAGGAAGGAGGCCTTACTTTCTGGCCTCTCACTGGAATTGGAAAAGGATTCCATACATCCTGTGCAGGTGAGTTTGCTGTGAAATATGGCCTATCTGCACACCTCCTGTGAATGAGATTGGGTTCTTAGAGTAGTACAGGAGTTACTACCATAGCGTATTCCTTATCATTCCTCCAGTCCAGTCCTGAACCTCTGGGTAGTCAACTCCTTCCAGCAGCTTGGAGACTGAGTACATCACATTCTTTAGAATGGTAGCAGTAATATCCCTGGCTCCTCCCATAAACTCCCAGTACACTCAGTTTCCAAGCAGCTGGAGGATGTGTGAGTCCAGGTTGGGACTCACTGAAGTGACAAATAAGGATTTTTTAGGGTTTTTTCCTTTTAATTTAAAGGTATTTTATTTTGTTTGCTTTAGTTATTTCGTGCTGATAAAGTTAAAAAAAAAAAGGGAAGTAAGCCGGGCAGCACTCGGAGGTGCTTCTTTCAGCTCTTTTATTTTTTGTTTTTATAGGCAGAGCTTTGATCCCAGTGCTGGCGGCTCCCGATCCTGTCAGCGGGTGAGGAGCCACCATCTGATCTTACAGCACAGTTCATCGCTGCTACTGCTTTTTTCTCCCTGACACCGAAGCCGTTTGCCGGCTGAGCGCGGGAGCTTACACAATCCGTTTCAGTTTGGACCTACTCATTTATGTTTCTTTTTGCGATCAGAGGTAGGTCTCTTTAATTTCATTATAATTTCTTGGGGCTGTGGCTTTATTTTAACAGCCAGATTGTTTTCTAAGTCTCGGCTGCAATTTTAACGCGGTTTTTCCCTTAAGGGTTTTAAAGTCCGTTTGAGGAGATAGTTGGGAATTATTTTCCAGTGTTCTTTACTCCTAGGCTTCTTAGGGCCTCCATTTTTGTAAGCTGTATT
Organism: Ichthyophis bannanicus; assembly: GCA_033557465.1. NCBI lineage: Eukaryota > Metazoa > Chordata > Amphibia > Gymnophiona > Ichthyophiidae > Ichthyophis > Ichthyophis bannanicus. Next base: position 357,809,418 of record CM066037.1, read on the forward strand.
GCTGTCTGAGGCTCACTTTTATATATTGTCCCCAGGCGCCCCTACTGGCGTAGGAAATAAGGGCGTCCGGTGACATTTAATTTATTTTAAGGAGTGGTTGAGCTGAAGGACCAGGAGGATTCTGGTCCTTGTAGTGCAGAACTCCTTACAAAGAACAATCTACGCCAAAGTGTAGGGTAATAAGGCTTTATTTCCCCGGTCAAAGCTTAGGTTCAATAAGACACAAAAGAAAATGAAGGTAACTCTTTCCTCTAACAAAAAGGTTCCACCGTTATATAAACAGTTAAGGGTTGTAGGCTTCACAATTAACTGTTTATCTGGGTTAAGGCTTCTTTCAAATCAATAGAAATTAACATCAGGAAACAAATGGTTATCAACTTCACCATATGCAGAGTTCTCTTTTCTCTATACATCTAACAAGGCAATCAAGCTAGTTCTTGAACAGAAGTTACATTCCATTGGTTCACTCTGAGGAATGGGAACACCGGTTTCACAATCAAAGTCCATTGACTCTGGGTCACTCCCTTCTTCAATGCTATGACTGTGTTCAGTATCTGTTAACTCCTCACAGGGGTTCTTCTGTTTCTCATACAACTTCCTTAGCACACTATTAGGAAGTGCTTTTAAAAGGTTAGCTTTACTTCTTCTAACTTTCTGAGGCTTATCTATTTGCATAAGGTTTTCATCACTTAAACTTTCCCTTATAATGAAAGGCTTTTCATACCTTGGCTTCTGTAGGCTGCCACACCCAGGACTCAGCTTGCGACTTAGCTTCTCAGGCTGACAAGCTGTTCTGTGCACTGCTCTACAATCAGAGTTACCAGGAAAACCTGACATGGATTTCCACTCTCTGTGTTTCTTGGCAAAAGTATCACTGTAGAAGGAATCTCCTTTCCTTGTGCCTTTCTGGTTTAGCATAGGAGACTTACTTGGGCTAGGAGAGTTGCTTTCATCAGGCAAGCTGCTTCTTTGGTTTGCTTGGCTTTGGACTCCGTTCCAATACCTTTGGCCTCTCTGGACTTTATCCCTTTGAGTATACCTCTTTTGGATTCTGTCTCCTTGAGTTGGCTGCACATGGAAGCCTTCCTGTTCCAGGCTTCTCTCACTGCTTCTGCCTTCGTCTCTGTCTTTCTCTCTGCCTCTCTCTCTGATCATCTGGTTTCCTTTATAAAGGGATTTCTGGTTTGCACGTTCTGAGTTTGAGGACAGGTGAAACTGCTTGTTACTAATGTGATCAGAGCTAGAGCACGTTGCTTCAGGTACTGTGTAATTGTTCATGCGCCCTCTGGCTGAGCTGCGCTGGAACTGCGCTCTCTGCCTTTTCTGAGTTCCATGAAAATCAGGAGTTTTTTTCAACACTGTTTCTTCTCTAGCTCCAGCCTCATGACAATATTATATATTTTAATTTTAATATTTTAATTTTATTTTATTTATTCAGTTTACCTGGGGCATTGTCTGAGGACCGCTAGGATTTTATTCAATGCCTGCTCGCCCCCGGTGTTTGCTTTGTGATACCAGGAAGGAACACCTGTCAGAAGCAGGAGTGTGTCACTCCTGTACTGCAGCGGCCTCTGATATGGAGCAATTGCTTCTGGAAAAAAACAAGGAACCTATTCCTTCAACATCCCAGGTTCCGCCGGGCCCTACAGAGTCTCTACTTCTCACTGAAACACCACTTCCTTCTGGTGAGTCAGGTTCCACTGGAGTAGACCCTTCAGCATCTCTCAGTTTGGGAACAATGACTTTGGGAGGTGTTTCGCCAGAATTTCTGCATCTTTTGTACCAGGCTTTCTGTTTGGGCCAGCAAGGGGGCAGTGCAAGTTCCACTACTACTGATACCATGGTAGTTTCCTCTGGCATCCAAAATGAAAAGCTTCCGGGACCACCACTCTCTAAGAAGACCAGATTGGATGAGGATCATCCAAATTATTCTGATGATGATATTGATTTCAAACCAGATATGGAAAACAAGGAGCTAGAAGAAGGTGAAATTTTAGAGCCAGAGGATCGTTCACGCGTTGTGCGGGTGTTTCGAAGAGAGGAGTTGCCCGCTTTAATTGCAGAATCTCTCCAAGCACTTAATTTACCAACTAATTCTGTGGTGGAGGACACTTTAGAGGGTCCTCTCATCCAAGTGGTGCAGACTTCTCAAGCAGTCTTTCCCATGCATTGTGTAGAGAAGCAGATGATACAGGACGAGTGGGATTTGCTGGAAGCAGGCCTGAGGGGTGCTAGGGCATTCTCTTGGCTTTATCCTCTTTTGGATCAGGAGCGGGAGATGTTTCGTTCTCCTCACGTGGATGCAGCTGTTTCAGCTGTAACAAAGAAGAGTACCATTCCAGTAGAGGGCAGTGCAGCCCTAAAGTATGGTCAAGACAGAAAGTTGGATACGCTTTTGAAACAGGCTTTTGATGTTAATGCCTTGTCATTGCAAGCTTCCATTTGTGGTGCCTGGGTTGCCAGAGCTTGCCTTGGATGGTCCCAACAGCTTCAACAGCCCGAGGGAGTGTCTTTGGAACATATCACTGATGGTGGTAGATTGTAATCAGGAGCCACTTACCTGGCGGATGTCCATTATGATCTCATTCGCAGTTTGGCACGCTGTATGGCTTCAATGGTAGCTGCTCGTCGCTATCTATGGCTGTGTAATTGGGCAGCAGATTCTTCATCTAAGTCCCTGCTTAGTAAGCTTGCCTTTAAGGGGAGGCTTCTTTTCTGGGAAGACTTCGATAAATTAGTCAAGCAATTGGGTGAGTCCAAGGGAGGACGCCTTCCGGAAGATAAATCTAAGCAGGTGCATACCCCACTACCGTCTCGTGGGCAGGTACGGGATTTTGGATGCTTTCGAACCTTTCACCAGTCGGGGTTTCGAAGGGGAAGATTTTCTTCCCGAGGTCAAGCATTCAGTGGTTTCCAAGGTGCAGGTAGAGGTTTCTCTGCTCCCTCAACTTCTGTTTTTAAAAAGACACAATGAAGAACGGAGGGTCCAGGCGGAGGTGCAGCCCGTGGGAGGTCGACTAATGGGATTTTTATTCTGCTTGGACCCGAATAACCTCCGACCAATGGATTCTGGAAATTATTTGCGAGGGTTATTCTCTCGAGTTCGCAAAACCCATAACTAACTTTTTTGTCCAATCTCCCTGTGGAGTGTCAGACAAGGCCCTGGCAGTAAAGGACACTCTAACAAGGCTTATGCAGTTACGAGCAGTAATTCCAGTACCCAAAAGCCAATACGGCTGCGGTCGGTACTCAATTTATTTTGTAGTGCCAAAAATGATGGTTCTTGGCATCCGATTCTGGACCTCAAGGGAGTAAACCGTTGTGTGCAGGTGCCACATTTTTGCATGGAAACTTTGCGGTCCGTAATAGTTGCGGTGAGAAAGGGGGAGTTCTTAACATCCCTAAATCTCACAGAAACGTATCTTCATATCCCTATCAGGACCTCCCATCAGAAGTTCCTGCAGTTTGTGGTTCCAATGGGACATTTTCAGTTTCAAACATTGCCGTTCAGTTTGGCCACGGCGCCCAGGACTTTCACCAAGGTTATGGTGATAGTGGTGGCGGTGCTGAGAAAAGGAGGGGTGTTGGTTCACCCTTATCTGGACGACTGGCTCATCAGAGCAAAATCCAGACACAAAAGTGTACGAATCACTGCCCGAGTGGTTCAGATTCTAGAAAGTCTTGGTTGGCTAGTCAATCGAACCAAGAGCCAACTTCTTTCATCCCAGAGTTTGGAATACTTAGGAATCCACTTTGGTACACAAGTAGGGGCAGTTTTTCTGCCAGACCGCCAAGTACGCAGTTTACAACATCAGGTTCAGTCATTTTTAAAGATCAAGTCTCCCACTGCATGGCGGTACCTACAGTTATTAGGCACAATGGCAGCAACACTGGAAGTGGTGCCGTGGACGAGAGCACATATGCACCCTTTACAGAGGGCTCTTCTTTGACGATGGTCACATCAGACGGACTCTCTAACCCAGTGGCTTCTGTGTCCGTGGGAGGTAAAGGCAGCTCTTTATTGGTGGCTTCAACGAAAGAACCTAACTGCGGGCATGCCTCTCAAACAGCTGGATTGGATTCCTGTCTTAATCGATGCCAGTCTGTCAGGCTGGGGAGCACACTGCAGGGGGCTCTATGTTCAAGGAGCTTGGAGCAGGCAGGAGTCCAGATGTTTTACCAACAGATTGGAGTTGAAAGTGGTGTTTTTGGTGCTCAAAGCCTTCAAAAAGATTCTCTTGACCCAGGCAATGAGAGTCTTATCGGACAATGTGACAGCAGTAGTGTATCTCAATCGCCAGGGCGGCACAGGCAGCGTACCACTCGAAGACCTAGCAGAGAAGCTGTTTCTCTGGGTAGAACCTCGGCTCCAAGCATTATCGGCAACCCACATTGTGGGAATAGACAACGAGGCAGCAGACTACCTCAGTCGAGTTCGTGTAGATCCAGGAGAGTGGGTACTTCATCCAGAGGTATACTCTCGGATTGTCCACAGATGGGGAGTGCCACTAATGGATCTGATGGCAACTTTCGATTCTGCAAAGACCAGTCATTTCTACAGCAGGAGACGAGAAAGAATGTCAGAGGGAATCAATGCCCTGTTGCAGCACTGGCCGACGGAGGGAATTCTCTATGTGTTCCCACCGTGGGCCTTGATAGGCCGTGTAGTTCAGCAGATCAAGGAACATCATGGATATGTTATTCTAATAGCTCCGGATTGGCCAAGACGTCCTTGGTACGCGGATCTAATGCAAATTCTGGTGGATCACCCTTGGCGTCTTCCGCAGCGCAGTGACCTGCTCTTGTAGGATACTCTGCATATGCCCCAGGTGACTTGATTCTCGCTTATGGCTTGGCTCTTGAAAGAGCAAGGTTGAGACAGAAAGGTTATTCACTGCAAGTCATTTCAACCATATTAAATGCCTGGAAGAGATCTACTTCACTCGCCTGCATACGCGTTTGGCGCATGTTTGAAGTGTGGTGTTTAGATCAACAATTACGGGCTTCTTTGACAATGGTTCCTCATATCTTAGCCTTTTTACAGGATGGCTTTGATAAAGGGTTAGCGTCTAGTTCATTATGAGTGAAGCTCGCGGCTATTGCTTGTTTTCATGGAAAGGTCAATAAGGAGCCTCTGGGTTCGCATCAAGATATATTGTGTTTTCTTCGGGCAGTAAATCATATGCAACCACCTCATCGGGCCTTAGTTCCATCTTGGGATCTCAATTTGGTTCTCAGAGCGTTAACTAAAGAGCTATTCAAGTTCTTGTCTCGGGCTACATTGAAAAATTTAACTTTGAAAACAGTTTTTCTGGTAGCAATTTGTTCCGCACGAAGGATTTCTGAATTGCAAGCTTTGTCTTGCAAAGAGCCTTTTCTTTCCTTTTCTCGGGAGATGGTGGTTCTCCGCCCTGTTCCTTCTTTTCTGCCAAAGGTGGTTTCGGCATTTCATGTCAATCAGCCAGTTTCTCTGCCGGTTTTGGACTGTTTGGATGGATTTTCCATTGGGCATGACCTGCATCGGTTGGACGTCAAAATAGCCTTCAAGTGTTATCTGAAGAATTCCAAAACTTTTCACAAATCTGAGCATTTGTTTGTTCTCTTTGGCAGACCGCGTAAGGGAGAAGCGGCAGCTAAGGCCACCATATCTAGGTGGATTCGGGAAGCCATCACATCTGCATATATTTTGCAGGGGCATGTAGTTCCTTTAGGGATACGTGTGCATTCCACTAGAGCTCAAGCTGCTTCTTGGGCTGAGTATAGTTTGACACCCCCAGTGGACATCTGTCGAGGGCTACTTGGTCTTCATTGCATATTTTCAGCAGACATTATTGCCTAAATATTCAGGCAACTGGGGATGCCCATTTGGGTTTGTTACATCCCAGAGGTTGGGGACTGGACTGGAGAGATGATAAGGAAATTGAAATTAGACTTACCTGCTAATTGTTGTTCCTTGAGGAACTCCAGTCCAGTCCCGTATCCCACCCAGGATGTTCAGTGATGCTATGGACCTATCTTTTGGCTTTGGTGTTGCTCCGCTCAGTATTGTTCCACTATATCGTAGTCTATGTTAAATGTTGCATTCTTATCTGGTAGTTTATACTTTCTCTTATTTATGTTTCTCTTATTTTTCCTTTCTGAAAAGTTAAAGGAAGTACCTCCTTTAGAAGTGGGGCATATATATTATCTAGTTAATTGTTTTTTCCTTGTTGGAAATATGTTTACTTATTTGTTGCTCCTCTGAGTTTGCGTTGTCAATAGGTTACTGGGAGCTTATGGGAGGAGAAAGGGATATTACTACTACCATTTTAAAGAATGTGATGTACTCAGTCTCCAAGCTGCTGGAAGGAGTTGACTACCCAGAGGTTTGGGACTGAACTGAAGTTCCTCAAGGAACAACGATTAGCAGATAAATCTAATTTCAATATAACCGCAATGAAGTTTACATGTATTCTTCAGGGGGTCAATAGGAATCAATTGAAAATGGATATGACATTTGCAACAATGCCAGGGGGAGGTGGAAGGGGACATTCTGTTACTCTGTAATCATTTCCCTATAACAGATTCTCCCTTCACATTAGTGATTCTGCTAATTTTACATGTACGTGGGAGAAAGGACCAAAGCTTCACCATCACCTTTCAGTGTGGACTGAGTCTCACAAAGCTGTCACAATCACATCAGTAGCTGTGTCCATGTACAGTAGCTGTGACAGTCCATGTACAGTAGCTGTGACATCCTACTAACTGATTTTCTGCAGAACAGCTCAGAGCCAAGGGCAGTGTTGAAAGTGGGATTGAGAGGAGGAGGAGATCTTACTATGACACTTGAATCAATCCACAATGCCCCTGCAGTTTTGGAATTCTTCAGATAACACTTGAAGGCTATTTTGACGTCCAACTGATGCAAGTCATGTACAGTAGCTGTGTCCATGTACAGTAGCTGTGACAGTCCATGTACAGTAGCTATGACATCCTACTAACTGATTTTCTGCAGAACAGCTCAGAGCCAAGGGCAGTGTTGAAAGTGGGATTGAGAGGAGGAGGAGAACTTACTATGACACTTGAATCAATCCACAATGCCCCTGCAATATTCCTCAGAATTGTCACTGGCTTGTCAGTCATAAAAGAATCTAGAAATTCATTGAAACTTACCTATTTATGAGAAAGACAGGTGACAGCAAAGAAGACCTAGGAGTGGTATAGGATGGAAAGGATCAGCTATAGATGATGGCAGGGCAGAATAAGACTCTACTGTTTGCTACTTGAATGTGCCTATGGGCTCATACAACATGTTCTTTTTTTTACAAGTGATTCTAAATATGCAATCAAGTCAAGGTTTTGCTAGCTAAATTCAGTGCTCTCGGTATGAATACATAATCAGATCTTATGGTGGCTTCTTTGATGGGGCTGTGTAAAGGCTTGGGTGCCATGCCAATGGTATTCCATATAAAAACTATGTTTTAAATAGAAGAATGCATATTTTTGGCCTAGCCCTGCTACTACTATGTAAGTTGATTCATGCCTTCAGCTACCATGTACTTGCAAAGTTCCTGTTTGATGTCAAGGGAGAAGGCTTCCTGTACAGGCTTTCCTATGTCTATATGTCGAGTACTGCTGCCTATTCAATAGTTACACCTGCTAATGTTGTCACCATGTTATAGCCCCCTAGGCCAGGTGCATTCCTTACAGTGGTTCCTATGCTGCTTGGAAGGCCAGAACCATGGTTCCAAGAGTTTTAATGTCTTTCAGCCTTTACTCTTGGAATTAAATTTTAGAATTCTTTGTAAAGGAACTCATATATGCTAGAACAACCTTGGCACTCAGAATCTTCTCATGCCTGCTCCTTTCCAACAGTTAAGGTTAATTAACAGTTTCACTCTGCCACTTTTACTTTTAGCTCTTTAGTTAAGAATCCAAATGAAATGTATTAGTGCCCTTTTTTAAGGGCCAATTTCAAATGCCAATTTGAAGTGCTACGTCCAAGTCCCTGTTGTTCAGGCACCATCTATGTAATCTCACTCCCTATGTATAGTCTTTACAGTGGTTCCTTTTGCTGTCCGGCAGACAATGGTCACACCAATCCAAGGGTTTTGATGTCTTTCAGTCTTTACTCTTAGGGGTATGTTTACTAAGCAGTCTTAACGTGCGCCCAGCGATAGTGTTCAGGCTGCCATAAAAGGAGTGGGTGTTTCAGTCTTAACGTAGCAAAACGGGATTATCGAGCGATAACGTGCACTGCGCACATTATCAGACGAGAAGCCGTTAAGCACGTTAATGCACGGTAATCTTAAGTAGGCGTGCAGACATGCAAACACAGAAACAGAGGTGTAGCGCAATGGTCAATACATTGACTGATGGCATGGGGTCATGAGTTTGATCCCACAGTGTGCATAATGAATAAGGTTGGCTGAGGCATCACCCTTTATGTTTAAGTAGTGCTTTTTGAGGCATTTTACTGTTATTTTAATTAGTGCTGTCAGCAAACACACCCTCATGGTGGTGTAACCTAAGGTGCCGCATAAGGCACCCTATAAGGCACTCCATAGGGCACATTATAAAGTGCACTGTCCGTCAAGGCACCCTATAATGTCCCCTAAAGGACACCCTATAAGGTGCCCTATGGGGGGGCCTTATGAGGCACCTTATGGTTACAGTACTGTGAGGGTGTTTTTGCTGGCAGCACTAATGTACATTAAAAATGGACAAATGCCTTGGACAGCCTTATCAAATAACCCCACTGTGGGTTTGAACACATGACCTCTGGCCCCACAGGCAGTGAAGTAACCAGTGGGCTACAGTTCTATAGCTACTAACAAGCCCCTAGCTGGCCACAGAAGGACTGCATGTCATCACACAAACAGTCTGCTGTGGTTACCAGGATAGGGTCAACCCACAATGCAGAAATGTGTACCAGTGCAGGATGTGGGGTAGCAGCATGCACAGCAGGTTAGGATGGCATACAGCTGGCCAACACACATAGACGGACAGAAGGATGGTCTACAACTGTGATAAGGGTACAATGTGCTAACAACACAGATCTGCACAGATATGGCTGTCACAGGAATCAAAAGTAGCTGTGCAGCACAGGCAAACAAATCAAAGAGAACAGAGGGGAATCAAACTGACGACCATCAGCACAAGTGTCAATGCACAAACCGGAAGGCCACACTACCAATGTGAGCTCATTTGCAAAGGCTTCATACAAGAATACTGCAGGGCACCACACAAGAAGCCTGCTGGCTGCCATGATAGGCAAACCTGCAACAGTAACCATGATCTAGTCTTGAAGGACTAGAAAAGGAGACTGTTACTTCTGGAGAGAGATCTGCAATTGTGAGTATATACTTCTGGGGATTTTCTGAAAGGAATTCTTTCCATTAAAGCTGTTTAATCTGTGAACCCACTATTTTTTGTTAAATCAGTCAGGGCCTAGTAGCAGCAGTTTAAGTTTAAATTTAAAACACAGAAGAGAACTTTCTGATTACATTTCATACCTAGCAGAGAACATGTAGTTTTAATTTAATAGTTACTCAGGGCCTAGTATCAGCAAAGTACTTTTAGTTTAAATTTAAAACACAGAACAGAGCTTTCTGGTTAAATTTAGAACCCAGCAGAGAGCTTGTAGTTTAAATTTCATAATAAGTTAGAGCCTAGCAGCAGCAAAGAGCTATAATTTAAATCAAATAAGAATATAGATTAGCACAAAAGGCAAAACAGGGTCAGTATTCTTTGAGCAGCAAATAAAGTCTTCTAGAGACCTTTACAAAGAGGCCTTCTACCTAGGGGGCAAGAGACCTGTGAAACCTTTTCAATAGGTGTTAACACCAGGTGGCAGTTCAAAAGGCCATTTTGAAAGACTCCTTCTATCCAAGCAAGGACTGTTAATCATCCAGGAAGTAGGTCACAGCTTACCTGAGCAGCACAGGCATAAATAGCTCAACCAGAGCTCTGCGATCCTCAGTCTTGAAGGACTAGAAAAGGGGACTGTTATTTCTGGAGAGAGATTTGCAATTGTGAGTATATACTTCTGGGAATTTTCTGAAAGGAATTCTTTCTATTAAAGCTATTTAATCTGTGAACCCACTAATTTTTGTTAAATCAGTCAGGGCCTAGTAGCAGCAGTTTAAGTTTAAATTGAAAACACAGCAGAGAACTTTCTGGTTACATTTCTTACCCAGCAGAGAGCTTGTAGTTTTAATTTAATAGTCACTCAGGGCCTAGCATCAGCAAAGTACTTTTAGTTTAAATTTAAAACACAGAAGAGAGCTTTCTGGTTAAATTTGGAACCCAGCAGAGAGCTGTAGTTTAAATTTAATAGTCACTCAGGGCCTAGCATCAGCAAAGTACTTTTAGTTTAAATTTAAAACACAGAAGAGAGCTTTCTGATTAAATTTAGAACCCAGCAGAGAGCTTGTAGTTTAAATTTCATAATAGGTCAGAGCCTAGCAGCAGCAAAGAGCTATAATTTAAATCAAATAAGAATATAGCTTACCTCAGCAGCACAGGACAGGGTACTGTGTAGCAGACCTCTTTTAATACATGTTATTTCCCTCCCTCCCTCCCCAAACCCACCCACCCCTGGGATAATCATAGCTTTATAGGTACTTACACATCTAAAAAGACAGGAGGTGCTCTCAGGTGAAGCTCATTACCCAAATCAGTCATACACTAAGGACCTAAGATTAATTAAGCTTCAGGGGATCAAGGTATATTAAATGTATTAGGTAAAGTTTTATTGGTATAAATATCCATAGCAACCCTTAGTAAGTAAAGAACTTAAAGATCTAAACAAAAACTTAAAACTAAGATGCAGACAGCAGTCCAGCAGCGAGATGGGGGCTTTCCAGTCTTTTGCATTGAGTGTCACATGTATGATTTTCTCACAGTTGGTGAGAGGTCTTACGTGTGCACTAGATGCAAGGAGCTCTTTGCTCCCAGGGAATGAGTCAATTCTCTAGAGGCTAGAGTAGCAGACATGGAAAACATAAGAAAGACAGAGAGGTACATAGACGAGACCTACAGGGATATAGTCCTGAAGTCCCACCTCCAGTCTGGCAGCATCCCTGTTGCCATGGAGGAGAGAGGTCATGTGACAGGAGAGCATCACCCTGGTGTGGCAAGAAGTGATTATGTAACTAGGACCTGTCCTCCAGGTGATGTAAAACCCTCCCGCACTGAGGACGTTTCTCCAGGGCCATGTGTCCATGAGGGAAGGGTTAGGACAGCCGTTATAGTTGGTGATTCGATCATTAGGCATGTACATAGCTGGGTGGCTGGTGGACATGAGGATAGCCTGGTAACATGCCTACCTGGTGTGAAGGTAGTGGACCTCACGCGCCACCTAGATAAGGTCTTAGATAGTGCTGGGGAGGAGTCTGCTGTCTTGGTACATGTCAGTACCAATGACATAGGAAAATGTGGTAGGGAGGTTCTGGAGGCTAAATTTAGGCTTTTAGGTAGGAAGTTGAAATCCAGAACTTCCAGGGTAGTGTTCTCCGAAATGTTTCCCATTCCACGTGCAGGACCCAAAAGGCAGGCAGAGCTCCGGAGTCTCAATGCGTGAATGAGACAATGGTGCAGAGATGAGGGGTTTGGATTTGTTAGGAACTGGGGAACATTCTGGGAAAAGGAGGGGCTCTTCCGAAGAGATGGGCTTCACCTTAACCGGGATGGAACCAGGCTGCTGGCATTAACCTTTAAAAAGGAGATAGAGCAGCTTTTAAACTAGATAATAGGGGAAAGCCGACAGTCGCCCAAGAGCGGATGGTTCGGAAGAATGTATCCTTGAAGGATACTACCAAAAGCAGAGAGGTTCCAAAAAAGAGTAAATTAGACCAAATGCCCTCGAGTATGGAGCAGACAGAGCTTAAAGATCCCAAATTACCCATGTCTACCAATAGCCAAATTAATATGAAGAAAATACAGTCTCTAAAATGCTTGTATGCAAATGCTAGAAGTCTAAAGAATAAGATGGGAGAGTTAGAATATATAGCACTAAATGAGAGGTTAGATATGATTGGAATATCAGAGACATGGTGGAAGGAGGACAACCAGTGGGACATTCTGATACCTGGGTATAAACTATATCGTAATGATAGAGCTGATCAAATTGGTGGAGGAGTTGCGCTGTATGTTAGAGAGGGCATTGAATCAGAAAGGATTAAAGTTTTGCAGGAAACAAAATTTGCTGTAGAATCTCTATGGATTGAAATTCCATGTAAAAAGGGAAAGGCGATGGCAGTGGGGGTGTACTATTGACCACCTGGCCAGAATGAACAAATGGATGATGAAATGCCCAAAGAAATCAAGGAAGCTAACAAAAGTTACAGCGCGGTAATAAAAATGGGTGATTTCAATTACCCTGGTATCGACTGGGGCAGTGTCACGGCAGGACATGCTAGGGAGATAAAGTTCCTAGATTACATAAATGACTGCTTCTTGGAGCAGCTGGTTCATGAACTGACCAGAGGGGAAGCCATATTAGACCTAGTCCTTAGTGGAACACTAGATCTAGTGCAAGAGATAAGGGTGTTGGGGCCACTTGGCAATAGTGATCATAGCATGATCGCCTTTGATTTAATTAGTGGAGGAGGGATAGTAAGGAAATCCACAGTACTACCTTTTAACTTTCGAAAGGGAGACTATGATAAAATGAGGAAAATAGTTAAGAAAAAACTAAAAGGAGCAGTTGCAAAGGTTAAAGACTTACATCAAGCTTAGGTGTTGTTGAAAAATACTATCTTGGAAGCCCAGACCAGCTGTATTCCATGCTTTAAGAAAAGTGGAAGGAATTCTAAAAAACTGCCAGCATGGTTTAAAGGTGTGGTCAGAGAGGCTGTTGTTGCCAAAAAAGCATCTTTCAGGAAATGGAAAATAGAGCCAAACGATGAAACCTGGAAACCCCGGAAGGGCTGTCGGGTAAGGTTTGCCTCTTTGCAGATGATACCAAAATCTGCAATAAAGTAGACACCCAGGAAGGTGTAGATAACATGAGGAGGGATCTAGCTAAGCTTGAAGAATGGTCTAGAAATTGGCAGCTGGGATTTAATGTTAAAAAATGTAAGGTCATGCATTTGGGCTGCAGCAATCCAAGGGAGCAATACAGCATAGGAGGTGAAGTACTTTTGTCCACTAAAGAAGAGCGGGACCTAGGCGTAGTTGTGTCCGATGATCTTAAAGTAGCTAAACAGGTAGAAAAGGCGACGGCAAAAGCTAGAAGGATGCTTGGGTGCATACGGAGAGGAATGGCTAGCAGAAAAAAGGAGGTGATAATGCCTCTGTATAAGTCTTTGGTGCGACCTCATTTGGAGTATGGTGTGCAATTCTGGAGACCGCACCTTCAAAAGGATGTGAACAGGATGGAGTCGGTGCAGAGGGTTGCTACTAAGATGATTAGTAGTCTTCATTATAAAGCATATGAGGACAGACTTAAGGATCTTAATATGTACACCTTAGAGGAAAGGCGGGATAGAGGTGATATGATTGAGATGTTTAAATACCTCCGTGGCATAAATGTTCAGGGAGAGAGCCTCTTTCAATTGAAAGCAAGTTCTGCGACGAGGGGACATGGGATGAGGGTGAAGGGAGATAGATTCAGGAGTGATATGCGGAAATATTTCTTTACGGAAAGAGTAGTGGATCCGTGGAATAGTCTCCCAGTGGAGGTGGTAGAGATGAGGACAGTAACTGAATTCAAAAAAGCATGGGACCAACACAGAGGATCTCTAAAGGTAAAAAGTGGACTGTTGTAGTTGTTGTTATGGAAGGACAGACTAGATGGGCCTTGTGGTCTTTTTCTGTCATCATGTTTCTATGTTTCTATGTTTCTAACAACACAAGCACAGGCAGGTCAAATGCAAGCCATTGATAAAGAAGGCAAAGGGAGAATTTGAGAAGAAGCTTACTGCGGAAGCAAAAACACGAAATAAAGATTTTTTCAAGTACATTCGTAGCAAAAAAACAGTGAGAGAGTCAGTTGGACCATTAGATGATAGAAGAGTTAAAGGGGCACTAAGAGGCGACAAGGCGATAGTGGAGAGACTGAATGAATTCTTTGCTTCGATCTTTACTGAGGAAGATGTAGGAATGTTACCCTTGACTGAAGTGGTATTTAAAGATGTGGAAGAATTAAAGGAAATATCAATACATTGGGAAGATGTATTACAACTATTAGATAAACTGAAGAGTAGCAAATCACCTGGGCCGGATGGTATACATCCAAGGGTGTTGAAAAAACTGAATTATGAGATTGCAGACCTGCTATTAGTAATCTGTGAACTATCATTAAAATCATCTCTAATACCTGAAGATTGGTGGATCGCCAATGTAACACCAATTTTTAAAAAGGGTTCCAGGGGTGATACGGGAAACTACAGACCGGTGAGCCTCACGTCAGTACCAGGAAAAATGGTAGAAACCATCATAAAGAATAAAATTACTCAGCATGTAGATAGTCATGGCCTAATGGGAGACAGCCAACATGGCTTTAGACAAGGAAGATCTTGTCTTACTAAGCTGTTGTGTTTTTTTGAAAGTGGGAATAAACAGGTGGACAAAGGTGAGTCGGTTGATATAGTGTATCTGGACTTTCAGAAAGCCTTTGACAAGGTCCCTCATCAGAGACTTTTGGCAAAACTAAAGAGTCATGGGATAGGAGGCAGTTTACTACTGTGGATCAGAAACTGGTTAAAAGATAGAAAGCAGAGGGTTGGCCTAAATGGTCAATTTTCCCAATTGAGAAAGGTGAATATTGGTGTACCCCAGGGATCTGTGCTGGGTCCGCTGCTTTTTGACATATTCATAAATGACCTGGAAAGTGGAATAACGAGTGAGGTTATTAAATTTGCAGATGACACAAAACTGACTTCCCTGAACCCTAGCCATCATTATTAGTGCACCCCCAATTATAACCAATACCTAATAATTTAATTTGTACATGTATATAATTTACCTTACTCAACATATCGCAGATACTCAACGTATCGCAGATATATATAGTTTACCCTGTTGTCCAAGTTACTTGTTCCTGTTCAATGTAATGACCTGACTTTTGTATATTGTCGGATACTGTTTGTTCTATGTAAACCGCGCTGATCGCAAATAGTGCGGTATATAAGAAATGCAAATAAATAAATAAATAAATAAAACTATTTAAAGTTGTTAAAACCCAACAGGATTGTGGAAAATTGCAAGAAGATCTTGATAAATTGGAAGACTGGGCATCAAAATGGCAGATGAAATTTAATGTGGACAAGTGCAAAGTTATGCACCTAGGGAAGAACAACCCAAACTATGGTTACACAATGCAAGTTTCCACATTAGGAACCACCAGCCAGGAAAAAGATTTAAGCGTCATTGTGGATAACATTTTAAAACCCTCGGCCCAGTGTGCAGCGGCAGCCAAGAGAACAAATAGAATGCTAGGTATCATAAGGAAAGGAATGGAAAATAAAACAAAAGATATTATAATACCTCTATACCGTTCCATGGTGAGACCGCACCTTGAATATTGTGTGCAGTTCTGGCCGCCGTATCTTAAAAAGGATATAGCGTTATTAGAAAAGGTTCAGAGAAGAGCCACCAAAATGGTAAAGGGGATGGAAGGATACTCCTATGAAGAAAGGCTAAAAAGGTTAGGATTCTTTAACCTGGAAAGGAGACGGTTGAGGGGAGATATGATAGAAGTCTATAAATTAATGAACGGAGTGGAAAGGGTAAACGTAGATCGATTGTTTACGTTATCAGAATATAGAAAGACTAGGGGACATGCAATGAAGCTACAGGGTAAACTATTTAAGACTAATAAAATAAAATATTTTTTCACTCAACATGTAATCAAACTCTGGAATTTGTTACCGGAGGATGTAATAAAGGCTGTTAGTGTAGCTGGGTTTAAAAAAGGTTTAGACAAGTTCCTGGAGGAAAGATTCATAAACCATTATTAAGAAGGGACCCAGGATATCAATGCTTGACCCAGTACAAGCATTGCGGAACCTGTGTCTTGGGGAAACTGCTAGGTACGTATGACCTAGATTGGCCACTGTTGTAAACAGGATACTGGGCTTGATGGACCTTAGTCTGACCCAGTATGGCATATCTTATGTTCTTATGATCAAATGCACGTGCAGATATGGTTTGTACAGATCAGATCACAGTCTGTAATTGGGACCCCACCCAAATATACCTATATGCACACACACACAATCAAATGCTGTGCAGTGGAGACAGCATGCAAAAGAGGAAATAAATGAAAGCCAAAGGGCGGGAGGGGATGCTCTGTGGAGCAGTGGAAAATATGGAACACAACAAGACAGAATTGAACCTGCAAACAGGTGTGCCACAGACCAGCTGAACTGCAGCAATGCCAATCCCCCAAGTGGACTGTCATGTAAACCCTATAAAGTAAGAGTCATATGTAACAGCCAATATGTCATGGATAGGCAGAACAGAGGGCACACTTTGGTGTACAGTGAAGAGATGGAAGTGTGTGTGCATAGGTGATGAAGCTGCAGGTTCCAAATGGTCATGTTATCACAAGAGAATAATTCTACAACAGAAATTGATGTGGGGATCAAACTTGCAACCTATAGTGTCATAAAACATGTCTGTAACCACTATCCCAAACAACCACTATGACCATAATTGCAAAATAGTACCCCAAAGGGAAGGTGTTTAAGGGAACCTGCAACATCCAATGATGTGTGAAACGCCTGGACGATAGACAGCTGGCACCGTACAAGGATGTGAGCACAGGTGGGCCATGGATATGACCAGAAAAGCATCAAATACAAGTGTCAGTGTGAGCAAGCAGCAGCCAAGACAAATGTATGTCAAACAAATATCTTTATTTTGGTTATTCATCACAGATAGTGTAGATACCGCTATCATAATACCCAGGTGAGTAGAGCCCAGGTGAAAGACCAAAGAAACATTTAGCAGGGCAGCAACCCACATCCTACGTCACTGGCACATCTACAAATGAGGGGCAGGAGAGATAATGTGCATCAGGTGCATGGTGTGCAGTATGCATTTGGCTGCACGCCTCAAATGTGTAACTAACATATGAGTGTATGTAGACAGTAGGCAGTGCATGATGAGGGCCCAACACACAGCAATCATGATCTGTACCTGAAAACATATCTATCTGGCAACACAGGAGACACACGAATGAAAACAGCATATGTTGTTAAAATGTTGAAAGTTTAAAAACACATGTGGAAATATATGTTACAGCTGCCACATCATGCCTCATGTAGGAATCAAAACTGCAACAACGTAACCATAAACTATGGTCAAATGCACAATAAGGATATGCCAACAGGATGCAGAGGCACATGAACCCAGAAACCAATACAAAGAAACAACCTGCAGAAACATGCAGAGATAACACTATGCATAAGGTCCCCTGCACTGGTTGGTGTGGATACAGTGTCTGGACACATTTATCACGGCACATGGAATGCACAATTGAAGGAAGACAATGGACACTCACACTGCGACAGTCCAAATATAATGGTGCAATTTGAGTGTCCGTACCCCATGGGATAAATAGGAGTGTGCAGACATGCAATGCAAGGTCCCTAAATACATGTTTAGCATAACGACTGGACAGTAAGCAAATCCAAAAACCAGTATAGAGAGATGGAAAGTGACGGCAAACATTGTACAGTAAACCTCACAGAAGCCATATTGCCACATGCTGTGTTTCCACGAAAAGGTCCGTCATATGCACGTGCACCGTGTACATTTCAACATAATACAGTGCTGCCACACATGCACGGAAACACCCTTGGTGAGTGACAACATCAATCTAAGCTGTTGGTGTGCAGCAAAGTGTTGTCGTGGCAAAAAATGTACCATGTCAAAGTGGAGGGTAGGTGGACATAGACAACAGGACCTTTCCATTGCTCCCCCTATGCCACACACATGGCTGTATGCTTGTGGTGAACCAAACAGATGAGCATTTCCTGTGGTCCATGTCACACACATGGCCAAAACACAACATTTAAGGAATGGACAACATACAGCAACAATGTAAGTCCTTGTTGTGCACGTGGGGACCAATATACATTGTCCAAAGTGCAAAGTGTGTCTGCAATCCAACAAGTCAGGTCAAAACTGTCCTTGAAACCCTGGGCATGCATAGTGAAGTGTCACATCCCAATATGGCAGAGTATTGGAAAGGTCATGTGTGTCTTCTGCGATGAACCCGACACCCCGCAGGAGCATGGCACCAACAGTGTGTAGGACAGGTCTGTCAGGGACAAAGTCGGACTCCAACGATATTACTGTCCATCCTAGGCATGTGTCCCACTCGCAGAAGTCAAACATCCTATGGCGCCATCTCCCAGGGATAGTTCCATGGTGGTGTGTCCCCCAACAGGTGGATGATGGTGACGCCGGATGCACTGTAGTAGATATGGCTGGTTTGTCCACTGCCCTGTGTCAGAAGAGGATAAATAATGTATTGGTATGCTGCTTGCAACATCAGCACAAATTGCAGAGAGTCAAACATGACTATGCGCATAATAAAACGTCACACAGGCAAACATGACATGAGCACAACACAAAACACACTGCATGTCGGTCAAATTTGGAATTGGAACTGCAGACGCGAGCTGTCAGATGGATATGTTAATGTCCATGTCCATGCCCATGTTATACAGGCGTTTCACAGCTCCACCCCATGTGCACCAGTTTTTGTGAACACAGAGCCAACATGAAAGTCTATGTAACAAACCGTAGATCATTAACATCTAAAGGCTGATGTCATTCCCAAAAACAAAAGGTACAACCTACTGTGTGCATTCAGCAGGTATATGTCTTGGATCCCCTGAGTCACTCAAAGGCCACAACACGTCACAGTGAAGGGAGACGATGCCATCAAAATGTATAGAATCACCATGTCAAGCCTCAGTTGATGCATGTTCACATTATGGCATTATCTGTGATACAAAAATGCCATTCAATAGTCGCATGTCACAACACAAGACACAGTTCTGCTCACCACACCCAACACATGTCCACAATGGTCACACGGTAAACACCAGTAAGGAAGAGATAGGACAGTCATCACCACCCCCCAGGTGTACAGACCCCTCACACCACATGATAATGTAAAATGCCTGCACACTCTACAATTATATCACCAACCCAAAGAAACACACCCACACAGTATGCTAAGATGAGCGTGTCAGCAGTAGCATACGTCTGGTATGTGCATAATTGGAGATTAGTGAACCTAAAGGCCGTGTGAAATACAATGATACCCTGGGGTTGGCTGATGGTACAATGTCGGGGAAGGGTATACGTGTAGCCCACCACCAAAACACCTAGGACCCCCACACACATGCAGCTCTGCTGGACGTGTCACGGAGACAGTGTTGCAGAAGAAAAACTAGACAGGAACACATGGGGATATGTGTGCCAACAGCAAGATAGAGGTTATGGTGATGCAGGGAAAAGAGGTGAATAACAACATATGTACAAGATGACACATCACTGAGGACATGTGTTTCCCCTTACTGTTGTCACAGACAATGTAGCTGTAGGAACACCTACCCCAGACCACTGCATATTCAGTCATCTGCCAATGCACCACAGCATCAGGAGCTCCAACAGGTATGTCCTGTGGATTGGGAAATGCAAGGAAAACATACATATGTCATGTTCCAGCTGTGCAACACACACTACACCTTCCTGTCCACAGCTCCCAGACCCCCCCAAGATCCTTTACAGACTGAGTCTCACTATAAAGAAAAGTTTGTTTTGGAGTCTAATGACTCCATTCTAGGTCTGGGTTTTCCGTTGTTGGTATCTATGTTGAATGTTTTATTGATATTTCTTATTGTTTAATTTTCTATTTATGTTATTAATGGCATCTTTTTATATATATATTTTTTAGCATTGTCTACTACACGATTGGTTTTGTGCCATATCTTTACTATTATATGCGCTCCGTCTAGTGTATTGATAAAGACTACTTGTAAGTATACTATGATTTTACTACAACATACTGTTTGTCCCTTTTATTTAGTATAGTTATTCATGTGTGTTTATGTTTATACAACTCATTTTTATAACACTTTGTAATGTTTTTATAATTCATATTTAACAAGATGTTATTGTTTTATTTTATTGTATTGTTTTGTTGTCCTCCAGTACCCCCTGATGAAGGCAATCACCGAAACGCGTTGGGGTTTTTTAATTTAATAAAGCGCATGTGACTTCCATACCTACTCGCTCTTGTGGTTCTTCCCAACCTAGCACTACATCACATATACATTTGGGTGAAGGTGCCACTTGCCCAAAACAGAGCTACTTAGTTTTCATCCATCTGTCTGAGATGCTGCTAAAAAATCTGAGAACACCATGGGGAAATGCATCGCAATGGGGCACTCTAGGACCAGAAGCGTTAGCAGCCAGAAGCACAGGGACTGCTGCAGCCTCACTTGGTGGATTTTGCTTTTGTAATTGCTCTAATTAAGCCTGGAAATTCATCTTTTCCCACAGCTCAAATGCTTCCAATGCCAGCCTCTCCAGTTCTGTCAGCATCTCCATCATCTTCTCATATTGTTTTTCTGGGAGTGCTAGTTTTCCCTCTTGGAGCTCCACAAGCTCCTCATTTTGAGCAGGGAGTCTTTTGCTGCAAGTACCCAGCTAGTTGCTTTTCCTGCAGTTCTTTAGTCTTTGCTACATTACTATGGCCTAGGGCAGTGTTTTTCAACCTTTTTTGTGCAAAGGCATACTTTTTTCATGAAAAAAATCACGAGGCACACCACCATTAGAAAATGTTTAAAAAATTTACCTCTGTGCCTATATTGACTATATATAAAGTAATTCTCTTGAATAGGAATCAAACACTCACACCAACCCCCCTCCTCTGCTGGTTCACACCAACCCCCCTCCCCTGCTGGTTCACTCACACCACCCCCCCCCCCCCTCAACTGGTGGTTCACTCACCCACCCCCCTGTCACTTACTCACCCCTCCTGCTGGGTCACTCACTCACTTACCCCCCTCCCCTGCTGGTTCACTCACACCATCGCCCCCCCCCCCTTGCTGGTTCACTCACACCCCCCCCCCCTCCACTGCTGGTTCACTCACACTCCCCCCCCTTGCTGGTTCACTCACACTCCCCCCCCCTTGCTGGTTCACTCACACACACACACACACCCCCCCTCCCCCCTCTGCCCAAGCCGCTGCTTCTGCTTTGTACAGAGCAGCGGCTGCACTACACTTACATTGAAAAGTAAAGAGAAACTGTGTCAGGAGCCCTCCAGTCATCGCAGAGCCCGAGGAAGTGATGTCATGGGGGCGGGCTCCTCACAGGCTGTCTTTCCTTTTCAAATTAACTTTATTGCAGCTAAAGTTAATTTGAAAAGGAAAGACAGCCTGTGAGGAGCCCGCCCCCATGACATCACTTCCTCGGGCTCTGCATGATCGGAGGGCTCCTGACACAGTTTCTCTTTACTTTTCAATGTAAGTGTAGTGCAGCCGCTGCTCTGTACAAAGCAGAACCAGCGGCTGCACTGCTATAGGGAATCGCGTTCGCGTTCGCGCCGCGGACTTCGGCACAAAAGCTGTTTTTTTGCTCTGGCCGCACCCGATCTTGCGGCCAGAGCAAAAAAACGGCTTTTCAATGGCCGGTTTTACAACTGTGCCGGCAGCTGGCCTGGCCATGGAAAAACCGGCCAGGCCGGCTGAAAACCGGCCGGTTGGCAACCCTAATTTGTGAGCCGAGGCCACATGTTACGGATGAAATTGGAATTTTTCCCACGGCACACCAGACAATATCTCACGGCACACTAGTGTGCCGCGGCACAGTGGTTGAAAAACGCTGGCCTAGGGACTCATCAGGAGATTCAGCTACAGTACATCAATGTAGCAGTGCTAATTTTGGAGCCTCCCTTGGATGACAGACTGGTCAGATGTCATTTCCAGCTGTTCTCCTCATGATCCTAATCTTTCTTCTGCGGCCATATCAAGGGCTATGTAAGAAGTGTGCTGCAATGAGTGATAGTACCAAAGGGGTGCTGATGTCAACATGAGGCCTCCAGGAAACTCAACAAGAGTGAGTCCCTGTACATAATGGGGGGGGGGGGGGGAGGGGAGGGGGACAGGGCAGGTTTGCAAGTCATACAGAACATACTTCAATTTTGGTATAGTCCTGCTCTCTCCTCCTCCTCCTCCTGCTCATGCACATTGGAACCCTCCAGAGACAATTCATGACTACTAGCTGTTTTCTCCCTGGAAAGCTGGGAATCTGATGGCTGCACCTAGAAAGTTACTTATCTGGTGCAGGCCTCTTGTCAACTGTAGACAGGAAACAGAAAGGCAGACATAGTAGTGTATTATAGACCTCCTTGATCTAAGTCCTGATGGACGATTAATACAAATTTGCAAAGCATCTAGTCAATCCAAAGTGCTAGCGGCCTGGCATGCAATCTGACAATGCAGTCTTATGTTGGGGAGGATTTAGGAGGGCCCCATGTAGTCTCTGCTTAGCCATTATTTCATTCACCCTTTCCAAACCCTCTGTGCTCACAAGAGCAGAGACTTCAGGAACAGCTAAATAGCATATGGGGCCTGTGTCATGAGGGGAGGGGAGGGGAAAAGGGAATTGGAATTAGCTCACACCTTTCTCAGAGTTCAAGGCAAGTTACATTTAGGTACAGTAGTTATTCTTCTGTCTCTGGGGATCTTAAATGTAAATTTGTACATGAGGCAACAGGGGGTTAAGTGACTTGCCTAAGACAGAAATACAGAAACATGATGGCAGACAAAGACCATACAGCCTATCAGGTCTGCCCTTCCATACCAGCCACTAAGCTCTTCAGTCCCTTTTTTCATTTATATATCTTCTTTGTTTGTTCCATGCTTTCTTGAATTCAGATACAGTTTTTGTCTCTACTACCTTCACTCTTCTGTAAAGAATTATTTCCACAAATTACTTACAAGATCACAAGGAGGCAAAGATGAAAAATGAAAGCTACCCAGTTAGTATAGGATTTTTAGCGCAGGACCCACACACTTACGGGGTCTTTCCAAGGCATGAATAGGGCCCTTTCCCAATCCCATCTACCTTCCCCGCATGTTGCACGGGGAAGGTAGATGGGAGTGGGAAAGAGGCAGATTGAGGGTGGCGTTAGAGTGGGTAGTGGGTTGTTATCGACCCCAGATTTACAGGACTGATTCCAATGTTGGCCCTGTACGTCCTGGGCTGGCGGCTTGCACGGGGAACCTATTCTACTTTGGAGGTGGAATAAATTCCCTAGTTGGCAGAGAACGGCAGGCCCAGGGCTGGGAAGTGGCGGGAGGGGGCATAGGAAATTCTCCACAGCCCAATCCTGGCCTTAAGAGGCCAGATCGGGGGTCAGGCTGTGGTGAAAGCACCTTTGCAGCTAGCACCCGGGGATTGCGGCTTTTCAATGGAGCCACGGTATCATGGCAACCAGACACCATGGCGCTGCGGTTCCATTGAACAGCCCTGACTGAGTTAGCCGGGGAAGGCCTGTATATGCAGGTTACACAGAATCAGGGTCCCAGCCTGCATGTACAGGCCTGTTTGCAGTTCTGATCCTGCAGGGCTAGACATGCCCCACGGGATAAGAATTGCGGCTCCCTCTCTGCGTCTGGTTATGGCTGAGCGCACAGAGGAAGTTCAGGATGGAATCGAGCCCTTAGTGCGGTGCACTTAGCACATTGCAAACCCCACACTAACAGCACGTAATTTTCAATTTATCCAGTTCCAGGAAGGAGATTTGAAGTCAGTCCTGGATTTCTGGCAAACCTATCCTTATGCATTATGGGACCAACAGCAGGGGCCACAAATTAGAGGTATGCAGGCATAAGTTTTGTTTTGTTTACTTTTCTGTGTCGTTTGTGGGTTCTCATTTTGTTTCATTTTCGTTTTATAAATTTTAGGAGCAGGAGTCAATAGATTCAAAAGACAAAAAAACTAGGAAGGGTTTTCCACAGAGTTCAAGAACAGTCAAGATGTGGGCCAATCAGAAAACATAAAGACGATCACCAGACATACAAGATACAATTAAGAGGAGAATGGCTAGAACCAGCCCCCTTTGAGACATAATAGCCCTCCTGCAAGATACCTGCCTTTCAACCCAAGGGCATTGGTGTAATTTGCCTTCTTGCTTTGGGGGGTGAGGGGGGTGGGGAGCAAAGGGTGGGGACCATTTCACCATGAGGGCCTGCAACATTTGGGAGGGGGATTTCCCCCCTTCCCCCTTCCCAAACTATGCCTATGCCAAGGGTTTCTGGTTTCAGGCCTGGCTGTGATGACACTAGGGGGAAAAAACCTGAATTTCAGATTTTTTCATGTCATGTTTAGATTAAAAATGTTTTTTTCTCATGGAACCGGGTAACTTGGCAGCACTGAGAGAAGCCCAAGATTTTGAGGATATAGAAGCCTTCTACAGGAAAGAGGCAACTAGCTCTCTGACTTGGACTGGAATGCATAGGAATGCAGGGAGTCCTAACCTTGTCTTGGAGGGATAACTTGATACTCAAATGTATAAGAATGGAAGTATGACAGCAGTAAAGCTAGATATGTAGGCTCTGGGTCTCCAGTGCATGCACAAGGAGCTGTGCCATAGTTTCAAGGCATGCAGATCCTAAGAATGAAGTGTTAGAGTTCACTGAAAACCAGTTCAGAAAACCCGCACATAGGAGTATAAAGCTATGACATGTTGTGGTATAGTGTGACGTGTGGTGGCAAGTACTCATAAAATATAATGCACACAACAGTTCATGGCCAAACAAAACTACTTTTAATGTACTTTAGCTATACAGAAAATTACTCCCCAGTCTGTTGTCTTCATGGGGCTGGTACTCAGTGCCCTTCCCCCGACCCACAAATTAAAATCAGAATTCAGTTCAGCGTAAAGTCCAGGCAATCACTTGGGCTTCAATGTTTATGAATATGCTCACAGTTCCTAAACTGCCTACCTTGCAGCTGAACTCTCCCAACCATGCTTGGAAAGAGCTTTGTGTCTCTATCCATGCTTCTTTCCTCCCTTGTGCACAGAGCTGGCTTCTTAATCCCTTTGTCTAAGTCACACCCTCCCAGCCCTGAATTCTGAGCTTTAGACTCTTTTAAGGTGGACTGCTGAAAATGCCTTTGAAGAGTGACTGGTAACTTCCTATATACCCCATCATATACCCTCCCCCTCAGCCTGATGAGCGCCTGCCACACCTGGGAACCCCAACCAGGAAAGTAAGTAAGCATTCAACGCAACCACCCTGTGTCTGCTCTGATACTGGTAGGGCTGGAGACTTAGAAACCACCGCATAATATGGTCGTTGGACTCCTTATGTCAAGCCAGTTATTTGAGAGGTCCACAATCAGTGTAAATGGACAGCACAGCAGGTAGTACTTGCAGGTTTCAAGTGCCTATTTGACAGCTAGGGCTTCCTTCTTGTTCACAGCATAATGTTTCTCCTAAGGGAACAGCTTTCTGCTGATGAATATCACTGGACTTTTTTTCACCTCTGACTTCCTGTGCCAGAACAACTCCCAGGCCCACTTCTGAGGCACTTGTTTGTACAATAAATGGTAGAGAGAAATCAGGGCTAATCAAGGCAGGTGCCAAGCACATGGCCTCTTTGAGATGCTGGAAGGCCTGGTCCAGGTTTGATGACCATTGAGACCGCTCAGGAGTTCCCTTCCAGAGGAGATTAGTTAATGGCTCCACAATCTGTGCAAAATAGGGATAAACCGATGGTAATAGCCAACCAATCCAAGGAAGGCTTGAACCACTTTCTTTGACTTCAGAGTGGGGATCTGTGCAGTGGTATCCAATTTCTATAGTTGAGTTTGTATCTGGTTGCTCCTGATTAAGTAGCCCAGGTATTGGACATCCCTGCGTCCCAGGAAGCATTTCTTAGGGTTAACCATCAATATGGCGTTTTACAGACTGTTCAATACAGATTGTATTTTGGTTAGATGGGTGACCCAGTCTTTGCTGTAGATGACAATGTTGTCAAGGTATACAGCTACATGCTCCTTGTGTGGTCTCATTAGGTAACCAACCAGGTGTTGAAATATAGCTGGAACCCTGTGTAATCCAAATGGCAGTACGGTAAACTGGATTAAGCCTTGCGGTGTCAAAAAGGCAGCCAGAGTCAAGGGTACCTGCTAGTATCTTTTGGTCAAGTCCAGGGTTGAGATAAAGCATGCTCCATCGATTACATAGAAACATAGAAATATGATGACAGAAAAAGACCACATGGCCTATCTAGTCTGTCCTTCCATATCAACAACTACAACAGTCCCATAGAAACATAGAAATATGACGACAGTAGCTCATTTACTCAGGGAATTGGATATGCTTCCAATTTAGTAAAGGCATTGACCTTCTGGAAATCAATGTAGAATCTGATGCTCCCTTCTGGTTTGGGAACCAAGATGATAGGGGATGACCAAACACTCATAAACTCTTCTATAATTCCCATATTAAGCATTTTGTCAAGTTTCTTGGCAATGACCTGTTTCTGGGTCTCAAGAATTTGATAGGGTCATTGTCAGATAACCACCCCAGGGTCAGTAATGATATCATGATAAGTCAGAGGTGGGTTCATCCCAGGTGTGTGGTGAATACTTCTAGGTTCCAATGGATCAGACCCTCTAGGACTCTTCTCTGGGCCGCTGGATCAGCTGACATTTCTGGCCCAAAATCTTCCTGATCACCAAAAGCAGCACACTGCCACGTGGGCAACCAAAGAACCAGTCAGGAGACGTGGCAGAGGGGTCCAAAATGGCCTTTATTATTCCACGGATCAAGCGTGCCAATAAACCCGACACTGGCCGTGTTTCGTGCAAATCTTCTTCAGGGGTATATGGCTCACTGGGAACCAAAGCATAAATAAAGTAAAAACACAACAAAATAAAAACAATAACCTTAAAAACACAAAAAGCAAATAAATATTAAAAGATATTAAAAACAATATATATATATGTATATGTGGAACCTATAACATACTAAAAGAATAATAAGAAAAACAATAAATAATTAAAAGAACCATAAATAATTAATTGATCTATAAAAACAGCGTGATAACCATTGATAAAATGGATAAAAACAATTATACATACATACGTGATAAACACAAATATCATCAGACAGATTGTACACCTGTTAAAAACAAGAACCCAAATGACTAAAGAACAACCAAAAAAGGAGGAGAAAAGGAGAGAGAGGAGGACTTAAAACCAAATTGTTACCAGTAGAAGACAATGAAAGTACATGTACTGTGAATAAAATATTACATAGAAGCTCATTAAAGAAATAAATAATAAATAAATAAATAAATCAGTACTCAAACCATGTTAACAACACCAAAGATCAAAGGAACAAAAAAGAGAAAAAGAGGGGGGCAGGAGTGATTCAGTGGAAAAACTGCCAAATGAATATGTATTATGTCCAATAACTAAAAAAGAAACAAGGGGAACCAAAAAGGGGGAAGAAACCAATTGTAAACAAATGACCAAAAAAAAAGGGAAAACTTGTGTCTCAAGAATCACTTACCAATCCTGATGAAGATAATAATGATGATACACATGCCCTTTGGGAAGATACAGTACGATTAACACAAAGATTGGTTAAAGAAGAATTACACGCGGCCTACCTCCTTGAATGCTGCAAATCTAAAATTATACCACGCGGATTAAGGATGAATAAGGCTCCAGGACTTTACCAAAGTGAACATGGTTTTGTTAATTATTGGAACGCTATACTGAATAAATGTTCATTGGATTTAATGATTCTATTAATAACTACTGCAAATAAGAAATCTGAATTATACAAAGTAGAACTAGATGAGAAATTAAGTGAGTTAAAGAAGTGTGATAACCAATTTGATAAAATATATGCAGATCATGACATAAATATGGTACAGTATAAGAAGGATATAAAATATAAGAAAATGGAGAAATTTCGGAGAGATGAGGAGGACTATAGAAGTGGATACGTCTACCATTGGTGTAGGCGGGTAGAGAATGATAGAATTTGGGTAAAGAGGAAGTCTACATTTTTTGATCGTAGAGAGAGTACAACGAATGAAACTGATAATGGTGGGGCAAAAAAAGAAAAGAAGTAGGAGTGAATCAGTGGACAATCATGATGCCTCTGCATCATTGTTTTCAACCTATAAAGATAGGATTGAACATCCCAAAGAAAAAGGGAAAGAAAGACATGACAATAAGAAAAATTATCTTTTGAATATGGACCAGTTATGGAAGGGAGGGGGTCGGGACTCCTCCCGTACCCGCCTCCCTCCTTTTCAAGATCAAGACAGAGGACGAGATCAGCATTCAGACAAAGTGTACAACAATCACAATACGTACAGAGGACACGGTCGCGGTCGGGGACGGGGGAGAGGAAGTTGGGGAGTAGATCACTCTCACGAGAGAGATTTTTGAAGAGTGATAACATTGTAAACATTTCAAAATATAATCTTACGCCTGATGAAGTATCAGTGTTAAATAAGGGGTTGTCATTCGTCCCCAATAAGAAATTTGATCCTTTTGAAGTCCGTGTTGACTTATACAAATTCTTTAGGAAAATTCGTATTCAGCATTTTTTTAGCAATCAGATGATGCCTGAAGAGAATATTTCTATAGTTAGTAAAAAATCTACATGGATTCCCCCTCCACAAACAGACCCCTCATTGAGGCTTTCAAACGTATAGTTATGCAACAAATAGATGGGATTACTGAAGGCGATAAGTTACCTTTTCACAATTTAACACTGAGGGAAAAACGCGCCATAAAATCCTTACAAGAAAATTCTAGTATTATTATTAAGCCAGCTGACAAAGGGGAAGCAATAGTGGTTGTAGACACAAATAAGTATATAGAGGAGATCAATAGACAGCTTAGTGATAGGGCTTTTTACCATAGGTTGGATGATGACCCTACAGATAAACTTAAAAGTTACATTGACAATCTCGTGTTGAATGCGTATGAAATAGGACATATTACTAAAAAGGAAAAAGATTTCCTTATAGTAGAAAAACCTATCATACCTACTATTTACATCCTTCCAAAAATACACAAGTCACTAGAGAACCCTCCAGGTAGGCCTATTGTATCTGCTATTTGCTCCCTGTTGGAACCTCTTTCACAATTAATAGGTGTAATTTTGCGTCCCTTTGTCACAAAAATGTGGTCCTTTGTGCGTGATTCGTCTCATGCCATTGATATTTTTTCTTCATTTCAAGATTTGGATACGGATGTGATATTGGTGACTTTAGACGTAGAGTCATTATACACAAACATTCCACAATCTGAGGCCCTAGATATCATTGAGCATTTCTTGACGATTAGACAAGATCATAAACGTATCTCCACTACATTCCTTCTTTCATTAGCAGAAATTGCAATGTGCAAAAATTTTTTCTGTTTTAGGGAATTGTTTTACCAACAAATTAAGGGGGTTGCTATGGGGTCCTCGATGACTCCTGACATCGCCAACCTTTATATGTTTCGATTTGAAGAGCACTTTTTGAAAGAAAACCCGTTCAAGAATGAAGTTTTGTTGTGGATACGTTATATTGATGATATCTTTATACTTTGGAATGGCTCTATAGATACGTTATCTGAATTTAACACATGGATCAATGCATTGGACGCGCATCTACGGTTTCATATTACCTATGATCCTATACAAATACCTTACTTGGACCTCTTGGTTAAAAAAGACAGAGGGAAGATCACTACATCCCTATATAGAAAACCCACAGATAAAAACCAATTATTACATTACACCAGCTTTCACAATCCTGCTCTTAAGAAGAATTTACCTGTGGGCCAGTTTCTTAGGGTGAAAAGGGTTTGCACTACAACACAGGAGTTTGAACAACACGCCAGAGTTTTGACAGATAGGTTTAAGGCACGTCAGTATCCCATTCGTCATATCGAAAAAGCTTATGAGAGAGCACGGAATGCACCTCGTGACACTTTGTTAAAATTGAAGAAAGAATGTAGTCAATCTAAAATTGTATGTCCTCTCCTATATTCATTGCATTCACAAAAAATCGTAAACATACTAAAGAAGGAATGGCATCTGATCCAGTCCCTTCCCGGGTTTCAAAATGTTTCACTTATAGTAGCCCATAGGAGAAATGTTAACCTCTGTAACCTTCTAGTCCCCTCGGCATTTACGGAACGTAAGAGATTACCGAAATATAAGGGGCAATTCCAATGCGGCCACTGCTCTATTTGTCCTCACACTTTACCAGTGCGTAATGTTTTTACTCATCCAGATGCTCAAAAGAAGTTTTATATAAATGACTTCTCCAACTGCGAAACGTCTAACGTCATTTATGTTATACAATGTCCTTACGCAAAACTATTTGTGGGTAAAACTAACCGATGTATACATACACGCATGATTGAACACAAAAGTTGTATTAGAAGGAAACTGGTGGACAGGCCATTAGTGCAGCATTGGCTAGATATGGGACACACGTTAGCAGAAATAAAATTCTTTGTTTTAAAGAAAGTTCAACACAATTGGAGAGGAGGTGATTTAGTTAAAACAACCTTAAGGTTGGAACAAAAATATATTTTCTTGCTTAATACTATTGTCCCACATGGGCTAAATATGGATCAAGATTTATCTGTCTTTTTATAATCATCTGTAGTGGTTTTCATCTCCATGGACTCACATAGTTCCCTCTGGTCCTTTATTCATTCTCTGCAGTCTTCGTTTAAGGTTGTGATACAGATTTATTATCTCAGAGATTTTTTATGCAACATATAAAATCAGTTTAGGTATAATGCATTTTGTTTTTTATTCCTTGATTTTCATTTTTTATGTATTTATTTTCTTTTTTCTTCGCTGTCCCCCACCGTAGTTATGCACAAGTATAGCTAGAGGCGGTGTCCGTATGGTTGGTTTTCAAAGGCTCAATTTGTTTTACAATGTTTTCCTTGAATCAGTTGGTTCAATTTGGTTTTTACTTTTTCCCCACGGTTTGCAAGTGATCATTTACATTAGGGTTAGCATTGCGTGGCTTGTCCAATTAGATTTATCCTTTTGCTTCCCCCTAAAACAGGGTTTTAAAAGCCAACGGCGCATGTGCAGGCATTTTTTAATCAAAAGTCACTTTGGATATCGCTCGCCATCGGCATCTTTGCAGATTGCCTCTAAGGTTTTGGTTTAACATTTTTATGTCACTTGAATGTTATATATAATGTGGTGGTCACACACCGGGGATGTTCTAAATGTTTCAAGATAAAGTTTGGTGTTTTATCTGCTGTTTGCAATTTCCTTTCATTATATATAGTGCTGTTGGGGCTCCCGTTGTAGTTTTTTACGTATTGGAATCATTTGGGGCACTCGTATTTTAAAATCCCTTTTGGCGTAAATAATATGTGTACCCCTTTTAGGGTAGCGTTCACTATTAATGATATCATATCGTTCCAATCAGGCGTCCATTTTTTATGGACATCATAGTTAAACTTGGTTTTATGTATCTTTTTATTTAATTACAAGTATTTATCCATTTGGTAGAAAGGTATCTCGAGTCAAGTGAAACGCAGCAGCGTCTCCTGTCCCTGCTAGGTTAGGAGATTTTCATCACAGACGGGCTGAACACAGTGGTACGATTTTAATATTTTCCCTTTTTTTTTGGTCATTTGTTTACAATTGGTTTCTTCCCCCTTTTTGGTTCCCCTTGTTTCTTTTTTAGTTATTGGACATAATACATATTCATTTGGCAGTTTTTCCACTGAATCACTCCTGCCCCCCTCTTTTTCTCTTTTTTGTTCCTTTGACCTTTGGTGTTGTTAACATGGTTTAAGTACTGATTTATTTATTTATTTATTATTTCTTTCTTTAATGAGCTTCTATGCAATATTTTATTCACAGTACATGTACTTTCATTGTCTTCTACTGGTAACAATTTGGTTTTAAGTCCTCCTCTCTCTCCTTTTCTCCTCCTTTTTTGGTTGTTCTTTAGTCATTTGGGTTCTTGTTTTTAACAGGTGTACAATCTGTCTGATATTATTGTTATATGGATGGATGATATTTGTGTTTATCACGTATGTATGTATAATTGTTTTTATCCATTTTATCAATGGTTATCACGCTGTTTTTATAGATCAATTAATTATTTATGGTTCTTTTAATTATTTATTGTTTTTTATTATTCTTTTAGTATGTTATAGGTTCCACATATACATGTATATATATTGTTTTTAATATCTTTTAATATTTATTTGCTTTTTATGTTTTTAAGGTTATTATGGAGTGGAGGAGTGGCCTAGTGGTTGGGGCAAGGTACTTCGGGCCGGAAGGTCAGGGGTTCAAATCCCACTAGAGGACAGCAACCTTGGGCCGGAAGGACTGGGGTTTCTAGTCCCACAGGTGCTCCTTGTGGTCTTGGGCAAGCCACTTAACCCTCCATAGCCCATGTTCCCTGTAAAATAGTTCTCTGTGTGCTGTGCTTTCTTGTCTAATCAATGTGTTTATACCTCAAAAATTTCCTGTCATGATTTGACAATTTCCAATCTGTAATCAAACCGCTGCTGATCGCTGGAAGTAGCGGTATACTAAATAAAATAAATAAATTGTTTTTATTTTGTTGTGTTTTTACGTTATTTATGCTTTGATTCCCAGTGAGCCATATACCCCTGAAGAAGTTTTGCACGAAACACGGCCAGTGTCGGGTTTATTGGAACGTTTGATCCGTGGAATAATAAAGGCCATTTTGGACCCCTCTGCCATATCTCCTGACTGGTTCCAAAATCCTCCTGTACCACCACAACCATCACTGGAGTCCACTTTTTCAGTAGATTAGTATGGTAAACATTGGCCTTCTTCCATATATCTGGCTGGGCAATTTTGTAGTTAACTGGCCCCACTTTCTTTTCCACCTCATATGGCTCCTGCCATTTACAGAATAACTTGCTCTCGGAGGAGGACAGCAAGACTAAAACTCTGTCGCCTAGTTGGAAGGTGTGGTGCATGACTGTTTGGTTGTAGCTTTTTCAGCTTGAGCTTTTTCCAGACTGAGTCTGGTCACTTCTCCAAATTTCTTTAGCCGGTCTTGCATTTGTATGACGTATTCCACCAGATTATGCCTGGGACAGGGTTCCTTTTCCCAGATTTCCCTCAACTATGTCTAATATGCCTCTTGGCCATCTTCTAAGGAGCAATTCAAAATGTGGAAATCCTGTGGAACTCTGAGGCACCTCGCGGATGGCAAACATCAAGTAGGGTAGGAGAATATCCCAATTCTTCCCATCCTCCTGCACAAACGTTTTTAATAATTGCTTCAGAGTTTTATTGAATCACTCAATGAGACCATTCATTTGTGGTTGATTTACACGCTCCAAGCCCGAATCTCTGCCTGCCTATCTGACATTGCTTCCTGGATGTCTCACCGCCATTTGAAAATGAACATGGCCAAAACCAAACTTCTTATTTTTCTCCCTAAACCCTCCTTCCCACTTCCTCCTTTCTCTATCTCTGTTGATAACACTCTTCTACTTCCTGTTTCCTCAGTCCACAACCTTGGAGTCATCTTTGACTCCTCCCTCTTTTTCTCCTCACATATCCAATTGATTGCTAAAACCTGTCATTTCTTCCTCTATAACATCAACAAAATTTGCCCCTTCCTTTCTAAGCACACTACGAAAACTCTCATCCACTCCCTAGTCACCTCCGTCTAGACTATTACAACCTCCTCCTTTCTGGTCTCCCTCTGAGTTATCTCTCTCCCCTTCAATCTGTTCAGAACTCCGCTGCATGGCTAATCTGCCAGCCCAGTTATACTCATATAACCCCTCTTCTCATGTCACTTCATTGGCTCCCCTTCCATTTTCATATCCAGATCAAACTTCTCCTTCTGACCTAGAAATGCATTCATTCTACTGCTCCTCACTACCTTTCCTCTCTCCTCTCTCCCTACACCCCTTCTCATGAACTCCACTTTTCTAATGGCTTGCTTCTCTCTATTCCCTTTTCTTCCTCTGTCAGCTCCAGACTTCATTCCTTTCACTTTGCTACTCCTTATGCCTGGAGTAAACTACCTGATTCTGTATTTCAGGCTCCATCTCTGCCCCTTTTCAAATCCATGCTAAAGGCTCACCTCTTTGAGGCTGCTTTTGGATCCTGATCCCTTGCTTTCTATCCTTTCCTTATTTGTACCCTTGTTCTCAGCTATTGTATTGTCTGTCTTGATTAGACTGTAAGCAGGGACCATCTTTTATATGTGTCTGTACAGTAATGCATATGCCTTTTAGCACTCTATAAATGATGAATAGTAGTAGTAGTACTGGCATATACTAACGTTTGCAGCATCTTAACCATCACCAAGACACACACTTGCTTCATCGCTCTGGATACAAAGGGTGTTCCTTGGTCTGTGAAGATCTTGCTGGGTATTCCCATTCAAGAAAATACTTCTCAGAGGGCATTCATGATCTTAGTAGTCTTCATATTTCTCAGAGCGATGGCCTCCAGATATCTGGTAGCGTAGTCCAGTATGACTAAAATATAGTTGTTACCTCAAGTGATTCTCTCCAGGGGCCCTACCAGATCCATGGCCACTCTTTTGAACAGGGTTTCAGTGATGGACATAGGCACTAGAGGAGCAGGTCTGACTCTGGTGGGGTTGTAAAGTTGGCAGGTGGGGCATAACAGACAATACAACTGCACCTGTTTATGGACCACTGGCCAAACAATTGAGCTAAAATACATTCTAGTGTTTTCTCCAGGCCCAGGTTTCCCCCTAACAAATGGCTATGTGCTAACAATAGCACCTGTTGATGATAGGGTTGGGGAATTATAAATTGTTCTACCTCCTCCCCTTCTAGGGAACCTTGGCCACTCTGCATGACAAATCTTCCTTAGCACAACATAGGGAAAGGTTTTCCTAGAGGAGTCTCCACTGCCTACTGGAACCCCATCTACTTCCAAGACCTGCATCCAGGCATATTTAAGAGGCTCATTCTTTTGCTTGGTCCTCTTGAAGTTCCCTGGGTCTCCCTCCAGCTTCCACTCTGGGAGGTGGACTGGTGTGTTTGGAATACTACCGCTGGAACTTGAGCTATCCCTAGGGATTTCTTCACTAGGCTCTTCCTCCCAGAGTCCTCCTCTATAGCCACGCCCAGATTCTGATGTTAGTGTAGCTTCTCCCGGTGATGCTGACTCCAGGATTTAGCAGGCCTGGAATTTTTAATATACAGATCTAGGTCTTCTAGGGGGAAAACCTCCAGGAAACTTTCCTGATTCGACTTAGTAGAGTCATCAGTTAGCTAGGCCCATATTGCCCAAATGTTTGGTAGTCTCAGCCGATTACTACTGGGTATGGGAGCCAGGGCAGCACTACGGCCTCAAATGTGTCATGCCCTGTTAGAGTCTTGGGTGCAACCTGTGCCATTGGATACTGCCTCTGGTCTCCATGCACACAGGCCATTGTTACAGTCTTTGCATAATTGATCTGAAATTGTTTTATGGTTCCTTGGTGATTGAGAGCCCAACACACTCCCTGAGTCTATCAAGGCCTGGAGGTGGGTCCCCTTGAGCTCCACTGGAATCAGAAAGTTTGGTACAACTGGATGGGGAATGTCTACAAAAGCACAAGTGTGGGAGGTAGTTAGGCTGACATCCATTATTTCCTCCGTATCCAGGGGACATTCCTGGGCAAAGTGTCCCAAGGTTCATACCTAAAACATGTGAAGGCATCATGGCTGAGGCTGTGCTCTCGCCTAGGAGGTGACATTGGGGTTCAAAACCTGGGAGCTAACATCCGCTTCGGCTTCCCCTTCTGTCTTCCCTGACTAATGGGTGACTTCTTCACCTTCTTATTGTCCACTTCCGTCACCGTCTGGGCTTCATGGTACCCTTCTGCTATTTCCAGTATACTCTCCAGTGTAAGCTTGGGGTGCTGACATATCCACTGCTTCAACAGGGAGGTCAAGCCCTCTAAAAATTTCTTCAGGAGCACAATCTTGGCTATCTCCGTCCCAGTCTTTCTCTCCAGTTGCAGCCACTCCCATGCGAGCTCCTTCAATTGTCAGAGAAACCGCCAAGGGCTCTCTTGTATCTGGAGTCATCCTTTTCTGAAGCACTGGCAGTAGGCCTCTGGTGTACAGCCAGTCTGTTCTGATATGGTGGCCTTGACAGCTGCATATGTAGCTCACCCATCAGAGTTGGCATCCTGGAATGCAGCCTGACTGCTACCCGTCAGCAGATTCCCCAAGTAAGTAGTCCATGTTGCCTCTGCAGGCAGTTTGTTCAGAGTTCACCAAAAAGTGATCAGGTTCATCTTCTGCCATCATTTTAAGTAGCACTTGTGCTGGAGGATGGAGTGGCGGTCTCTGTAGGTCTTGAGTCAGCTGAGCCAGGGAATGCCTCTGAAGTTCCCCTTGTGCCTGATTAAGATCTTGTAGCTACTGCTGACATTGTTGTTGTTGCTGCTGCTGATACTGTTTTTGTAGCTGCTGCCCTTCTTCCAGAATCTGGAGGAGCTGCTCTTTTCTGGCTTGTCCATATTTTCTTGCAAATATACAACCACAGCTGTCTCTGCTGTAGCTGAGTTAACTCTGCAGTATTCCGGATCCAATAAACTTTTAGCGGCCCTAGTGGCCAAAACAAAACCCTGCTTGTCCGGCACTGACTAGACTTTTCTTCCAGCTCCCTAGCTAGGGCAGGACTAATCCTTTTAGCCCACAGAAAAAAAAATCCTGACCTCCTATAGAGTGGTACAGCCCTAGAGATATATGGATTTTCCCTCTGACATGTGGTTAGAGGAAATCTCCAAGCTGCCACATGTGGTATAGTGTGGCATGTGGTGCCAAGGGCTTATAAAATATCATGCACACAACAGTTCAGGACCTAACAAACTACTTTTATTGTCTTTTACCTATAGACAAATCACTCTCCAGCCAGTCTTCTCGGTGCCCTTCCCCTGACACACAAATACGCCAGAATTCAGTTCAGCACAAAGTCCAGGCAGTCATTTGGTCTTTGGTGTTTATGAATATGGCTCACAGTTCCTAAACCGCATAACTTACAGATGAACTCCTCTCCTAGCCCTGCTTGGAAAGAGGTTTTTGTCTCCAGGGGCTTCTCTCCTCCCTTGTGCACACAGCTGGCTTCTTAATCCCTCTGTCTGAGTCACACCGTCCCAGCCCTGAGTTCTAAGCTTTAGACTCTTTTTTAACCTTTTTCCTGGCACTACCACAAAAACGCTATTAATTTCTTAACAGTGTTCTTTTTCTTATTACCTGTAATGACTGCAAGACGTAAGTATAATGTCAATAGATTCCGAGTTTGTCTTTGTAGTTTTTTATCTATGTTCCTATACAAGAACATTGCCAAGAAATTGTACGTTCAACCCATGCAAGAGAACATCCTACTAGAATGCAAAAATAACAGATAAATCAAGCAGATACTAGTGACTAATGCTATAATATGCATGTCTGTCATTTGTGGTAGTCCACAAAGCAAGGTTTGCCCTTATCGGAGTGAAGCCGGACCTTGCAGACCCTGCACATGACCATAGTGTTCTTCGAACACATACGACAGCATCCCTGCGTGCAGCTGATGCATTCATGAAGTAACTCCTGTGCCTGCCAGACATCTTTTGGCAAGTTGGCTACATGATTTGATCTGATTAAATGTTCCTGAATGGCAGTGCCCTTCAAGAGACACAAGGTGATGTCACGTCTGAATGTCAGATGATCCATGTCACTTCCATGAAGGTGACAGTGTATTTTTCAAGCAGCTGCGACAGATACATTGAGGACGTTTGTGAATAGTGACCACCACCATTTCTTTCCATGCACAGATGGCCCGCAGCTTGCTAAGAGCCTGTCCATGAGATCCACTCCACCCATTCCTTCATTATAGCGCTTCACCACAAAGGGTTGAGACACAGCAACCTCTGATGTACCCTTGACTGGGCAACGTGCGGTTTGAAGTGGGTCCTATGTGAGAGATTGTTGCTGGCAATGCAGACAACAGAATTGTCATGCCACTTTGCTACCCATCACATAGTCATAGTCTCCTCGTTGGCCACTCTTCTTCATGTCCTTTGTACTTCAAAGTTCTTTTTGTGCTCCGCCAGTTCTCAGTTCCTGAATGGTTCCTGTAGCTGCAACATTTCTCTCTGCGAGTGACTTAATCAGTGCGTAACTTATAAAAAAATTATTGAAGAACAGGTGGTGATGAATTACATCTGAATACTTTTCAATAACATCAACCATATGGTTTATGACCCTGGAGCCCAGAGGTTCCATCGAATTTGTAGAACTTTCTCGTCTGGTGTACAGCTTAATGTTGTAAGGGTAGCTGTCAATGCCACACATACACCACCCCCCCCCCCCCCGAGTTAATGCACGTCTGCATTTGTTTCTGCCACATATGGAAGCACTCGGTAAAGTCCACCTCCTTGATGTCCCTCAGCTCCCTCATCACAGTGGCCTTGATCTTTTCTACAGAGGCAAAATGAGTTCCTTTGAGCACAGTCTTCAGTCTGGGGAAGAGCCAGAAGTCACACGGTGCGAGATCTGGGGAATAAGGAGGGTGGTCGAGAGCTGTGATCTGTTTGTTGGCCAAGAACTGCCTCACACTGAGCGCAGTGTGTGCGGACGCATTGTTGTGGTGGAGCAGCCATGACTCATCTTTCCACAGAGCCTGCCTGCTGCACCGAACCCGGTCATGGAGGCGATTGAGGACCTGCTGGTTGAAGTGCTGGTTGACTGTCTGACCCTCAGGCACAAACTCATGATGGACCACTCCCTTCTGGTCGAAGAATGCAATCAGCATGACCTTGATCCTTGATTTGGACATGCGTGCCTTCTGGGATCTGTGTGACAGTCGAGTCTTCCACTGCAGGCTCTGTCTCTTGCTTTCAAGGTCATATTGAAAGACTTGGGGTCATCCTCCACCTCCACGCGGCCAGTCTTGAAGCATTTGTGCCACTCGAAGACTCACGGCCTTGACATTGCATCTTCTCCATAAGCCTTTTGGAGAAGTTGGAGACACTCAGTTGGGTCCTTCTCCAACTTAACCAGAAATTTCAAGTTGATTCTGTGCTCCATATTTTTGCCACCTCCAGTTTCATGACAAAGTGATGGAGGAGTGTGCTACAAAAAAAACTAAAAAAGAAAAACAGAGTGAGAGAGATGAAAAATATTATAGCAGAATAGTGGCAAGATGTTGCACAACACAGTGACATAAGCGGTTAGCCAATTGGCATTGAGTCATGCGCTTGGCTGACACAGTCTCATTTCTTTTTTGTCACATCTCGTATTACAAGACACAAGCATCATCATTATGTCCTTAGATTTAACTTATGTCTCTGATCTTGTAGATCACAAATTCTTACCAACTATGCTTACTTCCTTTGGTATTAACAGAGCTGTCTTAAAGTGCTTTGAATCCTCTCTCACAAGTAGGACCTTTCACATTTTTTCTTCCTCTTCTTCCTCTTCATCATTTCAGTCAAAATTGTGGGGTACCTGAATGACTGATTCTCTTCCCTCATCTTTTCAATATTTTCTTTAGCCCAGTAGCAACATTAGCTCAATGGCATGGAGTCTTCTATTCAGATGAACTGGAAGTACCTGTCAGACTTCATAATTCTCAGTGTTCCAATTTGATTGCTTCTCCTGAAGACTGGAAACCAGCTTATAGCTTTTTCTCTACTTTTTGCTCATTTGCAGGTTGCTTGTAACACTTATTTATCATATCAAGTTCCTACGCTGCGTAACTTTCTTACACTCAATAGAGACATTTAAGAAAGGTCTGAAAACATATTTATTGCTCAATGTTAGTTTCCCGGGGAGATTAATTTAATTGTTGCCTTTTTTCAAAAAATCATTTTCCTTTTCTTAACTACTTTGAATTTAATTCTATATTTAGATTTGGGGGGGGGGGGCATTTTCAGAGGCATTTACACAGTTTGCAGACCTGCAAACCATGTAAATGTCACTCTGTGGAATAATATCCCAGATTTTAAGTAGTTAACATTCCAGGGGCATTCAACGAGCATTCTAGAGTGGAACAGAGGTGGAACCTATTGCTAACTTGGCAGCAGTGATATTGAGCTGCTGCCCGTTTAGTGATGCATGGTGAAAGTAAACCTGGCATAACTTTTGCCACGTTAGCTAACTGGGCACTGGCTAATATTGTTGCTGCCAAGTTAGTCTCGTGGCAATCTGATGAACCTGGATATTCAAAGCTCGGGCGGAAATGACCTTGGCAGTGAATATCTGGGGTTTAAGTTTAGCACTGGCAGCTAGCCACATTAGCAGTGCTAGCCCCTTAGTTTTTTACTTTTTTATTTTGCTTGTAATTAGCATAGTCCAGTGGTTCTCAAACCTGTCCTGGTGGCTCCCCAGTCAGTCCGGTTTTCAGAATATCCACAATGAATATGCATGAGGTAGATTTGCATGCAGTGGAGGCAATGCATGCAAATCTCTCTCATGCTTATGTTTCTGTTTGTCTTTCTTTAATGTACCGCAATTTCTGAGGACAATCATAGCAGTTTACAATAAAAGTATAAATTAGGAAAGAAAAGAATGACAATTTAATGATAGGAAAGATATAGAGAAACTAACACGGAAGAATAAGAGAGGGAGGGGGAGAGGAGGAGGATAGTGGGGAGGGGATAAGGTCCTGTCTGGCTGAAGTTGATGAGTGACACCTCAAGACCTAAAATTATGAGGGGCTAAAGGTCTCCTTGAATAGGAACATTTTCAAGGCTTTCTTAAAATTCTTGAAATTCTGTTCAATATAAAAGCAGATGGATAGGCAATTCCACAGTTTGGGGGCTGCAGCAAAGAAGGTGGATTAAGGTTGGCGAGGGAATATATAGCCGATAAACATATAAGGAGTGAAGTTCCCTAGAAAGGACCTGGAGGATAATGAGGGTAGAGATATACTCTGGGGCCACATTGTGGGTAGCTTTCTGCGTCAGGGTCTAGGCCTTAAACTGGATGTGAGTGCTGATTGAGAGCCAATGATGTTTTATCAGAGGATGAGTGACATGATGAAATATGGCTGTGTTTTGAATAGATTGCAATTGGCAGAGTTGGTACTGTGGAAGGTCCAGGTAGGAGATCTTGAAATTTATTTATTTACTGAACATTTTTTTTATACCGCCTTTCAGTATAATCAAAGCGGTTTACATATAACAAGTTAGGAACAGTTACATCATAACATGCTTTAACAGATAACTTTGGGAAAACGTAGAGTGCAAGTTAGTAGGTATGTAATTGCCTACTACAGTGAAACAATGTAACATATATTACAGGTATATACATATTTACAGGTGGATACAAAGGTACCTACTTGTATGTACATGTGTGTTTATGTTCAGGAGTAGAGGTATACAATGTAACATATATTACAGGTGGATACATATTTACAGGTGGATACAAAGGTACCTACTTGTATGTACATGTGTGTTTATGTTCAGGAGTAGAGGTATTTATAGAGCTGAGTACATCATACCTTTGAGGATTTCAGCATACCATCAGAATATCAAGTAGAGGACATAATACATGGGCTTAACACAACAACCTCACCATCAGACCCTTGCCCAGTGGCTTGGATAAAAGTTACAAGAAGCCAGCTATCCCGACACATTCATAAAATTGTCAAAGATTCACTCCAACAAGGACACATGCCACAGTCCCTCAAGCATGCCATGATACGTCCAATACAGAAAGGTAATAACTTAAGCCCATCTGAACCAAAATCATACCGCCCTATCTCCAGTTTACCATTCCTTGCGAAAATAGTTGAAAAAACAGTGCAAAAACAACTTCAGGACCACATTGGCATGAATGCCCCACTGGACATTCATCAGCACGGATTTAAACCACAGCATGGTGTGGAAACACTACTCACATCGGTCTTTGACAACCTCATAAGAGGTATAGATAATATAAAGAATGGATTCCTGCTAGTATTCATAGACATTTCAGCAGTCTTTGACACAGTGTCCCACGTTAGATTACTACAGCGCCTGCAACAGATAGGATTACGCAAGAACACTCTGAAATGGTTCACATCATACCTGGAAGACCATACACAGCAAGTCAAATGCACCCAAAAGAAATCATTGCAGTTCCCCGCAACACAAAAATATCTCAGGGATCTGCCCTGTCATCAATGCTCTTCAATATTTACATTCAACCCATATGCAACATCATCAGACGACACAAACTCCACTATCACATATATGCTGACGATGTTATGGTGTATGCTCAAATCAATCTACTAGCACTTAACAGCACAACAATAACTAAAT
Source organism: Ichthyophis bannanicus (assembly GCA_033557465.1). Classification (NCBI taxonomy): domain Eukaryota; kingdom Metazoa; phylum Chordata; class Amphibia; order Gymnophiona; family Ichthyophiidae; genus Ichthyophis; species Ichthyophis bannanicus. The sequence goes on from CM066037.1 coordinate 357,851,711, forward strand.
GCCTGGAAGACATGAATGTCTGGCTGGCAGACAATAACCTGACAGTCAACTATGATAAAACTGAGGCAATGTTCGTCACCAGGAACACTAGCTTCATTTCACCACAGAATATCAGCATTCTAAACAAACTTATAATAGTCAAGGATGAAGTTAGGTACTTGGGCATCACAATGGACAGAGCTCTGAACATGAAATGTCATATCGCCAAAACCGCAAACAAGGCCTATCAATGATTGAGGACCATAAGAAAGATAAAACCACTACTCCGCCAGGACCACTTTCACACAGTTTGCCAAGCACTCATTACTCCTCTGCTTGATTATGGAAATTCTCTATATCAAGGCCTCCCCCAACAGACCTTACACCCACTTCAAATGGTGCAAAACACTACACCACGCATCATCACTGACACCCCAAGATCAGAACACATCACCCCTATCTTACAACAATTACACTGGCTACCAATAGTAGCCAGAGCAAAATATAAAATAATCTTGATCATCTTCAAGATCATCCACCATCTCTCAGCGGATGTACTACAAGAAATTGTAACAAGGAATATCAGTAACAGACCAAGAAGGAACAATTATGACAACATGATCAGCACACCTTCAGGATATCACAAGACTAAACAAAACACATCAAGAAGAGTGCCATCACTAATGGCATCAACAATATGGAACTCCCTCCCAAAAAGCATAAGGGAAATAGAGGACATCACAGACTTCTGCAAGGCCCTTAAAACCCTGCTCTTCACAGAAAATTATGAGCAGATAGACAACAGCCCTCACCAGATACACAACATCCCCCGCCCGAGCGGGACTGCAACGTAAACTCCACTGCAAGCTCAATATTTATCTAACCCAGCTAGACTCACGACACCATCATGATAAATGTAACCCTCAACCTGTGTTGTCTTAATGTTGTTAAATACCCTCATGTTAAATGTTGTAAAGTACCCACATGTTGAATGTAACCCAGTTGTGATGTAATGTAACCACTTTGATTGTAGGATAAGGTGGTATACAAGTATGTCTAAATAAATAAATAAATTATATCTTGTGGGTATAGGTATTGGAATTTGCAGGCTGATATCAATGGTGCTGTTGTACTAGGGTTCTGGTTTGCATGAAGGATGTTATGTGGGAAAAAGGTCTTTGATCTGTTGGATGTATGAAGTGTTCCATAAAAAGGTGTGTTTTTAGATCTTTTCTGAAGGTTACTAGATCAATAGTCCAACTGGAAAATTATGGTATGAAGGAGAACTGTTGTTTGGGCAGTTTTATCAAGAAATGGTTGGACAGCACAGAAACGATGCAGGGCACAGAAAGAGGACCTGATGATCTGTGCCATCTGAGGAGAAAAAGAGCTGAGTGTCCAGTAGCAGTCCTAAGTAGCAAAGAATAAGTTGCAATTGTACTGGAGAGCATTCCAGGATGGAAGCAAAAGATGGACTATTTTGGGAGCCTCTAAACCACGTGACTATGGTCTTTGATTACGTTTTAAAGAATTATTGCACAGCCACTGCACAACATTGTATAGACAGGTGTTTACAGGAGCAAGATCAGTAGAGAGTGCATCCATGGAAGAAAGAAGGAGGATGCCATCCACATAGACATAACTAGAGATACAGAGGCTTTGGATTAGGGTAACCAGGAGGCTTATGAAAATGTTGAAAAGCAAAGGAGAGAGGGTCTACCCTTGCGGTACACCACAAGAAAGGTCACGGTGGGGACAACCTATCCTTGTGGATGCTAACCTGATATGATAGGTCATGCAGGAAGGGTGAAAACCACAAAAGCATCATACTGTGAATGCCTGTGTCATGCAGGCGCACGAGGAAAAGGTCATGGTCAACTAAGTTGAATGCTGCCAATAAATCTAAAGAGATGGCAAGAACAATGTTGCCCTGGTCAAGGGCCTTGTAGATCTCGTTCAGAACTGCAGTGATAATGGTCTCTGTGCTATGTCAGGGGTGAAATCCTGTCTGGCGATGATGAAGGTTTAAAGCATGCTCGATGTGATCAGAGAGTTGCTTGAAAATTGCTATTTTAACGGTCTTCAAAATAAATGGCAGATATAGGACTGTAGTTTTGAGGGTTTTGTAAATTCCCCTGAGGATCATTGGGGATGAGTCACAATATAGCTGTTTTCCAAGCATCTGGAACTATTCCCAAGGAAAGATTTGCGTTTAATATAGTCTGCGTGAAGGGAAGAAGTCCTAGTGAAGGTTCTGTTAACCACGCCAATGGAATAGGGTCTAGAGGTGATGTAGTCTTGCAGAGGGACTGAAGTGTACGTGTGAGCTCTGGCAATGTAACAAGGCTGAAACTTGAGCAGACATGTGTGATGTATGGAGAATAGAGACCATTTGAGCTGGGGTCTAGCAGAGAAAAAACATGATGAGTGGGGAGGGCAAGTTTAAGGTTCTGTATTTTATCCTCAAAGAAACTCACCAGCTTCTCACTACAGAGAAGATAGATTTTGCTGAGTGTGAAGACACTTTGATAATGTTAGAGAAATGTTCTCTTTTAATTTCATGGACCTGGGAGTGATAGTAAGAGTGACAACTATTAAAGGATAGGAGAGAAGAGGGGGATCTAGTTTTATGCCACTGCTGTTCTGTGGTGCACGTGTGCCTCTGGAGGAGGTATAGTCCATCGTGAAAACATTTCTGGGAGTGACGGGCATGATAAGCATAGGTCTTTACAAGGGCAACCAGGTCAAGGGCTTGAGTGAGTGACTTCTGCCAAATAGTGGCCTGAGCATGCATGGACAAGGATCCAAAATCCTCTGGGATCAATGAATGAGAAGCAGGGAAGGCTGCCAAGGAAGCTTGTGAAATTTTCCTATAGGTACAGGTGGGGGGGGGGGGAGAGAATGCTGGGGTGATATGCCTGGGCTACATAATATAATGTTATAATGTCAAAGAGGAGGAGAACATGGTCAATCCAGGGGAGGGGGACAGTTTGAATGTTTGAAGGGGATAGCCTAGTATCCTGGTGGGTAATGATGAGGTTGAGGGTGTGGCCAGCAACGTGTGTGAGTGAGTGTATGTGTTGCTAGAAATCATGGTCTTTTAAGAAGTTGTAGAAGGAATAGTTACAAATTCATAAGGGAGCATCATAATGGACGTTGAAGTCACCTAGGACCATGAGATCACCACATGGTTGAAGTCACCACAACCATGAGATCCAAAATGAGTTGTTGGACAGATTCCCAGGATGGTTGGTGCATTGATGAACTGCCTCTAGTAAAACCATACTGCCTCAGATCCTAAAATCTATTGGACTCCAGAAACCTCACTATTCTCCATTTCAGCAGAATTTCCATTAATTTACTCACCACAGAGGTAAGATTAACTAGCCTGGAGTTGTCAACAACATCCTTATTTCTGCTTTTGTGTAAAGAGACCAAATGTGTCTTTCTGCAGTCCTCTGGGACCACTCCCAACTCTAAAGAAGCATTGAAAAGGTCAGACAGTGGAGCCACTAGAACTTCCCTAAGTTCGTTCAACACTCTTGGATGTATCCCATCCAACCGGATCTCTTTGTCTACTTTTAGTTTAGCTAGTTCCTCGTGAAAATTATTTAAGATCCCCTTCACTTCTATTCCTATTTGTTGGTGTTTTCTGAGGTCCTGCTCCAGGTCCTTCATCTGTGAACAAAGAGCAAAAATATTTGTTGAGCAAGTCCGCTTCATCCTCATCAGCTTCTAAATATTCCTCCCCTTCACCCTTGAGTCTGATGACACCACTTTTGCACTTCCTCCTTTCACTAATATATTTGAAAAATGTTTTTCTCCCATTTTACTTTTTCTTCCATTTGTAGCTTTGCTTTCCTGACTCCTTTCCTAGCTTCTCTATGCTTTTCAAAATATAGATGCTCATCTTCCACTTTCTGTGATCTCTTTTATTTTATGAAGGCCACCCTCTTTTTTCAGCTTTTCAGCTACTTTTTTCAAGAATCATAGTGGCCTCCTTTTCCTTTTACATTTGCTTACTTTCCTAATAAAAAAGTTTTGTTGCCCTTAAAATATCCCCTTTCAGTTTCATCCACTACTTTTTTATATCTTCCAACTGTTCCCATCCCACTAACAACTGCTTGAGGTGTTGTCCCATCTTGTAAAGTTATATTTCCTAAAATCTAGGACCATTGGGAGGAGCATTAGAGCTCTAAGAAAATCGTAATTAATTTTTGCACTTCAAAAAAGGGGGTAACCTGCATGGAGTGGTAGTTATAACCCAAGATAAAGGCATAGAGTGGGGTAACCCACATGATGCAGCAGTTACAGCCCAAAGTACGTACATGCACAAAGCAAGGGTAACCTGTATGGAGTGGGAGATACAACCCACAGTTAAAACAACCAACATGGTAACCTGCACAGAGCAGTTGTGCGGCTGGCAGGATGGGAGGAAATGAGGGAAGTGAAAAGGCAATGGACTAAACTCAAAGAGGCCTTATCAAGGGCAACAGATCTATATGTAAGGAAAGAACAGAAAAGCAAGAGGAAAAAAAGAAGTGCCTGCAAAAATAAAGGTAAAAAATGTAGCAATCATAAATTTTTCAGAGGAACACAGAAAACAATATCAGATAAAGCTGAAAGAGGCAAAGAGAGAAATCAGGATGGCAAAAGCACACATGGAAGAAAGAATGGCTACAATGGAGTGGAGGAGTGGCCTAGTGGTTGAGGCAAGGCACTTCAGGCTGGAAGGTCGGGGGTTCAAATCCCACTAGAGGGCAGCAACCTTGGGCCAGAAGGACTGGGGTTTCTAGTCCCACAGGTGCTCCTTGTGGTCTTGGGCAAGCCATTTAACCCTCCATATCCCATGTTCCCTGTAAAATAGTTATCTCCAAGTTATATTGCCCTGTTCAATGTAATTTCAGTTTGTTCAATGTAAACTGCACTAATGCTGAACAGTGTGGTATATAAGAGAATGTAAATAAATAAATACAGATGTCAGGAGAGATGGAATTGCAAGACTCAAAGATGCTGAGGATTGATTTGTGGAAAGTGTAAGGGAAAAGCAGAACTGCTAAATAAATACTTCTGTTTTTACAAAAGAAAATCCTGGAGAAGGGCCACACATGATGACAAAGATAATAAGGGGTATGGAATAGATATAACACTATTCACTGTAGAAGATGTTTGTGAACAGCTTGCAAAACTGAATGTGGACAAGGCCATGGGATTGGATCAGATACATCCCAAGATACTGAAGCTCAGGAAGGTTTGGGCAGGACTTTGAAATGATGTGCTTAATAGATCCCTGGAGACTGGGGAGTTCCCATGAGATTGGAGAAGGGCTGATATGGTCCCTCTTTACAAATGTGGCAATAGAGAAGAGGTGGCAAACTACAGGTTGGTAAGCCTTACCTTGGTGGTGGGACAGGGCCAGCCCATCCATTGTGTGGGAATGTTGCCCGCACATGGCCCCGCATCTTGGGAGGAGCTGCATCTGACTGTCTGCAGAGGGAGCCGGGGAAGCCCGAAGCCCCAGCTGACCTCTGAACAGCCGTGGGAGTAAAGAGCTGCATTTGTCTGTGACAAAAAGGAACCCGCAGGCGTGCTGAGTGCTGGGAGATTAAACGGGGGCATGTCCAATGTGCCCTGACCTCGTGGCACTCAGCACACCGGGTGGATTCCTTTTTATCACAGCCGTGGGAGAGAAGGCAAATGCTGCTCTTTATTCCCACTGCTGTTCAGAATTTAGCTGGGGCTTCTGACCTACTCAGCTCTCTCTGAAGCCAATCAGGCACAGGGCCCCTTTTGGTGTATGGCCGGGGGGGAGGGGGTACTGGGGGCTAGAATGGGAATGGGAATGGGGGGTACTGGGGACTAGAATGAGAATCGAAATGGGGGGCTAGGATGGAATGGGAGGGGGACAAGGGCCTAGAACAGGAACGAATGGAGGATAGGACTGGAAATGGGCTGATGCTGGGGGATGGGGAACTGAGACTAGAAGGGAGCGGATGCTGAGAGGGACTGGAAGAGAACTAATATTGGGGGTTAGGACTGGAAATGGCCTGGCAATGGGGGACTGTGACTGAAAGGGAACTGACATTGACCTGACGTAACCTTGAGAAGAATTTATTCACAATTTATTCACTAATTGACCAGACATAGCCTTGAGAAGAATCAAGCACCTTACTCTCCACAATTTCTCTACTTACTCTCAACCCCACAATACATTACATTGCTCTGATTACCTCTTCAAAAATGCATAATATTGAAAGCACATGAGTCATCAAGAACCGACTAATTTGTAAATAGTTTTCTGGTATTCGAATCATGTATATATCTCTGATTGTTTGTTATATGTCATCACTACCTTACTCAATGTAATTCAGTTGTTTTATGTAAACCGCTATGATTCTTGATATGGCGGTATAAAAATCACATAAATAAAATAAACAAATAAAATTGATACTGGGGGATTAGGACTGGAAATGTGCTGATGCTTGGGGACTAGAAGGGAGCAGATGCTGGGAAGGGAATATGTCATCTCTGGGAAATGTGCATCGCTAATGTTTTATGTTTTGTTTAGTACAAGAGGAAATTAATTTATAGTTTTATTTCTCCAGTGTTGTTGTACATTCCAAGTTTGGCTTTTGGGGTTCCCAGTTTAATTATTGTCTTCATATTTCTAAATTGTGATCCATTGTTCTATGCTTGATGATGAACTATATTTTGCATGTGTAACTGAGCTGCAATATTCTGTTCATGTAGTTTTTATGTGACAGTCTCACTTGTTTTCTTTCCCCAGTAGGAGATATACTGGCATTCTCTGAGATGTATTGGTTTAATATTTGCAGTGTTGCCTTTTGATAGGTAGGGTTTGGTGCTTTGTAAGTCCTAGTAGTGCTGTTATGATACAGCGGGTTTGCTATGGATTCTAAATGAGCAGGGTGTACTTCCTAATGTGCCTGGCAGTTGACACAAGTATAGTACTGCAGAAATCTGATAGTCTCTTTATCCTCATTTATTTATTTATTTTTATTTCTAAAGTTTTTATATTCCGCCACTTCCAGAGATCAGGGGTGGTTTACATTGAACAAAACCAAAACCAGTTACAGAGAACACATAAGATAACAGTTGAAAAGTCTTAATGATTTTTGAACTATATACAGGGTAATTTCCTGGATCTGGGTGATTATACAGCTTTAGCTATATACATTTATGTATTAAGCTTTATACACTTAGGAGTATGTTTACTAAGCGGCGGTAATGTCACCAGCGGTAAGTGCAGCGCTAATGTTACCGATGTCATATAAGGAGGTGGGCGGTGCAGCGTTAAGCTAACCATGGGCCATTTAACATGTGATACAGGTGCCCTGGCAATTTAACATGCGGTAAAGGGACAGTGCACAGTAAGGTGACAAACAGGGCACGTTAAGGCTGACAAGGCATCCTAAGGGCCTTAAGGCGCCCTAACTTAAGGCACCTTAACTTAAGGTGCCTTAAGTTAGGGCGCCTTAAAGCCCTTAGTGCACCTTAAAGCCCTTAGGGTGCCTTGGATTAAGACGCCTTAGGTTAAGGCGACGTAAGTGCTTTAAGGTGCCCTAGGTTAAGGCACCTTATAAGGCACCTTAGGTTAATGCACCTTATAAGGCACCTTAGGTTAAGGCACCTTATAAGGCATCTTAGGTTAAGGTGCCCTAAAGACGTTAAGGTGCCTTAAGGTAAGGTGCCCTAAGGGCAGTAAGGTGCCCTAATGTAAGGTGCCCTAAGGTCTGTAAGGTGCTTCAAGTTGACAAGCATGAACTGTAAGGTATAAAATAGCTGTAACCCTAACACAGGATAGAGCACCAAGGAAAGGCAATGAACAAGTGATGGATGGAAGGAGAGGTGGGAGCTGATGGACCTGCCATATTTGCGGTCATCCTATGTGGCAGCCGGTAACGTGGATAAACATGTTGGTGGCAGTGGTGCCGCTGCACAGGGTGTTGGCAATGTAAAGTGCTGAAATGACAGTGGGTGGCAGAGGATGGGAATATGTGTCCCTCAGCGGAGGCAGAGGTGGCAGGATGTTTGCAATGATAGGAGGACAGAGGAGTAGTGGTGCCATGCAGATTAGGCACAGACAAGGCAAGCACGAAGAGCCGCAGTGCAGAAAATGGTACCAGTGCAGGATATCGGGTAGCAGCCTTCACAAGAAGACAGGATTCTACACAGCTGACAGAGGCAGATAGATGAGAAGACGGATGGTTGGCAACTGAGGTGAGGTTGTTATGGGCTGGCAGCACAGATCTGCAGAGATGTGACTGTGACAGGCATGAAAATGATTTGAGTAGGACAGGTAGGAAAATGAGAACAAAGTGGAATTAAACCCATGACCCTTGTCTAGGGAGTCATTGTACTAACCAGTAGGCTACACCTCCATGGCTCTTTGCATAGCAATGGCTGGAAACAGACAGACTTCAGGTCACCACACAAAATGTCTGCTGTGTGTACCAGGATAGGTTACTCCACCAGTACCCATGATGCAATGCACATCCAGAACTGCAGTTTACAGCTGATCACCAAATGGAGAATACACCTCTCCAGTACCTCAGCTTGGTATGAAGAATGGACAGTGTGTGATACTGGCACAGAGCAGCTACAGACCATGCCACTGCACAGGTTCTGTGTTCACCCTGAGGGTGAAGATGGGCGCACAGCATCACGTCCGCAGTACCTGTGGTGCTAGAGGTAGACTCTGCTGCAGAGCCCCATTACTATCTGTGTGTGGCATGTGCTTTTTTGTAGTGGAACTTAGAGTCACCCTGTGTCCATCTGTATGCCCCAGTTACATCCAATCCTGGTGGACTGTTATCCACCCAGAATAATGCATACCCACTGTTACAATGCGGCTGCCATAGCCATCTATTATCAGGGCAGAGGGGTGTCTAGATGCTTATGAGGTTCATATAGCAATGCCTAACATATCACCCTCTCATGGCCAAAGTGGTTTGCAATATATGTCCCTTGCCCACAATAAATGTTATTGTAATTGAGGCAGTGGAGGGACAAGCAACCCCAGCCCAAAGGCTGTTGGCCAGGGGGGGGGGGGTGTTAGACCAGATCTGTACCCGCTACTAGGGCACTGGAAAACCTGAGCTGCCTCCCACCAAGGTCTGACATTCACCAGCAGAAGGCACAGTCAGACAGTACCCTACCAGGTGTTGCAGCCATGCACATACCAACTGCAGTCAGTCTGCTAGCCAGTCCTTATTGCATGTTCACAAAGAAACTATGTGCACCCAGAGATGGGATAGACAGAACAGACACCCATCAGGTGCGGCATAGAGCACTATGTGGGAACATAGCCATGCCATGGTCACTGCTCGGTCAGAGTGAGAGTATCCTCCCAGTAGGACATGCTTTGGCCACCCTCTCCATGCATGTGGTGGTTGGGCACTATAATGTCCTAGCCATTGCCCTACCCCTGATGCAGATATATCCTGCCCAATCCGCCCTGTCTAGGCCATACCCACAATACCTTGCTCCTCAGTATGCACATTTGCAGGCTACTGCTGGGAACAGTGAGCCCGGTGAGGTGTAGGAAGCCACAAAACAATGGATAGACATACATACACACACACACACACTCCTATTGCAACATTGTGCAATGATAGGGATGAATGGCACCTGCCTGCTATACTGGTCCTGATCATAGTGCAGACATTGCTAAGGTGTGCAGGAGCTAGTAGTAGTGCTCTGGTGATAACTGCTGCTCCGTGCTGGGGCCAACAGCCTGACTCTCCATTAAGCTTTGAATAGTGGAGTCTATGTGTGGGTGTTTGTATCCCCATATTGATGTTATATATCAGCAATGTTGGGTAAGATGTAGGAACATACTCTGCAACATTCACAGCTGGGAACTGAACCTGTCACTCTGTGCTTTACACCATGCTGGCTGTGCGTACTATACCACACTGTTGCCACAGAAGCACAGCTGTCCCTGGAGCTACCTTTGCTTTCATCAGACAGATATTGTTTGTTGCACTGCACACCATGCACTGGAATAGGGCATGGCCTTGGGCTACTGCAGGCGGGTGCCACTACCCCCTCCACAACCAACAGCCCCCCCCCCCACCATGCTGACATGCCCATATGCTGTCGGTGCTGGTAGTGCGCTGTCCTAGGCCATATGATGTGCATATAGGCGGGTGCCTAGGGTGCATGGTCTGGGGTGGGGAGGCATACATGGACATCCACACATCCCCCCCATCACCGCCTGCCAATGTTATGTCCCTTCCACATGGGGGTGAGATGACTGGGGGTGTCATGTCGGTGATCTAGCAACTATTGGCTAGGGTGGACCTGGTATACGTAGGTAGATTGTGTTGTGCCAGCAGACTGTGGAAGGGCTAGGGCATGCAATGTGGGTACAGTGTACCCAGTTTGGATTATTGGGTGTATACATATTTAAGCCAACATGTGGTCCCACCCTGCACTGCCTTATCAGGGGCTGTAGTAAAGGGTGTTCATTTAGCTGGGTTTATGGACAGTTTGGGACTTATCCGGGGGAAGGTCCATAGACCCTAGTTAGAGTGGTCCCCAGATGTGCACTGATTGCCCCATTACAGGCATTGTAGTTCCTGTGTGATGTTTGGAGTACCTGCTGGGTACATGTCCCCTGGATGGGACACTATGGAACACAGAGTACTGGGCATGTTTGACCTTGATCAGACACTGTCTTGCTGATTTCCAGTTTCTGTGTTCCTATGTGCCACCTAGGCGACAGCCTAGTCCACCCTGTGCCCCAGTTTCCCCCACTGCATGTCCCGCCTTCAGCCCCCTTTGCCCCATTTGCACCATCACCATAGTGCCCTTTCATACTTGGGCACTATGCTGTTGCTGCAAATGGGCACTGCTATCACCGTTTTTGGGCTCCCTGTCTGTGCTCTACATTGCTGACATTGAAATGGTCTCTCTCTCCTGCAAATGTGCATTTACTGACAGGTTTTCACTGGCGGTAAGGTCCCGGCGTTAATGTTACAGCCCACTGACCCCTTCTCTCCGCCTTCTCTGCACCCTCTGGGACAGTTACAGCTACCGGTAATGTTACATCGGGTAACGTTATCGCGTGGTAACGTTACATAGTAACATAGTAACATAGTAAGTGACGGCAGATAAAGACCAGCATGATCCATCTAGTCTGCCCAGCAAGATGGCAAGAGTAGATGCACCTGTCGCTCTGTGCAGGCCACCCCTCCCTATGTTTTTGTTTCTGTTTAGGGGTGAACCCACCACTCCATGTAGGACACCCTTATTTGTTCAGATGCTAGATAGTTCAGAAGTTAGATGGTACTGTTTGTTTTGCTTTTATCCTGTTGCTGTAAAGGGATCCACTGTGTTTGTCCCATGCCGTTTTGAATTCCATCACCGTGTTTGCCCTCACCACTTCCATCGGGAGGGCATTCCAACCATCCACCACCCTTTCAGTGAAGAAATATTTCCTGACATTGCCTTTCAATTTACCACCTTGCAGCTTCATGTTATGCCCTCTAGTTTTACAGCTCCCCGTCTTTGGAAGAGGTTTGTTTGTTCATCATTTCTCTTTAAGTATTTAAAGGTCTGAATCATATCTCCCCTGTCCCTCCTCTCCTCCAAAGTGTACATATTTAGGTCTTCAAGTCTCTTCTCATAAGGCTTCTGACGCAGGCTCCAAATCATTTTGGTCGCCTTTCTCTGAACAGTTTCCAGTCTTTTTACATCTCTTGCAAGATATGGCCTCCAAAACTGAACACAGTATTCCAAGTGAGGCCTCACCAGTGACCTGTACAGTGGCTTAAGTACCTCTTCCTTTCTGCTGGTAATCCCTCTTTGAATGCAGCCCAACATCCTCCTGGCTTTTGCCACCGCCTTGTCGCACTGTTTTGCCACCTTGAGATCATCAGAGATAATCACACCAAGGTCTTTCTCCTGAACCGTGCATACCAACCTCTCACCCCCTATTGTGTACTTTTCCCTTGGATTTCTGCTACCCAAGTGCGTGACACTGCACTTTTTCACATTAAATCGTAGTTGCCAAGCATTAGACCAGTCTTCCAGCTTTTGTAGATCTTTCCTCATGTTATCCACTCCCTCTGGGGAGTCCACTCTGTTGCAAATTTTTGTGTCATCTGCAAAAAGACAGACCTTTCCATTCAGTCCTTCAGCAATATCACTCACAAATACATTGAACAGTGCCGGGCCCAGGACCGAACCCTGAGGCACCCCGTTAATCACCTTCCTCTCATCCGAGTGAGCTCCATGTACCATCACCCTCTGTTGTCTGTCAGTCAACCAATTTCTAATCCAGTTTACTATCTTGGGACCCATCCCCAAGCTACTGAGTTTATTGACAAGCCTCCTATGAGGAACAGTATCAAAGGCTTTGCTGAAATCCAGATAGATGACATCCATTGCATGCCCCAGATCTAGTTCCTTGGTCACCCAATCAAAGAACTCAATCAGATTTGTTTGGCAAGACCGTCCTTCGGTAAAACCATGTTGCCTGGGATCTTGCAACCTGTTGGTTTTGAGAAAGTTCACTATTCGCTCTTTCAGGAGTGCCTCCATTACTTTTCCTGCCACCGAGGTAAGGCTCACGGGCCTGTAATTTGACACTTCTTCCCTGTCACCACTTTTGTGTAGAGGTACAACATTAGCCATTCTCCAGTCCTGAGGAACCACTCCTGTTTCCAAGGATCTGTTGAAGACATCCTTTAACGGTCCTGCAAGAACCTCTCTGAGCTCTTTCAGTATCCTGGGATGTATCCCATCCGGTCCCATGGCTTTGTCCACTTTCAGTTTAGCAAGTTGTTCTAACACCTCATCTTCTGTGAATGGTGTGGTATCTACTTCAGTCCTATTTTTATATTTGGGAGTCACAGCTGGTCCATCTCCAGGATCTTCTTTAGTAAAAACAGAGCAGAAGTATTTGTTTAGCAATTTCGCTTTTTCAGTGTCACTTTCCACGAGTCCTTTCCCAGCACTTCTGAGTCCTGCAATTCCAACTCTGATCTTCTTCCTTTCCTGAATATACCTGAAGAAAGTTTTGTTGCCACCCTTAACATCTTTAGCCATTTTTTCTTCTGCCTTTGATTTTGCTATCCTTATTACTCTTTTAGACTCTTTGAGTTGGATCCTGTATTCATTTCTGTGTTCTTCTGTTTGCAAGCTTTTGAATTTTGAAAAAGCTGTGTTTTTTGCCTTTATTTGCGCAGCCACCTCTTTGGAAAACCAAATAGGTTTCCTTCTCCTCTTGTTTTTATTTATTTTTCTTACATATTTATCTGTTGCCCCTTTTATTGCCGCCTTTAGTTTAGTCCATTGCAATTCCACTTCCCTTATCTTCTTCCACCCCGTCATCTCCTCCTTTAAGTACTCGGCCATTTTATTGAAGTCAGTGTTTTTGAAGTTTAGGACTTTGAGCTTGCTATGATTGGCCTGTACCATGGCTTTTATCTCAAACCACACCGTGTGATGGTCGCTGTTGCTCACAGGGGCACTCACGCAGACATTCGACACGTTATCACTGTTGGTAAGCACTACATCCAGCGTTGAGCTTTCCCTGGTAGGTTCCATCACCATTTGTCTAAGTAATGCATCTTGGAGAGCATCCACAATTTTTTTGCTTCTTTCCAGATGTGCAGAAGGAGTAATCCAATCCACATCAGGCAGGGGCGGCCCAAGGGGGGTGCGGGGCCATGTGCGGAGACTCGGTGCGGGGCCTCATTTGCATAAGTGGCCTTATTTGCATAAATATTTGCATAATGTTACCATACACTAACTTTTAGTAAACATGTCTCTTAATGAGTGTATGGATAAAGAAAGACTAAAAGATTTCTACATTACTATAATCCAGTGCCAACCGCCAGGCACATTAGGAACTACTACAAACGCTGCCCATTTAGAACCCATAGCAAACCCGCTGTATCCTGACAGCATTACCAGGACTCACAAAGCACCAGTCCCTACCTATCAAAAGGAAACACTGCAAATATTAAACCAGTACATTTCAGAGAATACTGGGGAAAGAGAACAAGTGGCAATGTCAAATAGGAATTACATAAACAGAATACCTCAGCTCAGTTACACATGCAGAACATAGACCATCACCAAACAAGGAATCGCAATTTAGAAACAGGAAGGCAATAATTTAAACTGGGAACCCCAAAAGCCAAACTTGGAATGTACAACAACACTGTAGAAATAAAACTATAAATCAATTTCCTCTTGTACCAAACAAAGCGCAGACGTTAATGATGCACATTTCCCAGAACTTTCATATTCCAGTTAATAAATTCAAAATAAAGAGATATATTTCTACCTTTTGTGCATTTTTTTTCAGTTGCAATTGCTCCAGCCACTTTCTTCTGGTTTCTTCATGTTTTCTGCTAACTCTCCATCGTCTGCTGTCCATTTGTCCTTTCTTCTCTCTTCTAGTTTTCTTTCCATCCTCTCTCTCTACATCTGCTTTAACATACTAATCTTTATCCTTTTGCTCTTTCCTCATTCTTATTTCATCCACACAAATTTTACCCCTCCATCCTCAATCCCCACTTACTCTCCCAATACCCGGCCAATTGTAGATTTTTCATCCCTCCCACACAAAATATTTTTCCCCTCTCCATTTTACTCTCCCAGCCCCATCCCATTCTAATCCTCCCCCAACATCAGCTCCCTTCTAGTTCCAGTCTCACCCAGCATCCATTCCCTTCTAGTCCCTGCATCAGCCCATTTCCAGTCCTAGCCCCCCATCAACCCATTTCCAGTCCTAGCTCCCCCATCCATTCATTTTCAGTCTGAGTCCCTTCATCAGCTCATTTCCAATCCTAGCCCCCCATCAGCCCATTTCTAGTCATTTCCTAGCCCCACCATCAGCCCATGTCAAATCCTAGCTCCCCTCCACTCAGCCCAATTCCAGTCCAAGCCCCCCCATGAGCCTACTTCCAGTTCTAGCCCCTCCATGAGTCCATTTCAATTCAAGCCCCCACCACAGCCCATTTCCAATCTTAGCTCCCCCCAACAGCCCATTTCCAGTCCTATCCTAGCTGCTCCATCAGCCCATTTTCAGTTCTAGCTCCCTTCCCTCACAGCCCATTTCCATTCCAAGCTCCCTCCCCATCAGCTATTTGCAGTTCAAGCCTCCCCGTCCACTCAGTCCATTTCCAGTCATAGCAATCCCCCAACCCATTACCAGTCCTAGCCCCCCATCAACCCATTTTCAGTTTAAGCCCCCCCTATAACCCATTACCAGTCCTAACCCCCCATCAGCCCACTTCCAGTCTTAACCCCATCAGCCCATTTCCAGTCAGCCCCCCATAGCCCATTGCCAGTCCTAACCCCCCCCCATCAGCCCACAGCCCATTACTAGTCCTAACCACATCAGCCCACCTCAAGTCCTAACCCTCCCCATCAGCCCTTTTCCTGTCCTAGCGCCCCCATAGCCCATTAGCAGTCCTAACCCCCCCATAGCCCATTAGCAATCCTAACCCCCATCACCCTATTTCCAGACAGCCCCCATCAGCCCACAGCCCATTACCAGTCTTAACCCCCCCCAGCCCATTTCCAGTCCTAACCCCCCATCACCCCCATTTCCAGTCAGCCTCCATCAACCCCCAGCCCATTACCAGTCTTAACCCCCCCCAGCCCATTACCAGTCATAACCCCGCCCCAGCCCATGTCCAGTCAGCCTCCCTCAGCCCCAGCCCATTAGCAGTCTTAACCCCCCCAGCCCATTTCCAGTCCTAACCCCTCCCCAGCCCATTTCCAGTCAGCCTCCATCAGCCCCAGCCCAGTTCCAGGCCTAACCCCCCTCCAGCCCATTTCCAGTCCTAACCCCCCCCAGCCCATTTCAAGTCAGCCTCCATCCAGTCCCAGCCCATTTCCAGTCCTAACCCCCCCCTTGCACATTTCCAGTCCTAACCCCCCCTTGCACATTTCCAGTCCTAACCCCCCCCCCCCCTTGCACATTTCCAGTCCTAACCCCCCACACCCCATTTCCAGTCCTAACCCCCCCCCTTGCACATTTCCAGTCCCAACCCCCCCCCTTGAACATTTCCTGTCCTAACCCCCCCCTTGCACATTTCCAGTCCTAACCCCCCATCACCCCATTTCCAGACAGCCTCCATCAGCCCCCCCCCCCCCCTTCCCTTCCCTTCTCTTCCCTTCCCTTCCGGCAAATTTAAAAACAAAAACCTTGCTCTAGCTGCTGCCGCGTCCGTCGCAGCAGCGGCAGAATGGCGTGTCCCGCGGGGCCCCCCTCTCCACGTCGAGCCCTCTGCAAGGGCTTTCAGATTCGTGAAGGGAGAGTGCTCCCTCGCGTCTCTGTAAAGCCCGCAGGGGCTAATGGGAAATTTTCCCATCAGCCCCTCGCGTCTAAAGGGGCTGATGGGAAATTTCCCATTAGCCCCTGCGGGCTTTACAGAGACGCGAGGGAGCACAACTCTCCCTTCGCGAATCTGAAAGCCCTTGCAGAGGGCTCGAAGAGGAGAAGGGGCCCCGCGGGACACGCCATTCTGCCGCTGCTGCGACGGACGCGGCAGCGGCAGCAGCTAGAGCCAGGTTTTTGTTTTTAAATGTAATAAAAAAAAAGCAGAATGTTCTTTGCGCGGGGCCCCCTGAAACGCGGGGCCCTGTGCAAAAAACATTCTTGCTCAATGGACGGGCCGGCCCTGACATCAGGTAGATTAAAGTCACCTAATATGATCGCTTCCCCCTTTGCTGCTATCTTGGCAATATCTATAATCAATTCGTTATCTCTCTCTTCAATTTGAGTCGGAGGTCTGTAGACTACAGCAATATGGATGACAGTGCCATCTCATCTTTCCAACGCAATAAAGAGCGATTCTTCATTTCCCCATCATCCCTGCATTTCATTATCTAAAAAACTGCTTTTGACATACAAGGCTACTCCTCCTCCTTTTCCATTTTCTCTGTCTCTTCTGAATAGATGATAGCCAGCTATGGCTATATCCCAATCATGCGATTCATTAAACCATGTTTCCGTAACGGCCACAATGTCCAAATCCGTTTCCACCATTAGGGCTTCCAGGTCTGGAATTTTTTTGGCTAAGCTTCGAGCATTTGTGCTCATTGCTTTCCAGCATTTACCTGGCTTGTGTGTATTTTGCATTGATTTTATTCTGCCCATTTCTTCCAACTTTTTTTTTATGTGTGGTATAAGAGTATGGCTGTTTCTGATGTTGTTCTGCTTTTGCAGGGGGTGGCATGCAGATGTTGACCTTCCACATCCGTCACCCCCTTTTCCTAGTTTAAATGCATATCCACATACTGCCTGAATTTTTTCACTTAGGTTTCTTTTCCCTGCGACAGAGAGATGTAGTCCATCAGCACAGTATAGTCTCTTGTTGGTCCATCTATTGTCCCAGTTGCCAATAAATCTGAATCCTTCTTGTTTGCACCAGGTCTGGAGCCATGTATTAAAGTTGTTAATGCGATGCAGCCTTTTTGTCCCCTTACCAAGAACAGGTAGAACTTCTGAGAATGCAACAGTGTTAACAATGGGCTTGAGTTTCTCTCCCAGAGATTGGAAGTCCTTTTGGGCTGTAGAGGCACTGTTTCTAGCCAGGTCATTTGTGCCCAAGTGGATAATAACATCTGGTTTGGAGTGCTCACTTTTTGCGCTAAGTATTTCAACAACTTGGTTTGTATTCCTGCTGGCTGAAGAGCCTGGTAGGCACATGACTATCTTCTCTCCTTTGAACTGTGTTCCCAAGTTGGTGCCTCTAATGATGGAATCTCCAAGTAGTAATAGTTTTCTGTTTGGTGAGGTTTTCTTCATATTTGGTGCTTTAGCAGGAGATTGGGCATTGTCTGACTCATTTAAGGGCCCTTCAGTTTCCTTGGGTTGGGCATCCTCATTAGCCAAGGCAGAGAAGGCATTTTGCAGGGATATCTCTTGATGTGTAGGATGTCTCTGCATTACAGGTCGCAATCTTCCGGAACCCACTGTGATCCATTTGTTCCTGGGGTGTTTGATTCTTTGTGGGAGCGGTGGTGGACTTTGTTCAGTTTGTATCCTAGAAGAGGTGCGCTTCATTGCAGCCAGTTCCTCCCTCAGTAGAGAAACTTCTTTATGCATGGCTGCTAGGTCTTTCCTTAGTATAGTCAGTTCTTCATGCATGGCAGCTGACTTTAGGCATATAGGACAAGCTCTTAGGCTCCAAATGATTCTTCTTTGAATGAAAGTACCACAGTTATTGCACTGAATACACGACATGTTGCTTAAGCAGTCCCAGAAGAGGAAGAATAATAAGAAAAGTTGAAGATGTGGGCGTTACCCAAGTTAGGAACGACAGATGGCACGTATGTGACCACTATAGAGGCAATGTAGCCCCTGGGGTGGGTGGGGTGAGGGGTAGGGTGGGCGGGAACCTAAGTGTCTCTGGCCAGTAGGCTGTTCCTGAACAGTGGGCACACAGCAAGGGAGTAGGTAAGGGAACCCACCAAGAAGGGCAAATAGATAGATAAATATGTGGAGACAAACAGACAAAAAACTCACAATTTAGCAGCAAATTCAGCAAAAATCACCTTTTGGATGAGCTCAGGAAAGCACTGCTCTTCTCAAGAAGCACAAGGGCAGTCTGAGCAAGCCCACATGCACAACAGGAATGGAGGTTTACAACAATGCCTCAGCAGGGGGGGGAGGGGAAGTAACTCAGGTAGACTAAGAGAAAGATAGTTTAAAACTCTACAGCAATGGAGGCTGTTCCTGAACAGTGGGCACACAGCAAGGGAGTAGGTAAGGGAACCCACCAAGAAGGGCAAATAGATAGATAAATATGTGGAGACAAACAGACAAAAAACTCACAATTTAGCAGCAAATTCAGCAAGAATCACCTTTTGGATGAGCTCAGGAAAGCACTGCTCTTCTCAAGAAGCACAAGGGCAGTCTGAGCAAGCCCACATGCACAACAGGAATGGAGTTTTACAACAATGCCTCAGCAGGGGGGGAGGGGCAGTAACTCAGGTAGACTAAGAGAAAGATAGTTTAAACCTCTACAGCAATGGAGGCTGTTCCTGAACAGTGGGCACACAGCAAGGGAGTAGGTAAGGGAACCCACCAAGAAGGGCAAATAGATAGATAAATATGTGGAGACAAACAGACAAAAAACTCACAATTTAGCAGCAAATTCAGCAAGAATCACCTTTTGGATGAGCTCAGGAAAGCACTGCTCTTCTCAAGAAGCACAAGGGCAGTCTGAGCAAGCCCACATGCACAACAGGAATGGAGGTTTACAACAATGCCTCAGCAGGGGGGGGAGGGGCAGTAACTCAGGTAGACTAAGAGAAAGATAGTTTAAAACTCTACAGCAATGGAGGCTGTTCCTGAACAGTGGGCTACGTTACCGTGCCTTAGTAAACATATCCCTTAGTTTGGTTGAGTTAGTTTGAGGGATTTTATGTTTCATTTTTGCAGTGTTCGGCAAACAGCAGTGTCTTTAGTTGTTTCCTAAAGGTTTGGAGGTCTCTAATAGATCTGTGGTCTGATAGGAGGTTCCATAATTTGGGTGCACTGTAGGTAAAGGCTCTTTTGCTGGTTACTTGTTTTGTACTACAGAATGATGAAGGTACTTATTATTATCCTCATTGCCCATGCAAATGGTATTGAGCTACTCATTAATAGACATGGATACTAAAAGTTGGTGCACATTAAATTTTGTGAATGTGCATTAAGTACAGCAACACCCATTTATTTCTATTGGTGCAGTAGCACTCAATGCATCTTAATATTTAGTAAAAATTCCCCTAAGTCATTGGCAGAACAAAAGAGACTTGCGAAAAACTCTTTTGAAAGCCACTTAAAATTTTAGATAGGCAACATATACATTTTAAAATAAAATAAATTAAATTTATGCAAATGAGGTCCACTGACTATGCAAATATGGTCCCGCAATGAGTCTCCACACATGGCCCTGCATCACCCTTGGACCTCAGCTGAGAATGGATAGTGTTTTTTATGGAAGCCAATGGGTTGCAAGATCCAAGGCACAGGGAAAGATCTTGCAAAGCAATTCTGATTCATTTCTTCAACTGGGTGACCAGAGAATTAGATCAAGGGCATGCAATGGATGTGGTCTACTTCAATTTCAGCAAAGCCTTTGATACTGTTCCTCATAGGAGACTTGTGAATAAATTGAGCAGCCTGGAGATGGATCCCAAGGTGGTGAAATGGATCAAGAACTGATTGACTGACAAACTACAGAGGGTAGTGGTGAATGGAACTCACTCTGAAGAAAGGAGGGTTAGTAGTGTTGTGCCTCAGGGATCGGTCCTGGGACCACTACTGTTCAATGTCTTTGTGGGTGAAATTGCCGAAGGGTTAAAAGGAAAGGTTTGCCTTTTTTCAGATGATACACTGATTTGCAACAGAGTGGATACTTCAGAGAAAAGATCTACAGAAATTAGAAGAATAGTCTAATGCTTGGTAATTGAGATTTAATGCCAAGAAGTACAGTGTTATGTACTGGGGATGCAGAAACCCAAAGGAACAGTACGTAATAGGGGACGAGAGACTGGTGTGTACAGACCAAGAGAAGGACCTCGAGGTTATAGTATCTGAGGACCCCAAGGTGGCAAGGTAGTGGCCAAAGCTATAAGAATGTTAGGCTGTATACAGAGAGGAAAACCCAGCAGGAAGAAGGAGGTATTAATGCCCCTGTATAGGTCATTGGTGAGGCCTCACTTGGAGTATTGCACCACTTTTGGAGACCGTACATTAGAAAAGACTTGAAATTATTCAGAAGAAGGTGACCAAGATGATTTGGGACCTGCGCCAGAAGGAATATAAGAAAAGACTTGAAGACCTCAATGTGTATACACTAGAGGAGAGGAGAGACAGAGGGGATATGATACAGATGTTTAAATACTTAAAGGGTATTAAAGGCGCTTTATAGGACACCTTATAAGGCACCGTAGAAGGTGCTTTATAGGGCGCCATATACGGCACCCTATAAGGTGCCTTATGAAGCACCTTATGGCTACAGTACTCTGAGGGTGTTCTTGCTGGCAGCACTAATGTACATTAAAAATAGACAATGCCTCGGACAGCCCTATCAAATAATCCCACTGTGGGTGTGAACCCATGAACTCTGGCTCCACAGGCAGTGAAGTAACCAGTGGGCTACAGCTCTATAGCTGCTAACAAAACCCTGGCTGGTTACAGAAGGACTGCAGGTCACCACACAAACTGTCTGCTGTGGTTACCAGGATAGGGTTAACCCACCAGTACCCGTGATGCACTGCACATGCAAATCAGCAGTCTACAGATGATCACAAGATGGGGTATGCACCCTCACAGCACCTCGGCCTGGTAGGGGGAACTGACCGTGTGCACCCCCACAGCACCTCATCCTGGTAGGGGGTACTGACCGTGGGTGTTACTGGCACAGAGTAGCTACAAACCGTCACATTGTGCGGGTACTGTGCTCACCCTGAGGGTGAGTTGGGGCGCCCAGCACCAGGTCCACAGCACCTTTCATGGCTGATATATGCCATGCTGCAGGTCCCCATCAGTGCTACAGTGTATGATAGGTAGTTTCTGCAGACACACCTAGGATACATCTGTGTCCATCTGTATTTCTCAGTCATGTCTAGCCCTATGGGCTATGATGCACCCAGAATAGTGCATATCCTGTGTTGGTGCGATGGTTACATGATGGGTGGGTGGGTGGGAGGGAGGGAGGGGGATTGGGGGGAGGGAGGGGGAGGGGGGAGGGAGAGGGAGGGAGGGAGGGGGTTGGTGGGAGGGAGGGAGGGAGGGGGGTTGGTGGGAGGGAGGGAGAGGGGGGAGGGAGGGGGAGGGAGGGAGGGGGTTGGTGGGAGGGAGGGAGGGAGGGGGGTTGGTGGGAGGGAGGGAGAGGGGGGAGGGAGGGGGAGGGAGGGAGGGGGTGGGTGGAGGGAGAGTCCATCAGATTGGGCTGTCAGTCACCCTGGTGGTATAATTAAGCTGCTGTTGCTCTGTTATATTCCACCCTACCCCCAGGAGTCCTGAGAGCCCATCAAAGTGGGCTGTCACTCACCCTGGTGGTATGGTTGTGTGTGCATTTACAGGTTCAAACATCTGCCCTACCCCCAGGAGTCCTGAGAGTCCATCAAAGTGGGCTGTCACTCACCCTGGTGGTATGGTTGTGTGTGCATTTACAGGTACAAACATCTGCCCAACCCCCAGGAGTCCTGAGAGTCCATCAGATTGGGCTGTCAGTCACCCTGGTGGTATAGTTAATCTGCTGTTGCTCTGTTATATTCCACCCTACCCCCAGGAGTCCTGAGAGTCCATCAAAGTGGGCTGTCACTCACCCTGGTGGTATGGTTGTGTGTGCATTTACAAGTTCAAACATCTGCCCTACCCCCAGAAGTCCTGAGAGTCCATAAAAGTGGCCTGTCACTCACCCTGGTGGTATGGTTAAGCTGCTGTTGCTCTGTTATATTCCACCCTACCCCCGGAGTCCTGAGAGTCCATCAAAGTGGGATGGCACTCACCCTGGTGGTATGGTTGTGTTTGCATTTACAGGTACAAACATCTGCCCTACCCCCAGGAGTCCTGAGAGTCCATCAGATTGGGCTGTCAGTCACCCTGGTGGTATAGCTAAGCTGCTGTTGCTCTGTTATATTCCACCCTACCCCCAGGAGTCCTGAGAGTCCATCAAAGTGGGCTGTCACTCACCCTGGTGGTATGGTTGTGTGTGCATTTACAGGTTCAAACATCTGCCCTACCCCCAGGAGTCCTGAGAGTCCATCAAAGTGGGCTGTCACTCACCCTGGTGGTATGGTTGTGTGTGCATTTACAGGTACAAACATCTGCCCAACCCCCAGGAGTCCTGAGAGTCCATCAGATTGGGCTGTCAGTCACCCTGGTGGTATAGTTAAGCTGCTGTTGCTCTGTTATATTCCACCCTACCCCCAGGAGTCCTGAGAGTCCATCAAAGTGGGCTGTCACTCACCCTGGTGGTATGGTTGTGTGTGCATTTACAGTTTCAAATATTTGCCCTACCCCCAGGAGTCCTGAGAGTCCATAAAAGTGGCCTGTCACTCACCCTGGTGGTATGGTTAAGCTGCTGTTGCTCTGTTATATTCCACCCTACCCCCAGGAGTCCTGAGAGTCCATCAAAGTGGTCTGTCACTCACCC
Source organism: Ichthyophis bannanicus (assembly GCA_033557465.1). Lineage (NCBI taxonomy): Eukaryota > Metazoa > Chordata > Amphibia > Gymnophiona > Ichthyophiidae > Ichthyophis > Ichthyophis bannanicus. The sequence continues at coordinate 357,874,837 of CM066037.1, forward strand.
TGGTGGTATGGTTGTGTGTGCATTTACAGGTACAAACATCTGCCCTACCCCCAGGAGTCCTGAGAGTCCATCAAAGTGGGCTGTCACTCACCCTGGTGGTATGGTTGTGTGTGCATTTACAGGTTCAAACATCTGCCCTACCCCCAGGAGTCCTGGGAGCCCATCAAAATGGTCTGTCACTCACCCTGGTGGTATGGTTGTGTGTGCATTTACAGGTTCAAACATCTGCCCTACCCCAAGGAGTCCTGAGAGTCCATCAAAGTGGCCTGTCACTCACCCTGGTGGTATGGTTAAGCTGCTGTTGCTCTGTTATATTCCACCCTACCCCCAGGAGTCCTGGGAGCCCATCAAAGTGGGCTGTCAGTCACCCTGGTGGTATAGTTCAGCTGCTGTTGCCCTGTTATGTTCCACCCTACCCCCAGGAGTCCTGGGAGCCCATCAAAGTGGGCTGTCAATCACCCTGGTGGTATGGTTCAGCTGCTATTGCTGTGTTATACTCCACCCACTGTTCCCTCTAAGCTGTGTGCGTGTGCGCGCGCACACACCTCGCCGAGCGAGCGCACATACTTTACAACAGAGCGCACAAAAATTACAGCTCTGATTCTGATAGAAAACAACACAGACGTCTTCAAATTTAAAAGTTATGATTGTAATTACTAGAAATTTCCCGCTTCATTTAGTAATCGTCTATTTTCATTTAATTTGATTAAAATCAATGTGGTGTACATATTGTATTCTGACGTGCAGTCAAATTTTAAAGTATATAACTCTGAGTGTCATTATGTGGCGCACAAAAATTTAACCTTCCTTCAAAAGCTGCACACAGATGATATTTTATGCGCACACAGCCTACAGAAAATTAGAGGGAACATTGACTCCACCCTACCCCCAGGAGGCCTGGGACCTGATTGCAATGGTGGGTATGTCATCCAGATATTGTGGTAGGTTATGCCAGGTAGGTCTCATATCTCCCCTAGTCTGTGAGGCCCACACCTCATTACACATGTTTGTGATGGATCCAGATGGTATGGTAGGTGCAGTTGTGGATGTGCTTTACAGAACCCCACCCCCATGAGCTATGAGATATGATTACGAAGGCCTGTAACAAAGCCACATATCTCAGAACTGTACGCTGATTAAGGTCACACATTTGCCCACTCACCAGGATTTCCATACCTGATTGCAGAGGAACATTACAGATGCTGTTGTAAGGATACATGCACCTGTTGGGGTTGCACAGCACTGCCATAACCCCAGACAGAAGCACAGATGTTAATAGGCCATTTTGGTGTGTTGTCCCCTGCCTGTGTTGTTGCCAGCCACAACTGCCCTACTCACAGGAGGCCCTAGTCCTGACCATAGAGGTATAGTAGAAAGCCAAATGTCATGGTAGTGGCCCCTGCCAAGGTGCACAGGGCCACCCCTGCTCCATGTATGGACATATCACCCATGCATGTTAGGTTACCATTTTGCCCTTGGGGTTGTGTCGGATGATGTGTGTAGGTCAGGAAAGCACAAATGTGTTCGCCAGACAACACAGGGGGTTAGGGGGTTCCCAAGGACACCAGCATGGCCAAACCACACGTGCCATGGTGCTGCCATGTCATGCAAGGAGAGCATAGGAACACGGTATGGTGTGTCCATGGTGCTACGCACAGTACACATAGGTGTCTCTGCACACATGCCCAGACCCACAGCCACACATGCAGGTGGCACTGGCAAAAGTTAGTACAGGACTCACTGAGCAGCGGAGCAGGAGCAGCATGATGCTGCTCACAGAGATGTTTGATTTGTGTTGGCCACCCACCAGAGATATATGGTCATTGATGCTCCCACCCATTGCTTTCAACCCCCCAGGTAGAGGACCTACGGAAGAAGGGGCGTGAGTTGCGGCTGCATCACACAGAATACCTCGCCCGCCTCCAGAGTGGGGCCATGTGGCCAGGTGGAGGTGAGTTTTGCGGCCTCTGCAGCTCAGTAATGAATGTCTCAGTGGCCCACTAGCCTGTGTGATGCCTGAATATGTACATGTGTTATATGACTCATATGATAGTGTGCTAATGACTGTCATCCTCCACAGAGGGCAATACCGCTGGTGAGGGCCCCTCCACAGCCAGCGAGAGCCTGAGGCGCCCCTCTGCCCACCGTGCAACGAAGGTGGTCCTCAGATGGAGGAGGAAGGGGCAGGGAAGGAGGAGGAGGAGGCGGCGTCCACAGCAGAGGCGGAGGGGACTGATGGGGCCATGGAGGGGGTGGAGGGGAGGGTGGGAGGGGAGGGAGAGAGTGTTGGTGATGGTGATGGTTGGGGGGAGGAGGGGAGAGTGCAGAGGGTGGGGAATGTGGGTGGGGGGGGGGGGTGGCAGGGGGGAGGTGCAGGGTGTTGGGTGGGAGGAAGGTGTCCAAGAAGACAGGACAGCACAGGGCACTGTGGGTCCCTGCCAGCCACCACATGTGGTGTGTGCAGATGAGCGGCTGGGTATGCAGCCGCCATCCATGATCACACACAGGTCACATGCGCATGCCGCCACACAGACACCTGGCACCATGTGTGTGTGTGTGGCAGCAGGTGTGTGTACGACCTGTATGTGGTCCTGGATGGCGTCAAGCAATGGCTCCATCTTCTGGAGCACACCAACCGGTGGCTGGCAGGGGCCATCCAGTGGATGGGTTCCGACATGGAGCGCCTGCTCAGTCGGCAGCCATCCCCTGGTGGGCGTCCAAGGAGCGTTTTATGGCCCCTGAGACGCCTACACACATGCCCTGTGCTGTCCTGTCTTCAGTGACCCAACACGGCAGCTGGGTCGTCAGGACCTGGGCTGTACAGAGGGCACTGGGTGTCAGAAACCCAGGCTTGACCCAGTATGGCACATCCTATGTTTGATGTTTTGTAAATACTTTCTTTTAAAAATCACTTTTGTAAAAAACATTTTTTAAATACAGTTTTGTTAAGACATCCCGATGGTCATGTGTTGCCCTTACAGACAGACTATGCACGTAAGCATGGGACATGTGTGTAGATAGGTATGTGTATGCAAGGTTGGGTATCATACATGGACCGTCTCCACACGCAGTTGTGGGGGCTGGCCATGTGCGTAGGCGTGTGAGTCCAAGGTTAACCCTGAGATGTGGCAATGTGGAACATGTCCTAAAATACCTAGGGGCCTGTTTACAAAGCCACGGTAGCGGTTTGCGATCATTACCGCGGCTTTGTAAACAAGCCCCCTAGTCACGTGCATGCTGTGTGCAATGTATGGGAACCATATCTGATGCACCATGCATGTGTGCCAATAGCAGAACCGGCAAACAGCGAATTTTTTGCATGGAGGGTAAGATGTACTGCTGAACCCAGGAGCTGCTCAGGGGGATAGCTGCTGAGGGTGGCCTGGGACAATGCATGTCACAAGGATGGGTGGTGGGTAACTATAAGCGCATGCAAGAATGAGCAGCTGACCTACGCAAGCCACTCTTTTCTGCCTGTGCCGCATGCAAGTCTGTGTGGGAGGGCAGCCAGGTAGGCCGTGGTGCGGGCAGGGAGAATGGTCACACATTTGTGTCCAATGTTGGGGGGTATAAGGGGTGGGAGACGGTGACTGATCCCAACACCAGACATGTACCATCATGGAATACTCCCTGTGCAACAGGGGAGGATGGGTATACCCCCACGCTGGGGTCCTGATGCTGGGACCTGCCACAGTGCATGACACACAGGGCATGTTATGACCTCTGTGCACTGATAACTGGCAATACAGACACCCCACCACCGAGGGGCATGGATGAGCCACATGAGGGCAGGGAGACAACATGAGGTGCAGGCTATGTGGGGGAACACAGTGCCACACATTGGAAACATACACATAGGATATCATAGGTCAAAATGTTTTTCATTTGTATAATTATTTTATGTTTCATTTATTCCGCCCTATTTGCAATCAGTGCGGTGTACATATAACATATGTCCACTGCAGGCAAGACTGCAAAGGATTTACATGTCAACAGGGATATCAACTTGGCTACCCTGGCTAACTATTTACATATACATATGTTTTATCTGTGTTACATACAGTGTGGCCTTCCCCGTCACCCACGGCCCAAACCACCCCTCTGTTGCTGTGCCACTGATGCAGCCTCCGGGGCTGCTGCTGGCTGCACTAATCTTGCCGATATGGCCTCCAGGGCGTTGGCAATCCGTTCTGCTGTTGTCCGCAGTTGTTGTAACTCTGCCGTGTTTTCGTGGATTTCGCTGCGTATGTGCTCCAGCGCCTGACGAGTGCCTATGGGTGGAAGACACCGTGATATGTGAGATACCTCCTTCAGAGGCAACCGTCACACATGCACATGTCAGCCATATTCCACCAGATCAGTCTGTCAAACACTCATGCATGGCACAAATTGCAACACATGACCATGGTCAGATCTGTGCATCCCATGAGCCATTCTCAGGCATGTTATGGGTCATGAGATTCATCAATCTCACATATGCCTGTGTCGCAGCCTGATCTGTCAATATGCGCTCTGCACAGTGGCCATCTGACATAGTTGAGGGGACGTGAGGGGTAATGGAACATACATGCATATATCTAGGGGGCCGTTCGTTCAATATTGCTGGCACACATTGCTGATCTTGTATAGACACTGTGATACATATCACTACCCATGGAGTGGTGTCTATCACGTAGGGGGCCCAGATGACCCTGTATTGGTGGTTTCTGCTGTGCGCTTGCTTGGGGTATGCATAGGTACACAGCGTGCATAGGTCTGAGCCCCTTACACATGCTGACCCCTGACATGCCATGCTACACAGGGGTGGAATGCACAGGACACCTGACATACTCCTACCCCCCAAAAATGCAGTCTCCTTGTGGATCTGCGGACAACCCCCATGGGGATTCCTGTATATGCTCTTACCCAACTTCGGCATCATGTCTTGCTGACTCACTGTGGGCACGTAGCTCCTCCAGTATGGTTGCCATGCTGGTGGGAGGTAGGCCTGCTGTCCCTGGGGCCTGGCTGGGGTGGTGGGTCCCCTCCATGTTGCCACCCGCCTGAGCTTGTTGGGTGGTGCAGCTGGCCTCCACTGTGACTATCGTGGCCGGGGGCATGTCCACCCCCTCCGGAAGCACACTCCCAAGCACATGCAGCAATGTGATTCTTAGTTCACCAGGGGCCAATCTGTGAACAGGGGTGATTAACATTGGGACAGACATTGCAAAAACAGGTGTGTGATGTGAGAGACTAGCAGGAGTTGTGCCAAATGGGCAGGCAGGGGTTAGTAGGGGGTGGTGTTGCCAACACCTGTGGGTGGGGGACAGGACCATGCAAATGTTAAGGGCTGGGCTGGTGAAAGGGACACCCATGGGCCTGAGGATGAGGGACGGTGATGGCATATGCCACCAGGTCTGAGGAGGTGGTAATAAGATGCGTACCACATATACAGAGTGCGTTCACATCATGCTGTTGTAACAGCAGGATGTGATGTGTGTACCTACCTGCCCTGGGATGGGCGGTGTCCAGTGCTTCCGGCAGGCCACACAGGTATATCGGACCCAGCCGGTCAGCCAATTCCTGCTCCAGTGGCATCAGTGTTGGGGTAAAGGGGCCTCCCCCACCCGTGCCCATGGCATGTTGCCGCTCAGCAACCATGTGGGCACGCACACCACGTTTGATGTCACTAAACCTTTTCCGTAGGCTGTCGATGTCCCATGTTGGTACCCCTGCCTGCACTATGGCCTCCCACACCTCCTTCCAGACCTGTGTCCATGTTGCCATGGTGGTGGTGTTGCTGAGCCGCCCATACAGAACATCATAGTGTTCCAAAACACTCGCCAGCAGGATATGGTTCTCTTGAGGGCTGAACCGCACAGCCCTCCTCCTTTGCACAGGCGCCACTGGTATCCACCTTTGCTTAGCAGCAGGTGGTCCCTGTGTGGGCTGGTATCCACACGATGGGCCTGCAGCCACCACCACAGGCCTCACACCTTCAGGGGTCTCGCTGTCCTACTGGGCAGGCACACCCACCTCCTCCACCGCACCTTCCCTATGCTGCTCCTCCATATCCCTGCACTCTGTGCCTTCTCCCTCCCTATCGCTCATTCCTACTCCTACCCCCTGAGCTCCACCTCACACCTGCTTCTTTCACCCACCTCCCCTCCCTGCTGCCTGCTCCTCACTCCTGTCTCTCTCACCTGCTCCTTGCTTCCCCTCCTCTCTCCCTCCTCTGCTCCACCAAACACCTCTCCACCTACCTCTCACACTCTACACCACCACTCCCAAACAAGTCATCTACGCCTCACACCTTCTCCTGACACTATCTGAACTCCTCTAACAATGCATGCCTTCTCTCTCCGTCTCTCTCTCTCTCTCTCTCTCCTACACAAAACCCTCAACGTGGCACAGGTGTGCAGGTATATTTATAGGTTTTTATTCCGTAATGCCCATTGCGCATGCACACTTGCGTGCATGCGGTGGCTGTGCATGTTGCGCATGCGCCGCCCAGACGCTGCGTGTGTGTGTGCATGACACCTCAGATTCGTTGTGTGCATGGGGCGTAGCGCATGCGTGTGTGTAAAGCTTACGCACAGTGCATGTGTGATGTCACGCACACGCACCTTCTGTGTCCCTGTTGCGCATGTGCAACGCGCACAACCTACGCACTTGTGGTTCTGCAATGCACGCAACGCAGTATACCCTTTAAATATACCTGCACACCTAGGACACATTGAGGGGTTTACGTAGGAGAGTGAGAGAGTCAGTGCCGTGTTAGTGAAGGTTGAGGAAAGTCAGAGGAAGTTTTTTTGTGTGTAGTGGCTGTGTTTGTGAGTGTTGTTTGGATTGTGTGTCTGGCTGTGTGTGTGCTGTGTGTGTGCTGTGTGTTTTGGTTAGTGAGGTGAGTGTCAGTGTTTGAGTGTCATTGAGAGGATGGACAGGTTGTGTGTATGGCAGCCTTCGTGGTTTCTGCAGTTGCAGAGGGAGGTGAGGAGGGGCTGCGGTTGCCTGATGGGGGAGATGGTGTCGATGGGGCTGCGGCACAGGGCATGGGTGTAGACCCGCTGCAACACAGACCTCCAGCTGTGGGGGCAGGCCAGGCAGGGGCTGTATCCGCACGAGGCAGGAGACATGCAGAGGTGCAGGCTCGCCAGCCTCGCCTCTACAGGCCCAGGGCCCTGCTCCAGGACATGCATGAGGACCAGGTCATCTCCCTCTACCACCTGAGCATGGGAGCTATTAGGGAGCTTTACGAGGATCTAAGACCTGACCTCGAGCCCATGACTGGTCGGTCACATGCCATACCGGGTTTGGTCAAGCTCCTTGGTGCCCTACATTTTTTTGCCTCTGACTGTTTCCAGTCATCTGTGGCCGCAGTGGGTGGCATGAGCCACCCCACCTTCTCATGGTGTCTCCACCAGGTACTGCGTGCCATGGTCAGCCGGGTGGGGAATTACATAGCCCTTCCCCACAGCAGGCTACAGTGGGGGACCCTGAACCAGGACTTTGAGGTGTTAGCTGGGATACCACACGTGATGGTAGCTATTGATTGCACACATGTTGCCCTGGTCCCGCCTAGAGACAGGGAGGTAGTGTTCCGCAATAGCAAACACTATCATTCCCTGAATGTTCAGGTTGTATGTGATGCAAATATGCATATTCTGAATGTGGTACCCAGGTTTGCAGGGTCCATCCATGACTCCTATATCCTGCATCACTCGGCACTTTTCACTCAATTTGAGGCAGGACAGTATGGGGACTGTCTATTGCTGGGTGTGTATTTATCATTTCTGACGTGCACATGCTGTTCATGTGACCAACCATATGTGCAAATGTCTGTCTTGGAGGTGTATCCCTTGTGTGGGTATGTCATCTGTCTGTGTGTGATATCAGGTGGGGGGGACCTCCAACTCCACCTTGCTATGGAGCTTTGTGCTGATAGTTAAATGGATGCTAGCATTTGTGTCATGGTTACAGATTATGTTGTTTCCAATCCTAACCCTTGTCATGTGTGTCTGACCTTCACACCCTGATGCATAGTTGTGATGTCCCATCATGTGATGTCATATGTTTATGTCAGGATGTGTTATGCATTTGTTTTGAACGTATATACCTGTGTCCATTTGGGTGGACATGGGCTCCTGCTTTAACTTCACACATTTCTTTTTTGCAGGTGATGCAGGATATGGGTGTCACCCCTGGTTGCTGACCCCTGTGCATCAACCATGGACACGTCCAGAGTGGAGGTACAATGAGGCCCATGCCACCAGCCGCTCCGTCATAGAGCGCACCTTTGGCATATTAAAGAGTTGCTTCAGGTGTCTGGATAGGACAGGCGGGGCTTTACAATACCAACCACAGACTGTGACAGAGATCATTATAGCCTGTTGCATCCTGCACAACATTGCTCTCAGGCACCATATCCCTGTCGATATTAATGAGGATCTGGAGGATGACCCTCTGTGCCCCCCTGCGCGTGCCCATGGTGACACACGTGAGGGCACAACAGGCAGGCAGCAGCTGATTGCGGAGCTCTTCTCATGTACGTACTGCATATGTTCCCACCTACATTTGTTTGAATATGTGTGTACAGCTAATACTAGTTACCATTTGTATTATGATATCAGTAAGATGCAGCACTGCACTGACATGTAACTGAGACTGGCTAGCCATACCAGCTTCATATCTACTCATGCCTGATACACATTAGCTGTGGGCAGGGCACAACAGCAGGTGGAGGTGGTATATGTGTGTGGGTGGGGTTTAAGCTTGTGGGAGGTGTTGGGTTGACATACCTGGTTTGTGGCTGCATGTGATAAGGGCTAATGTGCAGCCACATGTTGTTAGTTTTGATACTTTGGGTGCAGCAGGGTGAAAGGCATGTGGTATGGCGTTAACAGTGGGAGAGCAGACCATGGATGGGGCCCATTGTCCAGATGTGTGTGTTTTTCAGTGAGTGTTTTGAGCTGATTGTGAGGTTGGTATGCTCTGATGTGCAGGGTCTGTGTGTTAGTTGTTTTTGTATGGCACTACATGTGATATGTAGCAATATCTACATGATCAGTGATATGTGGATTACTGGTATGTGATGTCCGTAAGGGAGATTACTGCAACATCACAGTGTGCCTGAATGTAAAGGTCATCACATAGCCCTCACATGGCTGCGGGAAAGGATAGGGAACCTGTGAGGTGTCCAGCCAGGTGTAGTATTATTGTCTTCATTTTGTGGGATGTCAAATAGCCATGCAGTGCAGTGTTGCATATTTACACACTGACAGAGATTATTCAGGCCAGATCAGCAAAGGTGTAGGTTACAGTAGGCAAGCTGAGGGCTAAATATGGGGGTGGAATTGGGTCTTAGTGGTGTTTTCAGGGGTAACATGGCAAATCTGGCTGATGACATCTAGACATATACCACAGCACTCACATACAAGCTAGTTAGGTGTGTAGGGGAGGAGAGTATGGTCCAAGACAACTACATTGTGGACCCTAGAGAGGGAGAGTTATGTCCACAAACATATGGAGGCTCTTATGGGGGGGGGGGGGGGTTGGTTAGGTGGACATGTAGGCTATCCATGCTTTGCCATTATGAGTTTCACACAGTAGGGTGACATGCAGCCATCATGTTACGGTCACAAACCCACATCGGGGTGTGGTTTGACAGACATACCTCAGGCGTTGAGACATATGTATAATTGCAACTCATCATCACACAGCTGTTAATATAAGTAAAGGTATGAGATATACACACCACGGAAATGTCTATGGTCACAGGATGGGGAGGTGCCCCTGCATAGTTCCGTGTGTAACCAAAATTGTCAGCGGGGTAGCAGACGACATTGAGACACCAGGACACACAGTGAGGGGCATTGGGGGAGATATGGGGGACACAGGATATTACTGCAGCCTTGGAGTGATGCAGGGACACGGTAGTGATCAAACACTTCTGTTCATCAGTTTGTACACCAACACAGAGGTGTGGGAGGGGACAAGCACAAATGAAGGGGATACAGCAACACCACTTCATAATGCAAAAAAGATCACAGCCTAAATTGTGGCAAAAGCAAACGATCCCAATAAAAACAATGTTCTAAAAAAGACAATTATATATTAGTACAACTATAATAAAACTGCGAACAGCCATGACACTGATAAAAATAAAAATAAAAATAATAATAATAACAGAGACCTACTAATAAGACCACATAAGACCAAAACTGTAAAAATACAAAAATTATGGAAAGTAAAACTGCAAACCAACACCTACAGAGATGGGCACCATACATAGTTATGAAACAAGAACTCTGGAGCAATCTTGATCTGGGATCTTGAAAAAAACGAACAAATATCCACTGCATGGGAAAACTAAATAACCCTCCAGTAAACTACTTAACAGTATACACAAAAACATACATACCAAAAATAAATCTAAACAAGAACCAAAAAAAAATGATTAAATAATAAATTGAATTGTCAATTGAAAACGTCCTTTGTAAAAAACATGATACATGGGTTATAAAAAGACTGCCAGATTAAGATAGGTTGGGAAACAGGGTGGAGACTGTGCTGGTGCTACCAGAGTGTGGCCACCCCTGCAAAGAGAAATGTCTTTCTTTCTGATCACTTATCCACAAGAAATATCTGTGAATCAAGTAATTCATAGCTTCCAGACTCTGATCATGGGGGTGTTATTTATTTATTTATTTTATTTAACACTTATTTATATACCGCATCTTCCAGCGATCAGTTGCGGTGTACATTTAACAACAATTAACAATGCAGATCTTGTTTTACATAGAACAGTTATAACTTTTTACAATGAACATCTTAACTTGAACAACAAAGTGTATGTAAAAACTATGCGGAATAGTTCAATAAATCAACTAACACAGATTGTGTAACAATTTAAACTGAAGTACTGTTTCTAACTCAATTTTAACTATATACAAGTGGGGTATTGATGCATTGGAATGGAATGATTATTCATTTAAGTTCATTTAAGTTCATTTAAGTTATGGCTATCCTTCCTGCACCATGTCATTCTCCTCATCACTTTCTGGTGGCTCTGGAACATGCCCCCTCAGAAGGAAGTTGCCTGCTGAAAGTGCTAAATTGTGTAGCAATAGAAAGCAGAGGGTAGGGATAAATGGACAATTTTCCCAATGGAGAAAGTTGAATAGTGGAGTACCTCAGGGGATCTGTGCTGGGTCTACTGTTTTTTAGCATATTCGTAAATGACCTGGAAATGGGAACGAGTGAGGTAATCAAATTTGTAGATTACCCAAATTATTCAAAGCTGTTAAGATGCAAGAGAATTGTGAAAAATTGCAAGAGGACCTTGATAAATTGGAAGACTGGACATTCAAATGGCAAATGAAATTTAATGTGGATAAGTGCAAAGTTATGCACCTAGGAAAGAACAACCCAAACTATGGTTACACGATGCAAGGTTCCACATTAGGAACCACTATCCAGGAAAAAGATTTAGGCGTCATCATGAATAGCATGTTGAAACCCAGTGTGCAGTGGTGGCCAAAAAGGCAAATAGAATGCTATGAAACATAAGGAAAGTAATGGAGAATAAAACAAAGTATATCATAATGCTTCTGTATCATTCCATGGTGCACCTGCACCTTGAATATTCCATGCAATTCTGGTCACCGTATCTTAAAAAGGATATAGTGGAATTAGAAAAGGTACGGAGAAGAGTCACCAAAATGGTAAAGGGGATGGAAGAATACTCCTATGATTAGAGGCTTAAAAGGTTAGGGCTCTTCAACCTGGAGGCTGTGGGAAGATATGATAGAGGTCTATAAATTAATGAATGGAGTGGAACTGGTAAACGTAGATCGATTGTTTACGCCATCAAAAAGTAGAAAGACTAGAGGACATGCAATGAAGCTACAGGGTAATCTGTTTAAGACTAATAAGAGAAAATGTTTTTTTCACTCAATGCATAATCAAACTCTGGAATTCGTTACTGGAGAATACAGTAAAAGCTGTTAGTGTAGTTGGGTTTAAAAAAGGTTTGGTACAAGTTATTAAAGAGGTCCTGGGAAATCCACTGCTTGCCACAATATAAGTATTGTGGAACCTGTGTGTCTTTTTGGGAACCTGCCAGGTACTTGTGACCTGGATTGACCACTGTTGGAAACTGGATACTGGACTTGATAAACCTTGGTCGGACCCAGTATGGCATATCTTATGTTCTTATGTTCTTATTATAGCCCTCTTAGCCCAAAGACCTTACCGTCAGACTCACTTGCAACAGCACCAATGATGTTTAAATGTAGTCAGATGGCTCAAGTGGTCAGAGTCTGGCAGTTTCTTCGGGTGGAAGCTGACAAATTTCACTAACCTCGTCTTTATTTTCCTTTACTATGAGACAAGTAGAGAGCAAAAGGAAAATAAACTAAAGTGCATAAGCCACTATCAAGATGATGTTACAGGTATTAATTGTAGCTAGGTGCTTTTTTATAATAATGGACTAAATAGATGACATTTATTTTCAGGAAAACGAAGGCCGCTGGCCCACATGCCCGCCGGCCACGCGTAACTGGGGGGGGTGGCGTGGCGCGGGTCCCCGGCGGCGGGGGAAGGGCACGTGCCAGTTGGCGGGGTGGTTTTCTTTTGAAATCATTGGCTCCTGCGGGCGCTGATGGCCGCGGGAGCCAATGAGGTAGAAAGGACGTGCGAGGGCATCAGGGAGCGGGGGTGGTCAGACGCCAGTCCTCCGGAGCCTAGCAGGGCGGCCCTTTTGGAGCGGCCCGGCTCCCGGGTCACAAAAAGGCATTAGCGGGGGGGTCGGGGACGTCTGTTGGCGCTTTAACAAGTCTTCTTGCCCCTTTCCGGACTGTAAGTTCCGGCACAGTTGCTCCGTCAGTGGAGGGGGGCACTCAGCGCTCCATTGCGTCAAAAAAGTGCCCCCCCCTGTCCCGAAGCAATGAGGAATGGATGGGATTGGCCCCAACCCCGATTTGTTTAGCAGCATTGAGGCCTTGGTTGCGGCGGTACTGGAGGGTTCGGGCTCGGCGTGTGTTGGAGGGGGGTTTCCAGCACGGGTTCCCCATACCGGTGGTCGGGGAGGGGGGCCCGGAGAGGGCACACAACGCGCCATTGGTGGGGCATTTGGCACAGGTGGTTAGGGTTAAGCTGGCCACTGAGCTGGCCCTGGGGAGGATAGCTGGACCTTTTGTGCATCGGCCGTGCCGGAATTTCGTGGTTTCCCCTCTAGGCATCATCCCGAAGAGGGAACCCGGGAAATTCCGGCTTATTCACAACTTATCTTTCCCGGAGGGAGCATCGGTGAACGATCTTATCCCGAGGGAATTGTGTGCGGTGCGGTACGCATCATTTGACGAGGCAGTGGGGTTGGTGCGTGAGTGTGGGCACCGGTGTTTACTGGCGAAGGTGGATATTGAATCCGCTTTTTGCCTGTTGCCGGTGCATCCTGATTCTTTTCATTTATTGGGTTTTGTTTTTGAGGGCCACTATTATTTTGACAAGTGCATGCCGATGGGCTGTTCGGTCTCTTGCTCCTACTTCGAGATGTTCAATTCTTTCATGCACTGGGTTCTGGGGTGTCCGTCCGATCCTGGAACGTGGTCCACTATTTGGACGACTTTCTCTTTGTCGGTTCGGCACAGTCTGGGCTCTGTCAGGAGCTGCTGGATGGCTTCGCGAGGCTGGCGGGGGAGTGGGGGGGTGTCCCCCTGGCGGCGGGCAAGACTGAGGGCCCATCCATGCGTCTCACCTTTCTGTGAGTGGAATTGGATTCAGTGGACATGGTAGCTCACCTGCCTCCTGAGAAGGTAGCGAGATTGCGGGTGTTAGTGGCGAATGTGTTGGGGTCGGCGAAAGTGACGCTACGAGAGATGCAGGCGCTGTTAGGCTCCCTTAACTTTGCGTGTCGGGTTATCCCTATGGGACGGGTGTTCTTGCGACGGATGGCGGCGGCTACCTCGAGAGTGCGGCGACCGCATCATCGCATCCGGGTTTCCCGGAACACGAGGGCGGACTTGGTGGTTTGGGACCAGTTCTTGAGGGACTTTAATGGGGTTACAGTCCTCCGCGAAAAGGAGGTGTCCACGTTCGATCTGCAGATTTTTACGGATGCTGCGGGCGGTTTGGGGCTCGGCGTCTTTTTTGGGGGAGCATGGTGCGCTGAATCGTGGCTGTTGCCCTGGCGGGAGGCGGGTTTGACCGACAGTATAACGTTCCTGGAGCTGTTCCCCATTTTGGTTGCTTTGGAGCTCTGGCCGGACAGGCTTCGTAATCGTCAGCTGTTGTGGTGGTGTGACAACGAAGCAGTGGTCAATGTTATTAATCGATATGCTCCACGTTGCCCGCGAGTGGCGGCTTTGATGAGGGAGGTGATCTTTGCCTGTTTGCGGTTGAACGTGGTGGTGAGGGCTCGTCATGTGCAAGGCTATGCTAACCAGGTCGCTGATGCTCTTTCTCGTTTCAAGTGGGACCTGTTTCGGCGCTTGGCACCAGAGGCGGACCCCGTGGGACGGCCGGTCCCCGAGCACTTATGGCGGCTTGGCCTCCAGGCATGCTGAGCTTGCTGCGGTGCTCTGTGTCACCGGCGACCTGGCGCTCTTACTGCAAGGGCTGTGACAGTGTTGTGGACTTCTTGACAGCTCGCGGATGGAGGCAGGGTCCTGTACTGGATCACCTCATTGGGTTATACATTGTGGCGGAAAAGGCTGCGGGGGTTGCTAAATCAACTGTGCGGTCTCACCTAGCCGGTTTTGCCTTCTTCTCTAGGGCGGTAGGGTGGGAAGTACATAGTTGGGGGTTCCTTTCTCACCGGCTCTTGCTAGGCTGGGAGCGAGCTGCCCCTTCCCAGGCGGACAAGCGGCGCCCAATCACCCCCCATCTGTTGGTGTGGCTGTGCGCCGCTTTGCCGGCGGTGGCGGAGTCGGCATACGAGACCATGCTGTTTTGGGCGGTGTTTTGTGTGGCCTTCTTTGGGGCTTTCAGGTCGGGGGAATTGGTGGCGTCCAGCGGGGTAGCTGGGGGTGCGGCTCTGCACCTGCGCCATGTGCGGCTTGCACATGGGGAGCTGAGCATATGGTTGTCAAGGTCCAAGACCAATCAAAGGGGGCGGGGTGTCTGGGTGCGTTTGAGGCTGATCGCGGCTCCCCCTATTTGTCCAGTGGCGGCAATGGAGGCTTACTTGCAGGTACGTCCTCCGGGGGGTGAACTGCTCTTTGTGCACGCGAATGCTCGGTGTTTGATGCATTTTCAGTTCACGGCGGTGCTGCGGATGGTAGTGCGACAGGTCAGCTTGGAGTCTGGTGACTTTGCTCCGTATTCCTTCAGGATTGGGGCTGCTACTAGTGCGGCAGTGGCGGGTTTGCCGGGGGCTGAGATTCAGAGGATTGGTCGATGGCGTTCGAATGCATTTATGGGGTATGTGCGCTTGTGAACCCGGCTGTCGGTGTGCTGGGCTGTTCTGGGGATAACTGTGTTTTTTTTCTTTTAGATGGGGGTCAGACGCCGTATGCCTGCTGGATGATCGGCCATTCCTTTGTGTATTGGGCAGGGCAGCAGGCAGCCTTGTGGCCGCTTGGGGCAAACCTTGGACTGAAGGCTGAAGAGGTGACATTATCATGACTGGGTGAGCGCGGCCTCCAATGGCTGCAGCTTTTGCCTTTGCTGCGGCACCATCAGCGCGTCAGAGGATCCCCGGAGTTCTTGTTGCTGCGGTGCCGGGCAGGGTGGCTGGTCGCAGCTTTGCCAATTGGGGGGGGCTCAGGGACAGGTGTCACTGAGCCTGTGGCGGGATCCCGGAGGTGTCCGGGGTCCGGAGGCATGGCAATATGCAGGGCGAGGGTGGGGTACCCCCCGACCCGGAGAAGCCCTCGGCTTTTGCTAGTAATATGGCGAAGCCGGAAGAGGGGGATGGAATTGCCAGGGAACGGTTCTCGTCGGAGGCGGGAAGAAACTCGCTTTGCTACCCACATGGCTGGTGAGGGGTTGTCCCGCTGCCGGAACCGTAAGTTAAACAGTTATGGTTATGTTTTTATGTTGTGATTGGTTAATAAAGCTGCGACCAGTTAATTTGCCAATAAGTGATCTTGTGGTGGTTATTGAAGGGCAAGGGGGAAGGGGGGGGAAAGTCTGGCTTTAAGGGACGAGAGAGCCACGTCCGCCTTACCTGGTTAAACGAAGGCCACGGGCCCACATGCCCGCCGGCCACGCGTAACCGGGGGGGGGGGGCAGCGTGGCGTGGTTCCCCGGCAGCAGGGGGAGGGCGCGTGCCAGTTGGCGGGGTGGTTTTCTTTTGAAATCATTGGCTCCCGCGGGCACTGGTGGCCGCGGGAGCCAATGAGGTAGAAAGGATGTGCGAGGGCATCAGGGAGCGGGGGTGGTCAGACGCCAGTCCTTCCGGAGCCTAGGGGAAGGACGGGCATACCCACCCTCCCGCCCTTGTTCAGATCGGTGCTCGGAAGACGGGGGGTTGCAGCTGGGGGGGGGGGATCCTGGAGGTGTCCAGGGTCCGGAGGCATGGCAATATGCAGGGCGGGGGTGGGGTACCCCCGACCCGGAGAAGCCCTCGGCTTTTGCTAGTAATATGGCGAAGCCGGAAGAGGGGGATGGAATTGCCGGGGAACGGTTCTCGGCGGAGGAGGGAAGGAACTCGCTTTGCTACCCACATGGCTGGTGAGGGGTTGTCCCGCTGCCGGAACCATAAGTTAAACAGTTATGGTTATGTTTTTATGTTGTGATTGGTTAATAAAGCTGCGAACAGTTAATTTGCCAATAAGTGATCTTGTGGTGGTTATTGAAGGGCAAGGGGGAAGGGGGGGGGGAAGGTCTGGCTTTAAGGGACGAGAAAGCCACGTCCGCCTTACCTGGTTATAGGATTTCTAGTGATATTTAGTAAATGTTGCAATAGTGTAACCATCAAAAATATCCTTCTTAACTCACAGTAACATTTTGCTCACATCAACATAACAATAACTCAGGTAAGTGTATTCAGTCATATCAGGCCGGAAGGTCAGGGGTTCATATCCCACTAGAGGACAGCAACCTTGGGCCGGAAGGACTGGGGTTTCTAGTCCCACAGGTGCTCCTTGTGGTCTTGGGCAAGCCACTTAACCCTCCATAGCCCATGTTCCCTGTAAAAAATAGTTATCTCCAAGTTATAATGACCTGTTCAATGTAATTTCAGTTTGTTCAATGTAAACCGCCCTGATGCAGAATAGCACCGTATATAAGAGAATGTAAATAAATAAATAAATAAATATCAAGGAACAGGCAAGTCAAGTTATTCTGGTGAAACTTTTACACAAAAGGTTTGAGGCCAATTCCTACTAAGGAATTCTTATTTTCCTTTTCAAAGCCTTCAAACCTTTTTCCCACTGATAGGTAAGTTTCCTTTTTGGAATTTGGGGGTGGGAAGGGGGGAGTGGAGGGTTCTCAGTGTTTGAGCTCAAATATATTTCCCCTGTTTGTCCCTGTGTAGGGTGCACCAGTACCTCTTCCAGTTCTCTTTCTTGCGAAGGGGCCCAGGACTCTGAATCCTTCTGCTACTGGATTGAAGATCTTCCCAGGTTCTTCAGATGTCCTCTTCTGCACTGAATCCTACCCCCTACCTTCAGGGTCGGCTCAACACAATCTGCTGCCTGAGGCGAGAGATGAGCTGGCACCCCTCCCCCCCCCCACCCCGGCAGCCAAACTAGAGGGGCCTCCTCAGAACTCCATTTAGGAACCACTCATAATACCAATCAGGTAGTTGTCCCAAGAATAAAGAAAGCAATATATTCCCAACCAATATAATTTTAAAAAAAGCGCTTTGCAATGCTGTTTTTAATGCAGCAAAAATTGTAACAGCTTAATTATGTAGCCTGTAGCAAAACTAATACATGAGCCCTTATTTTCCATAAGTGTTCGTTGTCAAAATGGAAAATATAGGAGACATAAACATATCCCTTAGAGCATAGATAGGCCCTCCCCAAGTACAGAATGAGTGACCACAAACTAAGAGAAAGTTGCTTATAAACAGAGACAGCAGGATCACCAGAGATAGTTTTCACATAGTGTTATCTTTATGATTGCTGAATGCTGTGATTCCAAGGGCATGATTTCTTCACCAGTAAAAGCCCTTCAGGCAAATGGAGATGAATGTCTACCTAGAAAAGCATACCCAGAATCTGAGGCCTATAGAAATCTGGTAACATCAAACAAAACTCTTCCTAATGCAGTTTCCACAAAAATAATGTATTCCATGTAATACCACATCCAAGTATTGTACAAAGATTTTCTCCAATCCTATTAAAATATCTACTAGAGCTGGTCCATGTAATGGCACTTAAAACTCATAGCAAAGAGACACTAAGGGGTATGTTTACTAAACTGCGCTCAAGTGCGCGGCGCACAATAGCGTGCGCTAAGGTACCTTAGCGCACGCTAATGATGCGTTTTTGTGTCCCGCACACGTGCACGCCGCACTAAAGTGCCCGCTCATGTGCGTGGCGCGCTGATGTGCAATAGAAGCGTGGAAAGGCTCTCGGAGGGCGGAGGAAGGCTCCCCAGGGGCGGAGAGAAGGGGTCAATGGGTGGAGAGTGGGAGGGGAGAGGCTCCCCGCACAGGAGCGGGGCTGAAATTCAAGTAAAAAAATACCGCGAGTGAAAACCTCGCGGTAGAGCCGATTTAAAGGGAAGAGAAACCATTTATGTAAGCAATGTAACTCAAAACCAGGGAAACCTACAAAAAGTGAGCAGTGTGATACATGTGCACGGAACAAAAGGGCAAATAAACATTAAAAATGACCCCAACAAAATATAAAAAAATCATAATCAAGCTGGGCAATAGTGATAGTAATGGGAAACATCAAAAAACACTCCCAAGAAAGCCGCAAAAAATAAATATGAATTTTAGAAGGGTCTACGCTCCGTCCCCATACAAGGTGAATGATCCCGCAGTGAAACAACACTGATCAGGGTTTACCTCTCCATTGGACAGGTTACCTATGGCATGCACATGTTCCACAACAGCAGGGCAGGCAGGTCGGAATGGGCAACTGGATAGATGCTGGGAAAGGGGATACAGAGGGCTGCAGGCGGCACATGCTGTGGTGCAGCTGGGGCACAGTGCAGACTAGGCAGATGCCTAGATGGCACTTAGGAATGCTGAAACTGAACAGCAGCCAGACAGCAACTGATGAGGGCCCAACATGGGCACGAGAGTGTTTAGCACAGTGTCACAGGGGATAGTACCCAGCAGCTACCCCCAAGGGCACAGAACATTGGCAGGCGGTGATTGGGGGACGTGCGGACAGATATGCAGGCTCCCCTACCCCAGAACCCGCACCATAGGCAGCCGCCTACCCGCACACAGGATGGCCTGAGACTGGGTACCACCAGCACCACCAGCAGAAGGGCATGTCAGCATGGTGGCACAGGGGTACTGGAGGTGGAGGGGGGCAGTGGCAGCTGCCCAGAGCAGACCATGGCCTAGCCCTGTGTACGTGGGTGCAATGCACTGCAACAGACAGGCCCTGCCGGACAAACAGTCATGGTATCATCAGGGAATGCACTGTCTGTGTGGCAACACGGTGGTGCAGTGCACACAACCAGCGTGTTTGGAGACAGAAGATCACAGGTTCAAGCCCCAGCAGGGGCTCCTGCCAATCCAGTCCCCATATTTTACCCACAACTATATCGTGATAGTAAAGACGAATCTTTATTGCAGAGAACATAAGCATGGCTCAAACAGCTCTATTTTACCCTACAGAGCACAGACACCAGAAACGTGCACATTACCTAGAGCAGATTCCCCAAAATGCAGTCCTGGAAATCCTTCAGGGTTTATGCTGTCTCCAATCTAAGGATGGAGCGGTACTGGTGGTGGAGGTGGCAGCAGCTGGTGGCAACAACAGACCATGGCCTAGCCCTTTCCAGGTGGGTGCCATGCACTGCAACAAACAGGCCCTGTTGGATGTACAGTCATGGACTCCCCAGGGAATGCAGCATATCTGTGGCAACACGGTGGTGCAGTGCACACAGCCAGTGTGTTCAAGAGCAGAAGGTCACAGGTTCAAAGCCCAGCTGGGGCTACTGCCAATCCAGTCCACATATTTTTCCCACAACTAAACCATGATAGTAAGGACAAACCTTTATTGCAGAGAACATACGCATGGTTAATACGCCTATATTTTACTCCACCGAGCACAGACACCATAAACAGCCGCATTACCTAGAACAGAGTCTCCCAAATGCATTCTTGGAGGGACAAACACCATTCAGGTTCCATGCTGCCTCTAATAAAGATGCCTGTGCTGCATATCTATGCACCACCCCCATGGTATGCAGATGTATCTCATGCATATTCATGAGGGACAGCATGAAAACCCGAACAGTGTTTGGCACACCAGGACTGGAGTTGGGAACCTCTGCCGTAAAGCAGCAGCCAATAAGGGCAGACACACCCACACCCACACCCACAGGCCCCATTGGCCAATGCCTCCTGGAGAGGCAGGACATTGGGCCCTGCGTGCATCTCCCAATACTAGCACTTGCAGACCTTAGCAATGCCACCCTACACCTGGGTATATGGTACACAGCTATCAAATGTTTGCTATGATTACTGGCAGATAGAAATTCCTACGTTAAGCACAGTTTGCTGATTGAGCTCCATCATAACAACCTTTCTTATGTCTGCGGTGTGTGCTTCAGGTCTGGTCTCTGACAGTGTTTACCACCCTGGGGAGTGACCCCCAACAGTATTGCGTACGATATCCATGCCTGTACTGTGCCCAGGACTGATGTGGTGTCCAGGGCTGCTAAACTCCTCTATAGTAGCACAATGCTGGCATAGGTGTGGGTGTGTGTGTGTGTGTCTGTCTATCCAGTGTGTGGTGGCTGCAAACACCCTCCACAGCCCACACTGCCAGCACTGTTGCCAGTATTGGCCTGCCAATGTGCATAATGAGGAGCAAGGTACCATGGGTATAGCCCGGACAGGGTGGCCTGGCCAGGATGCATCTGCACAGGGCATAGGGCACTGACTGGGACATTTTAGTGCCCGGCCAACACCTACACAGACAGGGTGGCCTCAGCATGTCCTGCTGGGAGATCACTCTCACCCTGACTGTGCAGTGACCACAGCATGGCTAGGCACCCCCATAGTGCTATATATTATTTCTTTCATGTGATATTTATGGGTTTCCTTTTGGGGCCCAGTCACTGACTTATCTGCTTGTTGTGTATACTGACATCCCAGTTCTGGTTGCATGCATTTCCACCAGGAACATGCACCATGGACTAGCTAGCAGAGTGTTTGCAGCTGGTATGTGTCTTGATGGAGTGCCTTGCAGGGTGCAGCGGCTGAAGGCTTGCTGCAGGAGAATATCAGATAGTGGTGGGGTGCAGCTTAGCCTATCCAGGCCTAATGTCTGTCTGCTATTGTGTTATGGATGTGTACAGAGCTGCATTGACTGCCCTGTAGGGGGTCTGTTCCCCAGCAGGACTGGGGTTGCTGGTCCCCTCTACTGCCACCATTGTTTACCACCCTCAGCCCTGGAGGAGGAGGGTGGTGGTACATAATCCTTTTAGGGGTCCATAGGGGCTACACCTGACTGAGACAGACAGATATATCCAAGGTGTTTCTGCAGAAACTAACTACCTCACACATTAGCACTGCTGGGGACCTGAAGCATGGCCTATTTCTGCCATGGAAGGTGCTGTGGACCTGGTGCTGGGCGCCCCACCGCACACTCAGGGTGAGCACAGTACCTGCACAATGTGACGTGTGTAGCTACTCTGTGCCAGTAACACACACGGTCAGTACCCCCTACCAGGCCAAGGTGCTGTGGGGGTGCACATGGTCAGTTCCCCCTACCAGGCCGAGGTGCTGTGGGGGTGCATACCCCATCTTGTGTTTATCTGTGGACAGCTAATTTGCATGTGCAGTGCATCATGGGTACGGGTGTGCTAACTCTATCCTGGTGACCACAGCAGACTGTCTGTGTGGTGACATGCACTCCCTCTGCAGCCAGCCAGGGGCTTACTAGCAGCTATAGAGCTGTAGCCCAATGGTTACTTCACTGCCTGTGGAGCCAGAGGTCGTGGGTTCAAGCCCACAGTGGGGTTATTTGATAGGGTTGCCCAAAGCATTATCTCTTTTTCATATACATTATTGCTGCCAGCAAATACACTCTCAGCGTACTGTACCCATAAGGTGCCTCTGAGGGCGCTTTATAGGGCGCCCTATAGGACACCTTATGGTTACCGTCCATATGAGGTGTACTATACGTTATCCTGTGGAGCGACTTATAGGGTGCCCTATAGCAGACATTTTAGGGTGCCGTGGCGGACAGTGAACTTTATAATGTGCCCTATAGAGTGCCTTATGCGGCACCTTCAATTACGGCACGTGAGGGCGTGTTTGCTGGCAGCAATTAATAAAATACAAATAAAGTGCTGCAGGAAACAATATGTACATTGCAAAGCTGATGCTTCAGCCAGCCTTACATATTAGGCACACTGGGGAGCAAACTCATGACCCCTGTATCAGCAGTCAGTGCCTTAACCATTGTGCTACACTGCTGTTCCTCCTTGCATGTCAGCGCACCTACTTATGATTTTCATTCCTTAAACTGCACAGTGCTGCCATCAAAAACAGTGCTATGACCTTGCTGTGCCTCATAGGGCACCCTATATGGCGCACTATAGGCCACCCTTTCAGCAACATTGTAGGGTGCCGTGGCGGACAGTGCACTTTAAAATGTGCCCTCTGGGGTACCCTATGAGGCGCCTTATGCAGCACCTTATGTTACAATACTTTGAGGGTGTGTTTGCTGGCAGCACTATTTAAAATAAAAATAAAATGCCCCCTACAGCAATATTACCTATAACAGGTAATGCCTCAGCCAGCCTTCTTCATTAGGCACAGTGGGGGATTGAACCCATGACTCCTGCATCATTTTTCAGTGTCTTAACCATTTTTCTACACTGCTGTTCCTTCTTGCATGTCAGCGCAGCTACTTATGATTTTCATTCCTTAAACTGCACAGTGCTGCCATCAAAAACAGTGCTGTGACCTTGCGGTATCTCATACGGCACCCTATAAAGCGCCCTATAAGCAACATTCTAGGGTGCCTTGGCAGACAGTGCACTTTAAAATGTGCCTTATGGGGCGCCTTATGTTAACACGCTTTGAGAGTGCGTTTGCTAGTAGAGATAATTAAAATAAAAATAAAATGCCTCCTAAAGCAATCTTCCCCATAATAGGTAATGCCTCAGCCAACCTTCTTCATTGGGCACAGTGGGGGATTGAACCCATAATCCCTGCACCATTGGTCAGTGTCTTAACCATTGCACGGTGGCTCTGTTCCTGTGCTTGCACATCAGCGCGCCACTTATGCTTCCCGCGCAACTTTCTCATGCGCTAATGTGTGGGGCGCACATGAGCGCAGCGCACATTAGCGCATGATTAATCCCGGTTTTGCTTTTTTCTGACTGAAATGCCCACTCCTTATATGGCATCCGCACACTAGCGCGCCGCGCACCCTAACGGGGTTTTAGTAAACATACCCCTAAGGGGCATGTTTACTAAAGGTGAATGAAATTAACGCGTGTTAAATGCCCACAGTCCTTTAATTTGTATGGGTACAGTGGAACTTAAAACGTATTAACTTTTAGTAAACATTCCCCTAAGAAGTGGCACTGAACATGCAGGGTAATTTCTAATACAATTTATTCATTTGATTCATTCCATTTCCTTGCTAGTCATTAAGTAATCTACAATAAGTAGACGACAAAAGAAATTAAAAAGTTAGTGCAAAAGATATATACGAACAACAAATAAAAACAAAGACCAAGACAGGATCTTTTTAAACATTGCCAATTTGACAAACTTGACCAAAATACTAAAACTGAAGACTGAGCTACAGTAGCTGTGAAAATTGGTTTAGGTACTGGGTCCTGTAGTCAAAGCTGGGACTTGGGGGGGAGGGTTAGAATGGCCCAAGCATCAGATTTGGGGTAGCAAAGGGGAATCTGCAGGGCATGGCATCACATCAAATAGTTTATGTACTGTGGAGTGCTGTGTGTGCATCTGATAGCTGGATACAGACCATTTATAGGTATGGGGGCAGGTTGCAGCAGTAGTCTCCACTTGCTTGTTGCTGCCTTTCCTACTGTGCTGTGCCAGTGCTGCTCACCTGGACGTAAAGTCAGTAGAAGAAGTAGAGCCCATATGGACCAGCAGACTTAAGTGACTTGCCTCATCAGATCTCCTTCACCAACACCAAGTTGTTCTCCTTAGAAGCTGTTTTATTTATTTATTTTATTTTATTTAGCTGTATTTATATCCTGCTTTTCACCAGGTCAAAGCAGTCAATTGGTGGATACATTTAGCACAAGGGGATATGAGACACATACACTAATACTTACAGGGAACATGGGCAGTGGAGGGTTAAGTGGCTTGCCCAGGACCACAAGGAGTGCCTATAGGACTAGAAATCCCAGTCCCTCCGGCCTGAGATTGCTGTCCCCAGGTGGGACTTGAACCCCCAGCCCTCTGGCCTGAAGTACCTTGTCCTAACCACTAGACCACTCCTCCCTTGAGGAGTGGTAGCAGAGGCTGCTGTGGAACCTGTAAAGTTGCATGCATCGCGCCTAAAGCAATGCTGTTCACTGTCTCTCTGGCGTGAAAAGTATTCATCAGAGGGTGTGATCAGCAGGACATCACAGGTGTGCATGCATCTTAGAGGCCCCGCACTGTGCCAAAGGACTGTATTATTGTCACCGCAGCTGTGGCTGAGGATATGGGTCTCTGCATCATTGTGCTCCTAAGCGCAGGCTGGCCAGTCCCACCCCTTGACATGACATCAGAGGGGGCAGGACTGACTGGGTCGCACACAGGAGCGGAATAAAACTCCAACTTGCACTTTTTTTTTGTTTAGTCTTAACTTCGGGGACCTGCTGCTGCTGCTAAACCGGAATAAGGAACGGCAGCGGCTTCAGGAACAACATAGAGGAGAGGCCGCATTATTGGTGATCTTCCGGGGGTTTTTTAGGCAGTGAGCGGAGGCTGGCAGTGGTATGATTTGGGGGAATTTTTTGCCACTCCAAAAAATCTGCCGCCTGAGGCGGCCGCCTCACCCTACCTAATGATAGAACTGCCTCTGCCTACCTTTAACAAATCAACAAAGTTGATAAGTTGGGGCAAAATGTCTCTTTCTTTAAGATATTGATTTTTTTCAGCAACTATAACACTTTCCCTATCTAATTAAATAAAAGGATAATTGATAAACCCTGTCTTCCTTTGTTTCTTTGCATGCATCCACTCCACACCTCCACACTCTGGACTGCAACACAACCATGCCTACATGCAGCAATCTCCCAGATACACTTCCCTTAACTGAGTCAGCTAGGGACTGCTTTATTCTTTCAATCCAGGAATGAGACTGTCTTTCCAGGCCCATTAAGGGTCAGTCTCAATTAACTAAGCACAGAGCCCAGCAGAATGGTTAAGCTCTGCATTCTGCTTCAGTTGCACACAAACAGTTAAGTCACAGCTTAGGTTTGAATTGGTCAGTCACTTCTGCACACAGACAGTTCAGTCACTTCGGCCAGAAATGACCCACTTCTAGAATGGCCAGCCTTTGTTCCTTTAATCCTGACCAGTCTGCCTGTCCCTGCTGATGAGAACTATCCAATATCATGATGCTGCCACCATCATGTTTCACTGTCAGAATGTTGTTTGCGGGGTAATGGGAAGTGTTGGGTTAATGTCACATTTGGGTGAATCCCGTGATGGTCCAAATGGTCAATTGTTCTTTTTTTTTACATATGACCAGAGAACCTTTTTCCATGTGTTTGGGGGGGGGGGTCTGCCACATGCTGTTGTGTAAACTCCAAACGTGTGTTCCTTTTTTCCTTTAAGCAATGGTTGTTTTTTGGGCCAAACTTCCATAAAGCCCCATTCTGTGGAGTGTATGGCCTGAAGTGGTGTTATGAGCAGATGTTCCCATCTCCGCTGTGAATCTATGCAGTTCCTTCAGTGTTATCTTTGTTGTCTTTGTAGTATCTCGGATTAATACCCTGCTTGTCCAGTCTGTGAGTTTTTGTGTGTAGCCTTCTCTGGTCTGGTTTATAGTGGTGCCATATTCTTTGCAGTTTATCATCATGGATTTAATGTTGTTCCATGGGATAATCAGAATTTGGGATATATTTTTTATAACTCAACCCTGATCCATACTTCTCCACAACTTTGACTCTGACCTGTTTGGAGTGCTCCTTGGTCTTCATGTTGCTTGTTTAATGGTGTTGCAGAGTCAGAGGCCTTTCAGAATAGGTATAGTTATACAGGCATCATGTGACTGATCATGTGACACAGATAGCACACAGGGGGACCCTAATCAACAAATTATGTGAGTTGTGTGGTTAATTGGTTGGACCAGATCTTATTTAGGGCTTTCATAGAAAAAGGGATGAATACATATGCACTCTCAACTTTTAAGTTTTGACCTTTTTTAAAGTTATATACAAGGTATTTTTTGTCTTTCCACTTCACCAATTTGTTCTATATTGTTAGGTCCATTACCTAACATCCAAATGAACCTCAATTTTCATTCCAGGTTGTAGGTAATGAAACAAAACAGAACCAAAACCAAGGGGATGAATAATTTTGCAAGGCACTGTAAGATAATATGGCAAGTAGCACACAAATTATCCTCAGACTTTCTTCAATCACTCCTACACAAAACACCAAATAGAACAGAAGAAAATACACAAAACACCTTCAATGTCCCAATCTTATAAATAAAGACTTCTCAGACCGCCTCCAACTGAGCCTTCTCCCTATATGCCCCATCCATCTGGAACATGCCCCCCAAAAGCATATGAGCCAAACCTGACTTAAAGGCCTTCAAAAGGAATTTTAAAACACATATCTTCAATGAATATTTTGATAGTGAAACCTAATCCCCCCTCACACCATATTCCCACTAGGACAATCTCCTATTAATTGTATCTCAGATATAACTAACTTGATGCTTCAATGTTTGCTCATAGTTCAAATTACCTGTTTAACCTTCGAAGTTCTACTTTCCATCTTATATGTAATAATTTGAAGTTTGTTAAATTGTAAACTGCTTTGACTCTCAGATAAAAGTGTATATAAAAATAGCTAAATAAAAAAAAAACAAAATTAAGAAATGATCAGGCATATTCTACAAGCCCACAAAATAAGTGTTGGGGGAGGGGAGAGACACATGGGCCAGAAATGGAAAAGGAAAAAACCCTAATTAAGAGGAAACAAAGAGAAAAAACATCAAAACGCCTAAATGCCCCGATGCATAAACCAATACAGCATCTTCATGTCTCAGAATGGGCAGCAAGCGAGATCAATCATGCCTAGCATTAATAAAAGATGACAACTCAGTAGGCTGAAAAAAAATGTAGTTAACAGAATTATATTTACTAGAGATTTACAAGGAAATTTAAGAAAGAATAGTGCCGCTAACTGCAAGACACCAGATTTCAAAAGAAGAAAATCTCTTCTACGCTTTTGGGGCTCACATGCAAGTTCCAGGAAGACCCTAACACTCTGACCTAAAATGTTTTAGTATCCAGTCCCAATCAACAGATAAAGCTCAAGTAACCAAAACATTGCAGGAATCACAGTCTCAGCTTGCGAATCCTTGAATAGGTATATGTTTATTAAAATTTAGATATACCGCCTTAGACATGCGTTCTGTATGTAACAAAGTGGTTTACAATAAAATACATTATCAAAAGGAAAAGAACACCAGCTTATTATATACAGCATTAGAAACAAAGGCAATTTAAGAAAGGATAGGGGAAAACCAACAGTCGCGCAAGAGTGCATGGCTCAAAAGGATGTATCCTGGAAGGATACTTGCAAAAGATTGAAGTTAGGGCATTCTGACAGAGAAGTTCCAATAAAGATAAAAGTAACTCAGATACCCTTAAGTAGAGAGCAGACAGAACTGAAAGATTCCAAATCACCTCTGTCAACTGATAACCAGATTGTTAATATGAACAAAATAGAACCTCTAAAATGCCTATATGCAATAACCGAGGCAGGCGGACCTGGTGCTTCGGGCCCGTTTCCACCATCCCCCCATCACCCCCAATCTCCCAACCCCACAAAAGACACCACACCAACATTTCATGGAACACAACTGGTCGCAGCTTTATTAACCTTTAACAATTTCACAATATGCCAACATGCTACACCTTCTCAAGCGATTAGCGGCACCCGGCCCGCACCAGCCATACCTTAGCAAAGTGCCTTGCCACCGCTAATGCCATAACTTGCCCCCCCGGCAAGTTACCTAACCCTTCCCCCGACTTCGCCATGCTATTAGCAAAAGTCGACCAGGGTTTGTCCGGATCAGGGGCACCCCGCCCCCGCCCAAGTGTAGCCTGAGGCTCCGGACCCCGGAAACCTCCGGGATCCTGCCAACCCCCCCCCCAAGCTGCAACACCCCATAAACCACGCCCTCATAAATAAGCGTGGGCGGGCGGGAAGCCGGCACCCCCGAGCAGCCTCCGCCGCGAATGACCACACGGAGGCTGCCCGCCGGCCCTCACCACCCACCATGCCGCCAGGAACCACCCTGATTGGCTCCCACGCAGCTGCCACCGCAGGGAGCCAATCACTTTAAACTGTCCGCGGCCGCGCGCAGGGTCCTCGCACCGGCCGCGCGCCCGGTTAGGGTCGGCCGCCGGGACCCTGCCCGCGGCCTCCTCATATACAAGAAGTCTAAAAAATAAAATGAGTGAGTTAGAATATATAGCACTAAATGCATTGAGTGTCACATGTATGATTTTTTCCCACTTAGTGAGAGGTCTTACGTGTGCACTAGGTGCAAGGAGCTCTTTGCTCTCATGGAACGAGTCCGTTCTCTAGAGGCTAGAGTAGCAGACTTGGAAAACATAAGAAAGACAGAGAGGTACATAGACGAGACCTACAGGGATATAGTCCTGAAGTCCCACCACCAGTTTGGCAGCATCCCTGTTGACATGGAGGAGAGAGGTCACGTGACAGGAGAGCATCACCCTGGTGTGGCAGGAAGTGATCATGTAACTAGGACCTATCCTCCAGGTGATGTAAAACCCTCTCGCACCGAGGAAGTTTCTCCAGGGCCATGTGCCCATGAGGGAAGGGTTAGGACAGGCTTTATAGTTGGTGATTCGATCATTAGGCATGTAGATAGCTGGGTGGCTGGTGGATGTGAGGATCGCCTGGTAACATGCCTGTCTGGTGCGAAGGTAGTGGACCTCACGCGCCACCTAGATAAGGTCTTAGATAGTGCTGGGGAGGAGTCTGCTGTCTTGGTACATGTCGGTACCAATGACATAGGAAAATGTGGTAGGGCAGTTCTGGAGGCTAAATTTAGGCTTTTAGGTAGGAAGTTGAAATCCAGAACTTCCAGGGTAGCGTTCTCCGAAATGCTTCCCATTCCACGTTCAGAGATGAGGGTTTGGGATTTGTTAGGAACTGGGGAACATTCTGGGGAAAGGAGGGGCTCTTCTGAAGGGATTGTGACTAGGTTTTATAACAAGATGGGGGGAGAGGGCTATAAGGAGGGTTTCCAGGTCAATTGGGAACAAGATGCTGGTGAATGCTGGGATGAGTCTCAGTGGGGACGTATATTCCGCAACAGATATAAGGGACTGTTAGCAGCCAATCTCATTGAAACTAACTACAAAGTAATGTATAGGTGGCATTTGACACCAGACAATATATACCGCATGTATAAGCTGGGGGATGATAAATGTTGGTGGGAATGTGGTGCGAAGGGGGTTTATCTCCATATATGGTGGCAGTGTGGGATGTTGAATAAAGTATGGGAGGAGGTATTTCAGCTGTTAAGTACTATCTTGGAGAAGAATGTCCCGCCGCAACCTGCAGTGGCAATGCTGGGGATTCAACAAGGGAATTTGAATAAAGAAGAAGGAATGTTCCTCAGTTTGGGGTGTGTTACATTCCAAATGTTGCTAGCACGAAGATGGAAACAGAGGACGGTGCCGCAAATGGGGGAATATAGGGCATACTTAGCCTAGGTTTACTTGTTAAGTAAGTTAACAGTGATGAAGAATAACAGGTTACCAACGTTTCAAAAAGTGTGGGGGAAGTATATAAGGTGGACAGAGAATAGTTGAGCAGGGTTAAATAGAGGAATATGGCAAGGAAGGTGGGGAAGGGGGGAAGGAGGGGGGAGTAGAGGGTGGTACTGAAGGGGGAAAATGATAAATGTAACCAGGTTAATGATGTGGATATAGACAAGTCTGGAGATATGGAGGGGGATAAAGTTTGTTAAGTAAACTGGTTCATTGCTTGTATTGGTTGATAAACTATAAATAAAAAAAAAAAAAGATAGAAAGCAGAGGGTAGGGCTAAATGGCCAATTTTCCCAATGGAGAAAGGTGAATAGTGGTGGACCCCAGGGATCTGTGCTGGGTCCGCTGCTTTTTGACATAGTCATAAATGACCTGGAAAGGGGAATAACGAGTGAGGTTATCAAATCTGCAGATGACACAAAACTATTTAAAGTTGATAAAACCCAAGAGGATTGTGGAAAATTGCAAGAGGATCTTGATAAATTGGAAGACTGGGCATCAAAATGGCATATGAAATTTAATGTAGACAAGTGCAAAATTATGCACCTAGGGAAGAACAACCCAAACTATGGTTACACGATGCAAGGTTCCACATTACGAACCACCACCCAGGAAAAGGATTTAGGCGTCATTGCAGATAAAATGTTAAAACCCTCGGCCCAGTGTGCAGCGGCGGCCAAGAGAGCAAATAGAATGTTAGGTATCATAAGGAAAGGAATGGAAAATAAAACAAAAGATATTATAATGCCTCTATATCGTTCCAAAGTGAGACCGCACCTTGAATATTGTGTGCAATTCTGGTCGCCGTATCTTAAAAAGGATATAGCTATTTTAGAAAACATTCAGAGAAGAGCCACCAAAATGGTAAAGGGGATGGAAGGATACTCCTATGAAGAAAGGCTAAAAAGGTTAGGGCTCTTTAACCTGGAAAAGAGACAGCTGAGGGGAGATATGATAGAAGTCTATAAATTAATGAACGGAGTGGAACAGGTAAACGTACATCGATTGTTTACATTATCAGAATATAGAAAGACTAGGGCACATGCAATGAAGCTACAGGGTAAACTATTTAAGACTAATAAAAGAAAATATTTTTTCACTCAACGTGTAATCAAACTCTGGAATTTGTTACCGGAGAATGTAGTAAAGGCTGTTAGTGTAGCTGGGTTTAAGAAAGGTTTGGACAAGTTCCTGGAGGAAAGGTCCATAAACCATTATTAAGAAGGGACCCAGGATATCAATGCTTGACCCAGTACAAGCATTGTGGAACCTGTGTCTTTTGGGGAAACTGCTAGGTACGTATGACCTAGATTGGCCACTGTTGGAAACAGGATACTGGGATTGATGGACCTTGGTCTGACCCAGTATGGCTTATCTTATGTTCTTATGAAAGGTTAGATATAATTGACATCTCAGAGACCTGGTAGAAGGAAGACAATAAATGGGATATTATGATACCTGTATACAAACTATATTGCAATGATAGGGTACATCAAATTGGTGGAGGGGTCGCGCTGTGTTAGAGAGGACATTGAGTCACACAGGATAAAAAGTTTTGCAGGAAACAAAATTCACTGTAGAATCTCTATGGATAGAAATTCCATGTAAAAAGGGGAAGGCAATGATAGTGGGGGTGTACTACTATCTGCCTGGTCAGAATGAACAGATGGATGATGAAATCCTAAAAGAAATCAGGGAAGCTAACAAAACTTGCAACACTCTAATGGGTGATCTCTGTTACCTCAGTATCGACTGGGTCAATGTCATAGCAGGACATGCTAGGGAGATAAAGTTTCGAGATGAAATAAATCACTGCTTCTTGGAAAACATGATTCATAAATCAACAAGAGAGGAAGCTATTTTGGACCTAGTCCTTAGCGGAAGACAAGATCTGGTGCAAGAGGATTAGGGTGTTGCAACCACTTTGTAAGAGTGATCATAGCATGATCACATGTGATTTAATAAATGGAGGGAGGACAGCAAGGAAATCTATAGTACTACCTTTTAAGTTTCAAAAGGGAGACTATGATAAAATGAGGAAAATGGTTAAGAAAAAACTAATAGGAAAGCAGCAAAGGTTAAAGATTTACGGCAAGCATGGACATTTTTTTAAAAAGACTATCTTGGAAGCCCAAATCAGATGTATTCCACACTTTAAGAAAGGTGGAAGGAGGGTCAAAAGCTGCCAACATGCTTTAAAGGTGAGGTCAGAGAGGCTGTTGTTGCCAAAAGAGCATTTTTCATGAAATGGCACCAAATTTGTATTTACATTCTCTTATATACAGTACTATTCTGAATCAGTGTGGTTTACATTGAACAAACTAAAATTACATTGAACAGGACATTATAACTTGGAGATAACTATTTTATGGGGCACATGGGCTATGGAGGGTTAAGTGGCTTGCCCAATACCACAAGGAACCCCTGTGGGACTAGAAACCCCAGTCCTTCTGGCCCAAGGTTGCTGTCCTCTAGTGGGATTTGAACCCCTGACATTCTGTCCTGAAGTACCTTGCCCCAACCACTAGGCCACTCCTCCACCAAATGATGATAAGGGCAAGCAACATAAGCACTAGCAAGTTAGATGCAAGGCATTGATAAGTCAGGCAAAATGAGAATTTGAAAAAAGCTTCCCATGGAAGCAAAAATGCACATTAAACACTTTTTCAAGTACATATGTAGCAAAAGACCTGTGAGAGAGTCAGTTGGACCATTAGAAGATAGAGTGATAAAGGGGCGCTAAGGGAGGAAAAGGCCATAGAGGAGAAATTGAATGAATTATTTGCTTGCCTTGCCTGAAACAGTATTTAAAGATAAAATATCAGAAGAATTGAAAGAAATTGTGATAAAATGGGAAGATGTATTACAACTATTTGATAAACTAAAGAGTAGCAAATCACCTGGACTGGGCGGTATATATCCAAGAGTGCTGAAAGAACTGAAATATGAGATTGCAGCCCTACCATTAGTAATCTGTGAACTATTATTAAAATCACCTGTAGTACCTGAAGATTGGAGAGTAGTCAATGTAACGGCAATTTTTAAAAAGAGTTCAAGGGGTGATCGGGGAAACTACAGATCGGTGAGCCTGATTTCAGTACCATACAAAATGGTAGAAACCATTATAAAGAATAAAATTACTGGACATTTAAATAGTCTTGGTTTAATGAAAGAAAGTCAATATTGATTATGCCAAGGAAGGTCTATGTTATATTTTTGTGAACGTGCGAATAAAAAGATAGATAAAGGTGAGCCAATTGATATAGTTTATCTGAATTTTCAGAAAGCCATTGACAAGGTCCCTCATGAGAGACTCTTGAGGAAATTAAAAAGTTATGGGATAAGAAGCAGTGGATTATTGTGGATCAGGAACTAGTTAAAGGACAGAAAGCAGAGAGTAAGGCTAAATAACTAATTTTTCTCAATGGAGAAAGGTGAATAGCGGAGTACCCAAGGATCTATGCTGGGCCTGCTTTTTTTTTTTAACTTATTCAAAAAATAACCTGGAAATGGGAATACTGAGTGAGGTGATCAAATTTGTAGATGACACAAAATTAAAGTTGTTAAAACACAAGAGGATTGTGAAATATTGCAAGAAGACCTTAAAAATTCGAAGACTGGACATCCAAATGGCAGATGAAATTTAATGTAGACAAATGCAAACTATGGTTACATAATGAAAAATTCCACATTAGGAATCACCCCCAGGAAAATGAATTAGCTGTCATCATGGATAATATGTTGAAACCCTCTGCTCAGTGTGCAGCCCAGCCAAGAAAGCAAATAAAATGCTTGGAATCATAAGGAAAGGAATGGAGATTAAAATCAAGGCTATTATAATGTCTCTGTACTGCACCTTGAATATTGTGTTCAATTCTGGTTGCTATATCTTAAAAAATATGTAGCAGAATCAGATGAGTTATAGAGAAGAACCACCAAAATAGTAAAGGGGATTAAAATAAACCTCTATGAGGAAAGGCTTAAAAGGTTAGGGCTCTTCAACTTGGAAAAAAGACGACTAAGGGGAGATATGATAGAGGTCTATAAATTAATGATTGGAGTGGAACGGTTAAATGTAGATCAATTGTTTACACCATCAAAATGTAGAAAGACTAGGGGACATGCAATGAAGCTACTATGTAACCCATTTAAGAATAGTAAGAGAAAATATTTTTTCACTCAACGCGTAATCAAATTCATTACCGGATGGTGTGGTAAAAGCTGATAGTGTAGCTGGGTTTAAAAAAGGTTTGGAGGAAAATTCCATAAACCATTATTAAGGAGGACCAGGGAAATCCACTGCTTACCCCAGGATAAGCAAAATGGAATCCATGTACCTTTTTGGGATCCTGAATTGGCCACTGCCATTTCTTATGTTTTTATGTAAGAACACTGCCACACCAGAAACCAAAGCCAACTAGCCCCCAATCACTGTCCCCAGTAGTCTGGGAAAACATTTTCAAAGAAGTAGGTTTTCAGCTGTGTTTTGAATATTTTGAATAATGGTTGATGTAGTCAGGGAGCGAATTGCATAAATGCGGCGCCAGAAAGTAAAAAGCCGATCTGCGAGTAGATTAGAAGTAAGCAATGGAAGGCAATGGGAAAAACAAGGGATTTGTATTTTGTGACCGGAGTATCCTGGAAGGACAATAAGGAATCAGAGAACAGGGCAGATAGCTTGGGAAGCCTGTATGGACAGCCTTAAAAGTAAGTATCAAGACCTTAAAGTGAAAATGAAAAGACAGAGGTAACCAATGGAAATTGTAGAACAGTGAAGTCATGTGATCATATTTAGAGACACCTGCTAAGAGATGGAAGGCTGTATTTTGGACTAGCAATAATTTCTTTAAAGAAAAGAATCTTAGAGCAGAATAGATTACATTGCAGTTTTCCAGTCTAGATAAAACCAAGGCATGCAATAAGGTATGAAGTGGCTGGGTTCTCAAATATGGTTAGATGGAATGAATGCGCTGCAGAGAATGGAAAGATGAAAGTACAAGTGCTGCCTCTTGATATTCAAAAATAATCCCTAAATAAGTCAGGGACTTTACTAGAGGAACGGCAAGGACCGAAACCACAGGGTTCATGGAAGGAGAATCTGACCCGTTTGTCACCCAACAAGCCTGGGATTTAGCAGGATTCAACAAGAGGCCATATTTCTGTAGTCAAGAAGATACTAAATCTAGGCACCTATTCAATGGGGATAGGTTAGGCATGTCAGTTGAGGAGTAATACACTAGTAAGATATCATTGGCATAATAGCAGCCACTGAGTCAGCTGAGGTGGTGACATTCAGTATGTTCACATCCCAAAGGGAAGATAATAAATTCTTGAAATGGGAGGAACCAACTCCTTGGGAACCTGCAGCATTTCTCCAAAACTGACTGCCCTAGACAGATTTTCCAAACTTTCCAATTTAGCTTACAGAGATCTTACATTATAGATTAATTTGAATCCTGAATTAAATGAACTTTAACATCTTGTTCAGCATGAGCAGGTTTCAATCCCTCAAACACAGTCTGAT
This sequence comes from Ichthyophis bannanicus, assembly GCA_033557465.1. Classification (NCBI taxonomy): domain Eukaryota; kingdom Metazoa; phylum Chordata; class Amphibia; order Gymnophiona; family Ichthyophiidae; genus Ichthyophis; species Ichthyophis bannanicus. Next base: position 357,910,454 of record CM066037.1, read on the forward strand.
GTTGGGAAATAGCATTTGCATTATTTTGAATTTTTAACTGAACTTGTTGAGCTTGACTAGATGCAGTCAGGTTTAAATTCATTACTGTTTCTCAAATAGTTTTGAGAATAAACTTCTTGGGCCTTGAGAGAGGAACACTAACAGGAAAAACAGCACATAAACCTGAATGAAGTGAGGAAGGAGCACCATTGTTCAAGCCGTTCATTCCACCAGACTCTGTCCCCTGCAAAGAACCTCCTGCAGATGCTGCCTGTGATTCCAGGGCAACTAGCTCTCTGGTGTCTTCAGAGGCAGCTCCCCCTGAAACAGCAGGCTCCATGCTGCTGACTTCCAGCAATGGCCCGCTGGAGCTTTGAGTGAGAATGCCACTGTGCTAGGAGGCAGGGGGAGTGACACTCCTCCGGGAAGAGTGAGATGTCAACATCGTGAAGGAAGCCGGGGTCCACTGATTGCGGCATTGATGTAGATGTACCCACACCAGAGCTCAGCATTAGGGACTTTCCATGCACAAAATGATCCATCAGACCTGGAAATGGCACAGGCCAGGTATCCGAGGACGATTTCCTGGGCTTAGCTTTGCCTTCCTCTTACCAATTGAGGGAAAAGCACAGAGCAGCACACATTGAGGATGCCATCTTGCCACACCCCCAGACTACCTTTTTCATTGCAGAACACCTGCATGTTAACGGAGTGAATGGACTTTCTGTGTGGTAGTTGTCCTCATTACCTGTGGGTGGAGATATTGCATTGATGGGAAATGAGCCATCTCACAGAACATATGATATGCCATACTGGGTCAGACCAAAAGTCCATCAAGCTCAGTATTCTGTTTCCAACAGTGGCCAGTCCAGGTCACAAGTACCTGCTATTTCCCAAAAGGTACATTGATTCCTTGCTGCTTATTCCTTGTCCCCTTTAATAATGCTTTATGGGCTTTTCCTCCAGGAACTTGTCCAAACCTCTTTTAAACCCATCATTGTTTATTGTCTCTGCAGGTCATCCTGAGAAAAGACATTCAAAAGGCATTTATATGGTTAACATCCAGTTAACCGTGTAAATGCCTGCTAACCAGATATTCGACGGCACATATATGGGTAGTGCCATCAAATATTCCCGACTATGTCCCCTATGCACCCTGATGCTAGCCGGCTAGCATTGGGACATAATGGGGCATTCAGGGGCAGAGCGTAGGCAGGGAATGATGCTAACTGTGCAACACTGAGGTAACCATGCATCATCCAATACTGATGCTGCACAATTAGCCTTGGTGGCTTCCAGGCAGCACAGACAGACCTGGATATTCACTTCCATTGCTGCGGAAGTGAATATTCGGGGTTTTGGGGTGGGCAGGCAGGGCTAAGTGCTACAGTGCTTAGCCCTGTCCAGTTGAATATGGGGTCCAATATGCTTTGTGGTTTTCTGAGAAATGGCCTGAGAAACTGAGTTGCAGAATGAGGTGGCTAACTGACATGCTGGCAGTGGTGCCAAGAGAGAACTGGAAACATCCTACATAAGAACATAAGATATGCCATGCTGGGTCAGACCAAGGTCCATCAAGTCCAGTATCCTGTTTCCAACAGTGGCCAGTCTAAGTCACAAGTATCTAGCAGTTTCCCCAAAGGACACAGGTTCCACAATGCTTGTATTGTGGCAAGCAGTGCATTTCCTGGGTCCCCTTAATGGTTTATGGACCTTTCCTTCAGGAACTTGTCCAAACCTCTTTTAAACCCAGCTACATTCACAGCTTTTACTACATCCTCCGGTAACGAATTCCACAGTTTGATTACACATTGAGTGAAAGAATATTTTCTCGTATTAGTCTTAAATAGGTTACACTGTAGCTTCATTGCATGTCCCCTAGTGTTTCTATATTTTGATGGCGTAAACAATTGATCTACTCCATTCCACTCCATTCATTAATTTATAGACCTCTACCATATCTCCTCTCAGCCTTCTCTTTTCCAGGTTTACCATTTTGGTGGCTCCTCTCTTTCTTTTCTAATAACGCTATATCCTTTTTAAGACACAGCGACCAGAATTGCACACAATATTCAAGGTGTGATCGCACCATGGAATGATAAAGAGGCATTATAACATTCTTTGTTTTATTCTCCATTCTTTTACTTATGATTCCTAGCATTCTATTTGCTTTCTTGGCCGCCACTGCATACTGAGTGGAGGGTTTCAATGTGTTATCCACGATGATGACTACATTTTTTTCCTGGGTGGTGGTTCCTAATATGGAACCTTGCATCATGTAACCATAGTTTGGGTTGCATTTCTCCTCATTAAATTTCATCTGCCATTTGAACATCCAGTCTTCCAATTTATCAAGGTTTTCTTGCAATTTTTCACAATCCTCTTGGATTTTAACAACTTTGAATAATGTTGTACCATCTGCAAATTTGATTACCTCACTAGTTATCCCCATTTTCAGGTCATTTACGAATATGTTAAAAAGCAGCGGACTCAGCACAGATCCATGGGATACCCCACTATTCACCTTTCTCCATTGGGAAAATTGGCCAAAAAAGTGAGAGCTGCAATGATCTTGCAGTGTATTTATATGGCATTTCCTCTCTGTTGGCTGACTGCAGCCAAGGATCTACTGTAAATGCTGGCAGAGTAGAAAATTGTCTTTTTGTCAGATCTGAAATGCTTTTATGCGCAGTTCCTCTGAGAGGTTCAAAAACTGGAGCCTGGACCTATAAATCAATGCATCCTCCTCATGTTTTTTTCTCTGTGGCCTAGGTTTGCTGTGAGCCAGTGCCCATTAAACCACTAATTTATGGCACTCATTTTCACAGAGTGCCATAAATTAGTGGTTTAATGGGCACAAGTACACAAGTACTTTCACAAGTACAATAAGATCCCCTAGTTAGACACAGAGACACAGAAATCTAATAGCCACAAAAAGACACCAAGACAAACAGACATAAAGCACCATTTTACATAAGCATGTTGAGGTCAGACTTGAGACATGGAGATTAAGATGTGCTTAATTCCTGAAGTATTTTACAAAAGGCTCTGCTGTAAATGGAGCCTTTTGTAAAATAGACATGAGAACGTGCAGGAGTGCATATGGATTTACTGCCATGTACAGTCTTAGCAGCCATTTTACAAATCTACATGTGAGAAAACTGACTGTAGTCAAATACAGCAGTTTCTATGTACAAGTGACACACCTCCATATTTAGCTGGGTCATTTTTCAAACCTATAAGTGCCACTAATTAAGTACCAAGCCTATATTTTGCATTAGTTTTGATTTTGAAAGAGGAAATAAACAGTGGGGGATTAAGACTATATTCCCTTAATCTCTCATGTAAAGCCCTGGCCAAAACAAGGATTTTAAAAAATTTATTCATGCCTCACAGCAAGTGTAAATTCTGATGTGTAAACTGTGGGTCAAATGCATGGAATCCATTTGTAAAAAAAAAAAATACAAGTGTAGATTTTTGGCCCGCCCAGGCTATACTCAGAGCTTGCCCCCTTAGAATTTCTGTGGTGTAGATCTTCACCTATAAATAGCGGCTTTCTCAAATTATTATACACATGTAGTCCAATTTCCATGTTTAAATACTACTATTTACAGGTGCAGATGCTTCTAAAATCATCCCCAAAGAAACGCAGAGCAAGAGCAGGCAGAGAAAGAGAGAAGAGAGAAGAAAGAGAGAGAGAGAGTGAGAAAAAGCAAAGGGGAGAGGAAGAAGGGTTGATTAAGGACTGTAAAATATAAAGCGAAAGATCGGATGGAGGGCAATACACCTACCACAAGCATATTTCCTACAACAAGCTTCTTTCCAAACATCAGGTCATAAAAGACAAGTATGCGGAGGTTTTGCATATTTTATAGCAGATATAAGTGCTGGTATTTAATTTTGCTATTCCTTTAGAAATTGTGGCACACATGACACACAAAGAACTCTCCTCTTCAGTGGATGTCTAAAATCCTGAACTTCTCCATATATGTGTATACATGATGACATCTCTAAAATTACCACATACACATGTATGATATTTTGAACATGTAAATCCATTACTTGTACATGCAAGTGGCACTTCAGGTTTCTAAAATTGCCTCCCAGAGGATTAGTTATTTCAAGGGTAGCTTTAGCACTATAAGACTCCTAAAATATATCGCTAAAACTTGTCAATGAGGCACGGGTAACTTTTGTTCTCTTATTACCTATTTTTCCTCTTAAGGAAAATCATTTTCTTTCTTTCAAACTTAGTCTTCAGAGAGTCTAACCTTGAGTATTTTCAATTTTTACCTCTTCCCCCTCTTGCACAGTCCAATCAAGTATTCTAAGGACCACCTGTAGGTGCAGCTCTCTGGCTGCCAAATTACTAAAGAGATCCTAATCACAGGAAAGCAGACATGCACAGAAGTACCTATAAATATCCAATACTGTTGTCACCCTTGCAGTCTCAGCACCAGAACTGCTTGTGAGAAAACACTCCTAAGTGATAAGAGGTGCCTTCAAGCTTTTCACATGCATGTGCTGAGAGAGCTGCAAAGCTGAGCAGTTCTAAGATGGCAAGGAAAAAAGTCACTTGTGTATGTACGAAAGGCCTCATGGGCTTCCATTACAATATTAAAAACATTGGAATCCTGTTTTAATGACAAACTCAGTTTTGATCATGCCACTAGGTAGAAATAAAAGTTGTGATACCTTTATATTGGACTTGTTTAATATATTTGTAAATATATTTCTAGGATTATTTTCTCATCATGACGTCCATGCTAACTAGGCCTAGGATGGTGTCTGAAGTAAATAGTAGGTTGGATTACACTATCCATGTTTGTTTTGAAACTTGTAGAGTTCTATATCAGCGGTTCCCAAACTGTGGGTCGTGACCCCAAATGGGGTCGCAAAATCTACATTTGAGGTTGCAGCCACTGTCACCACCTATCTGCCGCTGATGTCCTCAATCTTCCTTCCAGTGCTATGAGCTGCAGCCCATCAAAACACAGTACAAGGTATTGCTCCCAACCATATAGCAGCTGCCAGTATCTGCAGTAGTAGTATAAATGAGAAGTGTGGGGACCTTGAGCATGTGGTTGTGCAGAAAACTCAGCCTTAACCATGTCCCACCCCTTTCTGGACATCCTGTTTCTGTGGGAGAGGGGAGGGCGGGACACAGCTGAGGCTGAGTTTTCTGCACAGTCATACGCTCAAGGTCCCCATGCTTTCTATTTGTACTACTACTGCAGATACTGGCTGCTGCTACAGGGCTGGGAGCAATACCTTGAGCTGTGTGGTGATCAGCTGCAGCGCTGGAGGGAGGTTGAGAGTACTGGACTGATGCAAGTCCAGGAGGAGGGGAGGGAGGGAAAAGCTGCATTCGGAGGTGCTGGACCGGAGACGAGGGGAAGGTTGGATGCTGAACTAGGGAAATACGAGATAGGGGAGTTGATGGACATGATGGTGAAGGGAATAGGTCAGATGACATGGGAGATGGTACTAGGGAGGAAAGACAGAAGAAATACTGGATACGGAGGGGGAGAAGACTTGGGAGACAGGAAATGGTGAATGTTGGAAGGGAATACTAGGGGAATGGAGACAATACAATAGGCACTCCTTGTGGCCTTGGGCAAGCCACTTAACTCTCCATTGCCCAATGCTTTGATTGAAGGATAAGGCTGGGAGGAAAGGAAAAAGGAGATTTTGAAAGACCTGGAATGTTCTTCCTCGAACACTTTTCCCTACCACCCTAGTTCCTCCCCCCCCCCTTCTTCTATCCTCCTCACTAATCCCTCCACTTGATATCCTAGCGACCCACAGTTACTTCTTATGTAAACAAATGATCCATATTACTGTAAATAATTTTATTGTAAATAGTTTATTAGTTCATTAGTTCCTTAGTTCTTATGTTACCATGTAGCCTGTTACCTTGTTCTATGTAAACAGTTGTACAATACTGTCAGTTACGTTCCATGTAAACCGTCTTGAATTGTAGAAAGACGGTATATAAAAACTGTTAAATAAATAAATAAATAAATGTATGTGGCTATATGTCTTCCAGCCACTATATTTGCTAACATTTATTTATTTAGATTTCTGAAGCATTTATAGAGGAGTGCCAAAGGTGAGCGAGGTAATCCAACAGTGGAGTCTGAAGCTATAGGAAGCCTATGATGCCAGTATAAGAAGGGATGGCCTAAGGGGGGTGCGAGGTCATATGCAGAGACTCATTGCGGTCCTCATTTGCATAAGGGCTCATTTGCATAAATATTTGCATAATATTAATGCCCGCTAAATTTTAGTAAGCATGCCTCTTAATGAGTGTCTGGATAAAGAAAGTCTACCAGATTTCTACATTACTATGGAGTGGAGGAGTAGCCTAGTGGTTGGGGCAAGGTACTTCAGGCCGGAAGGTCAGGCGTTCAAATCCCACTAGAGGACAGCAACCTTGGGCCGGAAGGACTGGGGTTTCTAGTCCCACAGGTGCTCCTTGTGGTCTTGGGCAAACCACTTAACCCTCCATAGCCCATGTTCCCTGTAAAATAGTTATCTCCAAGTTATAATACCCTGCTCAATGTAATTTCAGTTTGTTCAATGTAAACCGCACTGATGCAGAATAGCACAGTATATAAGAGAATTAAAATAAATAAATATTATCTTCCAGTGCCAACCGCCAAGCACATTAGGAGGTACTATAAACACTGCCCATTTAGAACCTATCTGTACAAAAATCTCCTCAAGGAGCCAAATTTCTAAAAAAAAAAAAAAACACAACCCCAAACTCAGCACAAAAGAAATGAATGGGCATAAGACGTCTTATGCCCATGCATTTAGAACCTATAGCAAACCTATCGTATCATAACAGCATTACTAGGACTCATAATGCACCAAACCCTACCTATTAAAAAGGCAACACTGCGAAAAAGATGGCCGTGTGAATCGCTTTTCCCGCGGACCCGAGCTGATTTGGCACTCCACCATTCAGTATACAGACTGCTAACCCAACATATTGGCTAACTGATGAAAGGTGACATGTCCTGTTCTAAGCAAACACGCCTAGACTTCGCTGGAGGGACGAGCTCTGGCTCAAAGAGAGCGAAACCAGATCCCCCATCTCCCCTCAAGATGGCGGCGCAGAAAGAACACTCAGAGGGTCTCCAGGAAGTGCTGAGCGAAATCAGATCGGTGCGGCGCTTGTTGAGAATAATGCAGAAACATTAACAGCGGTACAAGTGGATCTGAAAGAGGTACGAAGTGCATTGGAGACTTTAAATTTTCGCATGGATAAATTGGAAGAAAGGGTGACTAGACAGGAGAATTGTGTTAAAGAGGTGAAGCAGGCCTCTAAACGCATGGAGAAATTGAAGCGGCTTGTTGAGGATATGAACAACAGGTCGAGAAGAAACAACATACGCATAGTTGGTCTGCCTGAAGGTGTTGAAGGGAATGATCCAGTAATGTTTCTGGAGGGCCTGATACCTCGTCTTCTTAAGCTTGACTTTCAGAAGCCGTTCGAGATCGAAAGAGCGCACAGAATTCCATCTCAGCGAGGAACGCGCGACGGGAAACACAGGCCTATGATCTTGTGCGTATTGCGCCATCAACAAGTGCGTCGGATTATGGCAGCGGCTAGGGCCTCAACGCAGTTACAATTGGAGGGGCAAAGATTATTTTTTTACCTGGATTACAGCAAGAGCACAGCTGAGAGGAGGAAACAATTCTTGCTACTGCGTCCTAGGCTGCAAAAACTGCAGGCCCGCTATGGCCTATTTTATCCGGCGTGTTTGAAGGTCACACTGCACAATTCTACGAGGACTTTTGAAGACCCAGTTACCTTGGAGAAGTATATTGAGGATCAAGAGTGCCTGCAAATGTCTTGACTTTTCAATTTTTTCATGTATTAGCGGGCAGGAGGTCATAACTGGAAGGCTGGGTATATCAGATACAGCTGGTATATGGACCCAGTCTTCTGGTTAGCCCGTGGTTACATTTTGTGCAACTGTGGTTGTACATTTGATGACAGTTGTCTTGTATGAGTTAGCAGATATGCTAATAGTTTTGGGTGGAGTGGGTATAATGTATAATGTTTGGTAAGATGGTGGTACCATTCATTGCATGTTATGTATTACTGTAATGCTCGGGCCCGGCGGGGGCCATAAGTTCCGTACTGTCTCACCTGGGGGAAGGTGGGTGCCCCTTTCGGGGTGGGAGATGGCTCTTTACTGATTGGGTTCGCTCATTGGGCTTTGTTGGTTTGGTAATCATGGATCTGGCAGGTTTTAGGAATGTTAGCAACGGCCGTAATGGCGACTAGTTCTAAGGGGTTTAAATTGATGTCCCTTAATGTTAAAGGGATACAAAACCCTATTAAACATAAGAAGATCTTGTGTTATGCTAAAAAGCAGCGAGTGGATATTTTATTGCTACAAGAAACGCACTTGAATACTTTGGAATCAAGGAAGCTGGGTGGTGGATATTATGAGCTGGTTAGTCATGCCCCGGCAGCTCACAAGAAAAATGGGGTAGCTATCTTAGCCTGAAGGGCGTTAGGTGCATTGGCAGAGGCAACTAGCAATGACATTGATGGTAGGTGGGCTATGACAAGGTTGTTTATTAATGGGTCGAGACTGGTGATATTCAATGTGTATGCTCCAAATAAAGACGATCCTGTTTTTTTTCAATCATTGATAGTGAAGGTGCAAGGAGAAGCACAGTGACCCTTAGTAATAGGAGGAGATTTTAATATGACATTGGACCCCATTTTGGACCGTTGTCCATGTAAAAAAGAAGCCCATTCTCGGGCTAATGTTGCACTTAAGGCAGGAATAGGGTCCTTGGGGTTGGTGGATATTTGGAGGCTGCTACATCCCACTGAAAAGGATTTTACTTTTTTTTCGCCCCCCCATAACTCACAGTCTCGTATTGATTACTTTTTAATTTCCAAAACTTTGGTGTCTGAAACGACCTATGCTGATATCAAAGCCCGTCACATCTCAGATCATGCAGATATTACTTTGGGGCTCCAATCGCTGGAGGGTGAGGCACGTTCAGACACGTGGGCTTTTAGAAGATCTTTTTTGGCAGAGACGGAATTCCAGGACATTTTCAAGAAGGCTCTGGCTGAGTATTTCAAGAATAATGTCCCATCGGATACCGCGGGTTGGGCATGGTGGGAGGCATGTAAAGCGACATTGAGAGCTGTGATCACGAGTTATTCTATCAAGGAGGCTAAATTGAAGGCAGCACAACTTAAGTTGTTAGAAGAACAAATTAAAGCGGAGGAACGGCTTTGGACCAAAACTGCAGAGAAATGTATCCTGGGGAGATTGCAAAGGTTGCGGGGACAGTATAATTCTATTCTAAGTGCGGAGGTAGAGCATGTTATGCGTTCGCAACAATCTTGTTATTATATAGAGCAAAATAGGGCAAGTAAATTATTGGCTTCTACTTTAAAAGGCAAGCGTAACAGAACTCATATAACTAACATAGTTGATGACAATCGGGCCAATCTTAAAAAGAATGAGCAAATCTTAGAGGCCTTTTCAAAATTCTATGCCAAGTTGTACGATTCTGAAATATTGGCTTCTAGTCTGCAAACTGAAGGGTTTTTGAGCCAACTAGAGCACCCACTTTTAACAGCAGACCAGATTAAGGAACTGGAAGAACCTTTAGGGGAGGATGAGATTAAACAGGCCATCCGCTCCTTAGCATCGGGAAAAGCTGCAGGGCCAGACGGCATTCCTAACGAATTTTATAAAACCTTTCTCCAGGATCTTACCCCCCGGCTCTTGCAATATTTTCACTTGTTGCAGAGGCCTCAGGTGGATACTGGACGTCTATCGGATGCTACGATTGTGGTTCTTGAGAAACTGGGCAGGGATCCTACGCTGGTAGGCAATTATCGCCCCATATCGCTTTTGAACGTGAACTATAAGATATATGCAACAGTGCTAGTGCGCTGTATGGCGCAGGTTTTGCCAGGGCTGATACATGCGGACCAGTGTGGGTTTATCCCGGGCCGCTCAACAGCAGATAACGCCCGATTTCTTTGCAATTTGATTCTTAAAGCCAATACTCTAGATTTACCGATAGTGGGTTTAGCCTTAGATGCCAAAAAGGCATTCAATAGGTTGAAATGGCCTTTTTTGTTTAATGTTTTGGAATGGTTTGGCTTTGGCCCATCCTTTATACATATGTTGCAAGTTCTTTATGCTAAGCCAACTGCTCGTATTTTAGCAAATGGGTTGCTCTCCCCTTCCTTTACATTATGCAGGGGCACACGACAGGGGTGTCCCCTCTCCCCCCTCCTTTTTAATTTAGCATTGGAGCCCCTGAACTTGGCCATCAGGCAACCTCCGGTTATCAAGGGGATTGAGGTTGGTGATATTCAGATTAAACTTTCAGCTTATGCTGACGACCTACTGTTTTTTACCCAACCCTCATCAGTAGATGCAATTTTAAACCTGATAGAGAAGTACTCGTCCATTTCTGGCTATAAAATAAATTGGGGTAAATCGATAACCTTCCTTTTAAATAGTTTTTGTACGGCGGCGTTGATGGCAGTATTTCCTTTTCAGTGGGAGACAGAACCTATTAAATATCTTGGTGTCCGATATTGTGCTTCTATTGAGAAAATATTGCAAGTTAATTGTAGGATCTTAACAGAAACAGTACGGAATTTGATTTTAAACTGGTCGCCTCTGCATCTCACGTGGTGGGGCAGGTTGGAGACTATAAAAATGACAATTACCCCTAAAATAAATTATATTCTAGGTATGCTCCCTTTAGTTTTGCCCCCAGCAGTCTATAAAGCCTTAGAAAGACTAGTGTTAAATTTTTTGTGGGCAGGGAAGTGCCCAAGGATTGCGGCCTATAAGTTGAAGCTTGCTAGAGATGATGGGGGGGGGGGGTATTATTTCCTGATTTTTATCATTATCATCTGGCTTCTATTTTGCGGCAAGGTGCTTTATGGTTAGCCTATGAGGATCTGCAGCAAAGGCCTATGTGGTTAGAGGTTGAAGCTAGGTTGGTTTCTCCATGCCCTTTGCAAGGGCTTCTTGGATCTAGGACTACTGATCCTTGGGGTGTCCTTCAGATAGTTAGGGCTACACAAGAAGCTTACCTTACTGTGGCCACATGGGTGGTGAAAGATAACCCTCCTTCCAAAGCCACACCGCTATGGCTGAATCCCTTATTTAAGATAAGAAATATTAGTATTGACTGGAGAAAGTGGCAGGATTGTGGAATCTGGGTCCTTGGGCAATTGCTTGTGGGTGACCAATGGAAGGACTATGCCGATTTGCGTAAAGAATTTTTATTGCTGAGGGTGTGTTTTTTCCAGTGGCTCCAAATAAAGCACTGTGTGAAATCAGTCATTGCTGACCTTGCTAACTTGCCAGATTCTGGTTATCTCACTGGAATACTTAGTAGTATTGCTGCTCAGCCAAAAGCAATTTTGGCGCTATGTGTTTTTTTTAGAAGCTGCTCCTCATGTCCATTGGTAGGCCTTGTCAAGGTCTGGGAAAGAGATGTGGGCGCTATGATACCTGCCGAGGAGTGGAGGATGCTCTGGCGAGGTATAACCAGAGTTTCCAGGTCGGCAGCGCTTACGCAATCTCTTTTCTTTTTTCTGCACCGTGCTCACATAACTCCAATTAAATTATCCAAATGGGATAAACAGTCAAATGGCCGGTGTTGGACGTGTGGTAAGCAGGCTAGTACTCTATGCCACATGATCCTGGAGTGCCCTGGGGTACAAGGGTTTTGGCCACCTGTATGGAATAGAATTCAGTTGATTTTGAAATTTTCTGCCCCTCTGTCATGGAATATTGTATGTTTACGGTCTGCAGCGTATATCCCGCTGTTGCACAAAGACAAACGTTGTTTGTTTAACTATATGATGGCAATAGCCTTAAAACTCATTTTTGAAAACTGGAAGTCCACCTACATTTTGGACTGGCACATCTGGTGGAATAAGTTATGCCTATGTGCTAACCTGGAGAAAACCTATAATAAGGTACATTGCAGCGGGAATATACTGAAAAATGTATCGAAATGGAAGTTGCTAGAAGAGTATGTTGCCAGGTAGTTATTGTAATTTGGGGAAGCCTTACATGAAGTGATATAAGGCATCCTGTTATTGCCCTTGGTAAGGAGACGGGGGGGGGGGGGGCGGGGGGAGGTCTAGTTTGGTGTGGTCTTTTTTGTTTTTTCTTTTGTTACTGTAAAATGAGTGTACTTAGAAGTTGTGTTAAGGTTATGTATGGAAACTTAAAAAAAAAAAGAAAAAAAAAAAAGGCAACACTGCAAATATTAAATGAATATGTAGAATCTGATGAGGATAATGTAGAATCTGATGAGGATAAAGCAGAATTGCTTAACAAATATTTCTGTTCTGTGTTCACAGATGAAGAACCAGGAGCAGGACCTCAAAAAACACCCACAAACAAGAACAGAAGCAAAGGACATCTTGAACAATTTTCAGAAGACTGTGTTCATGAGAAACTAGCTGAACTTAAAGTAGACAAAGTGATGGGACTGGAGGGGATACACCCTAGAATACTGAGGGAACTTGGGGACGTTCTAGCAGATCCACTGACTGACCTTTTCAATGCCTCATTGGAGTCGGGAGTGGTGGCAAAGGACTGGAGAGAGGCTCATGTGATGCCTTTACACAAAAGTGGAAGTAAGGATGTGGTTGAAAACTACAGGCCGGTTAGTTTAACTTTGGTGGTGAGTAAATTATTGTAAATGCTGCTGAAAGAGAAAATAGTGAGGTTTCTGGAGTCCAGCGGATTACAGGATCCGCGGCAGCATGGATTCACCATAGTCAGGTCTTGTCAGACAAATCTGATTGATTTCTTTGACTGGGTGACCAGGGAGTTGGACCGAAGGAGAGCCCTAGATGTGGTGTATTTAGATTTCAGTAAAGCCTTTGACACTGTTCCTCACAGGCGACTTATAAACAAACTGAGCACCCTAAGGATGGACCCTAAAGTTACTGCTTGGGTTAGAAATTGGTTGGGTGGGAGACGACAAAGAGTACAGGTAAATGGAGCTCACTCTGAGGAGAAGGATGTTACCAGTGGTGTGCCCCAGGGATCTGTCCTTGGTTCGATTCTTTTTAACATCTTTGTTAGTGATATAGCAGAAGGGCTGTCGGGTATGGTTTGTCTCTTTGTGGATGATACCAAAATCTGCAATAGAGTAGACATCCAGGAAGGTGTAGATAAAATGAGGAGGGATCTAGCTAAGCTTGAAGAATGATCTAGAGTTTGGCAGCTGGGATTTAATGTTAAAAAATGTAAGGTCATGCATTTGGGCTGCAGCAATCCAAGGGAGCAATATAGTATAGGGGGTGAAATACTTTTGTCCACTAAAGAAGAGCGGGACCTAGGCGTGGTTGTGTCTGATGATCTTAAAGTAGCTAAACAGGTAGAAAAGGCAATGGCAAAAGCTAAAAGGATGCTTGGATGCATACGGAGAGGAATGGCTAGCAGAAAAAAGGAGGTGACAGTTCCTCTGTATAAGTCTTTGGTGTGACCTCATTTGAAGTATAGTGTGCAATTCTGGAGACCGCACCTTCAAAAGGATATAAACAGGATGGAGTCAGTACAGAGCATGGCTACCAAAATGGTTTGTGGTCTTCATTATAAAGCATACGAGGACAGACTTAAGGATCTTAATATGTACACCTTAGATGAAAGGCGGGATAGAGGTGATATGATTAAGATGTTTAAATACCTCTGTGGGATGGGGGGAGGCAAGATGGCGGCAACGTTTAGATACTGATGAGCAGACTCCTCGGCGGTGTCTTGTTTCGGCACAGTTAGCAGCTTGGTGATGGGAAGGAGGAAACGCAAGCTGGCTTACCTACCCTCGGGTGAAGCCACATTCAATTCAGACGGCCAAAGGACATTGTCAATCTGTGCTTTTACAGCGTCGGGAGCAGGAGTGACATCTTCGGCAGGTTCTGCTTTCTTGACGTACCTGAACACATCAGGGGTTGTACTATCCTCTGAGCAGCGGGCCCCTCCGCCATGCCCCAGAAGTGCAGTGGCAGACTGTGGAGCACTTCCTTCCATGAAAGCTAGTACATCAGTGTAGGGAGGTATAGAGGGCTCTGGTCTTGTTTTTGCTCCTCCGTGTGGTGTCCCTGGAGAAGTTGGAATGTCTGTGGATTGCTCTTTGGTTGAAGGCAGTCCTGCCCAGGAGATGATTAACCCGTTGGTTACTTCAGGTGCTGGCGTTTTGGTGAGGCCTCAAAAATTAACTTTGGAGGTGCTGTGGGAAGCTATATCATCTATGAATTCTTCTCTTGGTACAATTGCTGCTTGTGTAACTACTGAAACTAATTCCTTTCGTGAAGAAATTCAGGAGGTTTCAAGAAAGCAAAAGGATCAGGAGGGGATGTTGGCCTGGTTAAATGGAGACCTAGAGCAACTTAAGGGTCTCCATTGTGCCCATATTAAAGATCGGAGTGTATCGGTTAGGAGAATAGAACATCTGGAGAATCAAGTCCGGAAGAACAATTTAAGACTGATTAATTTTCCTAAATCCCCATTGCAGTCACCCTTAGGTACTTCCAGGAGGTTTTAAAACTCTCCAGGGAGGACCTGCCTCCATTAACTAGGGCTCAATAATTTAGCCTTGGAATCTGATAAAGGTTTAATTTTGAGATCATATTTTAGAAATTTCAGTGAGCAGTTTATGGGCTGTCATATCCGTATTTTTCCTGACCTTGCTAGAGATACCCAACTGAGGAGGAAAGAGTTCCTGGGGCTTAAGCCTAGGGTGCTTGCCCTTGGTGGGACATTTTTGTTGAAGTTTCCTGTTAGATGTCATGTTTCCTATAAAGAAAAATTGTATTTGTTTTTTGAGCCCCGTCAGCTGCTGGAATTTCTGATTGCTAGAGAGGAATCTGTCGTTGTTGTTACTTCCCATACGGCTGACGCATAAGTCTTCGCATTGCCATGTTTAATTTTATTTCTTTACTATGGTAATTATGTATTTTTACTGTAGCCTCTCCTTCTTTTCCTTTTACTTGTGGGCTAATTTTTGACAAATGATTTATATTTCCTTTGTGTTTACTTTGTGAATTGTTTTTCTTATTGTCTATTTGCTTTCATTCAGTTTCCTGAATGTATGACTAAATTCAATAAACATTTAAAATAAAATAAATACTTCTGTGGCATAAATGTACAGGGGGAGAGCCTCTTTCAATTGAAAGCAAGTTCTGCTACGAGGGGACAAGGGATGAGGGTGAAGGGGACAGATTCAGGAGTGATATGCGGAAATATTTCTTTATGGAAAGAGTGGTGGATCCGTGGTGCAAAGATGTTAGCAATGCACATTTCCCAGAGCTGACATATTCCAGTTAATACATGTTTCCACCTTTTGTTGTTTGGGCATTTTATTTTTCAGTTGCAATTGCTCCGGTCACTTTATTCTGGTTTCTTCATGTCTTCAGCTAACTTTCAATTGTTTGCTGTCTATTTGTCCTTTCTTCTCTCTTCTAGTTTTTTTTTCCATTCTCTCTCTACATCTGCTCTAACTTACTGATCTTCCCTTTTGCTCTTTCCTCCATTTCTGTCTTTGGGTTTTTTTTTCATCCACTCAAATTTCACCCTTCCATCTGCAATCTCCCAAAATCCAGCCATTCATAGATTTTTTTCTGTCCCAAAATATCTTTCCCCCTCTCCATCCTCACTCCCCCAGCGCCATCCCCTTCTAGTCCACCCCGCACATCAGCTCCCATCAGGTTCCAGCCCCACCCAGCATCCGCTCCCTTCTAGTCCCATTCTCCCATCCCCCAGCATCAGCCCATTTCCAGTCCTAGAACCCCCATCAGCCCATTTCCAATCCTAGCCACCCTTCAGTCATTTTCAGCCCTATCCCAGCCCACCTATCAGCCCATTTCCAATCCAAGCTCCCCCATCAGTCCATTTTCATTCCAAGCCCCACCATCAGCCATTCCAGTCCTATCTTAGCACCCCATACGTAAATTTCCAGTTCAAGCTCCACCCATCAGCCCATTTAATAAGAACATAAGAACAGAAAATATGCCATACTGGGTCAGACCAAGGTCCATCAAGCCCAGTATCCTGTTTCTAAAAGTGGCCAATCTAGGTCACAAGTACCTAGCAGTTTCCTCAAAAGACACAGGTTCCACAATGCTTGCATTGGGGCAAGCAGTGGATATTCTGGATCCACTTTAATAATGGTTTATGGACCTTTCCTCCAGGAACTTGTCCAAACCTTTTTTTAAACCCAGCTATACTAACAGCCTCAGGTAACAAATTCCAGAGTTTGATTACACGTTGAGTGAGAAAATATTTTCTTTTATTAGTCTTAAATAGTTTACCCTGTAGCTTCATTGCATGTCCCCTAGTCTTTCTATATGTTGATGATGTAAACAATCGATCTACGTTTACCCATTCCACTCCATTCATTAATTTATTGGCCTCTATCATATCTCCCCTCAGCCGTCTCTTTTTAAGGTTGAAGAGCCCTAACCTTTTTAGCCTCTCTTCATAGGGGTATCCTTCCATTCCCTTTACCATTTTGGTGGCTCTTCTCTGTACCTTTTCTAATAACGCTATATCCTTTTTAAGATACAGCGAACAGAACTGCACACAATATTCAAGGTGTGGTTGCACTATGGAACAATACAGAGGCATTATAATATCCTTTGTTTTATTCTCCATTCATTTCCTTATGCTACCTAGCATTCTATTTGCTCTCTTGGCCGCTGCTGCAAGGGTTTTTACACATTATCCACGATGACCGCTATATATTTCTCCTAGGTGGTGGTTCCTAATGTAGAACCTTGCACTGTGTAAGCATAGGGTTTTTCTTAGGTTCATAACTTTGCACTTGTCCACATTAAATTTCATCTGCCATTTGGATGCCCACTCTTCCAATTTATCAAGATCCTTTTTCCTCCGGTTTCCCTGTAAGTGCTTGATTACTTTACAAGGGATAGACTATGTTTTTACTGATCCATTGCAATTAGAAACACTCTTGATGTCTGCCCAGATCTGAGACAAATTATATTTATATTAATTATAGTATTGTATTTTCTGTATTTAAGGTTGGGAGATGTAGCCTTCTAATTATTGCCCTTTTGTTTCCCGCTGCTGTTTTCTTCATGTGGGCTGTGTAGCGGTATTAGATGAGTTTAATTTTGTTTTGTTTTTTTTCCTTTTTTCTTTTTCTTTGGACTGCTTATTTTCCTTATGTTTTGTATTTCCAATACATTAAATAAATTTAAAAAAAAAAGATCCTCTTGCAATTTTCCACAATCCTCATGGGTTTTAACAACTTTAAATAATTTTGTGTCATCTGCAAATTTGATAACCTCACTTGTTATTCTAATTTCCAGGTCATTTATGAATTTATTTATTTATTTATTTAACATTTCTTATATATTGCGCTATTTGTTATCAGTGCGGTTTACATTGTAACAATAAAACACATTGGTCAGATAATTTGACTTTCGTTTACAGATAACAGGGAAATAACTTGGAGTTAAACAAGGGGAAACTATATACAATCTTGGTAACTATATGTTGGTACATAAGTCGGTTCTAAGCAGTCATATAGGATAGGTATGGGGTTGTGAGGGCAAGGGGTGGGAAGGGGGAGGGATTTCCAGAGGCTTAAAATGTGTAGTAAAGAGGTGGTGTTTAAGGGCTTTTCTAAACTGTCTCAGGTCTCTAATTGCTCTGATGCAGGGAGGGAGTTTGTTCCAGCATCTGGGGGCAAAATTGACAAAAGCTCTGTTGATGGTTGACTGGTTTGTCTTTATGGAATCACTTGGTATGATTAGCATGTCTACTGAGAGAGATCTTCTTGGCCGGTTGTTCTCAGTATGTGTGATCAGATCCGAGATGGCTGCAGGAGATAAGTTGTTGAAGGCCTTGAAGGTAATGAGGAGGGCCTTATATAGGATTCTACAGTTTATTGGAAGCCAATGAAGTTCTTTTAGAATGGGGGAGATGTGTTCGCTCCTTGCGGCTCAGCAGAGGACACGGGCTGCTGCATTCATGGCTAGCTGTAGGGGGTTGATGGTGATCTTTGGAAGGTCATGCAGTATTATGTTAGCATAGTCGAAGTGTGGAGTGACTATCGCTTGGAAGATAGTGCGGAAGTCATCAGGTTCCAGCATAGGTCTCAAGTGCCGCAGGGTTTTAATCTTGAAGTAGATTGTTTTTACGGTGCGTCTTATATGCTCCTTGAAGTCCAAATGTTGATCCAATATCACTCTCAGATAGCGAATGTTGGGTTTGACCGGAAGTTCAGCATCTCTGACTTTTAGGGTAGGAGGAGGAGAGAAGCATTTATTTCTTGTGATTACTAGGACTTCCGTCTTTTTGAAGTTGATACGGAGGTTTTGAGTAAGTAACCAATCTGTTATTGCATTAAAACAGTTGATTAACACTGTGTAGTCTGGGCATGCAACACTTATGGGTGAGAATAACAGCACATCGTCTGCATACATGAGTCAGGATATGCCGAAGGAATGAGCGATGTCGCAAATTGGCTGCATATAGATATTGAACAGAAGTGCAGACAGGGAGGAGCCTTGGGGCACACCTTGAGACTGCTGGAAAGGATCAGATGTAGCATTACCAATGCGTACTTGTTGCCGTCTGCCTTCCAGGTAGGATTTGCACCTGTCCCATGCTCGATCGTGGATTCCCTTTTCTTGAAGGCGTCTCAGGAGCTGCGTGTGATCTACGGAGTCAAACGCAGCCGCTATATCCAGAAAGATTAATGCGAAGCCCTTCTTTTTATTATCAATGCCACTGATAAGTGTGTTAATTAGAGTTGTTAGTAGCATTTCCACTCCGTGGGCCTCCCTGAATCCATGTTGACAGGGATCTAATGGGGAAGAGGAGTCTATATGCTGTTGAATCTGTCTCTGGGTTAGCTTCTCGAGAATTTTAGCTAGTAGTGGGATACTAGAAATTGGTCTGTGGGGGGCGGAGCCTGATGTCCAGCGGGATGGTCGCATAACGCTGAGGCTCCCGAGAGGCCTACTCAGAATCCTGAATTAACACCGTACATACTTGGAACTTCTACTCTGATCTTGCCGGGGCACATTGGTGAGATGGCGGGGACCAAACCCACGCGCCTGGAATTTGGATCTCCAGCGGCTTCTCACGGCAAACGTTCCAAAACTGAACCTCCGTCCCCGCAGAAGGGGCTGGCCTTGCGCGAGGGCCCCGAAATGCAGCAGGAAATCCTCGCAGAGATTAGAGGGGTCAAAAACCTCGTGCAGTCAAACGGTGAAGCACTCCGAGCGCTGCGGGAAGATTTTGGTGTGCTGCAAAGCAAGCTAGAAGGGCTTTCTTCGCGTCAGGACAAAATGGAGAGCATATTGGACTCCCATGCTGCCCGGTTGTCCAAACTCGACAAAGTTGAACGTCAGGTGCGGGCCTTGCAGAAAGAAGTGGAAGATGGCAATAATAGAGCGCGCCGCAACAACATACGACTCGTGGGCATACCGGAGGGAGCGGAATCGGGAGACATGAAAGAGTTTTTATGCAAAATCCTCCCTTCCCTGCTCCAAATCACCTTTACCAAAGATTTGGAGATCGATCGCGCTCATCGTGTACCCACAAGCATAACGCTCAACAGGAAGACCCCGCGGCCTATCATTTTTTGACTTTTGAGATATCAACATGTTGAGCAAATTCTAAGTGCCTCTCGGGCAAAGGGCCATATGGAGTTTGAGAGCCACAAGATCTCCTTCTATCCCGACTTGGCTAAACCCACGGTCGACCGCCGAAAGCGCTTTCTGGAATTCCGGCCGAGGCTTCAACAACTACAAGCACGCTATGGCCTGATGTACCCGGCCAAGCTCCGAGTCACGCTTCACAATCAGACAAGAACATTTGAGGACCCTGATCTACTAGCGGAGTTTTTGGATTCCAAAGAAGCCGACTTGATGCGCTGACTTCCAGAATATTCCTGCAAGTATTCTCATATCCGCTGTACCTGCCATATTGGATCTGCCGCAGCCCAGCAAAGAGTCTGGCGAGGGCAGTTTGTTGCCTTACTTTTGATGATATCTGTGACCCGACTCCATCTACCCACAGTAGCCTCGATGAGTATCAGAGACAGTGTTAATTATGGACTCTGGTGTTTCTTTTCTTTTTTTTCATGTCTTTCTATTTCCTCTCTAGGGCCTCCTCCCGCAGACATATGGTCGCCATATTCTTTGGGGGTTTTGCTTCTTCTCTAAGATACTTTGGTACATACTTTTCAATATGGGGTGTATTAGCCAGAATACTCGGTGATTATGTCATTGTTGCACAGATTCTGATTATGTTGTATGTTTTCAAGCGCCCTTACCTAAAATGTCTATTACCGATTGATGGCACCATGTAAGATTTTCTCATTGAACGTAAAAGGAATCAATAATCCGATAAAACGGAAGAAAATCCTAAGCTACCTAAGTCAGGAAGCTGCGGATCTGATTTTTCTCCAAGAAACGCATTTAAATTCGAAGGAAACTCTTAAACTCAATATTAAACCTTACATGGTGGCCGCCTATTCCCCAGCCGTTTCTAAGAAATGTGGGGTTGCCATACTGGTTAGGAAATCTTTGCATGCTACTATTATTGCGACTAGCTCAGATACAGAAGGTAGATGGTCCAGAGTTCACCTCAAGATAGGTAGCCTTGAAGTTACATGTATATGCCTTTACGCTCCTAATGTGGATGACCCTGCCTTTTTTGCTACCATTGCTCAGGTTGCGCAGGCCTCTGCTACTACTTCATTGATAATTGGGGGGGATTTCAATCTAGTCCTTGATCCCCTGATTGACAAACAGCCGCCTAGGACAAGCGGTCCCCCCAAGAGTCACACCACGCTTACCTCCCTGATCAAAGATCTTGCTTTAGTTGATCTATGGAGGTTACTACACCCCAATGAGCTTGACTTCACCTTCTTCTCCTCCCCTCATAAATCTCAGTCTCGCATAGACTTCTTTCTAATCTCAAAACTGTTAGTTCCTCAGGTGGACACTGCAAAGATTCACTCCCAACATATTTCAGATCATGCTGCCATTTCCTTTCAATTACACACTACTGCACCCCAAGGGAATTCGGGGGCCTGGTTCTTTGATAGAGCCCTGTTAACTCAGCCAGAGTTCCAGTTAGAAATTCGAGCAGCCATACAGGATTACTTCCATTTTAATCTACCCCAGGATACTGCGAATTGGGCTTGGTGGGAGGGCTTCAAAGCGGCCATTCGAGCAACGATCACTAGCTATCAAATCCGCCTGCGGAAACAACGCAAACAGCAGCTACTCATACTAGACCAACAAATAAAAGCAGGCGAACGAGTTCTAACTTCACGTACTGATCCATGCGTATTAATTCGATTACAGCGTCTCCGTTTTCAATATAATTCAATCCTCTCAACTGCAGCTTCTAAGAGTATTGAGCTTCAGCGAGGGACATATTATCGTGAAAATAACCGAGCCGGTCGACTCTTAGCCAACGCCTTGAAAGGTCAAAAAGAAGCCAAACGCGTAGCGGCCCTTCGAGCTCCACAGGGAGGGGGCATAGTGACCACAGACTCCGACATTGTAGAGCTCTTTCGGGATTTCTATACCCGCCTATATCAATCTGAATGTGAGTTCTCGTCAGAGACATTCGAGCGATTGCTTTCTGGCATTCAGCGGCCGACCCTCTCTGAAGATGATAGGGATGCGATGGATGAACCCTTCTCTACTTCAGAGATCCAATCTGCCCTAAAACGAACAGCCTCGGGCTGTGCCGCAGGGCCCGATGGTCTCCCGACCGAATTCTACAGAACGTTCAGTGCAGATTTAGTTCCCTATTTAAAACTCTATTTTACTGCCCTTGCGGTAGATACATCCTCTTTGGGATCCTTCTCTGCAGCTAATGTAGTAGTATTTGAGAAAGAAGGCAGAGACCCGCTACTAACCGCCAACTACCGTCCAATCTCCCTACTTAATGCCGATTATAAGATCTTCGCAACGATCTTGGCCACCCGGCTATCTGATAGGATGGCCACCCTAATTCACCCCGACCAATGCGGTTTTATACCCGGCAGATCAACTGCTGACAATGCTCGGACCTTGTGCCATGTGCTATCCAGTGCTGCCAATCTAGATCTTCCATGGGTGGGTCTTTCCCTGGATGCTGAAAAAGCCTTTGATCGCCTAGAATGGCCTTTCTTATTTGCAGTTCTCCGATGGTATGGCTTTGGGGAGGGCTTCCTCCGATATCTCCAAGTCATGTATACTCAACCCGTCGCCAGTATTTGTGTAAATGCCATCAAGTCTCAGCCATTTAATCTCCAAAGAGGCACGCGTCAAGGTTGCCCCCTATCACCAATGCTCTTTGATCTAGCTCTTGAACCCCTAGCCCTCCTTATTAGACAGTCCGCACGTATTCGAGGTGTCCCCTTCAGTCATAGGGAGATTAAACTCTCTGCATATGCAGATGACCTTATGCTTTTCGTATCCCTCGATTCGGTTCCAGCTGTCTTGGATCTGATTGACGGATACTCACAATTATCGGGTTATAAAATTAACTGGACCAAATCTGTAGCATTCCCACTGAACCGCTGGGTACATGAGGCTGACATGCAGGCCTTTCCATTCCTTTGACAATCCCGCATGGTGAAGTATCTCGGGGTCCATTACTGTTCTCCTTTAGAAGACACTATCAGTTTTAATGCCAAAGAGGTAGTCTCCAAAGTCCGTGAGCTCACGAATCGTTGGTCTCCCTTATCTCTCACATGGTGGGGCCGCTTAGAAACTGTGAAAATGATGATAGTCCCCAAAGTGAACTACATTTTAGAAATGCTGCCATGCTTACTCCCGCTACATACTTATAAAGATATTGAGGGCCTTCTCGTCCGTTATCTCTGGCAGGGCAAGCCACCAAGGATAGCTAAACAAAAACTACAGTCTGCAAAGGAAAGAGGGGGTACCAGATTTCCTGATTTTCTTAGATATCATCAAGCCTTCCTACTTAAGCAAGGTGCCCGATGGCTAGATGCCTCAACAGACAGCAGACCAGTTTGGCTTGACATAGAAGAGGAGCTTAGTAGCCCAATTCCGTTGACCCATCTCCCCGGTATGTCCTATCAAGTAGACACCCGCCATCCACCAATGATTGTCGATACTCTTGCGGCCTTTAACACTCTCATTCTATCACTGGGCCCGAACGTATGTCCTCAGGACGGACTCCCGCTATGGAATACCCCCAGAATTCAAGTCCTAAATAGAACGATAGCATGGAAACCCTGGTACTCAAGGGGGATCTGGACACCCCAACAGCTTTTCTCTGCAGCTCGTTGGAAAACCTTTTCTGATTTACAAAAGGAATTTGCGTTACCAGCGAAACACTATTTTCAATTGATGCAGCTTCAACACTGCCTCAAAAGTGCTCGAATCATGCCGCCCTCTGCCCCTACTGAGGACGGGCTATTAGAGATAGTTTCACTCTATTAGTAGTACACATGGGGTAGCCTCTAACTTTTATAAAATATTATGTCAGGGTACAGACACGGCCACTTTTAGAGCCCAACAAGCCTGGGAGCGCGAACTGCAAACCACTTTAACCCCTGTGCAATGGAGCGTTTTCTGGAGCAAAGTAGTGCGGGTTTCCCGGTCTGCCTCTGTTACCCAAACTCTCTTCTTCTTTGCACACAGATGCTTTTATACCCCAGAAAAAATAGCCAAATGGAACACAAATGCTCGGGACCAGTGTTGGTCTTGCCATACTGCTGTGGGAACCCTTGCTCATGTTATTTATGAATGTCCTCAACTACAGGTTTATTGGGGGCGGGTCTGGGGTTGTATTCAATTTATCTTACACCTTCACGAACCTCTCTCTTGGAAGATCGTGGGACTCCGCTCTGTGGCGGAGATCCCCTCTCTTCCTAAGAAGGGTCACTTTCTCCTTGATTTCATGCTGGGCATAGCCATATGCTTAATCACGAGGAATTGGAAGGATAGCTCTCGACTTACTGTCAATGAATGGTGGAACCTCGTCTGCTTATATAGTAAATATGAGCAGATACCTCGGAGAGCTATTCCCCATGCCCAACCTCACTCTCGCTTGTCTAAATGGCAGTTGCTTAATGATTATGTACAATCTGCTCATTGCTCCAACATGCCTGTATAATGTGCACTCATCATGTTTCAGATCACCGTTAGGTTTTGTAACACAATAATGTAAGTACACGCCCGCTTCGGGAATGCTTAGTTTTCTAGAGAAGAAGCAGGGGGGAGGGGGGTGGCAGGGGTTTACTTTGGTGTATGTATTACACTTTATGTATCTGTCTTTTAGCTGTATGTCTTCCTTTTCCTTTGTTGTTATAAAATGAAAATAAAGAATTTAAAAAAAAAAAAAAAAAAGAAATTGGTCTGTAAGAGTCCTCTCTCATCGGGTCCAGTTGGTTGTTTTTTAGCAGTGGACGAATGGAGGTTTGTTTGAGAGCATCTGGGAAGACACCGGATTCAAATGACATCTTCACAATGTTGGCTATGAATGGGCTGAGTTCTGTGCACATAGTCCTAATCCAGTGCGCTGGACATGGGTCAGTTGGGGCGGTTGTTGTGTTGATGGAGGCAATTACTTCAGCTATGGTCTTTACAGAGGGTGGAGCAAGTTTGGTAATTGGGAGCTGCGGGTGGGAAGACTGGGAGGGTTCTTGTGGTGATGCAGTAGTTATTTTTATTGCTTTTGATTGTATATAGTTCGCATAATCTTGGGGATGAATAGATTCTTGTTATGGTGGGGACGGTTGTCTTGTATAGGATTTTACTAAGTTGAATAGTTCCCTTGGCTTTTTCAATGAGCGGTTGAGGATCTCAGCGTGGAATTCCTTCTTCCTGGTCCAGGTAGATTCGCGATGTCATTTAAGATGTTCCAAATAGGTGACTTGGTCGGAGGGATTACGTGTAGTTCTCCATTTTCTCTCTAGTTTTCTGATGTGGATGAGTGAAGTACGTAGTTCAGGGGAGAACCAAGGGGCAGACTGTTTCTTAGTAGCTAGGTGTTCAGGTGTCGATTTTTTGGCAGCGACCAGGTGCTCAGCATATGAGGTAAGGGTTTCATTCCAGTTGCTTACCATTTCATTGAGGTTGACTGTTGGTTGGTCGAGTTTGGGGAGTGCATGCATTGTGAACTTTTCTCTGTCAAGTTGCTTGAATCTAGTAGGTCTTGGACATTTGGTTGTATTTGCGCAGCTGTCTGAAGTTTGAAGTGCTGGAATACGAAAGGTTATCAGATTATGATCTGACCAGGGGACAGGGGTGATAGAGAGCTCAATTTGGTTCAGCTTAATTGCATCTGGTTGAGGGATGAAGACTAAGTCCAAGAGGTTCCCATATTGATGTGTAGGTTCTGTCACGATTTGCATGTAGCTGAGGTCAGACATTGCTTCTAAGAAGGTATTAGCTATGGTAGGTTGAGTAGAGGCCAGATTAAAGTCTCCCAACAACCAGTTTGGTTTGGAGGGGTCTGTAGGATTGCAGGCGAGGTCTATGATGTCTGAAAGTTCGTCTGACTGAGCACTTGGAGCCCTATAGATGAGGTTAATGGAATTGAGTTTTTGGTAATAGTTAGTGTATGATCTGTGTACTTTTGTACTGTGTACTTTTGGTTACTGTGTACTTTTGGTTAAGACTGTCTGATATTGTAGTGCTGTTTTTGCCAGTATTAGGACTCCACAACCCCTTCTGTGTTCTCTATTACAGGTATAGATTGAGAAGTTAGGAGGAGTAAGGTTGTTTAAAATTACATTGTCTGTGTCAGAGAGCCAAGTTTCAGTGACAAATAGTATATCCAGATTGAGATTGTCTAGTAAATCCATGATCACAGGCCATTTATTGTGGGCAGAACGTGCATTGACGAGAGCGCACCTAAGGTCCCGCAGCAGCTTTGCTTTCTTGTCATTTGTGTTGGTAGTGAACTCTAGGGATACATAAAGTAGGTGTGACTGTCTCCTATTGTAGGGGTTTTGGGGTGGC
Organism: Ichthyophis bannanicus; assembly: GCA_033557465.1. Lineage (NCBI taxonomy): Eukaryota > Metazoa > Chordata > Amphibia > Gymnophiona > Ichthyophiidae > Ichthyophis > Ichthyophis bannanicus. The sequence goes on from CM066037.1 coordinate 357,936,447, forward strand.
TGATATTGGTTATTGGAGTGTTTCCTACTTCCATTGTGGATTGGTTGGATAGGGCTGTAGTGATTTGAGAATGCAATAGAGTCATGGAAAGTACTGGCTAGCGTATAGATCAGTGCAAGAGTGATTAATGAGTAGACCGTTTATATTGGTTCAATGGGTTTTCTTTGGATGATCGGAAATGCTTTGTGTTAGGGAGAACGTTTCTGTTAGGAAATAGGGTGGGGGTACACAGGTTTATCATAGACCAATAGTTACAGGTTGCAGAGGAGCAATTCAGCAAGTGGTACAGACTAGATCGTGAGTTAAAGTCCGGAAACAGGCAGGATAATTTACTAACATTGATAGACTTAGCGTGTAGTATCTTCTTGTGGACTAGTGTAAGAAGGAAGACTTACAGTACTGGTGAGGCAAGAATGGCAGGGGTAGATGATTCGGTAAGACAGCAGGGGCCGCCGGCGTTTATCCACAGCCCTTCCCTCCGGTCTGTTCCTATTGTGACCGAGGTGCCAATCCGGTGTTATTTCTGCCTGGTCTGGGTGTGGAGTAGCCTGCAGCATTGTGGATAGGTCGTTTTAATGGGCCGCTGCCTAAGGGCCATGCCAAAGGGCCCTCTGGTGAGGCCCTCAGGCGCGGGCCCGCCAGGCACGGGCGCACCCGATGGCGCTTCTCTGTTTAAATGTTGAACTCTGCCCCGATTGGGCAGAGCAAGTAGATGGCCGCTGGCTGCTGTTCCCTCCTCTGTTGGTCTCGATCCCGCAAGGGGAGAGCTGGACCCGGTGGTGGCTGTGGTCCTTTCGCAGTGCCCGATGCCGCTTCTCTGTTTAAATGTTGAACTCTGCCCCGATTGGGCAGAGCAAGTAGATGACCACTGGCTGCTGTTCCCGCCTCTGCTGGGCTCGATCCCACAAGGGGAGAGCTGGATCCGGTGGTGGCTGTGGTCATTTCGCAGCGCCCAATGGCGCTTCTCTGTTTAAATGTTGAACTCTTCCCTGATTGGGCAGAGCAAGTAGATGGCCGCTGGCTGCTGTTCCCGCCTCTGCTGGGCTCGATCCCGCAAGGGGAGAGCTGGACCCGGTGGTGGTTGTGGTCCTTTTGCAGCGCCCAATGGCGCTTCTCTGTTTAAATGTTGAACTCTGCCCTGATTGGGCACAGCAAGTAGATGGCCGCTGGCTGCTGTTCCCGCCTCTGCTGGGCTTGATCCCGCAAGGGGAGAGCTGGACCCGGTGGTGGCTGTGGTCCTTTTGAAGTGCCCGATGGCGCTTCTCTGTAAAATAAATATATTAAAAAAGCCCTCAAGCACCATTTGTTCCTGATGCACTTCTCACAACCAAACAATGCCTCAACTCCTCCCTCCTCACAACCCAATCCCTTAATATGAATTGCAAAATATGTAATTTACATAATATGTAATACAGACCAGACAGTTTTTGTAATCAAGCAGTTGTACTGCTTCAGAGGTACTTTATTGTAAATAGAATACCAACATACATCCTTCTCTGCTTAAAATATACATTGTTTCCCCAGTTCAATCCCATGTTACTTTCCTTTTTATATGTAAACTCAGGTCAGATCTGATCATGTCATAGAGTCAAATTGTTAACTGTAAACCACACTGATAATAAAGAGCATAGTATAGAAGAGCTGTTAAGTAAATAAATAAAATAAAAAGCAGCGGGCCCAGCACAGATCCCTGGGCTACTCCATTATTCACCTTTCTCCATTGGGAAAATTGGCCATTTAGCCCAACCCTCTGCTTTCTATCTTTTAACCAGTTCCTGATCCACAATAGTACACTTCCTCCTATCCCATGACTTTTTAATTTTGCCAAACGTCTTTTATGGGGAGCCTTGTCAAAGGCTTTCTGAAAGTCCAGATACACTATAATCAACCTACTCATCTTTGTCGATCTGTTTATTCACACCTTCAAAAAAACATAACAGTAAAACAAGACCTTCCTGCACTAAAACCATGTTGGCTGTCTCCCATTAAGCCATGACTTTCTACAAGTTCAGTAATTTTGTTCTTTATGATGATTCCCACCATTTCTCCTGGTACTGACATCAGGCTCACCAGTCTGTAGTTTCCTGGATCACCCCTGGAACCCTTTTTAAAAATTGGCATTACATTGGCCATCCTCCAATCTTCAGGTATTACAGATGATTTTAACAATAGTTCACAGATTCTAATAGTATGTCCTGCAATCTCATATTTCAGTTCTTTCAATACCCTTGGATGTATACCATCCTGTCCAGATGATTTGCTACTCTTCAGTTTATCAAATAGTTGTAATACATCTTCCTGGTGTATCGATATTTGTTTCAATTCTTCCGCAGCATCTCCTTTAAATACCATTTCAGTCATGGGTAACATTCCTACATCTTCCTTAGTAAAGACTGAAGCACTTCAGTCATGGGTAACATGACTACATCTTCCTACAGTAAAGGCCAAGGCAAAGAGTTAATTTAGTCTTTCCACTATGGCCTTTTCCCCTCTTAGTGCCCCTTTTACCACTCTATCATCTAATGGTCCAACGGACTCTCTCACAGGTTTTTTGCTACGAATGTACTTGAAAAAGTCTTTATTATGCGTTTTTGCTCCCACAGCAGGCTTTTTCTCAAATTCTCTCTTTGCCTGCCTTATCAATGCCTTGCATTTAACTTGCCAGTGCTTTTGTTGTTTTCAGTTTTTGTCATTTGGCTCTTTTAACCATTTCCTGAAAGATGCTTTTTTGGCAACAACAGCCTCTCTGACCTCACTTTTAAACCATGCTGGCGTTTTTTTGGACTTACTTCCACTTTTCTAAAAGCGTAGAATACAGCTGATCTGAGCTTCCAAGATAGTATTTTTAAACAACACGCAGGCTTGATGTAAACCTTTAACCTTTGCAACTGCTCCTTTTAGTTTTTTCTTAACTATTTTCTTCATTTTATCATAGTCTTCCTTTTGAAAGTTAAAAGGTAGTACTGTGGCTTTCCTTACCATCCTTCCTTCATTTATTAAATTAAATGCAATCATGCTATGATCACTATTGCCAAGTGGCCCCAACACCCTTATCTCTTGCACCAGATCTGGTGTTCCACTAAGGACTAGGTACAAAATAGCTTCCCCTCTGATCGGTTCATGAAAACCTACTCTAAGAAGCAGTCATTTATTTCATCTAGAAACTTTATCTCCCTAGCATGTCCTGCCCTGATACTGACCCAGTTGATAGTGGGGTAATTGAAATCACCCATTATTACTACTGTGTTGTAACTTTTCTAAGCTTCCCTGATTTCTTTGAGCATTTCATCATCAATTTGTTCATTATGGCGAGGCGGTCCATAGTACACCCCCACTGCCATCGCCTTCCCCTTTCCCTTTTAAAATGGAATTTCAGTCCATAGAGATTCTACAGTGAATTCTGTTTCCTGCAAAACTTTAATCCTTTGTGACTCAATGCCCTCTCTAACCTAGAGCACAACCCCTCCACCAATTTGATCTTCTCTATCATTGTAATATAGTTTGTACCCAGGTATCACAGTGTCCCATTGGTTGTTCTCCTTCAACCACGTCTCTGAGATACCAATCATATATAACCTCTCATTAAGTGCTATATATTCTAACTCTCCCATCTTATTTTTTACCATTTGCATACGAGCATTTTAGAGGCTGTATTTTATTCATATTAATCTGGCTATCAGCAGGCAGGGGTAATTTGGAATCTTTAAGCTCTGTCTGCTCTGTACTCAAAGGCATTTGAGCTACTTTTTTCTTTATTGGAACCTCTCTACTGATATGCACTAACTTTTATCTTTTGGTAGTATCTTCAAGGATACATTGTTCCAAACCATGCGCTCTTGGGTGACTGTCAGCTTTCCCCTATTATCTAATTTAAAATGTGCCCCATCTCCTTTTTAAAGGTTAATGCCAGCAGCCTGGTTCCATTCCGGTTCAAGTGGAGCCTATCCCTTCAGAAGAGCCCCTCCTTTCCTCAGAATGTTCCCCAGTTCCTAACAAATCCAAAACCCTCATCCTTGCACCATTGTCTCATCAACACATTGAGACTCCCGAGCTCTGCCTGCCTTTTGGGTCCTGCATGTGGAACTAGAAACATTTCGGAGAATGCTACTCTGGAAGTTCTGGATTTCAACTTCCTACCTAAAAGATTAAATTTAGCCTCCAGAACCTCCCAACCACACTATCCTATGTCATTGGAACCGACATGTACTAAGAAAGAAGACTCCTCTCCAGCACGATCGCAGATCTTGTCTATGTAGCGCTTGAGGTCCGCTACCTTCACACCATGCAGGCAGGTTACAAGGTGATCCTCAATTCCACCTGTCACACAGCTATCTACATGCCTAATGATTGAATCACCAACTATAATGGCTGTCCTAACCCTTCCCTCGTGGGCACATTGCCCTGGAGAAACCTCTTCTGTGCGAGAGAGTTCTACATCACCTGGAGGACAGGTCCTAGCTACAGGATCACTTGCTGCCACACCAGGGTGATGCTCTCCTGTCACATGACCTCTGTCCTCCATGACAACAGGGATGCTGCCAGACTGGAGATGGGACTTCAGTACTGTATCCCTGTAGGTCTCATCTATGTATCTCTCTGTCTTTCTTATGCCCTCCAGTCTTCTACTCTAGCCTCCAGAGATCAGACTAGTTCCATGAGAGCAAAGAGCTCCTTGTATCTAGTGCACATGTAAGACCTCTCACCAACTGGGAGAAAATCATACATGCAACACTTGATGCAAAAGACTAGAAAACCCCTAACTCGCTGCTGGACTGCTGTCTGCATCTTAGTTTTAAGGTTGCTAGGGATACTTATACTAATAATACTATACCTAATAAGAACATACAATATGCCATACTGGGTCAGACCAAGGTCCATCAAGCCCAGTATCCTGTTTAATGTACTTTGTTCACCTGAAGATTAATTAATCTCAGGTCATTAATGTATGCCTGATGAGGATAAACAGCTGCACCTGAGAGTGAATATGGTACCTTCTTTCCTTTAAGATATTTAAGCACCTAAAAAGCTATGATTATCCCAGGGGTGGGTGGGTGGAGGGGAGGAGGGAGGGAAAGAATACTTACTAAAAACTGGCTGCTACACAGTACTCTGTCCTATGTTTCAAAGGTAATCTGTGACCAATTTCCTGGGTTATTCACACAGCCCTTGCTTGGATTGAGGGAGTCTTGGGTTGTAAATTTAACAAAACGTTCTCTGCTGTGTTTTAAATTTAAACTGAAAGCTCTTTGATGCTACTAGGCCCTGACTGAGTATTAAATTTAAACTAAATGCTCTCTGATGTTTTTTAAACTTAAACTGAAAACTACCTGTTGAGTTTTGAATTTAACTAAAAGCTATTTGCTGATATTATGCCCTGACTGATTTAACAAATACACTAGATTCACAGATTAATCAGCTTAATTTAAAGAATTCCTTTTTCACCAAGATTTAGAAAAATTCCCAGAAGTAAATACTTACAATTTCAGATTTCTCTCCAGAAGTAGCAGTCCCTTTTTGTAATCCTTCAAGACTCTTTTTGTAGTCCCAATCCTAGCACCCCCATCAGCCATTTACAGTCCTATCCCAGCCTCCCATCAGTCCATTTTCAATCCAAAACCCCACAACAGCCATTTCCAATCCTATCCCAGCCCCCTATCAGCCAATTTCCCTTCCTAGCCTCCCATCAGCTATTTCCTGTCCTAGCCCAGTTCCCCATCAATCCATTTATCTTCCAAGCCCTGCATCAGCCCATTTCTAATCCTATCCTAGTCCCATATCAGCCCATTCCCATTCCTATCCCAGTCTTCCCATCAGCCAATTTTTTTTAATTATTTATTTATGAAACCTTTACAGCTTATACAGTAAAATTACAATAGAAAGAAAGAAAGAAAAAATACTAAGTAAGTATACAAAAAGTAACCATTGATAAAGAACTTCAGCCCACATCTCGGGGAAACATACCTACAATTACCTAAAGACAAATTCATATAAGAAAACAAGGCAAAGGAAAACACTCGAAAGAGAAATCGACAGCCAACTTAAACAGCCTAGTGAGACTTCTCCCATCCCCTGCATTGAAGAAAGAAAAAAGAAAAAAAAAATGAAACATAAACAAGTCATTGAGCCTTTTCCTTATCCAGGTTCCACTTTTCCAATTCGGAAGGAGACAAGAATGCAAATTTATCATAACCTAGAGAAATACAGCATTTACAAGGGTATCATAAAAAGAAAGTCTCCCCCAGAGCAAGAATTCTAGACTTAAACATAAGAAAAGCTTTCCTACGTGACTGTTTGGACCGTGAAACATCAGGAAAAATGGACACCTTGTCCCCACAAAACTTTGTTTCCTTTTTCCTAAAATAAGCTTTAAGAATGGTAACCTTGTCTTCCTCAGAAGAAAGAGTCACCAATAATGTAGCTCTAGTAGAAATGTCATCTTGCATTTCCTCTAAGAAAGCAGTCAAATTAAAGTTATCCGAGCCCAAAGGGGGAGCCATTTCTTGATCCACAGTGGTAGACATAATTTTGGTAGACAAGTAGTAACATTTAGTAATAGAAAAAGAGTCCACCTGCAAAAGAAGAAGGGTGTCTTTCAGAAACTTTCTAAACAAAATTAAGGGGGACACCATAGAACAAATAGGAAAATTAAGTACCCTCAAATTCTTGCTCCATGACTAATTCTCTAGATTCTCAAGTTTCTGGTGCAAAATAAGGCTGTCCTTCGCATGAACTACATGCAATTCAGTGAAAGACTTAACTTGAGACTCCATATTTGTCACCACGGAGCTTAGGGCCCCAACCTGGGAATCAAGAGATTGAAACTTATCTACAGTATCCCTAGTAAATTGACAGAGCAAGGGAACAGTCTCAGCAAGAATTTTTTCCGTATGAGAGACCACTTGCCAAATGTCCAGAAGAGAAATAGTGGAAACTGGAGAGTCCGTAGAAAGCACGGAAGGCCCTTTCCAGGAAACCACTTTGGGGAGCTCTCTAAGTTGTTGAGGACTAGTACCAGAAAAAGATTCATCAGACAACTCTAAAAATCCAGGGAGAAGCGGAGGAGTATGTTCCACAGAGCTTAAACTCACTCCCTCGACTGAGGGATTGAGAGGCACAGTACCTGAGTTAGTAGCTCGCGGCGTGGAAATCACATGCTTCTTGATAGCTCTGACTTGAGAGCCATCCACAGGAAGTTTCTTCTTTCTTTTTCTGCCTGGCATCTTCACCGCTCTCCGACCACCCTCACTCCAACCGTGCTCCTAATGGGCTCACAAGGGGCGTATAATGCCCCTTTGGACACACCCCTTAGGAGATGCCCAACCCGAGCGCCGACGGCTGAGCGCCGTAAGGACACCAGCGTGATATAAGGGCCCAAAAGATGATGTCAGCTGGGCTGCCCACACAGGTCGGAGGAACTCAAACTGGCACTCTCACCCTCCAAGGGAACCGGACTGCAACGTAGACACTCCCCCCCCATCAGCCAATTTTGATTCCTAGCCCCCCATCAGCCATTTCCAGTCCTATCCCACCTCCCCATCAGCCCATTTCCAGTCCTAGCCCCCATCAGCCATTTTGAGTCCTATCCTAGCCCTCCATCAGCCCATTTCCATTCCTAGCCTCCCATCAGTCATTTTCAACACTAGTCCCCCCATCATCCATTTCCAGTCCTATCCCAGCTCCCCATCAGCCCATTTCCAGTCCTAGCCCCCATCAGCCATTTTGAGTCCTATCCTAGCCCCCCATCAGCCTCTTTCCATTCCTAGCCCCCCATCAGCCATTTTCAGTCCTAGTCCCCCCATCAGCCCATTTCCAGTCCTATCCCAGCCCCACATCAGCCCATTTCCAGACCTATCATTGCCCCTGCATCAGCCCATTTTCAGTCCTATCCTAGCCCTCATCTCCACCCCAAAGATCCCCGCGCCTGTCTGAGTGACTTAGGAAGGAGCTGGGGATGCATGAGGCTCCCGCTCACCTCTGCACAATGCTGGAGTGAAGAGCAGCGTGTTCCTTTATTCCTGCTGTATTCACGTGAAGCCTGTTTAGTGCCAGGAAAGGTTAAAGGTAATTTCCTGTTTCCCAGCACTTAGCAGGCTTCACATGAACACAGCATGAGTGAAGAAGCACATTGCTCTTCACTCCAGCGCTGTGCAGAGGGGAACCGGGGCATCTGGCATCCCCAGCTTTCTCTGAAGCCAGCCCTGCAAACCCTGTGGAATTAAGTTCTCGTGGGGCCTCCTGAAGCATAGGGCTTTGTGTGAACAACATTCTCACAAAATGAACAGGTCAGCCCTGAGTACAAATATATGAGGTGCCCTAGGTGAACCCTCATCCTTGCTACTCCTGCTGCCACTCTTACTTCCACCATTGCCACACCTCTCCTAGGCCTGCCCTAGCAGCAATGACAAACAATGAAGAAGTATTTAGTACAGTCTGAACCTCTGTATAATGGTGCTGAGCTCTGAAATGCCAGACAGTTCCACCCCAATGCAAACAGGAAGTCTGTATTGGAAGGAGAAGTTGTTTAATTGTTATTTCTAATGTTGCAGGTTCATGAGGTGCAGAAGCAGCAGAAGTGGCAGGAATAGGCCACACTCTAGCTTGGTGCTCTAGGCAATTGCCTTGTTAATCTATTGGTAGTGCTGGCCCTGATGAGGCTATAATCTAAGGGGACAATAATCAAAGGGTCTGATATTCAGTGGTGGTGGCTAGTACTGCTAAATCAGCTAGCCATCACCGCTGAATGAAACAAATGGATATTCAATACTGGGGGCCATATCTAGCCACCGACATTGAATATCTGGGTCAGCCAAATAATATGGAAGGTAACTGGGCAGTGGTGATATTCAGCTGCTACCCAGTTAGTTTCTTGGTGAGCGTTAGGTCAGCCTTTGAAGTGCCTATCTTTTGGCATTTAGTTATAAACGGGTAGTGGCTCAATATTGCTGCTGTCTGGTTATTGCTGGGTGTCACCTCTGCTCCACCACATAATGTCCCACAGCTAACTGGCTTGCATCAAGGTGTGTGGTAGCGGCTCTCTCAGTATTTAGTGACACCAACCGCGTTAATGCTGCTGAATATCCAATTGACAGCAAATAACTTAGCTTTGAATATGACTTCCCCCCCCCCCCCAAAAAAAAATAAATAAATATATTCTTACAGGGTAAATGTGTTTCTCTGTGGACAAACATGAATGAGTCCTCACATATGGGTGATGTCCACGATGGAGCCCCTGCATGGGAACACACCCCCAACTCCTATTGGAAACCTTTGGGAGGCTCCACTGTACCTGTGTGCTTCCTTCCTGCCTGCCACCATGGCACCATCTTAGATCAGTCTTTTGTTTTCCCTGGAGCCCCATGGACATGTTTCTGATGTTCTCCATTTGGTAACATTTCTTTTGCCCCTGAGGGGGGTTTCTGCACTTCGAGTTTTGGCCTTTCACCTGCCGTCACAGTTCTCTTTTCTCTTTTAAGATATTTCTCTCTCAATCATTGTTTTTTATTTCTTTTTCCAGGGCACCTCTGCCCCCTTAGGTGCCAGTGCTATGGTCATCCCTTGCTTCCATAGTTGAGCTATTTGATTTTGCTGCAGCTATTTTCCCAGGTGGCATGTCCCAGAAACCTGCCAGCGGGTTCAAGAAGGGTACCCAGTGCACTAGGACCATATCCACCATAGATACACATATTTGGTGCCTGGGACCCGATAATTAACCGTCTTCTTGTAATTAGTTGATGCAGATGACAAGAATGGGCCTCAAAGGTCAAGAGAAGCATGGCAAATCACTTTTTGGCACTCACAAGCCCAATCCATCACCATCAATATCAACACCACCGGTCTCAATGGCTTCTAAGGTTGCATTGGATGCTGGTGGTGCATTGACATCAAGGAGTTCTCATGCTCACTTGGAGCCGAACACCCATAGTGCCCTGGGACATTGGCCATCAATCGATCTCCACTAAAGCAGAGTAAGGATTTGGTTTTGTCTTCATCAATGCCAAAGGGTGATCGAACCAAGCACAGGTTGAAGACTCTGATGCATTGGTGTCAGAACCCATCAAGGCAGGGTGTTGAGAGCGATGAGGGTCTGCGAGAGTGCCCCTCGAAGATGTCCTGAAGGGAGGAAATCTCATCCTCCATAACATTGTAGGAACATTGACAGCCTACTGAGAGCTGAGACCAAGCCACAGATACCCCTGTACCAATACAGGGTACATTTGGTGAAGTTTCTGAAGGACCACAGCCTTCAGAATCAGTAGCCATGGAGAAGCGCATTATGCAAGCTCTCAAGGAGCGCATGGCAAGAAAAAACTAAAAGGAGCAGTTGCAAAGGTCAAAGACTTACATCAAGCTTGGGTGTTGCTTAAAAACACTATCTTGGACCAGCTGTACTCCACGCTTTAAGAAAAGTGGAAGGAAGTAAAAAAACCTGCCAGCATGGTTTAAAGGTAAGTTCAGAGAGGCTGTTGTTGCGAAAAAAGCATCTTTCAGGAAATGGAAAAAAAAAGCCAAATGACGAAAACTGGAAACAACACAAGCATTGGCAAGTCAAATGCAAGGCATTGATAAAGCAGGCAAAGGGAGAATTTGAGAAGAAGCTTGCTGCGGAAGCAAAAATGTGAAATAAAGATTTTTTCAAGTACATTCGTAGCAAAAAACCTCCTCCTGACCTATAAATGTATTCACTCTTCTGCCCCCCAGTACCTTTCATCTCTCATCTCTTCTTACACCCCCTCTCGGTTGCTTCGCTCTTCTAACAGTCTTCATTTATCTGTGCCCTTTACTCGTAATGCCAATTTCAGACTTGGCTCCTTCCAACTGGCAGCACCTTTGCTTGGAATAGTCTTCCTATCTCTGTGCGCCAGGCATCCTCCTTGGCCATTTTCAAGTCCAGACTAAAATCCCGCCTCTTCACTATTGCTTTCCGTTCCTGTCTTACCCTATCTTGATCTCTCTATCAACATTTGCTTACTTTGTCCTGTAAATTTTTGTTATTTGAATTATGTGACTTATTTTGTTTTCTGTCTTATTAGATTGTGAGCTCTGATGAGCAGGGACTGTCTCTCTTCTATGTTTGTACAGCACTTCATATGTTGCGGTGTTTTATAAGTCTTTAATAATAATAATAATAATAATAATGATTTTAATTATCCTGGTAGTGACTGGTCAGTGGAACAGCTGGTTCATAATCCGACAAGAGGGGATATTATTTAGGACCTAGTCCTTAGTGGAACTCAGGATCTGGTACAAGAGGTAAGGGTATTGGGGCCACTTGGCAATAGTTATCATAGCATGATCACATTTGATTTAATAAATGGAAGCAGGATGGCAAGGAAATCCACAGTACTACCTTTTAACTTTCAAAAGGAAGCCTATGATAAACTGAGGAAAATTATTAAGAAAAAAATAAAGATGCAACTGTAATGGTAAAAGATGTACATCAAGCATGGGCTTTGTTTAAAAATACAATCTTGGAAACCCTGACCAGATGTATTACATGCTTTAAGAAAAATGGAAGGAAGTCCAAAAAACTGCTAGCATGGTTTAAAGATGAGATCAGCGAGGCTGTTGTAGCCAAAGAAACATCTTTCATGAAATGGAAAAATGCATCAAATGACGAAAATGGGAAACAAAATAAGTACTGGCAAGTTAGATGCAAGGCACTGATAAGGCAGGCAAAGAAATAATTTGAAAAAAAAACTTGTTGTGGAAGCAAAAACACATAATAAAACCTTTTTGAAGTACATTCTTAGCAAAAAAGCTGTGAGTCAATTGGACCATTGGAAGATGGAGGGCTAACAGGGGAGTTAAGGGAGGATAAGGCCATAGAGGAGAGACTAAATTAATTTTTTGCTTTGGTCTTTACTGAAGAAGATGTAGGGAAGTTACCCATGCCTGAAATGGCATTTGAAGGTGATATATCAGAAGAATTGAAAACAATATTGATAAACCTGGCAGATGTATTACAAGTATTTGATAAACTAAAGAGTACTAAATCATCCGGACTGGATAGTATACATCCCAGGGTGTTAAAGGAACTTAAATGAGAGATTGCAGACCTACTATTAGTAATCTGTGAACTATCATTAAAATCATCTATAGTAGCTGAAGACTGAAGAATGGCCAATTTAACAGCAATTTTTAAAAAGGGTTCCAGGGGTAATCTGGGAAACTACAGACCAGTGAGCCTGACATCAGTACAGGACACAATGGTAGAAACCATTATAAAGAACAAAATCACTGAACATGTAGACAGTCATGGTTTAATGGGCAAAAGCCAAAATGGGTTTGGCCAAGGAAAGTCTTGTCCTGCTAATCTGTTATATTTTTTTGAAGGTGTGAATAAACAGGTAAACCAAGGTGTGCCGGTTGATATATTGTATCTAGATTTTCAGAAAGCCTTTCACAAGACCCCCAATGAGAGATTCTTGGCCATATTAAAAAGTCATGGGATTGTAGGCAGTATACTATTGTGGATGATGAACTAGTTAAAAGATAGAAAGCATAGAGTGGGGCTAAATGGCCAATTTTACTTGACATCTTCAAAAACCAAAATACATTTGCACGGGTATTTCAAAAAGAAGGTAGCCCCAATGGCCAGAGTCCGCTCCTTTAAAGCCAAAAAAGCCTTCCTCCGGACTTGAGTAGTCCGACTCACATCCGGAAATACCTGAATAAGCTCGCCACAAAACATCTGATTTTTCTTTTTAAAATACAAAGTCAAAATCAAATTTTTATCCTGCAAGGAAAGAAAAGAAACTATCAAAGTGGCTCGCTGCGGAATCACATCCATAGATGACTCCAAAAACTGAGAGAGATCTAGGGACTCTGCACCTTGGGGACCTCTTTCCTGATCTACCCCCGGAGAAGACACTTGGTTCTTAGAACGCAAAGGTATATAATACATTGAGGAAAATTTTATAGCGTCTACATCGTCAATTAGCAAATTCTCTTTAAAGTACTTATGCAACAGAATCAAAGGGGAAAGGTAATGAGTAGAGGGAAAGTTAAGAAAACGTAAATTCTTAGAACGACTAATATTTTCAAGAGCTTCCAATTGATGGTGAATTGTTGCACTATCTTCTAATAAAAGAAGAGGCAGATGCCTCTAAAACATCAAACCGACCTTCCATTTTAATTAAGGACGTCTTATTTTTAAGCAACAATTCATCATGCTCAGAGAGTTTCTGCACCACCTCCCCTGAGAAGGACTCAACCTGGGAAAAAGAAGTGCGAACGGAACCTTCCATACGCACTAAGATCTCCCAAATATCTTTTAAGGAAACCTCCGCAGGCGCTACCGCCTGCGGTGAGACAGAAGAAAATATAACAGGGGAAGGCATTTTAGCTCTCTGTTCTCTTAATGTCGGCAAAACCGAGAGTTCCTGATCAGCTGTATCTGGGAAACCTGATCCGGGTACAATCTCCCGGGCCAGAGAACCCTCCGATATTACTTCCTCCTCGGGATGGGCAACCCCCAGCGTACTTGAGGACGAATCAGACACAGTACTCACGGACACCCCTGACTGATCTTTTTCCACGGCTGTTGCTCCAGGACCCAAAAGATGACGATCCATTGGTCCCACACGTTTTCCAACCTTAGCAGGGATAGCAGGAAAGGTCTTTTTTCTCCGCCGGCCCATAAGACCGCGTAAGAAGCTCCTCAAAGCTCCGAAGGGGCTCCAAAGGGGCGTGGCCTGCCCCTTTGGTCACGCCCCTTCGGGCACGCACCCACGGGTACGCTTGCTGCTTTTTAACATATTCATAAATGACCTAGAAATGGGAATGAGTGAGGTCATCAAATTTGCAGGTGACACAATATTATTCAAAGTTGCTAAAACACAAGAGAATTGTGAATAATTGCTAGAGGTCCTTGATAAATTGGAAGACTGGATGTCCAAATGGCAGCTGAAATTTAATATGGAGAAGTGCAAAGTTATGTACTTAGGAAAGAACAACCCAAACTATGGTTCCATGATGCAAGGTTCCACATTAGGAATCACCACCCAGGAAAAAGATTTAAGTATCATCTTGGATAATACGTTGAAACCCTCTGCTCACTGTGCATGCGGCGGCCAAGTAAGCAAATAGAATGTTAGGAAACATAAGGAAAGGAATAGAGAATAAAACAAAGGATATTATAGTGCCTCTGTATTATTCCATGGTGCGACCCATCTTGAATATTGTGTGGAATTCTGGTTGCTATATCAGGAGAATATGGAGACATATGCTGCAAACCCTGCAAAATGTGGGAGACAAGGGCTGAGCTGTCCAGAAATTAAATGTGGGAAATAATGCTGTATTAATATGTGTAATTTTACCTGTATGGTAAAAAGAACAGACAGTTCAGCAGAGTATGAGCTACAATTTCATTTTCAAATTTCCTTTATTCTTTTCACATATATACTTTTCAGGAACAAAGTACATGGGTAGAAATGTACCTGCATTGTGCCTACAACAGCATTTTCAAAGGAAAATACAAAGATATATTTAGTGCACATTATAAGCTGCTACTACTACTTATTATTTGTATGAGGTATAGCGCCAAAAAGGCATCTGCAGCACCGTTCTTATACACATGAGAGACAGAACCTGCTCAATAGAGCTTACCAACTATGCAAGACAAACACAAGAAACAGGGAACAAGAGATAGTTTTAACACACATAGGTGATAAACAGGAGATTAAGCAGTCAGGATCCAAAAATAGTCTTGAAGAAATGGGGTTTTATCCTTGATTTGATTAGGACCAGAGATAGGGCCTGTCGTACAGACTTGGATTGTCTGTTCCGAGCATACGGTTCAGCAAGGTGGAATAAAGTCAGAAGTTGATAGTGAAAAAGAAGAGTACAGATAGAAGGCATTTGCCCTGAGGAGGGGTGCTAGGGAGAAAGGGGAAGACCTTTTGTTACTGTAGGCTGCTTCTCTTCTGCCCGCAGGCAACCAGCTGCCATTCAGGCAATGACTGCAGCCTTCTTCTCCCATTCTGCACTTGGGAGATGGGATCCCCTCAGGCAGGCAGCCATTATAAGAAAGAAAATCAATATCACTACTAGATCTTTTTATGTTTGTTTCAAAGTGGTTACTGATTTAAATTTTTTTTTTTTATAAATCTTTATTTAACCTTTTGCAAAACAACAACAACGCAAGCAGACACCCAACACAAAATGACCTATACAATACAAAATACACAATTAAAATTAAGCCAACAAAAAACCCCCGCCCAACAAGACCCTCCCCTACCCCTACTTAGCTCACTGAGAAACAACACAATCAAAATAAAAGTATGAGAGGTACCCACGCCATTTTAATTAACCTGAGAACGAGCCACATATAGGTCCAGAGGTGCCCACCGACGAACATTAAAATCTGCCCTGTCCGGATGGTGAAGTTTACTATAAGTTTTCTCCAACTTTGAGTAATGACAGACCAAATTCCACCATCCGTCCAGGCTTAGGCAACTGAAATTCTTCCATTTCCACAGAATCATCTTTAGGGCGATGGCCATCATAAAGTTAAATAAAAAAGAGTGATCCTGGGACTCTACAGAAAATAAATTAGAGGACCGCAAAAGGATCCTTCGCCAGTCCAACTCCGCAGTAAAGTTCAAGATCAACTTCATCTTGGCCCACACCTGCCTCCAAAAATTTTGGACCAGGGGACACTCAAAAAGCATATGCTTATAAGTTCCTTTAGCTGCGGAGCAAGACCAGCATAATCCCAAGTTACCAGAATCCCACCTGGCCAACTTTGACGGAGTGATAAAAGCCCTGTGCATAAAAAAAAAAAAAAAAAAAAAAAATAGTGACTGAGTGAGTGCGGCTGACCTGGATGCACGAGACACTGGACCCCATAAGGTTTTCCATTCAGACGATGCAATATCTTGAGATATATCAGATTCCCATACTCGAGCCAGCCCAACAGGTACTTTATAGACACACACCCTCCAGAGAGCATAGATCTTAGAAGTAGCCCCCATCTGCGTCACCGTGGCACACAGCCAACGAAGCAACGCGTCACCCTTATCTAGCTCAGTCACTCTTAATGAAGAACCAGAGGCAGTGACGCTATGTTTTAACTGAAGCCACCTAAACAAATAAGAGTCTGGCAGGGAGAACGTCCTCTGCAACACTGCAAAATCTTTCCAGCCATTGGCATCGACTAACTGTCCCAGAGACCAGATTCCCCGATCTTGCCATGCTCTCCAGGCAAATCTACGCCCTCGAATGCGAAATCGAGGATTCCACCACAGTGGAGCCTGCTCCGGGGAGACATCATCCTGACCAATGAGCCTCGCCAGCTCAAGATAAGCGGCCTGCGTGGACCTAATGACTCTCCCCACCGGGGACCACTCGGGGTGTAGCACCCCCATCAAGTATAGAAGAGGACTGGGAGCGGCCAAACTGGTCTCCACCGCTAGCCAGGTCGGCCTTTGCCCACTGTCATCCGCAGCTAACCAAAATGAACCCTGCTTGATCAAGAGAGCTTGGTGGTACTGATAGAAATCAGGGAAATGCACCCCTCCCCTATCCTTGGCAGCTTTCAATTTTTTAGTAGCAATACGTGGCTGCTTCCCATTCCACAAAAAGGAAATAAGGATACGCTCTATCTTTTGATACCATACTGACGGGATGGAAAAAGGGAGCATGCCAAGGATATAGTTGACCTTAGGGGTAAGAGTCATCTTAATGACCTCCAATCGGCCCCACCAAGAAAGGTGAAGAGGAGACCACGCAACCACTTTAGACCGTAGAAAAAGAAGAAGGTCCTCCATATTTTTCACAATCATGTCGTCCACCGACGCATTATACCATGTCCCTAAATATTTGATACTGCCCGCCTCCCACTTAAATGGAAACTGCCATCTCTGCCGAAGTTGTAACACGATTAAGGGGAAACACCACTGACTTAGACCAATTGATCTTATATCCCGATACATTTAAATAACTATCAAACAAGGCCAATATAGACCGAACTTCCTCTGACTGCGCGAAAAGAAGCAAGTCGTCCACGTAAGCAGATAGCTTCACTTGTGATGTCCCAATCTGAACTCCTTTAAGGTCCATCTGCCCGCGGAGTGCAATGGCCAAAGGCTCCAGGGCTAGATTAAATAAAAGAGGAGAAAGGGGACACCCCTGCCTAGTCCCCCGGTGGAGGGAGAAAGGGCGTGAAAGAATACCATTCACTAAAATACTAGCAGAAGCATTAGCATAAAGCGCCCTGACCTTATGAATAAAACCTTCCCCGAGGCCAAACCATTGCAAAATAAAAAACATAAACGGCCACTCCAGCCTGTCAAACGCTTTTTCAGCATCTAAAGCCAGAGCAATGTATGGACAGGTAGCTGAGGAGACCTTCTCAAATAAGTTACATAAAAGACGAGCGTTATCAGAGGTTGACCTCCCGGGAACAAACCCACATTGGTCCGGATGGACCAAATCTCCCACCACCGAAGCGAGTCTACGTGCTAAAACACTAGCGTAAATTTTATAATCGGCATTTAAGAGAGATATAGGCCGATAATTTGCGACGAGAGTAGGGTCTCTGCCCGCTTTCTCCAACACCACAATGGTGGCTTCTGAAAATCTACCAGTGAGGCCTCCTTCCCTGGCAAGCCCATCATAATATTCTAACAGAAACGGAGCCAGCTCAGTGCTAAAAACTTTGTAAAATTCGGCAGGAAGGCCATCAGGACCGACCGCCTTACCGGAAGGCATAGCTTGTATTACTGAGAGAAGCTCGTCACGAAGGAAGGGTTTGCCAAGTTCAGAGGCCTGCTCCGCCTCTAGGACAGGATGATCGAGGTCTTTAACGAAACCAGCAAAAGAGCTGATATCGGCAGAGATCTCGGAAGCATAAAGTGAGCTATAAAATTTGGAAAATTCATCCACTATCTGCGCATCCTTGACCAAACTCTCCTGATTACTAGATAAAATAGAGGCTATTCTGGGCTTGCTCTGCTGTCCCCTTACAGTATGAGCTAATAGCCTACCGGCTCGATTCCTTTCTACGTGAAACCGGGCAGACTGCTTCAACATAATTTGCTCAACTTCGGCACTCAGAACATTGTTATATTGATACCGGAGTCTCTGCAAACGAAGAAGTATTCCCGGATTCGGTTGAACTATCCAGAGTCGCTCTCCGGCACGAATTTGCGCTTCCAAGGCACATAATTGCGTCTGCCGCCGTTTAGTCTCCTTTATTTTAAAACTAGTGATCTCTGCACGAATGGAGGCCTTAAAGGCCTCCCACCAAGCCCAGTCTGCAGTATCACCTCTATTATTCCAAGTGAAAAAATAAATTATGGCTCGCCGAATATCCTCCTGAAAGACAGGATCTGCCAGCCATGACCGGTTGAAAGACCATGTCTGGTTGGGACGCGCAACATCCTCTAAAACCACTTCAATCGTTATAGCTGCATGATCCGAGACCGATCTGCCCAGAATAGAAGAATCACAACAACCAGAGACCAAGGGCTTAGAAATCAAAAAATAGTCTATACGGGAGAGAGAGCTATGAACAGGAGAAAAGAAAGAGAAATCTTTTTCTCTGGGATGAAACAATCGCCATACGTCTACTAAATCACAGGATTCGAGCAGGGAAGAAAGCGCAAGACGCGCACGAGAAGGACGTTCAACCCTACCAGGACTCCTATCCAGTAAGGGCTCAATAACCAAATTAAAGTCCCCTCCCACTATTATCATAACCCCTGGTTCTTCGTGCAGGATCCCACTAAGATTAGAGAAGAAAGCGGGATCATCTACATTGGGTCCATAGATGTTTACGATGGACAATAGATCTCCCCCAATTTTTATTATGGATTTAGCCCATCTCCCAGCTTCATCGTGGCTAGAACTAATCAGTTGAGATCCGAGGGCACCCTTTATTAAAGTAACAACACCATTTTTTTTATGCACAGCAGGGGAGCAACCAACCACCGCATAAAATTTATCTGCCAGCTTATTTGCCTCAGACGCTGATAAATGCGTCTCCTGAAGCAAAATGATATCAGCAGTTTGACGCTTACAATACAATAAAATTTTCTTCCGCTTAATCGGCGATCGTAGCCCCTTCACATTAAGGGATAAAATTCTCAACTTATTAACCATCTTCTACTACTTTAACCAAACATAACTCTGTGGGACCTTCCCAGCTGATCTCGGTTCTATGATTCTCAGTGAGCCAAACCCCCCCCCCCCCCCAAACAAACGAGAAAAATCAAGCAGGGTAAGACAGCGGAAACACATTAACTACATGGAGCAGCCCCTTTTAATTGACAAAACTATTCATGCCCCGACCACCCGCCAGAATAACAGTATAAATGTTATAACATCCCCTGGTATCAAAAATGCCCAACATCTAAGGATGCGGCATTAGGCATCAGCTGCCCATTACAGGCCACTGTTCAAAGACACAAGTCACCAGGCAGGCCACTATTTCAGCGTTGCTGCATTTGAATCTCTTCATGCTCTTCAATATATTGGCGCAATAAGATCAGGTCTTCAAAAGACCTGGTTTTGTTATCCAAAGTAACTTTGAAACGCGCTGGGCTGAATAGGCCAAAACGGGCCTGCAGACTGCGGAGCCTGGGCCTAAGTTCCAAGAACAGCCTCCGCTTCTCTACTGTGCGCTTGCAGTAGTCCGGGTAGAAAAAGATTTTTCGCCCTTCATATTGGAGCGGCTGACCAGCTTTAGCCGCGGCGAATATCTGCATGACCTGTTGGTGCCTTAACAGGCACATGATGAAGGGGCGAGGCCGCGTGCCATGAGTACTAGATCCCAAAGGAGACACTGGGATCCTATGCGCCCGCTCGATTTCTAGCGGGGGATCAAAATGTATTTTCAGTACCTTAGGCAAGAAGGACTCCATGAAGCGGATAGGGTCCATCCCCTCCGCTCCTTCGCCCAAGCCGATGACTCGGATGTTGTTGCGCCGGGCCCTGTTGTTCATATCATCCATGCTTTGCTCAAGCCGGTCTATATTTCGCACCAATGATGAGACGCTCTTGATCTTGTCTTTGTGCCCCGCTATCGTTTCTTCCACTTTCTCTACCCGAGCCGAGAGAGATTGAAATTGTGAGCCCAAATCTTTTATATCTTCCTGAAGGGCTGATAAAGTCTCTCCGTTAGAGTCTACGCGGCTCCTTATGGCCCGAACTTCCTGCAGGAGTTGTCTAAAATCCTCCGCTGATTCATGCTGAGGCCCTGGTTTGTGCGGGGACAACGGGTCGGATTTAGATCTTTTAGACCCTGACGCTGTCGGTGTTGGGGGAAAGTCGAGGCACGTTTGCTTGCTCCCCGACATTCTCCTGCAGCTGCCCTCGAAAACTCAGCCACTGGGGTGAACTTATAATCGGGTAAGTCGCAGAATTATAACTTAAGGCCCAAGAGAAGAGGACTTACACCTCCATGCCGGTTTCGTGCTGGCTCCGCCCCCTACTGATTTAAATTTTAAATGTTTTATATTCCTGGTGTAGAAGAACACTAAAATGTTATTTTGGTTTTAAGATGAAGAAATTTTTGAAACCCTTGCTCCTAACATACTGAACAATCTAATGATGTAATGGAGGATGCACTAAGGTATCTGACCCAGTGAGTGGGTATTCTAATTTGGCTTTTGGAGGGAACTATGTTAGATCCTGCTAAATGTAAGGTTAGAGAGGTTTTGGAGAGTCAAAAGTGGTTGTTAGAACTCATTTTTTCAGATATGTTAGTGAGAGGAGGAAGGGCAAAAGTGGTATTGTCAGACACAAGAGTGCAGGGGAGGGATATGCAGAAAATGATGAGGATGAAGTAGAATTGCTTAACAAATATTTCTGTTCTGTGTTCACAGATGAAGGGCCAGGAGCAGGACCTCAGAAAACACCCACAAATAGGAACAGAAGCGATGAGGATCTTGAACGATTTTCAGAAGACTGTGTTTGTGAGGAACTAGTTAAACCAAAAGTAGACAAAGCCATGAGACCAGATGGGATACATCCAAGAATACTGAGGGAACTTGGGGACGTTCTAGTGGCTCCACTGTCTGACCTTTTCAATCTTTTATCTTTATCTTTATTTGATCGCTTGATATACCGCCCAAGCGTATGCGTCAGGATGGTGTACAATAAAAACAAACCAGTAGAAACTAAAGGAAAGGAATGCCAATAATTAGACAGGAAAGAGAGAGGCAAGACGAAAGCAGAGAACAGAAAGAGCTAGTGGAGAAGAGGGTAGGAAGGAGGGGTGAGCTGGCAAGAGGAGACTAAACTGGGAGGATGGACATTAGGGGTCAGGGAGGTCAAATGTCTGCTGGAAAAGGTGGATCTTGAGTGAACTCTTAAAGTGATGGAAAGACAGTTCTGTGCATAGGGTAGAAGGAAGGGAATTCCAAAGGCAGGGACCAGGAAGAAGAAGGCAGAGTGATGGGTTGAATCCAGGTGGGCCAGGGAGGGGTAAGAAAGGGAAAGGCGGTTGCCATGAGCTGAGCGGAGGAGGCAGGGGGAAGGCTGCAAACGGATGGAATCTGCGAGGTATTGCGTGGTGCTGGTGTGAAGTTCTTTGTGGGTGAGAATGAGGAGTTTGTAGACGAAACGGAAGTTGAGTGGGAGCCAGTGCAGACTGAGAAGAAGGGGAGTGACATGATCAGTAGGGGAGGAGTGGGTGAGCAGACATGCAGCTGTGTTCTGGACCAACTGCAACTGCCAGAGCTGATATTGAGGGAGGCCGGCCAAAATGGTATTGCAGTAGTCCAGCCTGGAAATGACAAGAGAAAGAACCAGAGTGGTGAGGGAAGAAGAAGGGAGAAAGGAGCGGACAGCATGAATTTGATGCAGGAAAAAGAAAGAACGGCAAATGAACGTGCAAATGTGCTGGTGAAAAGAGAGAGGAGAGAAAAGGGAAACCCTGAGATAGTGGAGGGAAGAAATGAGGGGGATTGGGGTGGAAAGGAAAAGGGAGAGCAAGTAGGAGAAGGAGTACTAAAGGAGAACCACAGGGCAGCAGATTTTGAAGGATTAATGTGGGGAAAGTTACTGCTTAGCCATGGGGCAACACGGGAAAGACAGGCATTGAGGGCAGAGAGATCAGGGGCAAGGGAGCTAGTATGGTGCACAAGAAAGATGTCATCTGCATAGAAGTAACCAGAGATACTGGACTCCTGAACAATGAGTGCAAGGAGGGCGAGAACAATATTAAAGAGGAGGGGGGCAAGCACTGGACCCTGAGAGACCCTGCAGCGGAGAGCCAAGGGGGGGGGGGAGGTGGCTGTGCTGGTCCAGACTGAGAAGGTGCAGGAGGAAAGAAAGGAACGAAACCACGAGAGAACAGAACCACGGATCCCAAGATCAGCCAAGTGGGCGAGAAGGATGCGATAGTCGAGGAGGAACCACAAGGGAAAGGTCACCGCGGTCATGGGATTGGTGCACTTCATTCAGAAGGGAGGTGAGGATGGTTTCTGTACTATAACCAGAATGAAAACCGGACTGTCGGGGGTGAAGGGAGAGAATGGAGTCAAGGTGAGTGGAGAGTTGGGTGAAAACAAGTTTTCCCAGGATCTTAGAAAGAAAAGGGAGGTTGGAGACAGGGCGCCAGTTAGCAAGAGCAGAGGGATTGAGGGAGGGCTTCTTAAGGAGTGGGCGAATGAGGGCATGTTTCCATGTTGAGGGAAAAACACCAGATGAAAGCCTTTTATTGAATATGTGGAGTATGTAGGGAATCAGGGTAAGGGAGGGATCTAGCAACCAGGAGGAAGGGAGAGGGTTGAGTGGACAGGTGGTTTTGTGAGAGGAGGTGATGGACTTAGTGAGTTCAGTCTCAGTGACAGAACAAAACGAATGCCAGATATGAGGAAAAACACCACTGGAGGGGGGAGGAGAGGAGGAGGGGAAAGGGTGCTGTGGATGCAAGGGGGCGGGGGGGAGAGAGGTGGGGGACAGGAAGGAAAGGTAGCACAAAGAGTCTCGATCTTGCTGGAGAAGAAGGAGGCGAGGCAATTGGAATCATGTGCATCAGGGGGGAAGGAAGGGGTTGAGGAAGAGGTGGACAGGGCAGTGACAGAACGGAGGATATGGTGGAGTTGTCTGGATGAGTTAGAATAGGAGGAAATACAGTCGGAGTAGTGAGAGCACTTAGTGTCAGTGATCATTGAGCAGAAGAGCAGCTGGGAACTACGGAAGGAGGCGAGAGTGGGGGTGGGGTGCTTGCGCCATGCACGCTCAGCACGGCAGAGGTGGGAGCATTGAAGGGTGAAACCAAGGGTGGTGGAAGAAAAAAGGCGTGATGAGCGAGAGGGATGAAAGGGAGTGATCCAGGGTGGTAGTGAGGGTGGATGCCCAGAGATTCGCTTGTTCATCCACGGGCAGGGAGGAAAACGTTGAAGGAAAGAAGGAGTCAGCTGGAGGAAATCGCTGTAGAGTCAAGGCAGTGATGTGATGCCTTGGTCTGGGGGGGAGCAGAAGGGAGAAATGGGCTGGGCAGTGCGAGGTTGGGAGGGACAGCAAGAAAAGAAGGCAGAAATGGTCGAACCAGGGCATTGGGAGTGATGAAATTTGGGCTGGAATGAAAGGAGATGCTGAAGGGATAAGGTCGATAGTATGACCAGTGGCATGTGTGGAGCCAGAGACATGCTGGAGAAAAGAGAGATCATCCAGAAGGGACAGCAGGACCTTGTCCTTCTGATGAGAGGGAGAGTCAAAATGAATATTAAAATCGCGAAGGACAATGAGATGTGGGGACAGAAGGGAGGCCTCGGAGAGGGAAGCCAGCAGGCCGTCCCAGAGGTTAGGGAAGGGGGGCATAGAGGAGGAGGAAAGAAGTGGGGGGTGAAGAACCAAAATGGAGAAGAAGAGATTCAGGATAGGAGGGAGGGGAGGTGATTGCAGAAAAGGGGTTGGGAGGAATGGTGGATGATCGGCATGCCCCCACCGCTGTGGTTGCAGCAAGGTTTGTGGAGAGCGGAATAACCTGGAGGGAGGCAGCGATGGAGGAGGGCATCCTCACCCTCAAGGAGCCATGATTCCATGAGGAAGAGGGCGTCCAGGGAATGCTGGATAAGGAGATCATGGATAAGGTGTGATTTGGCATGGAGGGAGTTTAATAGGGCAAGGGAAAGAGAAAGCAAGGAAGGAGCTGCGGACGGGGCAGCAGAAGAGTTGGGGTCAAAACCTGAGGGAGGGCAGGCCAGAAGATTTGCGGGATTACGGGAATAGAATCCGGAAGCGGGAAGACAAAAGGGGGGAGGGCGGTGACCCCAGAGGACTGGAATAGCGGCCATAGAAGCTAAGGTAAGGAAAAGCGCAAAGGGGAGGAGAAGGGACCAACAATCACGTGAGCAAAGGGCGGGGGGCTGCAGGGAGCAGACACCATAGGGTGTTTCAGTCAGGGGGTAGAGGATACCGAAGGAGGGGGTCGCAAAGCGTCCCTGTTGTCGCCTCAAGGAGCTCGCCCAAGGAGCACGACCTGCTCCTTGGGCGTGCACCCAAGGCGCATAAAGATGCAGGCAGCGTCCTTTTATTGGATGAGGGATGATAGAGATGCGACCGTGTTGCATGCGGTCACGTCACTTCCGGGGCAGAGCAGCAGCACAGATAGGCACATAAGGCAGTACAAGGCAGCAGACAGAAAACAGAGATGGCAGAGTGCAATTACAGCAGGCAGCGTCCTTTTATTGTATGAGGGCCGATAGAGGCCCAACCACGTTGCACATGGTCACTTCACTTCTGGGGTTGAGCAGCAGCACGGACAGTCACAGAGGGAAGTACAAGGCAGCAGACAGCAAACAGAGATGGCAGAGTGTAATTACAGCAGGCAGTGTCCTTTTATTGGATGAGGGCCGATAGAGACGCGACCACATTGCACGCGGTTGCGTCACTTCCGGGGCGGAGCAGCAGCACAGACAGGCCTCTTTGGAGTCAGGAATGGTGGCAGAGGACTGGAGAAAAGCATATGTGGTCCCTTTACACAAAAGCGGATATAAGGTTGACATTGAGAAATACAGGCCAGTTAGTCTAACCTCTGTGGTTCGTAAATTATTGGAAAGGCTACTAAAAGAGAGAAAAGTGAGGTTTCTGGAGTCCAATGGATTGCAGGATATGAGGCAGCATGGATTCACCAGAGGCAGGTCTTATCAGACAAATCTGATTGATTTCTTTGACTGGGAGATCAGGGAGTTGGACCGAGGGAGAGCCCTAGATTTCACTAACGTCTTTGACACCATTCCACACAGGCAACTTATAAACAAATGGAGTACCCTAGGGATGACCCTAAAGTTACTGATTGGGTTATGAATTAGTTGAGTGGGAGGCGACAAAGGGTACAGATAAATGGAGCTCACTCTGAGAAGAAGAAGGCTACCAGTGGTGTGCCACAGGGATCTGTCCTTGATCAGATTATTTTTAACATCTTTGTTAGTGATATTGCAGAAGGACTGTCGGGAAAGGTTTGCTTGTTTGCAAATGATACCAAAGTCTGCAATAGAATAGACACCCATGAAGGAGTAGATAACATGAAGAGGGATCTAGCTAAGTTTGAAGAATGGTCTAGAATTTGGCAGCTGAAATTTAATGCTAAAAAATGCAGGGTCATGTATTTGGACTGCAAAAATCCAAAGGAGTGGTACAGTGTAGGGGGTGAGGTACTTCTGTCCACAAAAGAAGAGCGGGACCTGGGCATCATTGTGTTTGATGATCTTAAAGTAGCTAAACAGGTAGAAAAGGCAACTGTGAAAGTCAGAAGGATGCTTTGGTGTATAGGGAGAGGAATGGCCAGCAGGAAAAAGGAGGTGTTAATGCCTCTGTATACAGTAAGTCTCTGATGTGATCTCATAAGCAGTATTGTGTGCAATTTTGGAAACTGCACCTTTAAAAGGATATAAGCAGGCATTCCTAACAGGGACTATAAATTTTAAGGAAAGTAAGAGTTTATTGCTTTTTAAATTACTAGCTCTCTGCCTGGGAGCTCTTAAAAGGGTTTTAGCTCCTTTTTTAAAACAAAGTTACATTATTTTTGGTGCTTTAGTTTAAAAAGGGAAATATTTTCTTTATTGGGGTAGGTTTAAAACTCTGCTTTAGTATCTTTCTCAGCTCTTTGAAGCTACTGACACCTTATCAAGAGTTAGTGGTCCTGATTAGTTTTGTGAAAGAACTGAGAGCAGCTGAGACCTGCATAAAAGGCTTAAGAGCCCTGCACTGTTGAGGCATTCCTAACAGGGGCTATGCATTTCAAGCAAAGGTAAGAGTTTGTGGCTTTTTAAATAACTGGCTCTCTGCCTGGGAGCTCTTAAAAGGGTTTTGGTACATTTTTAAAACAAAGTTACATTATTTTTGCTACTTTAGTTTAAAAGGGGAAATATTTTCCTTAGTGGTATAGGTTTAAAACTGTGTTTTACTAATTTTCTCAGTTCTTTGAAGCTACTGACACCCCATCAGTTATTACCGTATATACTCGAGTATAAGCCGAGTTTTTCAGCACATTTTTTGTGCTGAAAAACGGCCCCCTCGGCTTATACTCGAGTCAACGTCTGCAGATGTCTAGCAGGGGGCGCTGCTTCTAAAGCTAAGGTTTCCATAACCGCGGCTGCAGATATGGAAACCTTTGCAGTGATGTGCTGGGCAGGGCCGGCCCATCCATTGAGCAAGAATGTTTTTTGCACAGGGCCCCGCGTTTCAGGGGGCCCCGCGCAAAAAACATTCTTCATCCCAAGTTAAAAAAAAAAAACAACCCAGCTGCTTCTGCCGCGGCAGCATCAAGAGTGCCGCGGCAGTATCAAGAGTGCCGCCGCCGCCGCGGGGCCCCCCCGGCAGAGCCTCCCTGGATCGCCTCCCTGGATCGCAGCCTATCCCCGAACGCGGGCTTCTTCCAGAGCCGCGAGAGTTTCCGTCAGCCCTGGCGGGATTAACAGAGCCGCGAGAAAGGAAACTCTCGCGGCTCTGAAAGAAGCCCGCGTTCGGGGATAGGCTGCGATGCAGGGAGGCTCCGCCGGGGGTGCCCCGCGGCGGCGGCGGCACTCTTGATACTGCCGCGGCACTCTTGATGCTGCCGCGGCAGAAGCAGCTGGGTTGTTTTTTTTTTAATTTGGGTTGATAGGGCGGAAGGGGGTTTAGGACTGGTAATAGGGGGGAGGCCAAGACTGGAAGTGGGCTGAGAGGGGAGGGTTAGGACTAGTAATGGGCCATGGGGGGGGGGTGCTAAGACTGGAAGTGGGCTGAGGGGGGGGGTTAGGGCTGGTAATGGGCTATGGGGGGGGGCTGACTGGAAATGGGCTGATGGGGGGGTTAGGACTGGTAATTGGCTATGGGGGGGCTAAGACTGGAAGTGGGCTGATGGGGGGGCTAGGACTGGTAATGGGCTATGGGGGGGCTGACTGGAAATGGGCTGATGGGGGGGGTTAGGACTGGTAATTGGCTATGGGGGGGGGGCTAAGACTGGAAATGGGCTGATGGGGAGGTTTAGGACTGGTAATGGGTTATGGGGGGGGCTAAGAATGGAAGTGGGCTGATGGGGAGGTTTAGCACTGGTAATGGGTTATGGGGGGGCTAAGAATGGAAGTGGGCTGATGGGGAGTTTTAGGACTGGTAATGGGTTATTGGGGGGGGCTAAGACTGGAAATGGGCTGATGGGGGGTTAGGACTGGTAATTGGCTATGGGAGGGGTTAGGACTGGTAATGGGCTGATGGGGGATTAGGACTGGTAATGGGCTATGGGGGGCTAAGACTGGAAATAGGCTGATGGGGGGGCTAGGCCTGGAAATAGGGTGATGGGGGGGTTAGGACGTAATGGTCTGATGGGATGGGTTAGGACTAGTAATGTGCTATGGGGGGGCTAATACTGTAAATGGGCTGATTGGGGGTTAGGACTGGTAATGGGCTGGGGGCTAAGACTGTTAATGAGCTGGGGGGGTTGCTAGGACTGGAAATGGGCTGAGTGGAAGGAGGGCTTGAACTGCAAATAGCTGATGGGGACGGGGGCTTGGAATGGAAATGGGTTGTGAGGGGGAGGGAGCTAGGACTGGAAATGGGTGAGTGGGGGGGGGCTAGGACAGGAAATGGGCTGATGGAGGGGCTAGAATAGGACTGGAAATTGGCTGTTGGGGGGGTGCTAAGATTGGAAATGGGCTGTGGTGGGGGTTTGGATTGAAATGGACTCATGAAGGGGCTAGAACTGGAAGTAGGCTCATGGGGGGCTTGGATTGGAAATGGGCTGAGTGGAGGGGAGCTAGGATTTGACATGGGCTGATGGGCTCATGGGGGGCTGGGATTGGAAATGAGCTGATGGAGGGACTCGGATTGGACTGGAAATAGATGGGGGAGCTAGGACTGGAAATAGGCTGATGGTGGGTCTAGGATAGGACTGGAAATGGGCTTATGGGGGGCTAGGACTGGAAATGGGCTGATGCGGGAACTAGAAGGGAGCGGATGCTGGGTGGGACTGGAACTAGAATGGAGCTGATGTTGGGGGAGGATTAGAATGGGATGGAGCTGGGAGAGTGAAATGGAGAGGGGAAAAATATTTTGTGTGGGAGGGAAGACAAATCTACAATTGGCCGGATATTGGGAGAGTAAGTGGGGATTGAGAATGGAGGGGTAAAATTTGAGTAGATGAAATAGGAATGAGGAAAGAGCAAAAGGAGAAAGATTAGTATGTTAAAGCAGATGTAGAGAGAGAATGGAAAAAAACTAGAAGAGAGAAGAAAAGACAAATGGACAGCAGATGATGGAGAGTTAGCGGAAGACACAAAGAAACCAGAAGAAAGTGACTGGAGCAATTGCAGCTGAAAAAAAATGCACAAAAGGTAGAAAAATATCTCTTTATTTTGAATTAATTAATTTATTTATTTAACATTTCTTCTATACCGCGCAATTAAAATCAGCGCGGTGTGCATCGAACAAAAATACTGCAATGTACAGAAACAACATTGAGTTTACAAAGAACAGGGAATTGAACATGGGATCGAAACCGGGGAAACTAAATACATGTTAACTCGAAACTATGTACAATACTCTAATATAAATGGGTGTTGCATTGATTTTGTGAAGATGAAGATTAGTGGTTGGTTGGGCTTGAGTGGGGACTACCTATTATATCTGTGGTATTGACGTTCAGGGGCGGCTGGGGTATGAGGGAAGCTTGCTGGTTGTGTTTCTATCACTGGAAGTTTCTGGGTAACATTTTGTGAACAGGTGGAGTTTTAAGGCTTTTCTGAATAGGAAGAGGCTTTTAATACCACGGATTTCATGGGGGAGTGCATTCCAGTTTAAAGGGGCGAATATGGAGAAGGCTCTGTTGGAGGTAGCCTTTGTGCATGTAGTTATTAGCTTGGGGACTACTAATGTGTTCAGTGCAGTAGACCTTCTGTTTCTATTTTCCAGGGTACCATGGACTAGCTTGCTGATTGGCGTAGGGGGGTAGTTATTTAGGGCTTTGAAGGTGAGGACCAATGACTTGTATTGGAGCCTGGCATGTAAAGGTAGCCAATGCAAATCCTTCATGATGGGCGTTATGTGGTCGGATCTTGACGATCCAGAGAGGACTCTTGCGGCTGCATTCAAAGCTAGGCGGAGCGGGTTTAAGGTTTGATACCATATTGTTTTTGTTGACCCCATTTTCCACTTACAGAGCTATTTTACTGTTTTTCGTTTAAATAAATATTCATGTAATTTTATTGGTCTCTATCTTTATTTTTTACATTGACTAGTAGGTGCCTCATTTCCCACCCTCGACTTATACTCGAGTCAATAGTTTTGCCCAGTTTTTTGTGGTAAAATTAGGTACCTCGGCTTATATTCGGGTCGGCTTATACTCGAGTATATACGGTAGTTCTCTCCTTACCCCCCAACTCCCACCCACTCCTAGTGAGCAGTCTTGCTTTATAGGGCACCCCCCAATTAATTATACATAGGGACTTGAAACAGCACATTTTGAGCACACTTAAAAGAGACTTAACTGTTTTTTCTCTGAAAGGACAGCTTGCAAACCGGCTGGTAGTTTGGTAGGTCTCTCTCTCTTTTGCTTCAACAGATACCTAAGCTCCACCAACTGAACAATGGCTGGGAAAAATCTTATTGCCAAAGCTGTTGCCCCTGTTACAGCTTCTATGAATTTGAGAAGAAGGTTGCTGCGGAAACAAAAACACGAAATAAAGACTTTTTCAAGTACATTCGTAGCAAAAAACCTGTGAGAGAGTCAGTTGGTCCATTAGATGATAGAGGGGTTAAAGGGGCACTAAGAGGCAACAAGACAATAGTGCAGAGACTGAATGAATTCTTTGCTTCGTTCTTTACTGAGGAAGATGTAGGGATGTTACCCATGACTGAAGTGGTATTTAAAGGTGTGGAAGAATTGAAGGAAATCTTGATACATCGGGAAGATGTATTAATGGAGCAGACAGAGCTTAAAGATCCCAAATTACCCATGTCTACCATTAGCCAAATTAATATGAATAAAAAACAGTCTCTAAAATGCTTGTATGCAAATGCTAGAAGTCTAAAAAATAAGATGGGAGAGTTAGAATATATAGCACTTAATGAGAGGTTAGATATGATTGGAATATCAGAGACATGGTAGAAGGAGGACAACCAGTGGGACACTGTGATACCTGGTTACAAACTATATCATAATGATAGAGCTGATCAAATTGGTGGAGGGGTTGCGCTCTATGTTAGAGAGGGCATTGAGTCAGAAAGGATTAAAGTTTTGCAGGAAACAAAATTTGATGTAGAATCTCTATGGATTGAAATTCCATGTAAAAAGGGGAAGGCGATGGCAGTGGGGGTGTACTATCGACCGCCTGGCCAGAATGAGCAAATGGATGATGAAATGCTCAAAGAAATCAAGGAACCTAACAAACGTTACAGCTCGGTAATAATAATGGGTGATTTCAATTACCCCGGTATCGACTGGGTCAGTGTCACGGCAGGACATGCTAGGGAGATAAAGTTCCTAGATGACATAAATGACTGCTTCTAGGAGCAGCTGGTTCATGAACCGACCAGAGGGGAAGCCATATTAGACCTAGTCCTTAGTGGAACACCAGATCTAGTGCAAGAGATAAGGGTGTTGGGGCCACTTGGCAATAGTGATCATAGCATGATTGCCTTTGATTTAATTAGTGGAGAAGGGATAGTAAGTAAATCCACAGTTCTACCGTTTAACTTTCGAAAGGGAGACTATGATAAAATGAGGAAAATAGTTAAGAAAAAACTAAAAAGAGCAGTTGCAAAGGTTAAAGATTTACATCAAGCTTGGGTGTTGTTGAAAAATAATATCTTGGATGCCCAGACCAGCTGTATTCCACGCTTTAAGAAAAGTGGAAGGAAGTCCAAAAAACTGCCAGCATGGTTTAAAGATGAGGTCAGAGAGGCTGTTGTTGCCAAAAAAGCATCTTTCAGGAAATGGAAAAAAGAGCCAAACAACGAAACCTGGAAACAGCACAAGCACTGGCAGCTCAAATGCAAGGCATTGATAAAGAAGGCAAAGGGAGAATTTGAGAAGAAGCTTGCTGCGGAAGCAAAAATGCGAAATGAAGATTTTTTCAAGTACATTCGTAGCAAAAAACATGTGAGAGAGTCGGTTGGACCATTAGATGATAGAGGAGTTAAAGGGGCACTAAGAGGTGACAAGGAGATAGCGGAGAGACTGAATGAATTATTTGCTTCGGTCTTTACTGAGGAAGATGTAGGGATGTTACCCATGACTGAAGTGGTATTTAAAGGTGCGGAAGAATTGAAGGAAATATCGATACATCGGGAAGATGTATTACAAGTATTAGATAAACTGAAGAGTAGCAAATCACCTGAGCTGGATGGTGTACATCCAAGGGTGTTGAAAGAACTGAAATATGAGATTGCAGACCTGCTATTAGTAATCCGTGAACTATCATTAAAATCATCTCTAATACCTGAAGATTGGAGGATCGCCAATGTAACACCAATTTTTAAAAAGGGTTCCAGGGGTGATCCGGGAAACTACAGACCGGTGAGCCTCACGTCATTACCCGGAAAAATGGTAGAAACCATCATAAAGAATAAAATTACTCAGCATGTAGATAGTCATGGCCTAATGGGAGACAGCCAACATGGCTTTAGACAAGGAAGATCTTGTCTTACTAATCTGTTATGTTTTTTTGAAAGTGTGAATAAACAGGTGGACAAAGGTGAGTCAGTTGATATAGTCTATCTGGACTTTCAGAAAGCCTTTGACAAGGTCCCTCATCAGAGACATTTGGCAAAACTAAAGAGTCATGGGATAGGAGGAAGTGTACTACTGTGGATCAAGAACTGGTTAAAAGATAGAAAGCAGAGGGTTGGGCTAAATGGCCAATTTTCCCAATGGAGAAAGTGAATAGTGATGTACCCCAGGGATTTATGCTGGGTCCGCTTCTTTTTTTTTTTTTTTTTTAATTCTTTATTTATGCATTTTAGACACAGCAAGAAATTACAACCATACTATTACAAACATAAAAAGAACAACACCAAATAACCTCGAAACTCCCACCTCACTAGCTCTTTGAGGAACAGACCAGTCTCAACTCTTCAGGCACACTATTTCTGACAAATTTAAAAAAAAAAGAAAAAGAAGATAAAGGCTGACCATACCACCTCACCGAATCTCACCCTTGGCCAAAATATATTATGGACCCAAATGGACACCAAGAGAAGAAACTTTAGCCAGGGCAACATATTCATCTAAAGGTGCCCATTTTTCCAAACAAACGGCCTTTCCCGCACAGTGTACCCTAGAATATAATTTCTCATAGCAGGCACACTGGGCGACAAGGTTCCACCACATGTTACTGTTTAAACAAGAAGGAGCTTTCCAGTTTGTGAAAATGAGCTTCAAAGCTATTGCTAACATAAAATTCAGTAGAAAAAAATTGTTCTTATCTAAACCTGAAATATGATCAATGGATCTCAAACAAACAATCTTCCATGTGAGCCGAGCAGAAAACCCTAATATGGTTTGTATTTTCCCCCACACCAACTTCCAAAATCTCTGGACAAGAGGACAGTCATAAACCATGTGCTGGAAGGTGCCCAACCCACCCTGACAAGACCAACATTTACCATTTATCTTCCTGTCCCAGTTAGACATTTTGACTGGTGTGATATAAGCCCGATGGAGGAAAAAGAACATTGATTGCGTGATCGCAGCCGATCTAGATACACGAGTTATTGGCCCCCATAATAATTTCCACTCCTTCTCTGTGAGAGAAGACTCCAACTCCGTATCCCAATTTTTAATCAAGCCTAATGGATTTACAGAGGATAAATCTCTAATGTATGCATATAACACTGATGCTGCGCCAGGCTTCTCTGTCACACCCTGAATACTTGCAAAAACTACATCAACCTCTGGTAGACCCCTCACAGTAACTGTTGATTTATTAACTAGATGTTTCAGCTAGATGTTTCAGCTGAAAATACGCGGAAGCAGGGAGCAAAAACTCCTCCTGCAGCTCCTGAAAATCCTTCCACCCCTGAGCCCGTAGTAATTGACCAAGCGACCAAATACCACATTGCTGCCATCTTTTCCATGCAAACATCTTCCCATTTATTTTAAGTACCAGATTCCACCACAACGGGAACTGTTTAGATGGGGAGTACCTACTTCCAGCCTTTTGTAGAAGCAAAAGATAAGCTGCTTGGGTGGCTGCAATCGGGCCGCTTACCGTGGTCTCCTCTGGATGTTTCATGCCGAGGAGTCTGTCCATAGGACATGGCGCTATGATTTTACTCTCCACCTCAACCCATCTAGGACCTGACGTAAGTGAGCCCTCCCTCAACCACATGGCACCTTGTTTTAACAAAAACGCATGGTGGTACCACTTAAAATCCGGAAAATGAACACCACCTTTTTTCCTTAGATGCCTTGAGCTTATTCAAAGCAATCCTCGGCTGCGAATTGCCCCAAAGAAATCTAGACAAAGACCTCTCCAACGCAACAAACAAACCGACAGGAATTTTATAAGGAAGCATCCCCAAAACATAATTGACTCGGCATTAATGTCATTTTTATTGCCTTCAGTCTACCCCACCATTTTAAATGCAAAGGGGCCCAAGTTACCGCGGTTCTCTTAATCGCATTCAGCAAATCATCTATGTTAGTTTGCACTAGGGAATCAGTACGTGCAGAAAACCTGACCCCTAAATACTTAACATTATCAGACTCCCAGCGGAAAGGGAATTCAGCCATCAAAGCCGAGGAAGCCCAAGAATTTAGCGGAAAGGCCACAGACTTGGCCCAATTAATTTTATAACCAGATAGTTTAGAATAGGAATCAATAAGATCCAAAATCATAGGGACTTCCGACGGCTTTGCAAACAGTAAAGGATCATCCACATAAGCAGATAGCTTCACTTGTATGTCTTCAATTTCAACCCCCTTAATGTGTTGATGTTGTCTAAGGGCAATTGCCAGAGGCTCCAAGGCAAAATTAAATAGTAACGGGGAGAGAGGGCAACCTTGTCAAGTTCCTCTCTGCAGTGGAAAGGGCTGAGACAAACAGCCATTAGCCGAAATCTTAGCCGTGGGATTTGCATACAATACCTGTACCATATTGATAAACTTGGGGCCCAAACCAAACCACCCTAACACCTGAAACAAGAAAGACCATTCAAGCCTATCGAACGACTTTTCTGCGTCAAGGGCAAGGCCAACATAGGGGAGCGTACTTAATGAAGCCCTGTCAAACAAATTACACAATAACCGCGCGTTATCCGAAGCCACTCGCCCTGGGATAAAACCACATTGATCAGGGTGGATCAAACCTCCAATGACGGTTGACAATCGACTAGCTAAAAATCTGGCATAAATCTTATAATCGGTATTTAACAATGAGATGGGCCTATAGTTTGCCACTTGAGTAGGGTCTCTCCCTGGTTTTTCCAACACAATGATTGTCGCTTCAGCAAAATTCCCTGGATGACACTGAGAGCTATGCAGTTCTGCAAAATAAGCTACTAGATCCACACTGATCTCATTTCTAAAGGTTTTGTAAAATTCAGCGGGGATGCCGTCTGGCCCAACTGCTTTTCCAGAAACCATTTTATCAATTGCCCTACATACCTCCGATCTGGAGATGGGCTTATCCAGATCCCGCATCTGCTGTTCACTTATTGTAGACTGCATTAAGCTTCCCAAAAAATCCCTGACACACTCCGAGTCAGAGACGGTTTCAGACACGTAAAGATTCTGATAGTAAGCAGAGAACGCCTCCAGAATTTGTTCATCCGCTGTCAAGCTGCCTAGTCGCCCATCAGAAAGGGCAGTGATACGAGATTTCTCTCTCCTCCCCTTCAACTCATTAGCAAGAGACCTACCCATCCTGTTTTTCGCAACATGGTAACGCGCACGCTGCTTAAACATCACCTGCTCCACCCCTACATCACCTGCTCCACCCCTGCACTCAGAATTTCGTTATATTGATACCGCAAGTGCTGCAGATGCAGCATTATACCAACATCCGAATATTTTTGCCACAATCTCTCACCAGCCCTGATTTGATCGTCAAGGGTAGCTAACTGAGCCTTCTTCCGTCTAGCCTCCCTGATCGCATAACTCATAATTATAGAACGAAGATGCGCTTTGAAGGCCCCCCACCATGCCCAACATTGGGTGTCCCCAAGTTTGTTTATCTCAAAGTATTCCTTAATAGATGCTCTGACTACCTTTTGAAAAGAAGGATCCGCCAACCAAGACCTATTAAAGGACCACGTCCGTGCCTGCGGAAGTCTCTCAAAAGGCCTGACTGTAAGCCTAACGGCAGCATGGTCAGATATATGCATACTTAGGATTTCAGTATCAGAGGCGTTTGTCACCAATGACCTTGAAATCAAAAAAAAATCAATGCGTGAAAAAGACTTATGTGGTGGTGAAAAAAAGGTGAAATCCTTCTCCTTTGGGTGAAAAATCCGCCACACATCCACCAAACCAATGGATTCCATTAAGGCTTCAAGTGCAACCCTTGCTCTGGCAGTATGTTCCACCCTGGGAGGAAGCCGATCTAATACCGGGTCTAGAACTAAATTAAAATCACCCCCAACGATGATTGGAGTCGGAATCTCTTCCGACATAACCCCCGCTAAATCCTTAAAAAAAACAGGATCATCTTTATTGGGGGCATAAACATTGATAACTACCAACCTAACACTTCTCATTGAAATGACAGACTTTGCCCACCTCCCAGCTGTGTCACAGCGAGTGCACTCAACTGTAAGCCCTAAGGATTTACGCATGAGTATTGCCACACCATTCTTTTTGTGAACTGCTGGAGAGTGACCAATTAGCAAATAATGTCCATCTTCCAATTTTATAGTTTCAGCTGAAGACAGATGCATTTCCTGCAGGAAAATCACATCGGCCTTCTGCTGTTTACCGTAAGCAATGATCTTTTTCCTCTTAATGGGGTTCATGATGCCTTTTACATTCAAAGACAAAAACTTAATCATATTAGCCATATTTTATAAGGATAACACCACAACTTGTGCCTGCATAACCCTTATAGACATATTTCAAATCCCTGCCGTCCTCAAAGAGCAAACCCTGTACCCCAACAAATAAGGACCCCATTCAATAGGTGAGGCAACCCAAGACAAGAAAGCCTAGTAAGAAACCTGGAACTAAACAATAGCACTCCTGTAAAGCCCTCAGACCCTATACACAAAAAAATTAAAATAATGTTGCTGAACGTCCCCATCTGCTCAGAACTCCAGAGTCTTCATGTGAACCCATTCAGCTCACACCCTGAGCACTGCAATCGGGTGCGACAAAAGATCTTCCGCCAGCAAGCACTTGATGGCTCCCTATGCCATACTTCAAAAGATGATCCCACTTAACAGCAAGGCCAGACTGCCACGCAGTAGCAATGGGGAGCCATGAACAAATATGGGCATTTGTGACCCATCAAACCTGTAAGAGAGGTCCAAAGTCAAGGACGTCACTGCATAGCTAAAGCTTCTTGATCTTCAATAAACTGCTCCAAAACTTTGGGATCATCGAAGGATTTAGCAGAGTTATTCAGGGTTACTTTAAGACGAGCCAGATAAAATAGCCCGAACCGGGCTTGCAGGTGGAGGAGCCTCGGTCGAAGCACCAAAAATTGCTTTCTCTTAGCAACCGTCGTCTTGCTAAAATCAGGGTACAGAGCAATCCGATGTCCTTCAAATTCAAGCTCCGAAGTAGATCTCGCCCCCGACATTATTTGAATGACTTGCTGGTGTCGCAAAACACAACAAATCAGAGGTCTCGGCTTTTTCATTTGTGTAGACAAAACAGATGGAACCCGATGAGCTCTCTCTATCTCAAAAGGGGAATGAAAATCGATTTTTAAAGCCTGTGGAAGCCAGTCTTGTGAAAATGTTATAGGATCTTTCCCCTCCGCTCCTTCAGGGATCCCAACTATACGAATGTTATTTCGTCGGGCTCGATTATTCATATCCTCCAAATTGTGTTCTAACGCTTCTACTCTCCGCACTGTAAGAGCGAGTTGCTGCAGCCGCTCTTGCAGTGCGGGCCACAGACCCTTCTGTCTTCTCCACTCTATTTGTAAGCGTCACAATCTGTTCCTTCATCACTTTAAAGTCAGCTCGCAGCTCATCCAAGGACTCGCCATTTGCTTCCACTTGTTTACGTACCGTGCGGATCTCTTGTAAAATTTCCGCCGCTCCCTCCAAGGCCTCTGACTGCGGCGCCATCTTGAGAGGTGACAGGGGATCCGTTTTGGATCTTTTTGAGCCGGCACCTTGCTGGCTAATGAAATCAAGCCGAGTCTGTTTGGTTCCCGACATAATCAGCAAGATACGGGTGCGAAACAACCACACTCCGTCTCCTTCTAAGGCAGTGAGGACAGGATTAAGCAATAGGGTCTTTGGGAGCAAATCTCCTACGCAGCCATCTTGCTCCTAGGCTGGCTCTGCCTCCCGGGTCCGCTGCTTTTTGACATATTCATAAATGACCTGGAAAGTGGAATAACGAGTGAGGTTATCAAATTTGCAGATGACACAAAACTATTTAAAGTTGTTAAAACCCAAGAGGATTGTGAAAAATTGCAAGAGGATCTGATAAATTGAAAGACTGGGCAACAAAATGGCAGATGAAATTTAATGTGGACAAGTGCAAAGTTATGCACCTAGGGAAAAACAACCCAAACTATGGTTACACGATGCAAGGTTCCACATCAGGAACCACCACCCAGGAAAAAGATTTAGGCGTCATTGTGGATAACATGTTAAAACCCTCGGCCCAGTGTGCAGCGGCAGCCAAGAGAGCAAATAGAATGCTAGGTATCATAAGGAAAGGGATGGAAAATAAAACAAAAGATATTATAATGCCTCTATACCGTTCCATGGTGAGACCGCACCTTGAATATTGTGTGCAATTCTGGTCGCCGTATCTTAAAAAGGATATAGCATTATAAGAAAAGGTTCAGAGAAGAGCCACTAAAATGGTAAAGGGAATGGAAGGATACTCCTATGAAGAAAGGCTAAAAAGGTTAGGGCTCTTTAACCTGGAAAAAAGACGGCTGAGGGGAGATATGTTAGAAGTCTATAAATTAATGAACGGAGTGGAACAGGTAAACGTAGATCGATTGTTTACGTTATCAGAATATAGAAAGACTAGGGGACATGCAATGAAGCTACAGGGTAAACTATTTAAGACTAATAAAAGAAAATATTTTCTGACTCAACGTGTAATCAAACTCTGGAATTTGTTACCTGAGGCTGTTAGTATAACTGGGTTTAAAAAAGGTTTGGACAAGTTCCTGGAGGAAATGTCCATAAACCATTATTAAGAAGTTACCCAGGATATCAATGCTTGACCCAGTACAAGCATTGTGGAACCTGTGTCTTTTGTGGAAACTGCTAGGTACGTACGACCTAGATTGGCCACTGTTGGAAACAGGAAACTGGGCTTGATGGACCTTGGTCTGACCCAGTATGGCATATCTTATGTTCTTATGTTCTTATGAAGGTTGGACACAATCAAACTTCTCCAGCCCTTGAACTGAAGAACCATCATGCAGCCCTAGAAGTGGAGGAGGTGAAAGAATCCCTGGAAAGGGAAGAACCAGAGCTCGAGCACCCCAAAGCTGCAGAATCAGGGACAACAAGGAAGTGAAGGATAGTGTTGGTTGGTGACTCTCTTCTGAGGGGTACTGAGGCGTCCATCTGCCAAACAGATTTGATATCCAGAGATGTATGCTGTCTGCCAGGTGCCAAAATCCAAGATGTTATGGAGAGTTTGCCAAGACTCATCAAGCCCACTGACTATTACCCAATGTTACTAATCCATGTTACACAAATGATACTGCCAGGTATCCCTCTGAGCATATCAAAATTGACCTCATGGCTCAGGGACAGATGGTGAAGCAGATGGGGGCGCAGGTGGTGTTCTCTACAATCCTCCCTGTTGAGGGTAAAGGCCAAAGCAGAGAAACTCGCATCCTGGAGATTAATGCATGGCTGTGTGGATGGTGTTATCGAGAGTGTTTTGGTTTCTTGTACCATGGGATGCTGTTCCAAAGGTTGCAGAGCAGAGATGGCATCCATCTGTCCAAGAAAGGTCAATGTGTCTCCAGTAGCAGACAGGCTAATCTACTGAAAAGGGCTTTAAACTAGATTCATTGGGATGGGTGAAGAAAGCCCACAGGTAAGTGAAACATTAAATACATTTATGGAAATGGGTAAAAGGGGCAACATATGAAAAGCGGTGTGTATAAATGCCCGTAGCATGGGAAATAAGATCCCAGGTGTTGAAGCTTTAATGGGAGAGGCTGACTTGGATTTAGTGGCAGTTACAGAAACATGATTCACAGAAAACTAGAGGGATATAACTATACCAGGCTATACTTTATTCAGAAAGGACAGGGTAGGAAGAAGGGGAGGAGGAGTGACACTCTATGTAAAAAATAATATTAAAGCTTTGGAACTACAGAGCTTAAAAGGGAGAGAGGAAGCACTGTGGGTTAAACTATAAAGAGGGAAAGAGAAATCTATTTCCATTGGTGTGATATACAGAACTTCCTCACAGGAGGAAGAGGTGGACTGAGAGTTAATTGAACACATATGCAGCATTGCTAGGAAAGGGGAAGTGCTACTGATAGGGATATCAATATGCCAGATATTGATTGGCACATTCCTGCCGCAGTATCATCTAGATGTAAGGAGATCCTGGATTCTCTATGGGGAGAACTATTCAGGCAACTGGTAACAGAACCCACATGTGAAGGGTCATACTGGACTTGGTGAAAAGTGCTTCTGATGTTATAGTGGGAGATCATTTTGCATCCAGTGATCAACAGATGGTGTGGTTCAGTATTAGGACATTCAAAAGCAAGGGTCTTAGACTTCAGGAAAACTAACTTTGGCAAGGTGGGCCAATAACTTAGGGAGTCGTTAGTGGGATGAGAACAGCTGGGGGATGCAGAAAAACAGTGGGCAAAACTGAAAGGGGATATTTTAATGGCAACCAAACTTTTTGTTAAAATGGTAAACAAAAGTAAAAGGAAAAGTAGACAGCTATGGCTTTCAAAAGAAGTAGCTGAAAAGGTAAAGTAAAAGAAGGAGGCCTTCATGAAATTCCAGAGATTACAGAGAGAGGAAGACAAGCATCTTTATTTGGAAAAACGTAGAGAAGCTTGCAAAATAGTCAGGAAAGCAAAGATTCAAAAAGAGGAGGAAATAACCAATGCAATAAAATGAGGAGATAAGGCATTTTTCAGATATGTTAGTGAGAAGATGAAGGGCAAAAGTAGTATTGTCAGACTCAAGTGTGAAGGGGAGGAATATGTCGAAGCTGATGAAGATAAAGCGGAATTGCTTAATAAATATTTCTGTTCTGTGTTCACAGATGAAGAACCAGGAACAAGACCTCAGAAAACACCCACAAATAGGAACAGAAGCGAGGGGCATCTTGAACAATTTTCAGTTGGGACCGGATGGGATACACCCTAGAATACTGAGGGAACTTAGGGATATTCTAGCAGCAAAACTGACAGACCTTTTCAATGCTTCGTTGGAGTCGGGAGTGGTGCCAAAGGACTGGAGAGAGGCACATGTGGTTCCTTTACACAAAAGTGGAAGTAAGGTTGTGGTTGAAAACTACAGACCGGTTCAATCACGCAATATTCTATTAAGAACAAATGTAGAATTCATGCATTAATGGGTTAACTTCGGTGGTGAGTAAATTATTGCAAGTGCTAGTGAAAAAGAAGATAGTGAGGTTTCTGGAGTCCAGCGGATTACAGGATCCGAGGCAGCATGGATTCACCAGAGGCAGGTCTTGTCAGACAAATCTGATTGATTTCTTTGACTGGTTCACCAGGGAGTTGGAACGAGGGAGAACCCTAGATGTGGTATATTTAGATTTTAGTAAAGTCTTTGACACTGTTACTCACAGGCACCTTATAAAAAAAACTCAACACCCTAGGGATGGACCCTAAAGTTACTGCTTGGGTTAGAAATTGGTTGATTGGGAGGCGACAAAGGGTACACATAAATGAAGTTCACTCTGAGGAGAAGGAGTTTACCAGTGGTGTGCCCAAGGTATCTGTCCTTGGTCTGATTCTTTTTAACTTCGTTGTTAGTGATATAGCGGAAGGGCTGTCGAGTAAAGTTTGCCTCTTTGCAGATGATACCAAAATCTGCAATAGAATAGACATCCATAAAGGTGTAGATAACATGAGGAGGGATCTAGTTAAGCTTGAAGAATGGTCTAGAATTTAGCAGCTGAGATTTAATGTTAAAAAATGCAAGGTCATGCATTTGGGCTGCAGCAATCCAAGGGAGCAATATAGTATGGGGTGAAGTACTTTTGTCCACTAAAGAAGAGTGGGAGGTAGCGTGATTTTGTCTGATGATCTTAAAGTAGCTAAACAGGTAGA
Source organism: Ichthyophis bannanicus (assembly GCA_033557465.1). NCBI lineage: Eukaryota > Metazoa > Chordata > Amphibia > Gymnophiona > Ichthyophiidae > Ichthyophis > Ichthyophis bannanicus. The sequence continues at coordinate 357,978,296 of CM066037.1, forward strand.
AAAGGCAACGGCAAAAGCCAGAAAGATGCTTGTGTGCATAGGGAGAGGAATGGCCAGCAGAAGAAAGGAGGTGAAAGTGCCTCTATGTAAGTCTTTGGTGCGACCTCAGTTGGAGTATTGTGTGCAATTCCGAGAACGCACCTTAAAAAAGGATATAAACAGGCTGGAGTCAGTACAGAGGGTGGCTACTAAAATGGGTAGTGGTTTTCATTATAAAGCATTACAGGAAAGGCGGGATAGAGGTGATATGATTGAGACGTTTAAATACTTCTGTGGCATACATGCACAGGAGGAGAGCCTCTTTTGATTGAAAACAAACTCTGCTATGAGGGGACATGGGATGAGGGTGAAAGGGCATAGATTCAGGAGCGATATGCGGAAATATTTCTTTATGGAAAGAGTGGTGGATCTGTGGAATTGTCTCCCAGTGAAGGTGATAAAGATGAGGACAGTATCTGAATTCAAAAAAGCATGGGACAAATCAAAAGGATCTCCAAAGCTAAAAAGGGGACTATTGTAGATGATATGGAAGGGCAGACTTGATAGGTCATGTGGTCTTTTTCTGCCATCATGTTTCTATGTTTCATTGGGTTCAGGTCAGTTTGCTGATAGGCAGCAGTAGAGGGCCCTCCTTCTTCCTACTTACTAGTCCTTGAACTAGGCAAAGAAGGTATCCCAATCTAGTGAGGCCTAACAGAAGGTAGAGAGGTTTGAGGGAAGTACAGACCTAGTGGGCCCTAGTGGGTCTGGAGATTTGTAGATGTTGTCAGCAACTGTTTTGCAACAAGAAGTCTAGAGGGACTCAGTCTGAGTATTCATGAGGAATTTGGAGAAATGATAAGGTGCATGCTTTGAAACTTCCTTGAAGTTCCACTCTATCATGTTTGAGACCAAACCCTGGTGCATCCTGTGTAAATAGGAGGAAGACCGGGATACATTTCAGGATTTTTTTCCTGGGCACAGAAGAGAACATTTTTGTGGATTTTTTTAGACATCCATGGTACAGACACACTAAGATACTTAGCCCAGGTAGTAGATGGGAATTGATGAATAGTGTAGTGAAAATGTATTTTAGAGCATCAGGGAAGGCCAGGGATACTGAATATCGATGAGAGAACCAAAGAAGTAAGGAGTCTGTTGCAAAGGGAAAGATCAGAATAAGTGAAGTGTACAGAGGGTGGGCCCTACCACTAAGCAGACTAGGCATCAGACTGGGTGGCAGGCTTTGGGAGGGGGGTAAGAGGGAACAGCAGTGTGGCACAGGCAGCACCAGGAAACCCATTAAAGCCATGGTCAATGGGGGAGGAGGGGGATATGAGCATCTATGCATGCATGCTCATGGTCTTCTGCATTCCACTCCCATGTTGCAGGCCTCTCTTCCTCCTCTCCCTTTGGGAATCTTAATTTGACCCATTCTTGGGGCTCATTCTCCCCACCTTCAGTAGAACAATTTTCCACAGTTCTTAACTCTATGAAGAAAACTACTTGTTCACTAGACCCTATATTGCCCAATACGGCTCTTTGCTTAATTCTTGTTCTTCACTCTATGATTATGATTAGTCTCTCTGGAAACTTGCTTTAAATTGGCCTCTTTTAAAGGATCCACACTCTGGCCCATCCATTCCTGCCAATTATAGACCTATTTCAAATCTCCAATTCACTGCCAAACTCACTGAACGTATTGTTCTTTCTCAATTTACCATCTTTGGAATACACTTCAGTACTCCATCCTTGAAAATCTGTCTTTCGCTCATATCATAGTACAGAAATAGTTCTTACCTCTGTTCTTAATGATCTGCACCGTATTTTAGATCGGGGTTCTTTTGCTCTCACAGTTTCATTGGATCTCTCAGCTGCATTCGACCTGGTTGACCACAAGACTTTGCTTGCTCGGCTTTTGGATATGGGGTTGAGTGGCACTGCACTGTCCTGGTTTTCCTCTTTTCTCAGTAATCACATCTATCAGGTTTTCTTGAATAATTTATTTCCTGCTCAGTACTCACTTCCATGTGGGGTGTCTCAAGGTTCTGCTCTCTCTCCAAATCTTGTCAATGTTTTCCACCATTCTCTAGCCACCTTAATGCAATCCCTCGGCATACTTTTTTACATGTATGCTGATGACATTCTTCTCATCATCTCTATTGTTAGTTTGGTTCCAGACCTTTCTTTTGTGCACAGCTCCCTAACAGCTATCTCTACTTGGTTTTCTGCCAACCTGCTGAAATTGAATCTTCCAAAGACAACCACGACTTGGATTACTGGCACTACTTCTGCTCCTTTGGTTCTACTTCTTGGTTCTCCTCCCATAACACTTCTTACTTTTAAATATTTGGGAGTCTATATTGATTCCGCTCTCACTTTCTCAGATCATAAATGCACCATTGTAAAATTCTCTTTCATCACTCTTTGTCGCTGTAGGGCACTGTGTCCTTTACTTGACAAAACGGGTTTACTTCTACTCTCCTTGCTATGGTAACATCGTGACTAGATTACTGTAATATTATTCTCTCAGGTCTACTGCAGGGCTCGCTTAAAAAAGTTCAATCAGTACAGAATACTGCCATCCTTTTGCTTTCAGGTGCATGGAAATATGATCATGTCATTCCTCTTTATATCAACCAACACTGGCTTCCCTTTCCTCAGCGAGTGCCATTCAAAATCTTGACTCTCCTTGATAGTCTTTCTGGAAAAGCCTCATTGTACCTCTCTTCTCTCATTCATCTTTATTTCCCCTCCCACTGTTTGCACTCTTTTCAGAACAATAGATTGGTTATTTCATCCCCTTCTCTTATCAAGTATGAAACCACTAGGCATTCTGAATTTTTCTCTATTGCTCTCTTACTATGGAACTACACACCTGCTTACATTCATCTATAACAATCTCTGCCAAAATTTAAAGCTCAGTTAACAACCTCTCTTTGAACAGGCTTTTGGTCCCTTTGATTCTTCCCCCTTCTAGGCTATAACCACTCAGTGCAGCTGATTTGGCTGGCGTACCTCTACTATGGGCATGCACGATTTCTACTGCCTTTTGTTCTTGTGCTGTCCTATTGCTATTATAGTTCTTTTTTTGAATGTGTATAGTTTTTATTTGTGTAAACTATTCTGTATGACCCAAAAAGGGTGGTATATTAAACACAAATAAAACATAAACATAAAACATAAACTTAAAAAGATTAGCCATTGCACTTTAAAATAAGACCAGATATTGAATGCTGGGGTCATATCCAGTCACTGGCACTGAATATCCTGTGTTTCCAGTTAGTGTTTTAGATAACCATCCAGTGGCAATATTCAACTTCTGCCTGGTTAGCTAAACCAGCTTGTGTTAGGCCAGCTATTTAAGTGCCCAATGTTAGGTGGTTTAAGTTAAACAACCAGTGGCTGAATATTGCCACTGACTGGTTAACTTCAGTACCGACCCAGAACTCCTTAATGCTATGTGGTTAGCATCGGGGAGTGCAATGGGGTTTAAAGGGCTATTCAGCAACACACAATGACTATGTGCTGCTGAATATCCCTCTAACCATGATTAACTGTGCTAGTCATTTGAATATGCCCCTGTGGTAGTGTGGCATGTGGTAGGAAGGGGTTTTCTTTACAGCACAGACCAGACAGCAGTTCAAGAAAAGCAAAAGCAGTTTTTAGTCTAGCCCAGCTTATTAAACCTCCACAAAGCAGAACCCAGAACAGACAGCAGTTCAGGAAAAACAAGAGCAGCTTTACTTCTCTCCTAGCCTGTTAGACCTCCACAAGCTGGTTCTCTTGGCACTTCCTCCAGCCCCAGTTAAAGTTCCTACCTCAGTACTCCTTTGCATGGCTTGCTTTGGAAGAACTTCTGGCTCCATGGACCGCTCTCCCTCCTGCAACCTGCTGGGTTCTTAACCTCTCCTCTGAGCTACACCCTTCCAGCCCTGAATACTGGGCTGTAGACTGTCTTAAAGGGGATAGTTGATAATCCCTTTGAAAAGGGAGGGTAACATTCTATATACCCCATTACAGCTCCTTTTAAGTGAAGTTAAAAAATGTAGGCATTCAGGTGTAATACATTTTCAAAGAGGTCAATTTAAGAGCATAACTCTCAAAGTTAGAAACATAAATCCTTTGCTCTACATCCAAAATTGCAAAAAGTTCATTTAAAGAGAAAAGTCTTTACCAGCTTAAATATTTCAGATAAGATGTCTCTGTATGAAGAGACAGTGGAACCATCTTCCATTGGTGTGGTCTGAAAAAACTAAATGCTGTTTCAAAAGTGTATTCTGGCTGAACCCTAGATGGAGTGGGAATACCAAAGAAGTTTCATCTGAAGAATGTAAGGGGGGGGGGGGGGGGGATATATTCAGCGGCAGTGGCTAGCCTTTGTAAAGTAGTTAATTGTCACCCTTGAACTTAAAGCCCAGATATTCAATGCCTGAGCCCTATCCAGACATTGACATTGAATATCTGGGTCTGCCAAAGAGCAGCAAAGTAAACCGAGCAGCGGCGATATTCAGCCACTGCCCGGTTAGCTTCTGTCTTTCACTGCTTAAGAATTACCAGGCAGCGGTTGAGTATTGCTGCTGCCCGGTTATCCCAGAATGATGCTTCCACTCTACACCCTGAATGCCCTAATGCTAGACGGCTAGCATCAGGTTATTCAGTGGTGGCACCCAGGGATATCCAGCAGCCTAACTGTGTTTGGGCTGCTGGATATCCCGGTCATCATGATTAATGTTGTCTGTAGCCCCGATCAAACTGAGATTACTATTACTAATGATTAGTATAGTACTACAAGGCAAATGCAGCACTGCACATATAGATAGAAACATAGAAACATGACAGTAGAAAAAGACTACATTGTCTATCTAGTCTGCCCTTCCATATCAACTACTACAATAATCCACTTTTTCATTTTGAGATCCTTTGTGTTCGTACAATGCTTTTTAAAATTCAGATGTGTGGATTCACTTCCACACATCTTCCACTCTCCGTAAAAAAATATTTCTGCATATTACTCCTGAGCCTATCCTCTTTCATCCTTATCCTATGTCCCCTTGTAGTAGAGCTTGCTTTCAAATGAGAGACTCTCCTCCTGTGCATTTATGCCACAGCGGTATTTAAACCTCTCTATCACATCTCCTCTATCCCGCCTTTCCTCTAATGTATACATATTAAGATCTATCCTCATATGCTTTATAATGAAGACCATTAACCATTTTAGTAGCCATCCTATGCACCAACTCCAAACTGTTTATATCCTTTTGAAGGTGTGGTCTCCAGAATTGCACACAATATTCCAAATGAGGTCACACCAGAGACTTATACAGAGGCATTATCACCTCCATTTTTCTTTTGGCCATTCCTCTTCCTATGCACCCAAGAATCCTTTTAGCTTTTGCTGTCACCTTTTCTATCTGTTTAGCTACTTTAAAATCATCAGACACAATTATGCCCAGGTCCCGCTCTTCTTTTGTGGACAGAAGTACCTCATCCCCTACACTGTTCTGCTCTTTGGGATTTTTGCAGCCCAAATGCATGGCCCTGTATTTTTTAGCATTAAATTTCAGCTGCCAAATTCTAGACTCTTTCTTCAAGATTAGCTAGATCCCTTCTCATGTTATCTACTCCTTCCTGGTTGCCTTTACTATTGCAGATTTTAGTATCATTCACAAACAAACAAACAAACCTTACCCAACAGCCCTTCTGCAATATTACTAAGAAAGATGTTAAAAAGAATCGGACCAAGGACTGATCCCTATGGCACACCAGTAGTAACCTCCTTCTCCTCAGAATGAGCTCCATTTATCTGTACCCTTTGTCTTCTCCCGCTCAACCAATTTCTAACCCAATCAGTAACTTTAGGGTCCATCCCTAGGGTGCTCAGTTTGTTTATAAGTTGCTTGTGTGGAACGGTGTAAAAGACTTTAGCAAAATCCAAGTACACCACATCTAGGGCTCTCCCTCGGTCAACTCCCTGGTCACCCAGTCAAAGAAATCAATCAGATTTGTCTGACAAGACCTGCCTTAGGTAAATCCATGTTACCTCCGATCCTGTAAGCCATTGGACTCCAGAAATCTCGTTATTTTCTCTTTCAGCTAGTGCCTCATTTTTTACATAGAAACACAAAGACAGAAAAAGACCACATGGCCTATCTAGTCTGCCCTTCCATATCAACAATAGTCCCCATTTTACCTTTAGAGATCCTCTATGTTTGTCTCATACTTTTTTGAATTCTGATACTGTCCTCGTGTCTACCACCACCACTGGGATATTTTTCCATGCATCTACCACTCTTTCCATAAAGAAATATTTCCATATATTACTCCTGAGTCTACCCCCTTTCATCCTTATCCTATGTCCTCTCATAGCAGAACTTGCTTTCAATCGAAAGAGACTCTCCTCCTGTGCATTTATGCACAGAGGTATTTAAACATCTCTAACATATCTCCTCTATCCCGCCTTTCCTCTAAAGAATACATATTAAGATCTTGCTTTAAGTCTGTCCTCATATGCTTTGTAATGAAGATCACTAACCTCTGCATGGACTCCAACTTTTTTATATCCTTTTGAAGGTGTGGACTCCAGAATTGCACACAATACTCCGAAACACGGCCATGTTGGGTTCAGCATATAGTATTACTGGGTGTCTACGACAACCCTTTGTGTTTTTTAATATACATATTCTTGGACTACTCACTCTAGATTGGTGTCCTTTGGCTTTTGCAAGGTCTCCTGTGCTTCTTTCACTGGACTCACCAACGACTTATACAAAGGCATTAATACTTCTTCCTTTCTACTGGTTATTCCTCTCTGTATGCAACCCAGCATCGTTCTGACTTTGGCCATCAATTTGTCACATTCGGGCCGATACAAAAAGCCGGCTCTGAAGTTGCATGCTATTAACTCTGTATGCAATGATAGCACACGGCTTCAGCGCTGGCATGCAGAAAGGGGCACATATGTAAATTAGTCACGTATTAAACTGTGACGCAAATGGCAGTATTAAACTGGGAGAGCAAGCCAAACACATGCATACAGAAGTTGGCACATGTTTGGCATGCTCTCCCAAAGAAACAGGGACATCATGTGGCAGAGGCTTCAAAACGGGATGGGCCACACTGGCCATGGCCCCACCAAAATTTTGCCTGCAGAGTGCAGTTGCGATCAGATCCCCGCTGGCAGGGTGGCAAAGACTTCCATCTGCCTACGGGACATCCCCATGGGTAGATAGGAGTCTTTGCCTCTTTTGCCTGTGGGAGTTGGAATCCCCACAGGCATAACAGGAGGGAAAGTCCATGGGTGCTAAGAATTGGCGTCAAGGCAGAGATGGCCTCCCCAATCTAAGAGGCATGCTGCGGTCCCTGAAGCGTGTCTAATTTGCATATGTGCCCTGAAAGTATTTTTATGGCAGATGATCCAGGCATCGGGAAAAGCCCCCAATGCCATCAAAATACAGTTGGGGGGCCAGTGCCCCCCAACAGAAATCAAATCCTTGGTGGCCCAGCAGCCCCAGTCCCTCCACCCACCCAATTAAAAGTCAGCCTAGTGTCCCAGTGGCCCCGATCCCCCACCTATTCAATTAAATATAAACCTGGTGTCCCAGCAGCCCCAAACCCCCTATCGGGTAGCTTTACAATGGAGAGGGATCGTTGCCCACATGCTACCGCTCCTACGCTGCCATCTTGAAATATGGCAGCTCCTAAGGTGCACTGGGTGCAGTCAAACTGCCATATATGGCAGTCTGACTCCACAAGGTGCATCCCAGGATGCACTGCATGGAGCCAAGTGCTGCCTTTTTTCAAGATGACAGCGCAAGAGCAGGAACACATGGACAATGCTTCCGCTTCATTGTAAAGGTACCAGGATGGGGATGAGGGGGTTCGGAGATTTTGGGCCACCAGGCTTATTTTTAATTGGGTGGTGGAGGGGATCGGGGCCACAGGCTTATTTTTAATCAGGTGGGTGGGAGGGGGATCGGGGCCGATAGGCCGCCACGCTTACTTTTAATTGTATGGGTGGCAGGGATTGGCACTGTTGGGCCACCAGGGATTTGATTTCTATTGGGGGCACCAGCTCCTCAACAGTATTTAGATTACATCGGGGGCTTTCCCCGATGGCTGGATCATCTGAGGGGAAGTGTCAAAAAGGAAAACTCCTAACACTATCTCTGGAAGCTCTCTCAGTCAGCAACAAAGGTTTAAAAGCAGTATTGAGAGGTTTCTCTTCTTTTAAAATTATACTTTCCCTATTTTGTTTATTTCATAGAAAATAAAGGATAATTCTGGATCCCTATCTATTTCAAGTCACATTCTGTCCCACACTATTCACTCACACATTCATGTACTCTGGCACACCAGAAGAAAAGTCTCCCAAAAAAAACCCTCAGTCAAGGTTTAAACACTGAGATCACTTTAAAATCCTTCAAAAGCCTTTTAAAGCCAATGTTTCCTACCAATAAATCAAGCCTTCACCTTACATTCTCACTTCAGTCAGTTACTTCACGCAAACTCTGACCCCCCAAAGCCATTCAAAAATCACTTCTAGAAATCACTTTTCTTTACTATAACAATCACCTTTCAAAACATTCACATTCTTAAATGTTCCACACTCTCCAGCCCATCTCTCATCCATCCATCTTTCAGCCAGCTCTCTTACCACACGGATCCACACCCAAACAGGATTCCAGATATTCTTTTCAGCAATTAGTGCTCCTATGTCAAGTACCAGAAAAAAAAAAGTTCAAAACTAGAAGTGTTACAAAACCATAGACAGAGCTGAAATAACAGAATTTTTAATCCATTAAACATTTAAATAAAGTGGCTTTAAAGCATTTCATATTCTCTAAGCCAGACTTAATTCACCCCCTCCCCATTTTCTGCCTTAGGCACTTTATCAGCTTTTTTGAATCTCCCTCCACAGCTCACTGTGCCTGGAACTGCTCAATCCGTCCTTTCAGAAAGCTTTTGTACATGCTCAGTGTCTTCCTGCTTGTAACCCTGAAGCCTCAGAGTTCCAGTATGTAACCAACTTTATTACTTTACCATGGGCTACATTTGCCCTGGAAGAAAGAGAAACAAATGTATCACATTTTTTCTAAATCTCCCCCAATAGAAGAAACAAAACACTATATCACATTTTTTCTAAATCTCCTCGAATAGAAGAAACAAAACACTATCAGGCCATCAGCTGCACAGAGCTCTCCTGATGCAGCCAGGTAACATTTATTTCTACATAGGGCTCCTTACTATTTAAATTTATTTTTTCTTTCATCTGGTTACATTAGCATCACTAAATATCATTGATATATGGATAGTGCTGGCTCTGGCAATATTGCCTGGATATTCAGTACCAGATATTATCTGGATGTTGTTGTTAAGTGCAGTCGAGTCGGTGTCGACTCATGGCAACCTTCTGGATAGTTATCCTACGCTGTGTTCGGTGTTCAGTAAGGCATCTCATTGTTGACAGAGTGGCACCCATAGCTGTTGTTATTGTATTGATCCAACTCATTGCTGCTCTTCCTCCTTTGTGTTGACCTTCTACCTTGTCAAGCATGATGTCTTTCTCTAATAATCTCTCTCTTCACATGATGTGTCCAAAGTATGAAGGTCAAAGTCTTTCTGACCTGACTACTTCAAAAACGTAACCTTCCCATGATTACAGTACTATCCATTACCGCGAAGTGCGCTCTGCCCCATCCATGGACACCGAGAGGTGGATAACCACTGGGTCCCAAATCTTCCCAAATAATACTAATTTATTCACCCCCAGCAATTGAGCTGTTCTCTTTTCCATGATCATCAAGTCTATCATTGCCCACTCCCACATAGAGACCTCTGGAGATCTCCCTGTCAGTTACTGCTGCACTGCTTAGCTAAGACAAAACCCTTCTCACATAGTTTCCTTTGGTGGCTCTTTAAAGGTCCACCTATCTCATAAGCCCCAAACAGGAACCACTCTGGGGTTACAGCCACTCTCTGTGCCAGCCAGCCACTCAACTTGGCACAAATCCCCCGCCAAATGATCTGAATGTGTATACATATTCAAAAACGGTGTGCCAATGTGCCTCTACTCTTCTCACATAGTCTACACACACATCAGTCTGAGCCAACCCGGCCCTCAAGGCCCAAACATCATGGACGTACGCCCGCCATAAAAACTTGCATTGTAGTTCCTGAAGATGTACTGACTCAGAGAAGCTGGTCACACCCGCAAAGGCTCGCTGCAATACATCTACCGTTATGCCAGGCAGATCATCTTGTTGCCATTGACTCACCAAGCCCTCCAATGCCACCAGATCCAACCCCGGGGACAGTTCCCCCCATAATCTTTGCATGGTTATCCGCCCTTGCAGAGCACCCAAGAGCTCCACCATGCCCCCTGGATGAAGAAGCTCTGGGATTTCCCTCTGCAGGCCTCTCACATAATGCCTCACTTGCAAATAGAAATAGAATTCTCGTGGCCCCAAGGGTATCTCCTCTGCAATGACTGAAATGAGTCAATCTCTGGGGCACTCTCCAACTTAAGTTCTCCTATACATGTCACACCACACTGCGCCTATCTCCTCGGGACCGCTCCCTGCATACCCAGTGGAAAATCACTATTCCCCAGCAGTGGCAGACAATCCGTCCTTCTGCACCCAAATTGCCTGTGCTGGCATAGGACCCTGCATACCTGGCTGAGAGAATGCAGGTAGACAGATGCCCTCCATGGTGGAGGCAACGCACTATTCGGTTGATGCAATAAGAATGACCTATGTAGTGTCCCTGACATATCATCCACAAAATCTCCCACCAATATCCGATGAACCCACTAAAAGATCCCTCAGCGGTCGGGCCAGGCAAACCAGATTATAGGCCCGTATTGATGGTAAGCACACCCCTCCCGCTTCCACTGGTCACAACAGCACAGAGAGTGCAATACATGGCCTCCGCCCCCTCCATAAGAATCTGCCAATATGGCTCTGCAAAAGTACCAGGTCTCTTCTCGTAACCCACAATGGAACATGGCGCAACAGATATACCCATCATGGAAGTTCCATTATCTTAAAGAGGGCTATCCGTCCCTTAAGAGAGACAGGAAGATCACGCCACTTTGCCATTCTCTCAATCATCCGCGCTGAGGTTTGATATTGACATTATAAAACTGTGACACAAAGTATCACAGTTGGCCCTCTGCCCAAACCAAAGGGAAGCTCCCCTGCCACTGCTCCTTAACCAAACCTTCTACATCCAATGCGGTTGACTTAGCCTTATTAATTTTCAAGCCAGAGAATGTACCAAAAAGCTCAATTTGCCACAGAGTTGTCTCCATGGACAGTGGAGGGCCTGAAGACAAAGTGGAGTGGAGGAGTGGCCTAGTGGTTGGGGCAAGGTACTTCAGGCCGGAAGGTCAGGGGTTCAAATCCCACTAGAGGACAGCAACCTTGGACCGGAAGGACTGGGGTTTCTAGTCCCACAGGTGCTCCTTGTGGCCTTGGGCAAGCCACTTAACCCTCCATAGCCCATGTTCCCTGTAAAAATAGTTATCTCCAAGTTATAATGCCCTGTTCAATGTAATTTCAGTTTGTTCAATGTAAACCGCACTGATGCAGAATAGCGCGGTATATAAGAGAATAAAATAAAATAAAAATAAATAAAATAAAGAAGCATATCATCTGCAAATGCACTTAGCTTAATTCCCCCTTTTCCCCATTATATACCTCTTACCTCCTCCATGTTGATTAATGAAATCAATAGACGTGGGGTGGAGCCTAACTTCAGGCAAGATGGACGTGTGAGAGCTATGCTCCAGAGGGTAAGGTCAAGAATCCTGACTTCTGCCTCTTTTAATAGAGCAGATGCTACCTATTTTGGAAGCAGTCGACTCCGGATATGTCTGGCCCCAAACCGACGTATCTGGATTACCAAGGAACAGAACGCGCCAGGGCAAAGTGAACTAAAATGGAGCCTCTCTCACCACACAAAATCCAAGATTGTCCTGAGGCCTTGCAGGAACTTCTCTCTGAGATCCGTGCTGTTAAAGACATGGTTAAATCAAATGGAGAATCGCTGAACACAATGCAAGAGTATATCAATGCCTTACATAAGAAAATAAGAACATAAGATATGCCATACTGGGTCAGACCAAGGTCCATCAAGCCCAGTATTCTGTTTCCAACAGTGGCAAATCTAGGTCATACGTACCTAGCAGTTTCCCCAAAAGACACATGTTCCGCAATGATTGCACTGGGTCAAGCATTGATAGCCTGAGTCCCTTCTTAATAATGGTTTATGGACCTTTCCTCCAGGAACTTGTCCAAACCTTTTTTAAACCCAGCTACACTAACAGCCTTTACTACATCCTCCAGTAACAAATTCCAGAGTTTGATTACACGTTGAGTGAAAAAATATTTTCTTTTATTAGTCTTAAATAGTTTACCCTGTAGCTTCATTGTATGTCCCCTAGTCTTTCTATATTCTGATAACGTAAACAATTGATCTACGTTTACCCGTTCCACTCCGTTCATTAATTTATAGACTTCTATCATATCTCCCCTCAGCCGTCTCTTTTCCAGGTTAAAAAGCCCTAACCTTTTTAGCCTTTCTTCATAGGAGTATCCTTCCATCCCCTTTACCATTTTGGTGGCTCTTCACTGAACCTTTTCTAATAACGCTATATCCTTTCTAAGATACAGCGACCAGAATTGCACACAATATTCAAGGTGCGGTCTCACCATGGAACGGTATAGAGGCATTATAATATCTTTTGTTTTATTTCCATTAATTTCCTTATGATACCTAGCATTCTATTTGCTCTCTTGGCCGCCGTTGCACACTGGGCCGAAGGTTTTAACATGTTATCCACAATGACGCCTAAATCTTTTTCCTGGATTGTGGTTCCTAATGTGGAACCTTGCATTGTGTAACCATAGTTTGGGTTGTTCTTCCCTAGGTGCATACCTTTGCACTTGTCCACATTAAATTTCATCTGCCATTTTGATGCCCAGTCTTCCAATTTATCAAGATCCTCTTGCAATTTTCCACAATCCTCTTGGGTTTTAACAACTTTAAATAGTTTTGTGTCATCTGCAAATTTGATATCCTCACTCGTTATTCCACTTTCCAGGTCATTTATGAATATGTCAAAAAGCAGCGGACCCAGCACAGATCCCTGGGGTACACCACTATTCACCTTTCTCCATTGGGAAAATTGGCCATTTAGCCCAACCCTCTGCTTTCTATCTTCTAACCAGTTCCTGATCCACAGTAGTACACTGCCTCCTATCCCATGACTCTTTAGTTTTGCCAAAAGTCTTTGATGAGGGACTTTGTCAAAGGCTTTCTGATAGTCTAGATACACTATATCAACCGACTCACCTTTGTCCAAGTGTTTATTCACACTGTCCAAAAAACATAACAGATTAGTAAGACAAGATCTTCCTTGTCTAAAGCCATGTTGGCTGTCTCCCATTAGGCCATGATTATCTACATGCTGAGTAATTTTATTCTTTATGATGGTTTCTACCATTTTTCCCGGTACTGACGTGAGGCTCACCGGTCTGTAGTTTCCCGGATCACCCCTCGAACCCTTTCTAAAAATTGGTGTTACATTGGTGATCCTCCAATCTTCAGGTATTAGAGATGATTTTAATGATAGTTCACAGATTACTAATAGCAGGTCTGCAATCTCATATTTCAGTTCTTTCAACACCCTTGGATGTATACCAACTGGCCCAGGTGATTTGCTACTCTTCAGTTTATCTAATAGTTGTAATACATCTTCCCGATGTATCGAGATTTCTTTCAATTCTTCCGCACCTTTAAATACCACTTCAGTCATGGGTAACATCCCTACATCTTCCTCAGTAAAGACCAAAGCAAAGAATTCATTCAGTCTCTCCGCTATCGCCTAGTCTCCTCTTAGTGCCCCTTTAACTCCTCTATCATCTAATGGACCAACTGACTCTCTCACAGGTTTTTTGCTACGAATGTACTTGAAAAAATCTTTATTTCAAGTTTTTTCTTCCGCAGCAAGCTTCTTCTCAAATTCTCCCTTTGCCCGCTTTATCAATGCCTTGCATTTGACCTGCCAGTGCTTGTGCTGTTTCCAGGTTTCGTCGTTTGGCTCTTTTTTCCATTTCCTGAAAGATGCTTTTTTTTGGCAATAACAGCCTCTCTGACCTCACCTTTAAACCATGCTGGCAGTTTTTTGGACTTCCTTCCACTTTTCTTAAAGCGTGGAATACAGCTGGTCTGGGCTTCCAAGATAGTATTTTTCAACAACATCCAAGCTTGATGTACATCTTTAACCTTTGCAACTGCTCCTTTTAGTTTTTTCTTAACTATTTTCCTCATTTTATCATAGTCTCCCTTTCGAAAGTTAAAAGGTAGTACTGTGGATTTCATTACTATCCCTCCTCCACTAATTAAATCAAAGGCGATCATGCTATGATCACTATTGCCAAGTGGCCCCAACACCCTTATCTCTTGCACTAGATCTGGTGTTCCACTAAGGACTAGGTCTAATATGGCTTCCCCTCTGGTCAGTTCATGAACCAGCTGCTCCAAGAAGCAGTCCTTAATAAATGTCCTTAAGCAATGCCTTAATAAACAGTTTGGAGTAGATTACAGTGAGATTGGAGAAGGTGGAGAATGTGGTGGCAATACACAGGGAGCGGTTCAGTGCCGTTGAGAAGCAAGCAAAGCTGATCCGGTCACTGCAAAGAGATTTGTAAGATGGTAATAACTGTGCTCGGAGAAACAACATTAGGATTCTGGGAGTTCCTGAAAGAGCTGAAGGTACAGATATGATGGCCTTTTTTCCAGTCAATGATCCCGGGCGTGCTAAAAGTGAAATTTGCTATGCCATTTGAGATCGAGCGTGCCCATCGGGTGCCTACTCAGTCTGTGGTCTCGGGCAAGCATCCACGCCCAATCATTCTAAAAGTTCTGCGATTTCAACAAGTCACGCAAATTATGGAAACAGCCAGATTGCACTCTCCATTGGAATACCAAGGGCATAAACTCCTCTTTTTTCCACACTTTGCAAAAGCGACAGTAGACCGGAGGAAATGTTTCTTGGAGCTGTGTTCACGGTTGTTGCAGCTGCAGGCCCATTTTGGGCTGCCTTATCCTGCCCACATAAGAGTCACGCTGCATAACCAAACTAGGACTTTTGACGATCCAGGGGAGTTGCACACCTTCTTGGAAGACAAAGAACTGGTGTTGATACAGAGAAAACCTTGCCTTGCAATCAGTGGTGGGCATAAGCTTGCAGAGTACTCTAATCTCTATTATATGGGTGCTTTGACTGAATCTGAGGTCATGGAGTTGTGATTTGAATCATGTAGAGTTGACATTCAATGTGGCTCTCTTCGGGGTAACTCCAGGGTATTACTCTGGTCACACTGTCCTTCTCTTTTGTTCTTTATTTTATGTTTCTCGTCATCTGGGGCATTTGGGTTGGACTGGAGGGCATCAGGGCATTGAAAGACAAGATGGCTCTCATATGTTTACATGTAGCCTTTAGTGATTGTACAATGCATTGGGAGGGGCTGTTTTGCTCTAGTGTTTTAGAGCCTCGGTGTTTGGGGACGTTACTCTAGTTGTGGGTAGTGGTCAGTGCAAGAAGCCTTACTTGGCAGAGGAGTTGAAGTGAATTTGTTAGTTATACCCTCCGTACCTGTCTTGTCCCTTTGGGCTCACCCGCTACGTTTAGAGTTCGGTATAGCCCCCAAGGGTTTTGGTGTTTTTTGATGTTTAGAATCATGTGGGGGGGGGGGGGTTGGGCGATCTTCTATAAGGGCTATAGCCAATGGGTGGTATTTCTGCTTGTGTTCTTTTCCTTGGGCTATTAATGCTGTTTCAATTCTGGGTGCTTTAAAGATGTGGATTAACAATGTAAAATCATTTATTACAACTTGGTATATTTCTGTAACAATTGTTTATCACAGTGTGCTATATTGTCACTATGTCTTCCTTTAAGATAGTCTCACTGAATGTTAAGGACATTAACAATCCTATTAAGAGAAGAAAGATATTTTTATATGGGCGCAAGGAGTATGCAGACATCCTATTTCTGCAAGAGACACATTTGAATGTAAAAGAGTCTTTAAAATTAGATATGAAACCCTTTTTACTTGTGGCTTTCTCAGCTGCTAATCATAAGAAAAACAGGGTAGACATTCTAGTAAAGAAATCTTTATCCCCTACTGTGCTGCAAACCAGATTTGATATTGAAGGGTGCTGGGCAATGGCTGTTATTAAGATAAGATCCACTGAATTGGCCTTAATCAATATCTATGCCCCCAATATAGACTGCCCTACTTTTTTAGTTCCATAGCAGCTTTGGCACAAGAGGAGTCCAGATACTCGACTATTATGGGGGGTGACTTCAACCTCACGCTAGACCCCTTGTTGGACAGGAATCCTGTGAGAACTAATAAGATCCCCAAAGCACACCCTGTTTATTTATTTAAATCATTTATATACCACTCTCTTTAAAATCAGCGCGGTTTACAGGTAATATCAATTTGTACAATGTGGTGGGACATGCAATGTACATTACAGAGAACAGGTATTGTAACTTGAATTCCAACGGGGGTAACTATATACAACTGAGCTGTTGTGTCACAGTTATGATTGTTCTTTTGTCACTAATACAAGAATTAGGCCTGGTAGACATATGGTGGTTGCAGCATCCTGTCAATATGGAGTACACTTTTTTCTCTCCCCCTCATAACTCGGTATGGCGCTTAGATTTTTTCCTAGTCTCTAAGGGACTATGCTTCAGAATCAGTTAATCCAGTATTCATGCGGCTCATATTTCTGATCATGCCGCAATCTCACTCTCCCTATGAGACTCAATGAGCTGCCCATCTCATACACGTTGGCATTTTGACAGAACTCTTCTTAGCAATCAGGAGTTCCGTGAAACCATTCTAGTGGCTATAGAGGAGTATTTTCAGTTTAACTTATCCCAGGACACTATGGGCTGGGCGTGGTGGGAGGGTTTTAAAGCTAACATACGAGCCACCATAACCAGCTTTACTATATGGCAGGCCAAACAGCGTAAAGCAGAACTAGAAGCTTTGGATAGGCAGATCAAAGCGGGGGAACGCTTCATAGGTAGGAATACTGATCCTAACATTCTGATACTTTTATAACGTCTTAGATTTAGATATAACTCGATCCTAACTACTGAAGCTTCACAGAATATACAGGCACAGAAAGGGTGGTATTATCTGGAAGGCAATAGGGCCAGATGGTTATTAGCTAACTCGTTAAAAGCTCACAAAGAAGCTTCTCGCATCACTGCTTTAACAGATCCTCAGGTGCAACAACTGAGTGTCATGGACACTGAAATTGCAGAAGCCTTTCGTCAATTTTACGTTCAGCTGTACTCCCCAGAGACAGAATTCTCTGAGGAAGTTTTTGAAAGATTACTGGCCGATGTGCAGAGGCCTGTTTTGGATCAGGAAACAGCAGCATTTCTGGATAGGCAGATCACGGTCATGGAAATTATCCAGGCCATCAACTCTATGCAAATGGGCAAGTCTGCTGGACCAGATGGCCTTCCAGTTGAATTTTGTAGAACCTTTTCCAAAACGCTAGGTCCATAACTTTAACAATACTATAGGCTTCTTTTAGAAGTGGATGCCCAGACTGGAGCGTTTGCCTCTGTGAACATTGGGTCTGGGAGAGACCCTCAACTGGTCAGTAACTATCGCCCAATTTCGTTACTAAAAGCTGATTATAAAATATTTGCTGCCAATTTGACCGGTTGTCTTTCGAAATTAATTCCATCTGTGATCCACCCAGATCAATGTGGCTTCACTGAGGGATGCTCTACATCTGACAATGCCAAAGTGTTTTGTTATGTCTTGGAAGGAGCAGAAGGAGTGGAAGGCCTGCTGGTGGAATTATCGTTGGATGCAGAGAAAGCATTTGATAGACTGGAGTGGCCTTTCTTATTTGCCCTCTTGAGGAGCTTACTGGTTAAATTTGGAACCCAGAAGAGAGCTTGTAGTTTAAATTTAATAGTCACTCAGGGCCTAGCATCAGCAAAGTACTTTTAGTTTAAATTTAGAACCCAGCAGAGAGCTTGTAGTTTAAATTTCATAATAAGTTAGAGCCTAGCAGCAGCAAAGAGCTATAATTTAAATCAAATCAGAATACAGCTTACCTCAGCAACACAAGACAGGGTACTGTGTAGCAGCCCTGTTTTAATAAGTGTTATTTCCCTCCCTCCCTCCCCAACACCCACCAACCCCTAGGATAATCATAGCTTTATAGGTAATTACACATCTTAAAAGACAGGAGGTGCTCTCAGGTGAAGCTCGTTACCCAAATCTGTCATACACTAAGGACCTGAGATTAGTTAAGCTTCAGGTGAAAAAGATATATTAAGCGTATTAGGTACAGTTTTATTAGTATAAATATCCATAGCAACCCTTAGTAAGTAAAGAACTTAAAGATCTAAACACAAATTTAAAACTAAGATGCAGAGAGCAGTCCAGCAGCGAGATGGGGGCTTTCCAGTCTTTTGCATTGAGTGTCACATGTATGATTTTCTCCCAGTTGGTGAGAGGTCTTATGTGTTTACTAGGTGAAAGGAGCTCTTTGCTCTCAGGGAACGAGTCCGTTCTCTAGAGGCTAGAGTAGCAGACTTGGAAAGCATAAGAAAGACAGAGAGGTACATAGACGAGACCTACAGGGATATAGTCCTGAAGTCCCACCTCCAGTCTGGCAGCATCCCTGTTGCCATGGAGGAGAGAGGTCACGTGACAGGAGAGCATCACGCTGGTGTGGCAGGAAGTGATCCTGTAACTAGGACCTGTCATCCAGGTGATGTAAAACCCTCTCACACCGAGGAAGTTTCTCCAGGGACATGTGCCCATGAGGGAAGGGTTAGGGCAGCCATTATAGTTGGTTATTCGATCATTAGGCATCTAGATAGCTGGGTGGCTGGTGGACATGAGGATCGCCTGGTAACATGCCTGCCTGGTGCGAAGGTAGTGGACCTCATGCACCACCTAGATAAGATCTTACATAGTGCTGGGGAGGAGTCTGCTGTCTTGGTACATGTCGGTACCAATGAGATAGGAAAATGTGGTAGGGAGGTTCTAGAGGCTAAATTAGGCTTTTAGGTAGGAAGTTGAAATCCAGAACTTCCAGGGTAGCATTCTCTGAAATGCTTCCCGTTCCACGCACAGGACCCAAAAGGCAGGCAGAGCTCCGGAGTCTCAATGCGTGGATGAGACAATGGTGCAGATATGAGGGTTTTGGATTTGTTAGGAACTGGGGAACATTCTGGGGAAAGGAGGAGCTCTCCCGAAGGGATGGGCTTCACCTTAACCGGGATGGAACCAGGCTGCTGGCATTAACCTTTAAAAAGGAGATAGAGCAGCTTTTAAACTAGATAATTGGAAGAAAAAACTATACAATGCGTAAAAATATTAAAGAAATTAAGAGTATTTCTTTAATACTTTTACGCATTGTATAGTTTTTCTCTTCCTTAATGTGGCATTGTCGAATTTCTATTCATTCTGATTTCAAATATGTTTGCATTGTTATCATTGCCCTGTATGATTATGTATTTGGAAAATGCTTAAATAAATAATTTAAACTAGATAATAGGGGAAAGTCGACAGTCGCCCAAGAGCGGATTGTTCGGAAGAATGTATACTTGAAGGATACTACCAAAAGCAGAGAGGTTCCAAAAAAGAGTAAAGTAGCCCAAATGCCCTCGAGTATGGATCAGACAGAGCTTAAAGATCCCAAATTACCCATGTCTACCAATAGCCAAATTAATATGAATAAAATAAAGTCTCTAAAATGCTTGTATGAAAATGCTAGAAGTCTATAAACTAAGACGGGAGAGTTAGAATATATAGCACTAAATGAGAGGTTAGATATGATTGGAATATCAGAGACATGGTGAAAGGAGAAACATAGAAACATAGAAACATGATGACAGAAAAAGACCACAAGGCCCATCTAGTCTGTCCTTCCATAACAACAACTACAACAGTCCACTTTCTACCTTTAGAGATCCACTGTGTTGGTCCCATGCTTTTTTGAATTCAGTTACTGTCCTCATCTCTACCACCTCCACTGGGAGACTATTCCATGGATCCACTACTCTTTCCGTAAAGAAATATTTCCGCATATCACTCCTGAATCTATCTCCCTTCACCCTCATCCCATGTCCCCTTGTAGCAGAACTTGCTTTCAATTGAAAGAGGCTCTCTCCCTGAACATTTATGCCACGGAGGTATTTAAACATCTCAATCATATCACCTCTATCCCGCCTTTCCTCTAAGGTGTACATATTAAGATCCTTAAGTCTGTCCTCATATGCTTTATAATGAAGCCCATTAATCATTTTAGTAGCAACCCTCTGCACCGACTCCATCCTGTTCACATCCTTTTGAAGGTGCGGTCTCCAGAATTGCACACCATACTCCAAATGAGGTCGCACCAAAGACTTATACAGAGGTATTATCACCTCCTTTTTTCTGCTAGCCATTCCTCTCCGTATGCACCCAAGCATCCTTCTAGCTTTTGCCGTCACCTTTTCTACCTGTTTAGCTACTTTAAGATCATCAGACACAACCACGCCTAGGTCCCGCTCTTCTTTAGTGGACAAAAGTACTTCACCTCCTATACTGTATTGCTCCCTTGGATTGCTGCAGCCCAAATGCATGACCTTACATTTTTTAACATTAAATCCCAGCTGCCAAATTCTAGACCATTCTTCAAGCTTAGCTAGATCCCTCCTCATGTTATCTACACCTTCCTGGGTGTCTACTCTATTACAGATTTTGGTATCATCCGCAAAGAGGCAAACCTTACCCGACAGCTCTTCCGCTATATCACTAACAAAGATGTTAAAAAGAATCGGACCAAGGACAGATCCCTGGGGCACACCACTGGTAACATCCTTCTCCTCAGAGTGAGCTCCATTTACTTGTACTCTTTGTCGCCTCCCACCCAACCAATTTCTAACCCAAGCAGTAACTTTAGGGTCCATCCCTAGGGTGCTCAGCTTGTTTATAAGTCGCCTGTGAGGAACAGTGTCAAAGGCTTTACTGAAATCTAAATACACCACATCTAGAGCTCTCCCTCGGTCCAACTCCCTGGTCACCCAGTCAAAGAAATCGATCAGGACAACCAGTGGGATATTGTGAAACCTGGGTACAAACTATATAGTAATGATAGAACTGATCAAATTGGTGGAGGGGTTGCTCTCTATGTTAGAGAGGGCATTGAGTCAGAAAGGATTAAAGTTTTGCAGGAAACAAAATTTGCTGTAGAATCTCTATGGATTGAAATTCCATGTAAAAAGGGGAAGGCAATGGCAGTAGGGGTGTACCATCGACCGCCTGGCCAGAATGAACAAATGGATGATGAAATGCTCAAAGAAATAAAAGAAGCTAACAAATGTTACAGCGCAATAATAATAATGGGTGATTTCAATTACCCCGGTATCGACTGGGTCAGTGTCACGGCAGGACATGCTAGGGAGATAAAGATCCTAGATGAAATAAATGACTGCTTCTTGGAGCAGCTGGTTCATGAACCGACCAGAGGGGAAGCCATATTAGACCTAATCCTTAGTGGAACACCAGATCTAGTGCAAGAGATAAGGGTGTTGGGGCCATTTGCAATAGTGATCATAGCATAATCGCCTTTGATTTAATTAGTGGAGGAGGGATAGTAAGGAAATCCACAGTATTACCTTTTAACTTTTGAAAGGGAGAATATGATAAAATGAGGAAAATGGTTAAGAAAAATCTAAAAGGAGCAGTTGCAAAGGTTAAAGACTTACATCAAGCTTGGGTGTTGTTTAAAAATACTATCTTGGAAGCCCAGGCCAGCTGTATTCCACGCTTTAAGAAAAGTGGAAGGAAGTCCAAAAAATTGCCAGCATGGTTTAAAGGTGAGGTCAGAGAGGCTGTTGTTGCCAAAAAAGCATCTTTCAGGAAATGGAAAAAAGAGCCAAACGACAAAACCTGGAAACAGCACAAACACTGGCAAGTCAAATGCAAGGCATTGATAAGGCAGGCAAAGGGAGAATTTGAGAAGAAGGTTGCTGCGGAATCAAAATGTGAAATAAGGACTTTTTCAAGTACATTCGTAGCAAAAAACCTGTGAGAGAGTCAGTTGGTCCATTAGATGATAGAGGAGTTAAAGGGGCACTAAGAGGCAACAAGGCGATAGTGGAGAGACTGAATGAATTCTTTGCTTCGTTCTTTACTGAGGAAGATGTAGGGATGTTACCCATGACTGAAGTGGTATTTAAAGGTGAGGAAGAATTGAAGGAAATCTCGATACATCGGGAAGATGTATTACAACTATTAGATAAACTGAAGAGTAGCAAATCACCTGGGCCGGATGGTATGCATCCAAGGGTGCTGAAGGAACTGAAATATGAGATTGCAGACCTGCTATTAGTAATCTTTTTTGACTATCATTAAAATCATCTCTAATACCTGAATATTGGAGGATCGCCAATGTAACACCAATTTTTAAAAAGGGTTCCAGGGGTGATCCGGGAAACTACAGACCGGTGAGCCTGACGTCAGTACCGGGAAAAATGGTAGAAACCATCATAAAGAATAAAATTACTCAGCATGTAGATAGTCATGGCCTAATGGGAGACAGCCAACATGGCTTTAGACAAGGAAGATCTTGTCTTAATAATCTGTTATGTTTTTTTGAAGGTGTGAATAAACAGGTGGACAAAGGTGAGTCAGTTGATATAGTGTATCTGGACTTTCAGAAATCCTTTGACAAGGTCCCTCGTCAGAGACGTTTGGCAAAACTAAAGAGTCATGGGGTAGGAGGCAGTGTACTACTGTGGATCAGGAACTGGTTAAAAGATAGAAAGCAGAGGGTAGGGCTAAATGGCCAATTTTCCCAATGGAGAAAGGTGAATAGTGGTGTACCCCAGGGATCTTTGCTGGGTCCGCTGCTTTTTGACATATTCATAAACGACCTGGAAAGTGGAATAACGAGTGAGGCTATCAAATTTGCAGATGACACAAAACTATTTAAAGTTGTTAAAACCCAAGAGGATTGTGGAAAATTGCAAGAGAATCTTGATAAATTGGAAGACTGGACATCAAAATGGCAGATGACATTTAATGTGGACAAGTGCAAAGGTATGCACCTAGGGAAGATCAACCCAAACTATGGTTACACGATGCAAGTTTCCACATTAGGAACCACCACCCAGGAAAAAGATTTAGACGTCATTGTGGATACCATGTTAAAACCCTCGGCCCAGTGTGTAGCAGCAGCCAAGAGAGCAAATAGAATGCTAGGTATGATAAGGAAAGGAATGGAAAATAAAACAAAAATATTATAATGCTTCTGTATCGTTCCATGGTGAGACTGCACCTTGAATATTGTAGGCAATTCTGTTCACCGTATCTTAAAAAGGATATAGCGATATTAGAAAAGGTTCAGAGAAGAGCCACCAAAATGGTAAAGGGGATGGAAGGATATGCCTATGAAGAAAGGCTAAAAAGGTTAGGGTTCTTTAACCTGGAAAAGAGACGGCCGAGGGGAGATATGATAGAAGTCTATAAATTAATGAACGGAGTGGAACAGGTAAACGTAGATCAATTGTTTACGTTATCAGAATATAGAAAGACTAGGGGACATGTAATGAAGCTACAGGGTAAACTATTTAAGACTAATAAAAGAAAATATTTTTTCACTCAACTTGTAATCAAACTCTGGAATTTGTTACCGGAGGATGTAGTAAAGGCTGTTAGTGTAGCTGGTTTTAAAAAAGTTTGGACAAGTTCCTGGAGGAAAGGTCCATAAACCATTATTAAGAAGGGACCCAGGATATCAATGCTTGACCCAATACAAGCATTGTGGAACTTGTGTCTTTTGGGGAAACTGCTTGGTACGTATGACCTAGATTGGCCACTGTTGGAAACAGGATACTAGGCTTGATGGACCTTGGTTGACCCAGTATGGCATATCTTATATTCTTATGTTCTTATGGTTTAAGAGAGGGATTCCTTAAACTATTTAAACTTATGTTTGCAAGACCAAGTGCTAATATTTCTGTGAATGTGACTCATTCTAGAGATTTTCTCTTAGGGTGCAGCACCTGTCAGGGTTGCTCCCTTTCACCTGTCCTTTTCAGTCTGGCCTTGGAACCTTTGGCCTTACTGTTGAGACAAAGTTCTGTGGTTAAAGGTGTGCCCGTAGCTGGTATCTGCTTACGCTGATGATTTATTGTTGTTCACTATGCCCAGTTCAATTCCGGCTATTCTAGAGTTGATAGATCAATACTCAGGGTTATCAGGATATAAAATTAATTGGACAAAGTCTGTAGCGTTCCCTTTAAACTCATGAGTTTGTAGTGCGGACTTGAATGATTACCTTTTTGTATGGGAACCCAAAATGGTAAAATACTTAGGAGTTCATTATTTTCATCCACTTATTGAAACTCTTCAATATAATGAAGAGATGCTCCTTTCTACGGTACAAAAGATGACTGCGAGATGGTCGCCGGTCTATCTCTCTTGGTGGGGTCGTCTTGAAGCGATAAAAATGACTATCACTCTTAAGGTGATCTATGTGTTAGAAATGCTGCCGGTTTTCCTTTCGGATAAAACATACTGTCAAGTGGAAAGGATTCTTGTCGGGTTTCTATGGAAAAATAAACTGCCTAGAATTGTGTTAGGAAGCTTAAGTCTAAAAAAGAGGAGGGGGGTGTGAACTTCCCTGATTTTCAGGCCTACCACTGCGCTTTTCTGTTAAAACAGGGTTCAAGATGGGTGGAGAGGGATAAGGGGCAACGCCCAGTGTGGCTTGATTTGGAAGAGAGATTGACTGCTCCGTTCCCCTTGAGTCTCCTCCCTGGCATGGTGTCTTCAAAGAGGTTGAAGTTCCATCTCTGTAAGGGGCGGTATAGAAACTGTCCAAATAGGGTTATAATGGAAACCCAAAAAGCTTTCCATCAGTTAGCGAGTGTAATTCCTCGGGAGAAATGCTTGTCGAAGCTTATTCCCATTTGGTACAGCCCTTTTTTTGCCTGAAAGCAATGGTTTAGCAGGGGTATTTGGTCTATAGGACAACTGATATTGGAAGGCAGGTGGAAACCTTTTGTGTGTCTACAGTGTGAATTTGACTTGCCTAAATCCTTATACTTTCAGTGGATTCAGCTGAGACACTGCATAGAGAAATCTCTTATTGATATCAGATCTTTACCTGAAACATAGAAACATAGAAATATGATGACAGAAAAAGACCACATGGCCTATCTAGTCTGTCCTTCCATATCAACAACTACAGCAGTCCCCTTTTTACCTTTAGAGATCCTCTGTGTTTGTCCCATGCTTTTTTTAATTCAGTTACTGCCCTCATCTCTACCACCTCCACTGGGAGACTATTCCATGGATCCACTACTTTTTCCATAAAGAAATATTTCTGCATATCACTCCTGAATCTATCTCCCTTCGGCCTCATCCCATGTCCTCTCATAGCAGAACTTGCTTTCAATTGAAAGAGGCTCTCTCCCTGAACATTTATGCCACGGAGGTATTTAAACATATCAATCATATCACCTCCATCCTGCCTTTCCTCTATGGTGTACATATTAAGATCCTTCAGTCTGTCCTCATATGCTTTATAATGAAGACCACTAATCATTTTAGTAGCCACCCTCTGCACCGACTCCATCCTGTTCACATCCTTTTGAAGGTGCGGTCTCCAGAATTGCACACTATACTCCAAATGAGGTTGCACCAAAGACTTATAGAGAGGCATTATCACCTCCTTTTTTCTGCTAGCCATTCCTCTCCATATGCACCCAAGCATCCTTTTAGCTTTTGCCGTCATCTTTTCTACCTGTTTAGCTACTTTAATATCATTAGACACAACCACGCCTAGGTCCTGCTCTTCTTTAGTGGAGAAAAGTACTTCACCCCCTATACTATATTGCTCTCTTGGATTGCTGCAGCCCAAATGCATGACCTTACATTTTTTAACATTAAATCCCAGCTGCCAAATTCTAGACCATTCTTCAAGCTTAGCTAGAACCCTCCTCATGTTATCTACACCTTCCTGGGTGTCTACTCTATTGCAGATTTTGGTATCATCCGCAAAGAGGCAAACCTTACCCAACAGCCCTTCCGCTATATCACTAACAATGATGTTAAAAAGAATCGGACCAAGGACAGATCCCTGGGGCACACCACTAGTAACATCCTTCTCCTCAGAGTGAGCTCCATTTACCTGTAGTCTTTGTTGCCTCCCACCCAACTAATTTCTAACCCAAGCAGTGACTTTAGGGTCCATCCCTAGGGTGCTCAGTTTGTTTATAAGTTGCCTGTGAGGAACAGTGTCAAAGGCTTTACTGAAATCTAAATACACCACATCTAGAGCTCTCCCTCGGTCCAACTCCCTGGTCACCCAGTCAAAGAAATCAATCAGATTTGTCTGACAAGACCTGCCTCTGGTGAATCCATGCTGTCTCTTATCCTGTAATCCGCTGGACTCCAGAAACCTCACTATTTTCTCTATCAGCAGCGTTTCCAATAATTTACTCACCACCGAAGTTAAACTAACCAGCCTGTAGTTTTCAACCACATCCTTACTTCCGCTTTTGTGTAAAGGCACCACATAAGCCTCTCTCCAGTCCTTTGGCACCACTCCCGACTCCAACGAGACATTGAAAAGGTCAGTCAGTGGAGTTGCTAGAATGTCCCCAAGTTTTCTCAGTATTCTAGGGTGTATCCCATCCGGTCCCATCGCTTTGTTTACTTTAAGTTGAGCTAGTTTCTCATGAACACAGTCTTCTGAAAATTGTTCAAGATGTCCCTCGCTTCTGTTCCTATTTGTGGGTTTCTTCTGAGGTCCTGCTCTTGGTTCTTCATCTGTGAACACAGAACAAAAATATTTGTTAAGCAATTCTGCTTTATCCTTATCAGCTTCTACATATTCCTCCCCTGCACCCCTGAGTCTGACAATACCACTTTTGCCCTTCCTCTTCTCACTAATATATCTAAAAAATTTATTTATTTATTTATTTAGCTGTATTTATATACCACTTTTCACCGGGTCAAAGCGGTGTAACATAGGGAGGGGGGGGGGGTATTAAATACAGGGGTAGGGCCATCACCGGGGAGGAAACATTGATGATTTTGTCTTGGGACAGACTTAGGTCATGGGACAGACATTGGACAGACGTAAGACATGGGCAGGCATTGGACATGAACGGGAAGAGGAGGCTTTGGGTTGGGGGTGCATTGTTTTGAGATCAGGGGTTTGTGGGATTTTCGGTGGGGTCTGAGTTGAGGTATTCTTGGAAGAGGATGGTTTTGAGCTGTTTCCTGAGGGATAGTAGGTCGGCATTGTTTCTAAGGTAGCTTGGTAGAGAGTTCCATAAGGTTGGAGCATATAGTTCAAAGGCTCGATTGCATGTCCGTTGCGAGCATTTGGTTCTTTTGTGAGAGACGGTGAGGGAAACGCTGGTGGCTTGTCTAGTAGATCTGCCGTGAGCTGGACGAGCCAGTAGAGTGCGAAGCTGTGTGTCCTGTGTTTGATGGATAGCTTTGTGGGTGAGTAGGATGGCTTTGTATTTTGTCCGTGCTTCAAGGGGGAGAATGTGTAGTTCTCTCAGAATTGGGGTGATATGGTCGGTTTTCTTTGTGCTCTGGATGATTCTTGCCGTGGTGTTCAATGCAGTTCGGAGGGGGTTGGTCTGAGTTGCTGGAAGGCCATGGTAGATTATGTTGCAGTAGTCGAGATGTGGGAGTGTCATGGCTTGCATCACTGTTCGGAAGTCTTGGTGTTCCAGGAGGGGTCTAAGCCGTTGCACTGTTCTTGCCTTATGGAATATAGTTCCGGCGGTTTTGGTGATCTGTTGTTTTAAGGTGAGGGCTTGGTCAATGATAATGCCCAGGTATCTTATCTGTGGTTGTATTTTGATGCTTGTAGTTCCAATGTTGAGGTGTGTGGGGGATGTAAAGTCTGGGTCTTTTGTCACGATGAGGGCTTCAGTTTTCTTTATGTTGATGGATAGGTTGTTTGTTTGTAACCAGTCAGATACTGCTGTGAAACATGCTGATAGGTGGATGTTTGTTGGGTTCGTGGTGGTAATGGGGGCCTAGAGCATGATATCATCAGCATAGATGTGGAAGCTGACATTGTAGGTGCGTATGACTGTGCAGAGTGGCTGGAGGTATATATTGAAGAGCATAGCTGACAGTGTGGATCCTTGGGGTACTCCCTGGTGTTGCTGGAATGGGGGGGAGGTTGAGGCGCTGGTGCGGATTAGTTGTTGTCTGTTAGATAAATAGGATTGAAACCACTTCAGCACGGTGTCTTTGATCCCAATAGTCTGTAGTCTGTGTATGAGGATGTTGTGAGAGATTGTGTCAAAGGCTGCGGATATATCGAGGAAGATCATGGCGTATCCAGAGTGTTTTCCTTGGGTTCCAGTGAGGAGGGTGTTCATCAGCATGGTCATGAGGGTCTCAACTCCATGTAGCGGGCGGAAGCCGTGTTGTTGGGGGTCCAGAATGTTGTTAACATCTAGGTGCTCCTGAAGCTGCTGCTGGACGATTTTCTCAATTATTTTGGCTGTGAAAGGTAGACTTGCTATGGGTCTGTAGGATGCAGGGTCTAGGGGATCCAGGTTTTGCTTTTCCAAGGAAGGATGGATGATTGTGGTTTTGAGAGCGTCAGGCATGTGTCCTCTGGAGAAGGATTCACTAACAATACGGGTTAATGGTGTGCTCAGTTCGTTTTTTGATTTCTTTATCCAGTCGGTGGGGCATGGGTCCAGCGGGGAGGTGGTGGTGTGGAGGCAGGAGATCGTGGTTGAAATTTCTTCTGTTGATGTTTCTTTGAAGGTGGTCCAGTCACTGTGCAAGTTGGGGTGGAGGTTCTCCGTAGGCGTCTGTGAGGTTAGTTGCGGGTTTTGTGGTTGTTGTAGTTGTTTGTATTGGCGGGCCAGTAGTTCTGGTGGAATCTGTGGTAGTTGGTCGGAGTTGTGTGGCATTTTTGTCAGCTTTTTGATTATCTGAAAGAGTTCACGAGGTTTGTTTATGGAGGTATTGATGATTTTCATATGATAGATTTTCTTTGCTTTGTCAGTCTCATAGTGATATGCGTTGAGTTCGTATAGGTATTTTATTTTGTCATTTTCATTGTTGGTTTTTCTCCATTTTCTTTCAGTTCTCCTGAGTTTTGTTTTTAGCTTTCGGCGTCTGGGAGTATACCATCTGGCTCTTGAGGAGGGGGGTCTGGTGATGGTTATGATTGTTGACGCTGCAGACGCTGTGGAGATCGTAGTGTTCCAGTTGTCTATGAGGTCATTGATGTCATTGGAGCTGGTTTGTAGTTTGGGTAGAATTTGTTCTAAAAAGTCCTCTTTGTTAAATGGTTTGAATCGTCTTACGTGTTGTCCATCATCCTTGTTGGTCTTATGTTGGTACATGTAGGATAAGGTGATGAGGTGATGGTCAGACCAGGGTACTGGCGAGATCCGTGGGTTTTTTGCTGAAGCAGTGGACGTGGAGTTGAGGAAGATGAGGTCTAGTGTGTTACCTTTTTCGTGGGTGGGTTCCTGTATGATCTGAACTAAATCCATTGCAGACATAGCAGTGTGGAAGGTTGTTGCATGTTCTTCTTGAAGTGATGGGAGGTTGAAGTCTCCTAGGATGATTTGCTCCTTGGTCGAGCCGGTGCTTTCTGATATGTGTTGTAGTATTCTTGTTAGGTCTGTGGTTGCGGTGGGCGCACGGTAGATTAGACATATCGAGAAGTGTTTGTTGGTGAGGGTGAGGAGATCAGTTTCAGTGCTGGTTTCGGAGGAATGGGTTCTGAGGTGGAGGTCGGTTCTTGCTATGATGGCAACACCCCCTCCTCTGGCGTGCTCCCGGGAGCAGTGGTAAAGGGTGTATCCATCTGGTGCTAGTTGGTTTATTAGTACTGAGTCTGTGTCGGTCAGCCAGGTTTCTGTAATGCATAGGATGTCTATCTGCTCAGATGTAATTAGGTCACGGAGCATGTGGTACTTATTTCTAATGGAGCGTGCGTTAATTAGGGAGATGGTGATGTGGAGATTGGGTGGGGGGATGGTGATGTGGGTGGGTGTGTGCTGAGCTTGTGAGTGAGTTGGTTGTGGTTTGTGAGTGAGTGTGGAATGAGTGAATTGGATTGGCCAGAGTAGGTTATTGAGTGCAGTGGGTTGGGGGGTAGAGGGTCAAGAGGGGAGTGAGGAGGTAGATGGGGGCCAAGAAAGGTGGCATAATCGTTGAGGGTACCTGGTGTTTGGGGACCAGGCTGGGTTGCAGTGTTGCTTGCGTTGAGTGTTGAGGTCTTTGGTTGTCGTTGCTGTATCATCGGTATTGTGGTGGATCGCTGCTGTGGTGGAATGCCGCTGTCGAGAATCATGGTGTTTCTTGTTGTTCTTTTCACTGTTTTTGTGCGGCGGCGTTCTTGTTGATTTAGTGGAGTTGTTTGCGCCTTTGTGCCGCGCCTAAGGGCCATGCCAAAGGGCCCTCTGGCGAGGCCCTCAGGCGCGGGCCCACCAGGCACGGGCGCGCCCCGCAGGGACGCCGCTTTTCAATGCTTTGCAGCCATGGGTCGGGTCTCCCACTGCCCCAATTGGGCAGGAGTGTTGCTGGGGGCGGGCTAGCTGTCGTATCCCCCCATTTTATAGCATTGGCTATTTCATCCTCCTTTTGAATCTTTGCCTTCTTGACTACTTTGCCAGCTTCTCTAAGTTTTTCCAAATACAGATGCCTGTCTTCCTCTCTCTGTGATCTCTTGTATTTCATGAAGACCTCCCTCTTTTTCTTCACTTTTTCAGCTACTTCTTTCGAAAACCATAGCGGTCTCCTTTTCCTTTTACCTTTATTTACCATTTTAACAAAAAGGTTGGTTGCCCTTAAAATATCCCCTTTCAGTTTTGCCCACTGTTTTTATACATCCCCCAGCTGTTCCCATCCCACTAATGACTCCCTGAGGTATTGGCCCATCTTCGCAAAGTTAGTCTTCTTAAAGTCTAAGATCCTCATTTTTGAATGGATTCTAACAGCCCTAGTCCTAATACTGAACCACACCATCTGGTGATCACTGGATGCAAAATGATCTCCCACTACAACATCAGAAACACTTTCACCATTGGTAAGCACCAAGTCCAGTATGGCCCCTTCACATGTGGGGTCTGTTACCAATTGCCTGAATAGTTCTCCCTGTAGAGAATCCAGGATCTCCCCACTTCTAGATGATACTGCAGCAGGAATGTGCCAATCAACATCTGGCATATTGAAATCTCTTATCAGTAGCACTTCCCCTTTCCTAGCAATGCTGCGTATGTCTTCAATTAGCTCTCTGTCCACCTCTTCCTCTTGTGAGGGAGGTCTGTATATCACACCAATGCAAATGGATATATCTTTCCCTCTTTCTAGTTTAACCCACAATGCCTCCTCTCTCCCTTTTAAGTTGCAATTCCAAAGCTTTAATAGTAGTTTTTACATACTGAGATTAATTAAGCTTCAGGTGAACAAGGTATATTAAACTTATTAGGTACAGTTTTAGTGGTATAAATATCCATAGCACCCTTTAGTACGTAAAGAACTTAAAGATCTAAACACAAACTTAAAACTAAGAAGCAGACAGCAGTCCAGCAGCAGGATGTGGGCTTTCCAGTCTTTTGCATTGAGTGTCACATGTATGATTTTCTCCCAGCTGGTGAGAGGTCTTACGTGTGCACTAGGTGCAAGGAGCTCTTTGCCCTCAGGGAACAAGTCCATTCTCTAGAGGCTAAAGTAGCAGACTTGGAAAGCATAAGACAGACAGAGAGGTACATAGATGAGACCTACAGGGATATAGTCCTGAAGTCCCACCTCCAGTCTGGCAGCATCCCTGGTGCCATGGAGGAGAGAGGTCACGTGACAGGAGAGCATCACCCTGGTGTGGCAGGAAGTGATCCTGTAACTAGGACCTGTCCTCCAGGTGATGTAAACCCCTCTCGCACCGAGGAGGTTTCTCCAGGGCCAAGTGCCCATGAGGGAAGGGTTAGGACAGCAGTTATAGTTGGTGATTCGATCATTAGGCATGTAGATAGCTGGGTGGCTGGTGGACGTGAGGATCGCCTGGTAACATGCCTGCCTGGTGCGAAGGTAGCGGACCTCACGCGCCACCTAGATAAGATCTTAGATAGTGCTGGGGAGGAGTCTGCTGTCTTGGTACATGTCGGTACCAATGACATAGGAAAATGTGGTAGGGAGGTTCTGGAAGCTAAATTTAGGCTTTTAGGTAGGAAGTTGAAATCCAGAACTTCCAGGGTAGCATTCTCCGAAATGCTTCCCGTTCCACGCGCAGGACCCAAAAGGCAGGCAGAGCTCCGGAGTCTCAATGCGTGGATGAGACAATGGTGCAGAGATGAGGGGTTTGGATTTGTTAGGAACTGGGGAACATTCTGGGGAAAGGAGGGGCTCTTCCGAAGGGATGGGCTTCACCTTAACCGGGATGGAACCAGGCTGATGGCATTAACCTTTAAAAAGAAGATAGAGCAGCTTTTAAACTAGATAATAGGGGAAAGCCGACAGTCGCCCAAGAGCGCATGGTTCGGAAGAATGTATCCTTGAAGGATACTACAAAAATCAGAGAGGTTCCAAAAAAGAGTAAAGTAGCCCAAATGCCCTCGAGTATGGAGCAGACAGAGCTTAAAGATCCCAAATTACCCATGTCTACCAATAGCCAAATTAATATGAATAAAATACAGTCTCTAAAATGCTTGTATGCAAATGCTAGAAGTCTAAAAAACAAGATGGGAGAGTTAGAATATATAGCACTAAACGAGAGGTTAGATATGATTGGAATATCAGAGACATGGTGGAAGGAGGACAACGAGTGGGACACTGTGATACCTGGCTACAAACTATATCGTAATGATAGAGCTGATCAAATTGGTGGAGGGGTTGCGCTCTATGTTAGAGAGGGCATTGAGTCAGAAAGGATTAAAGTTTTGCAAGAAACAAAATTTGCTGTAGAATCTCTATGGATTGAAATTCCATGTAAAAAGGGGAAGGCGATGGCAGTGGGGGTGTACTATCCTCCGCCTGGCCAGAATGAACAAATGGATGATGAAATGCTCAAAGAAATCAAGGAAGCTAGCAAATGTTACAGTGCAGTAATAATAATGGGTGATTTCAATTACCCCGGCATCGACTGGGTCAGTGTCACAGCAGGACATGCTAGGGAGATAAAGTTCCTAGATGAAATAAATGACTGCTTCTTGGAGCAGCTGGTTCATGAACCGACCAGAGGGGAAGCCATATTAGACCTAGTCCTTAGTGGAACACCAGATCTAGTGCAAGAGATAAGGGTGTTGGGGCCACTTGGCAATAGTGATCATAGTATGATTGCCTTTGATTTAATTAGTGGAGGAGGGATAGTAAGGAAATCCACAGTACTACCCTTTAACTTTCGAAAGGGAGACTATGATAAAATGAGGAAAACAGTTAAGAAAAAACTAAAAGGAGCAGTTGCAAAGGTTAAAGACGTACATCAAGCTTGGATGTTGTTGAAAAATACTATCTTGGAAGCCCAGACCAGCTGTATTCCACGCTTTAAGAAAAGTGGAAGGAAGTCCAAAAAACTGCCAGCATGGTTTAAAGGTGAGGTCAGAGAGGCTGTTGTTGCCAAAAAAAGCATCTTTCAGGAAATGGAAAAAAGAGCCAAATGACGAAACCTGGAAACAGCACAAGCACTGGCAAGTCAACTGCAAGGCATTGATAAGGCAGGCAAAGAGAGAATTTGAGAAGAAGCTTGCTGCGGAAGCAAAAACACGAAATAAAGACCTTTTCAAGTACATTCGTAGCAAAAAACCTGTGAGAGAGTCAGTTGGTCCATTAGATGATAAAGGGGTTAAAGGAGCACTAAGAGGTGACAAGGCGATAGCGGAGAGACTGAATGAATTCTTTGCTTCGGTCTTTACTGAGGAAGATGTAGGGATGTTACCCATGACTGAAGTGGTATTTAAAGGTGCGGAAGAATTGAAGGAAATATCGATACATCGGGAAGATGTCTTACAACTATTAGATAAACTGAAGAGTAGCAAATCACCTGGGCCGGATGGTATACATCCAAGGGTGTTGAAAGAACTGAAATATGAGATTGCAGACCTGCTATTAGTAATCTGTGAACTATCATTAAAATCATCTCTAATACCTGAAGATTGGAGGATCGCCAATGTAACACCAATTTTTAAAAAGGGTTCCAGGGGTGATCCGGGAAACTACAGACCGGTGAGCCTGACGTCAGTACCGGGAAAAATGGTAGAAACCATCATAAAGAATAAAATTACTCAGCATGTAGATAGTCACGACCTAATGGGAGACAGCCAACATGGCTTTAGACAAGGAAGATCTTGTCTTACTAATCTGTTATGTTTTTTTGAAGGAGTGAATAAACAGGTAGACAAAGGTGAGTCGGTTGATATTGTGTATCTGGACTTTCAGAAAGCCTCTGACAAGGTCCCTCATCAGAGACTTTTGGCAAAACTAAAGAGTCATGGAATAGGAGGCAGTGTACTATTGTGGATCAGGAACTGGTTAAAAGATAGAAAGCAGAGGGTAGGGCTAAATGGCCAATTTTCCCAGTGGAGAAAGGTGAATAGTGGTGTACCCCAGGGATCTGTGCTGGGTTCGCTGCTTTTTGACATATTCATAAATGACCTGGAAAGTGGAATAACGAGTGAGGTTATCAAATTTGCAGATGACACAAAACTATTTAAAGTTGTTAAAACCCAAGAGGATTGTGAAAAATTGCAAGAGGATCTTGTTAAATTGGAAGACTGGGCATCAAAATGGCAGATAAAATTTAATGTGGACAAGTGCAAGGTTATGCACCTAGGGAAGAACAACCCAAACTATGGTTACACGATGCAAGGTTCCAAATTAGGAACCACCACCCAGGAAAAAGATTTAGGCGTCATTGTGGATACCATGTTATAACCCTCGGCCCAGTGTGCAGCAGCGGCCAAGAGAGCAAATAGAATGCTAGGTATGATAAGGAAAGGAATGGAAAATAAAACAAAAGATATTATAATACCTCTATATCGTTCCATGGTGAGGCCGCACCTTGAATATTGTGTGCAATTCTGGTCGCCGTATCTTAAAAAGGATATAGCGATTTTAGAAAAGGTTCAGAGAAGAGCCACCAAAATGGTAAAGGGGATGGAAGGATACTCCTATGAGGAAAGGCTAAAAAGGTTAGGGCTCTTTAACCTGGAAAAGAGACGGCTGAGGGGAGATATGATAGAAGTCTATAAATTAATGAACGGAGTGGAACGGGTAAACGTAGATCGATTG
Organism: Ichthyophis bannanicus; assembly: GCA_033557465.1. NCBI lineage: Eukaryota > Metazoa > Chordata > Amphibia > Gymnophiona > Ichthyophiidae > Ichthyophis > Ichthyophis bannanicus. The sequence continues at coordinate 358,013,617 of CM066037.1, forward strand.
TTTACGTTATCAGAATATAGAAAGACTAGGGGACATGCAATGAAGCTACAGGGTAAACTATTTAAGACTAATAAAAGAAAATATTTTTTCACTCAACGTGTAATCAAACTCTGGAATTTGTTATCGGAGGATGTAGTAAAGGCTGTTAGTGTAGCTGGGTTTAAAAAAGGTTTGGATAAGTTCCTGGAAGAAAGGTCCATAAACCATTATTAAGAAGTGACCGAAGATATCAATGCTTGACCCAGTACAAGCATTGTGGAACTTGTGTCTCTGGGGGAAACTGCTAGGTACATATGACCTAGATTGGCCACTGTTGGAAACAGAATACTGGGCTTGATGGACCTTGGTCTGACCCAGTATGGCATATCTTATGTTTTTATATAGTGCCACTCCTCCTCCCCTTCTTCCTACCCTGAAGAATGGGGTCATTTAATATCATAGAAACAGCCCAACAGGCCTCAGGGGTGGCTTCTTATTACTATCAATTGGTAGCTCATCGTCCCACCCCACATTCTATTGGCACTTAGCAGATATGGGTACATACTAGAGATACTCTCTCTCCGGAATCGTGGGGGAGATTTTGGGGCAAACTAATTAGAGTCTCTCAATCTGCTTCTATCTCCCAGGCACTATACTTCTTTGCACACAGAGCTCATTTTACCCTGATAAAGGTTTCCAAGTGCGATAAGTCAATTGGAAATGTGTGTTGGTCTTCTCAAAGGGATGTTGGCACTCTAAGGCATGTGGTATATGACTGCCCTAATGTTCAGTCCTTCTGGATTTCGATTTGGAACTGAATCCAAGAGGTCTTGAGATTCAGGGCCACTCTCTCTTTGTCTATTATAGTTTTCCGATTCACAATTGGCATCTCGTCTTTACAGAGGGATTGCCATTTCCTATTTGACTTTATGATGGGAGTGGCGCTGGATCTCGTAATTGCCAATTGGAAACATACGGCAGATCTCAGGTGGCACACATGGTGGAATTGTTTATGTCTATGTTGTAAATATGAGCAGATGCCACGTTGTGGTACATATCCTATGCCTTCTACCCTGCTTAAGTGGAAACCCCTATATGGTTATACATCGAAAGCACAATATGTTGTGAATTAAGGTGTAATTAATCAATCAATCATGTTTGCACATGGTATAGAGCAGTTTTAGTGGTGCCATAGCCCTTGTAAGCCTCTTCTTCCTTTCTATAGCCCCTTTCTAAGATGATCACATGATGAGGGGAGTGTTGGTGTTGGGGTAGGCTGTTAAGTTCTTTTGTTTTTTGCTCTTATGTTTAAAGGGATGTATTACTTTAATTGTAACTTTTTGTTTTTTTGTTGTAATTTGCCTGCAAATGTAAATAAAGAATTTTAAAAAAAATCAATAGAGGCTCTAATTGAAGAACAAATAATAGGGGAGACAGGGGGCATCCCTGACGTGTCCCTCTTCCCAGCGAGAACGTCTGAGATCGCATACCTCCTACCAAAATGTAGTCCAAAGGATCAGCATATAACGCTCTAACCCAATTAAGGAAAGCTTCCCCAAATCCAAAATGTCGCAACACTTCAAACATATAGGTCCACGAAGCTCGATCGAAAGCCTTTCCGGCATCGAGACTGACTAACATTAGAGGGCTTTTCCTAAACAAGCATGACTCCATACCCAACAAAACTTTACTAATATTTCGGAACACTTCCCTTCCTTCCACATTGGTGCAGTCCTACTAGCCTAGGGAGAATACTCTGCAAACGACTGGCTAAGACCGAGGCCAAGAGTTTCATATCATAATTGATCAAAGATATCGGCCTGTATGAGGCCGGATCCTCCAAATCTTTACCTGCCTTTGGGATAACTGAGATAGTTGCTGTCCGCATGTCTCTCGGAAACTATCCCCCCTCTAGCACCTCTTCGTATAGGGCCGCCAGTGTTGGCATCACCTGAGACTCCAGAATTTTGTAATATTCTACTCCATATCCATCAGGCCCCGGTGCTTTATGTGGGGTCCCTGCCCTAATAACTCTTTGAATCTCCCCAGCCGCTATGGGCCTGTTAAGTTCTAATAACTCTGTGTCAGTCAGAGTTGGAAGCAATACAGCATCTAAGAAGCTTTTCTCCTTCTCTCAATCCTCCCTATCTGAGGTGTACAACTCTTTATAAAATTTACGAAAGACCTCCACTATTTTCTGTGGCTCATTTTGTCTCACTCCTCCCACATCTCTAATTATATCACCACCAACTTAGTGCTGCCCCAGTCCCTTACCAATCGTGCTAAGAGCCTTCCCATCCGATCTCCATATCGGAAAAATCAGTGCCTATAAAATTGCATAGAGTACATTGCTCTATTATGTAGCACTGCATTAAGTTGGGCCTGTACTTGCATGTATGTCCTCCTACGAACCACATCTGGGCTTGACAGGGCTGCCTCTTGAACTCCTGGAGGTCCTGTGACAATTGCAAAATCTGGCGGTCTGTCTGTTTTCTTCTTTTAGCTATGTACGCAATTACATGTCCCCGCATCACAGCTTTCCCAGCCTCCCAAAATAAAGCAGGCGTACTAGCATACGGTTCATTAAAACGCACATACTCTTCCCAGTTCAACACCAGATACTCCCGGAAAGCTTCATCCTTCCACAAGTGTCTTGGAAAAGACCACCTATGATCCAGCAAGCCCCTCCCCCGCCAATCCATCTGAGCCATCTCATGATCAGACACTATGACCGGCTCAATCTCTGCATTCATAACTCTCCCAAAGCTGTACTTCGACACAAGAATGTAGTCAATTCGGGACCAAGTTTGATATTCTCTGGACAGATGTGTGTAGTCCTTCTCTCCCGCACGTAACATTCTCCACACATCTACTACCTCCCCTATTTTACACACATAGCCCACTCCTTTATGTTTCCACCCCCCTCGCCCCACCCAACCAGTCTTATCCAACTACGGGTCATGTGGGCAATTGAAGTACCTGATAATATCACAGGTAACTTGGGCGCCTGCAATAGCTTTTGGAGAATACACTTGAAAAATTTATGATCATATGTATTCGGGGTGTACACATTGCCTAGCAGCATTTCTTCCCCGCACACCCTTACATGCAAGAATATATATCGACCCTGCTTATCTACCTCCTCTGAGACAACCTCCAGGGGAATGCTTCTTCATATCAAAATTGCTACCCCCCTCTTGCGCACCCCCGAAGAAGCCCCATACAACTGCCCCACCCAATCCCGCTTCAATTTATCGTGTTCTTTCTCGCTAAGGTGTGTTTCTTTGAGGAAAGCCACCTAAGCCCCTTTCCGCTTCAGAGCCTGCAATATTTTAGTATGTTTAATAGGCGTGCTTACCCCTACCACATTCCAAGTAATCATAAGCAGGTCACGAGTCATACTGATATATTAACATGCCTATCCCATCAGCTACCAATACTCACATTTGGTTTGCCCAGAGCGGCCCAGCCTCAACTCCATGGCTCCCAGTTTGCATGTTCTGAGAGCGCACCAACTGTTCACACATGACTCCCATATCCACCCATCTATGCAAAGACACTACCCCAATCACTCCATAAGAACATAAGAACATAAGAAATGCCATACTGGGTCAGACCGAGGTCCATCAAGCCCAGTATCCTGTTTCCAACAGTGGCCAATCTAGGTCATACGTACCTAGCAGTTTCCCCAAAAGACACAGGTTCTGCAGTGCTTGTACTAGGTCAAGCATTGATATCCTGGGTCCCTTTTTAATAGTGGTTTATGGACCTTTCCTCCAGGAACTTGTCCAAACCTTTTTTAAACCCAGCTATACTAACAGCCCTTACTACATCCTCCGGTAACAGATTCCAGAGTTTGATTACACGTTGAGTGAAGAAATATTTTCTCTTATTTGTCTTAAATAGTTTACCCTGTAGCTTCATTACATGTCCCCTAGTCCTTCTATATTTTGATAGCGTAAACAATTGATCCACGTTTATCCGTTCCACTCCATTCATTAATTTATACACCTCTATCATATCTCCCCTCAGCCGTCTCTTTTCCAGGTTAAAGAGCACTAACCTTTTTAGCCTCTCTTCATAGGAATAGCCTTCCATCCCCTTCACCAATTTGGTGGCTCTTCTCTGTACTTTTTCTAATAACTCTATGTCCTTTTTAAGATACGGTGACCAGAATTGCACACAATATTCAAGGTGCGGTCGTACCATGGAGCGATACAGAGGCATTATAATATCCTTTGTTTTATTCTCCATCCCTTTCCTTATGATACCTAGCATTCTATTTGCTTTCTTGGCCGCCGCTGCACACTGGGCGGAGGATTTTAACATGCTATCCACGATGACTCCTAAATCTTTTTCCTGGGTGGTGGTTTCTAATGTGGAGCCTTGCATCGTGTAACTATAGTGTGGGTTGTTCTTTCCTAGGTGCATAACTTTGCACTTGTCCACATTAAATTTCATCTGCCATTTGGATGCCCAGTCTTCCAATTTATCCAGATCCTCCTGCAGTTTTCCACAATCTTCTTGGGTTTTAACAACTTTAAACAGTTTTGTGTCATCTGCAAATTTGATAACCTCACTAGTTATTCCCTTTTCCAGGTCATTTATGAATATGTCAAAAAGTAGCGGACCCAGTACAGATCCCTGGGGTACTCCACTATTCACCTTTTTCCATTGGGAATATTGGCCATTTAGCCCTACCCTCTGCTTTCTATCTTTTAACCAGTTACCGATCCACAATAGTACACTGCCTCCTATCCCATGACTTTTTAGCTTTGCCAAAAGTCTCTGATGGGGGACCTTGTCAAAAGCTTTCTGAAAGTCCAGATACACTATATCAACTGACTCACCTTTGTCTACCTGTTTATGCACACCTTCAAAAAAACAGATCAGATTAGTAAGACAAGATCTTCCTTGTCTAAAGCAATGTTGGCTGTCTCCCATTAGGCCATGACTATCTACATGCTGTGTAATTTTGTTCTTTATGATGGTTTCTACCATTTTCCCTGGTACTGACGTCAGGCTCACCGGTCTGTAATTTCCCGGGTCACCCCTGGAACCCTTTTTAAAAATTGGTGTTACGTTGGCGACCCTCCAATCTTCAGGTATTACAGATGATTTTAATGAAAGTTCACAGATTACCAATAGCAGGTCTGCAATCTCATATTTCAGTTCTTTCAACACTCTGGGATGTATACCATCCGGTCCAGGTGATTTGCTACTATTCAGTTTATCAAATAGTTGTAATATATCTTCCCGGTGTAGCGATATTTCTCTCAATGCCTCTGCAGTATCACCTTTAAATACCACTTCAGTCTTGGGTAACATCCCTACATCTTCCTCAGTAAAGACCGAAGCAAAGAATTCATTCAGTCTCTCTGCTATAGCCTTGTCTCCTCTTACTGCCCCTTTTACCCCTCTATCATCTAACGGTCCAATTGACTCTCTCACAGGCCTTTTGCTACGAATGTACTTGAAAAAGTCTTTATTTCGTGTTTTTGCTTCTGTAGCAAGTTTCTTCTCAAATTCCCGCTTTGCCTGCCTTATCAATGCTTTGCATTTAACTTGCCAGTGCTTGTGCTGTTTCCAGTTTTCATCATTTGGCTCTTTTTTCCATTTCCTGAAGGTTGCTCTTTTGGCAGCAACAGCCTCTCTGACCTCACCTTTAAACCATGCTGGCAGTTTTTTGGACTTTCTTCCACTTTTCTTAATGCGTGGAATACAGCTGGTCTGGGCTTCGAGGATAGTATTTTTAAATAACACCCAAGCTTGCTGTAAGTCTTTAACCTTTGGAACCGCTCCTTTTAGTTTTTTCCGAACTATATTCCTCATTCTATCATAGTCTCCCTTTTGAAAGTTAAAAGGTAGTACTGTGGATTCCTTTACTATCTGTCCTCCACTGATTAAATCAAACATGATCATACTATGATCACTATTGCCAAGTGGTTCCAACACCCTTATTTCTTGCACCAGATCTGGCGTTCCACTAAGGACTAGGTCCAGTATGGCTTCCCCTCTGGTTGGTTCATGAATCAGCTGCTCCAAGAAGCAGTCATTTATTTCAGCTAGAAACTTTATCTCTTTAGCTTGTCCTGCTGTGACACTGTCCCAGTCGATACCGGGGTAATTGAAATCACCCATTATTACTACTCTGTTGTGGCTTTTGTTAGCTTCCTTGATTTCTTTGAGCATTTCATCATCCATTTGTTCATTCTGGCCAGGTGGTCGATAGTATACTCCCACTGCCATCACCTTCCCCTTCATAAATGGAATTTCAATCCATAGAGATTCTACAGCAAATTTTGTTCCCTGCAAAACTTTAATCCTTTCTGACTCAATGCCCTCTCTAACATAGAGCGCAACCCCTCCACCAATTTGTTCAGCTCTATCATTACGATATAGTTTGTATCCAGGTATCACAGTGTCCCACTGGTTATCCTCCTTCCACCATGTCTCTGAGAGTGCAATCATATCTAACCTCTCATTTAGTGCTATATATTCTAATTCTCCCATCTTATTGTTTAGACTTCTAGCATTGGCATACAAGCATTTTAGAGACTGTATTTTATTAATATTAATCTGGCTATTGGTAGGCATGGGTAATTGGGAATCTTTATGCTCTGTCTGCTCCTTACTCAAGGGCATTTGGGCTACTATACTCCCTTTTGGAACCTCACTGCTTCTGGTAGTATCCTTCAAGGATACCTTTGTCCGAACCATGCGCTCCTGGGTGACTGTCGGCTTTCCCCTATTTTCTAGTTTAAAAGCTTCTCTATCTCTTTTTTAAAGGTTAATGCCAGCAGTCTGGTCCCATCCTGATTAAGGTGAAGCCCATCCCTTCGGAAGAGCCCCCCCTTTCCCCAGTTCCTAACAAATCCAAAACCCTCATCCTTGCACCATTGTCTCATCCACGCATTGAGACTCCGGAGCTCTGCCTGTCTTTTGGGTCCTGAACGTGGAACAGGAAGCATTTCGGAGAACGCTATCCTGGAAGTTCTGGATTTCAACTTCCTACCTAAAAGCTTAAATTTAGCCTCCAGAACTTCCCTACCACATTTTCCTATGTCATTGGTACCAACATGTACCAAGACAGCAGACTCCCCCCCAGCACTATCTATGATCCTATCTAGGCGGTGCGTGAGATCTGCTACCTTCGCACCAGGCAGGCATGTTACCAGGCGATCCTCACGTCCACCAGCCACCCAGCTATCTACATTCCTAATGATTGAATCACCAACTATAACAGCTGTCCTGACCCTCCCCTCATGGGGACATGGCCCTGGAGAAATGTCCTCGGTGCGAGAGGGTTTTACATCACCTGGAGGACAGGTCCTAGTTACAGGATCACTTCCTGCCACACCAGGGTGATGCTCTCCTGTCACGTGACCTCTCTCCTCCATTGCAACAGGGATGCTGCCAGACTGGAGGTGGGACTTCAGGACTATATCCCTGTAGGTCTCGTCCATGTACTTCTCTGTCTTTCTTATGTCTTCCAGGTCTGCTACTCTAGCCTCTAGAGAACGGACTCGTTCCCTGAGAGCAAAGAGCTCCCTGCACTTAGTGCATATGTAGGACCTCTCACCAACTGGGAGAAAATCATACATGTGACACAATGCAAAAGACCGGAGAACCCCCATCTCGTTGCTGGACCTCTGTCTGCATCGTAGTTTAAAGCTTGTGTTTAGGTCTTTTAAATTCGGTATATAATAAGGATTGGTGTAGATGCTTATACTAATAAAAGTGTATCTAATACCCCTAATACACCCTGTGTACCTGAAGCTCAATTAATCTCAGGTCCTCTGTGTATGACTGATTTGGATTAAGAGCTGCACCTGAGAGCAGCCCCTTTCCTCTAAGATGTGCAAGTACCTATAAAACTACAATTACCCCAGGGGTGGGTGGGTGTTGGGGAGGGAGGGGGGGGAGATAAGTCCTATTAAAGAGGGCAGTTACAAGGTACCCTGTCCTGAACCCTCAGCAGGGGGATGGGGGTACCACACAAAGCCCAGTTAGTTGAGAGAGGCAAGGTAAGTACAGCTGAGAAGGCTGAACTAGCACACCACTAAGACAAACAATAAATAATTAAACAAACAGTTAGACAAACAGTAAATAATTAAATAAACAGCTAAAACTCACAGTAAGATGTCCCAGGAGGCAAATATCCACTCACTAGCAGAGCTCTGTAAAAGTACAGCCCTTCTCTGATCAGAGAAAAGCAAACTAAAGCAGACTATGCACACGTGGAGAAAACAGGAAGAAGGCTACACAATACCTCAGGGGAGGGGGGGGAGGGGGAGGATTCACTCAGGCAGGCAAGGACAGGAAAAAAGCTTAACAAACAGCAGGTTCTGGGGAGAGAGATTTAATTCAAAATGGCTACCACACAAAGCCCAGTTAGTTGAGAGAGGCAAGGTAAGTACAGCTGAGAAGGCTGAACTAGCACACCACTAAGACAAACAATAAATAATTAAACAAACAGTTAGACAAACAGTAAATAATTAAATAAACAGCTAAAACTCACAGTAAGATGTCCCAGGAGGCAAATATCCACTCACTAGCAGAGCTCTGTAAAAGTACAGCCCTTCTCTGATCAGAGAAAAGCAAACTAAAACAGACTATGCACACGTGGAGAAAACAGGAAGAAGGCTACACAATACCTCAGGGGAGGGGGGAGGGGGAGGATTCACTCAGGCAGGCAAGGACAGGAAAAAAGCTTAACAAACAGCAGGTTCTGGGGAGAGAGATTTAATTCAAAATGGCTACCACACAAAGCCCAGTTAGTTGAGAGAGGCAAGGTAAGTACAGCTGAGAAGGCTGAACTAGCACACCACTAAGACAAACAATAAATAATTAAACAAACAGTCAGACAAACAGTAAATAATTAAATAAACAGCTAAAACTCACAGTAAGATGTCCCAGGAGGCAAATATCCACTCACTAGCAGAGCTCTGTAAAAGTACAGCCCTTCTCTGATCAGAGAAAAGCAAACTAAAACAGACTATGCACACGTGGAGAAAACAGGAAGAAGGCTACACAATACCTCAGGGGAGGGGGGAGGGGGTGGATTCACTCAGACAGGCAAGGACAGGAAAAAAGCTTAACAAACAGCAGGTTCTGGGGAGAGAGATTTAATTCAAAATGGCTACCACACAAAGCCCAGTTAGTTGAGAGAGGCAAGGTAAGTACAGCTGAGAAGGCTGAACTAGCACACCACTAAGACAAACAATAAATAATTAAACAAACAGTTAGACAAACAGTAAATAATTAAATAAACAGCTAAAACTCACAGTAAGATGTCCCAGGAGGCAAATATCCACTCACTAGCAGAGCTCTGTAAAAGTACAGCCCTTCTCTGATCAGAGAAAAGCAAACTCCTTCCCCCACCAACCCCCCCTTTCCCATCCGGTCCCCTTTCCCCACATCCATACATACAGCACTCTTTCTCCTCCATTCACACACATCCCTCCTCCCTCCCCCCTCCCCCAGCTCCCCAAATAATGTCCCATTCCTTAGACCCCTCAGTACCTCTCAGCTGAGGTCAGGTTCATATTCGACGCTGCAGGGCTGCCTCGATTTCCCAAAACTGCCTCCTCCTCTCGATCTTCTATCTGGGGACATTTCCCTCTGCAGCCACACACTAAACCATCTCAAATCTCTTCCATGTTCAAAAGTTCAAATGTTCAAATGTTTACCGCTGTTCATTAACATTTATTAGGGGCAAGGTGCGCACAACAGAGTTCCATCCTGACACCCCCCCCCCCCCAAGTTCTGCCAATATTTGAGCCTCCAGTACCCTTTATCACCCATCAGGGGTGCAGGAATCTCTCAAGTTGAAGGCTCCAAGTCTTTGTCTTTGTCCAAGTCAGCCATGAACCGCTTAGCTGCAACCAGCGTATCAAATGAATGATTCTGGCCTTGGTTGGAGACCCTAAGCACTGCTGGGTAGGCTAGTGTAAATCGAATCTTCCGCTTAAACAGAAAAGCACAAAGTGGAACATATTCCTTTCTCTTTGCCACCACTGATTCCGAGTAATCCTGAAATATCAAAATCCGCTGATTCTCTAGCACCAGGTCCCCTTTTTCACGATAAGCCTGGAGCAGTTGCATCTTGTGCTGAAAGTTCAGAATGCAAGCAATTACCACTCTCGGGCGCTGTCTGGTCTCCATCCTAATCTCCAGCTGGTGTGCCCGCTCCACCTGGATTAAGCCAACCAAGGATTCCAGGCCCATTTCTTTCGGTAGCCAAGTTTCAATCAGGGACGGAAGCATCTGATCTGTTGTAGAGACTGGGATCCCTACCAGCCGCAAGTTGTTCCTCCTCGATCTGTTTTCCAAATCATCCACTTTAGCTACTAGGGCCTCTATCTGCATTTCTTGCGCTGCACTTTCCCGCGCTTCGTGCCCCTCTGCATCCTCAATGGCGGCTATGTGAAGCTCCAATTCTTCCACTCTCAGGCCTACCTCCACCAATGAGTCACCCACCACCTCCAGCTTTTAAAGTATCTGATCAAATTTAGGGTCCAATAGCTTCACCACTTCCTTCGCTACGTCTTCTGTCGAGGAATCCACACTCTCTGCTCCGGGTGACGCGGGCTGGGTCACCGCCAGGACCGAAGTTCCGGCCTTGCTCATTCTGTCTCGATTCTTCATCATGGGCAAAGGCATTATACCTCAATTAACTCCCCAAGTTGTACTCCAGTCGTTCCTGCACCCTTTTGCTCACTTTCAATCTTTTCTGGAGAGGGCAGCAATAAGTTATAAAGATTAATTTCATAACATCCACGTCCAGATCGCAGACATGTCTAAACTGGCTCCGTTTGAACCTTATTCATCATCCGCGGGTCTAGATGTGCCTATAGGTCCAGAATAGGGGAGGTAGAAATGTTTGGTCTACCACGGGCAAAGCGTTATTCAGCCGGCCCATACACTAATCCGGCATGTGGCCCAAGCATGGATACAGGCACGGGCCATGAAATATAAGAACATAAGAACATAAGATATGCCATACTGGGTCAGACCAAGGTCCATCAAGCACAGTATCCTGTTTCCAACAGTGGCCAATCTAGGTCATATGTACCTAGCAGTTTCCCCAAAAGACACAGGTTCCACAATGCTTGTATTGGATCAAACAGTGATATCCTGGGTTCCTTTTAATTAATGGTTTATGGACCTTTTCTCCAGGAATTTTTCCAGACCATTTTTAAACCCAGCTACACTAACAGACTTTACTACATCCTCCGGTAACAAATTCCAGAGTTTGATTACATGTTGAGTGAAAAAATATTTTCTCTTAATTGTCTTAAATAGTTTACCCTGTAGCTATATTGCACTATTTCTATATTCTGATAACATAAACAATCGATCTATGTTTACCCGTTCCATACTGTTCATTAATTTATAGACTTCTATCATATCTCCCCTCAGCCATCTCTTTTCCAGGTTAAAGAGCCCTAACCTTTTTAGCCTTTCTTCATAGGGGTATCCTTCCATCCCCTTAACATTTTGTGGCTCTTCTCTGATCCTTTTCTAATAATGCTATATCCTTTTTAAGATACGGCAACCAGAATTGCACACAATAAACAAGGTGTGGTCTCACCATGGAACGATATTGAGGCATTATAATATCCTTTGCTTTATTTTCCATTCCTTTCCTTATGATACCTAGCATTCTATTTTCTCTCTTGGCCGCCGCTGCACACTGGGCCGAGGGTTTTAACATGTTATCCACAATGGCGCCTAAATATTTTTCCTGGGTGGTGGTTCCTAATGTGGAACCTTTCATGGAATAACCATAATTTGGGTTGTTCTTCCCTAGGTGCATAACGTTGCACTTGCCACATTAAATGTCATCTGCCATTTGGATGCCCAGTCTTCCAATTTATCAATATCCTCTTGCAGTTTTCCACTATCCTCTTGGGTTTTAACAACTTTAAATAGTTTTGTGTCATCTGAAAATTTGATAACCTCACTCGTTATTCCCTTTTCCAGGTCATTTATGAATATGTCAAAAAGCAGCAGACCCAGCACAAATCCCTTGGGTACACCACTATTCACCTTTCTCCATTGGGAAAATTAGCCATTTAGCCCTACCATCTGCTTTCTATCTTTTCACCAGTACCAGATCCACAATAGTACACTGCCTCCTATCCCATGACTCTTTCTTCACCCATTCGTTGGGGATGGGTGAAGAAAGCCCCCAGGTAGGTGAGGGCCCCCAGGTAGGTGATACATTAAATACCTTTATGGAAATGGGTAACAGGGGTAACATATGGAAAGCAGTGTGTATTAATGCCCGTAGCATGGGAAATAAGATCCCTGAAGTTGATGCTTTGGTGGGAGTGGCTGACTTGGATTTAGTGGCAGTTACAGAAATGTGGTTCACAGAAAACCATGACTGGGATGTAACTATACCTGGCTATACTTTATTCAGAAAGGACAGGGTAGGAAGAAGGGGAGGAGGAGTGGCACTATATGTAAAAACTACTATTAAAGCTTTGGAATTACAGAGCTTAAAAGGGAGAGAGGAGGCATTGTGGGTTAAACTAGAAAGAGGGAAAGAGAAATCTATTTGCATTGGAGTGATATACAGACCTCCCTCACAAGAGGAAGAGGTGGACAGAGAGTTAATTGAAGACATACGCAGCATTGCTAGGAAAGGGGAAGTGCTACTGATAGGAGATTTCAATATGCCAGATGTTGATTGGCACATTCCTGCTGCAGTATCATCTAGAAGTAAGGAGATCCTGGATTCTCTACAGGGAGAACTATTCAGGCAATTGGTAACAGACCCCACACGTGAAGGGGCCATACTGGACTTGGTGCTTACCAATGGTGAAAGTGTTTCTGATGTTGTAGTGGGAGATCATTTTGCATCCAGTGATCACCAGATGGTGTGGTTCAGTATTAGGACTAGGGCTGTTAGAATCCATTCCAAGGTGAGGATCTTAGACTTTAGGAAGACTAACTTTGCAAAGATGGGCCAATACCTCAGGGAGTCATTAGTGGGATGGGAACAGCTGGGGGATGTAGAAAAACAGTGGGCAAAACTGAAAGGGGGTATTTTAAAGGCAACCAACCTTTTTGTTAAAATGGTAAATAAAGGCAAAAGGAACAGGAGACCGCTATGGTTTTCGAAGGAAGTAGCTGAACAAGTGAAGAAAAAGAGGGAGGCCTTCATGAAATACAAGAGATCACAGAGAGAGGAAGACAGGCATCTGTATTTGGAAAAACTTAGAGAAGCTAGCAAAGTAGTCAAGAAGGCAAAGAATCAAAAGGAGGAGGAAATAGCCAATGCAATAAAATGGGGGGATAAGACATTTTTCAGATATATTAGTGAGAAGAGGAAGGGCAAAAGTGGTATTGTCAGACTCAAGGGTGCAGGGGGGGAATATAGAAGCTGATAAGGATAAAGCGGAATTGCTTAACAAATATTTTTGTTCTCTGTTCACAGATGAAGAACCAGGAGCAGGACCTCAGAAAACACCCACAAATAAGAACAGAAGCGAGGGACATCTTGAACAATTTTCAGAAGACTGTGTTCGTGAGAAACTAGCTCAACTTAAAGTAGACAAAGCGATGGGACCAGATGGGATATACCCTAGAATACTGAGGGAACTTGGGGACGTTCTAGCAACTCCACTGACTAACCTTTTCAATGCCTCGTTGGAGTCGGGAGTGGTGCCAAAGGACTGGAGAGAGGCTCATGTGGTGCCTTTACACAAAAGCGGAAGTAAGGATGTGGTTGAAAACTACAGGCTAGTTAGTTTAACTTCGGTGGTGAGTAAATTATTGGAAATGCTGCTGAAAGAGAAAATAGTGAGGTTTTTGGAGTTCAGCGGATTACAGGATCCGAGGCAGCATGGATTCACCAGAGGCAGGTCTTGTCAGACAAATCTGATTGATTTCTTTGACTGGGTGACCAGGGAGTTGGACCGAGGGAGAGCTCTAGATGTGGTGTATTTAGATTTCCGTAAAGCCTTTGACACTGTTCCTCACAGGCGACTTATAAACAAACTGAGCACCCTAGGGATGGACCCTAAAGTTACTGCTTGGGTTAGAAATTGGTTGGGTGGGAGGCGACAAAGAGTACAAGTAAATGGAGCTCACTCTGAGGAGAAGGATGTTACCAGTGGTGTGCCCCAGGGATCTGTCCTTGGTCCGATTCTTTTTAACATCTTTGTTAGTGATATAGCGGAGGGCTGTCGGGTAAGGTTTGCCTCTTTGCGGATGATACCAAAATCTGCAATAGAGTAGACACCCAGGAAGGTATGGATAACATGAGGAGGTATCTAGCTAAGCTTGAAGAATGGTCTAGAATTTGGCAGCTGGGATTTAATGTTAAAAAATGTAAGGTCATGCATTTGGGCTGCAGCAATCCAAGGGAGCAATACAGTATAGGAGGTGAAGTACTTTTGTCCACTAAAGAAGAGCGGGACCTAGGCGTGGTTGTGTCTGATGATCTTAAAGTAGCTAAACAGGTAGAAAAGACAACGGCAAAAGCTAGAAGGATGCTTGGGTGCATACGGAGAGGAATGGCTAGCAGAAAACAGGAGGTGATAATGCCTCTGTATCAGTCTTTGGTGCGACCTCATTTGGAGTATGGTGTGCAATTCTGGAGACCGCACCTTCAAAAGGATGTGAACAGGATGGAGTTGGTGCAGAGGATTGCTACTAAAATGATTAATGGGCTTCATTATAAAGCATATGAGGACAGACTTAAGGATCTTAATATGTACACCTTAGAGGAAAGGCTGGATAGAGGTGATATGATTGAGAAGTTTAAATACCTCCGTGGCATAAATGTTCAGGGAGAGAGCCTCTTTCAATTGAAAGCAAGTTCTGCTACGAGGGGACATGGGATGAGGGTGAAGGGAGACAGATTCAGGAGTGATATGCGGAAATATTTCTTTACGGAAAGAGTAGTGGATCCATGGAATAGTCTCCCAGTGGAGGTGGTAGAGATGAGGACAGTAACTGAATTAAAAAAAGCATGGGACCAACACAGAGGATCTCTAAAGGTAAAAAGTGGACTGTTGTAGTTGTTGTTATGGAAGGATAGACTAGATAGGCCATGTGGTCTTTTTCTGTCATCATGTTTCTATGTTTCTATGTTTCTTTAGTTTTGCCAAAAGTCTCTGATGAGGGACCTTGTCAAAGGCTTTCTGAAAGTCCAAATACACTGTATCAACCGACTCACATTTGTCTACCTGTTTATTCACACCTTCAAAAAAACATAACAGATTATTAAGACAAGATCTTCCTTGTCTAAAGCCATGTTGGCTGTCTCCCATTAAGCAATGACTATCTACATGCTCAGCAATGTTGTTCTTTATGATGGTTTCTACCATTTTTCCTGGTACTGACATCAGGCTCACCGGTCTGTAGTTTCCCAGATCACCCATGCAACCCTTTTTAAAAATTGGTGTTACGTTCGCCATCCTCCAATCTTCAGGTATTACAGATGATTTTAATGATAGTTCACAGATTACTAATAGCAGGTCTGCAATCTCATATTTCAGTTCTTTCAACATCCTTGGATGTATATCATCCAGCCCAGGTGGTTTGCTACTCTTCAGTTTATCAAGTATCTGTAATACATCTTCCCGATGTATTGATATTTCCTTCAATTCTTCCGCACATTTAAATACCACTTCAGTCATGGGTAACACCCCTACATCTTCCTCAGTAAAGACCGAAGCAAATAATTCATTCAGTCTCTCCGCTATTGCCTTGTCGCCTCTTAGTGCCCCTTTAACCCCTCTATCATCTAATGGACCAACTGACTCTCTCACAGGTTTTTTGCTATCAATGTACTTGAAAAAGTCTTTATTACGCGTTTTTGCTTCCGCAGCAAGGTTCTTCTCAAATTCTCCCTTTGCCTGCCTTATCAATGCCTTGCATTTAACTTGCCAGTGCTTGAGCTGTTTCCAGGTTTCATCGTTTGGCTCTTTTTTCCATTTCCTGAAAGATGCTTTTTTGGCAACAACAGCCTCTCTGACCTCACCTTTAAACCATGCTGACAATTTTTTGGACTTTCTTCCACTTTTCTTAAAGTATGGAATACAGCTGGTCTGGGCTTCCAAGATAGTATTTTTCAACAACACCCAAGCTTGATGTAAGTCTTTAACCTTTGCAACTGCTCCTTTTAGTTTTTTCTTAACTATTTTCCTCATTTTATCATAGTCTCCCTTTCAAAAGTTAAAAGGAAGTACTGTGGATTTCCTTAGTATCCCTCCTCCACTAATTAAATCAAACACGATCATGCTATGATCACTATTGCCAAGTGGCCCAACACCCTTATCTCTTGCACCAGATCTGGTGTTCCACTAAGGACTAGGTCCAATATGGCTTTCCCTCTGGTCGGTTCATGAACCAGATGCTCCAAGAAGCAGTTATTTAGTTCATCTAGGAACTTTATCTCCCTAGCATGTCCTGCCGTGACACTGACCCAGTCGATACCGGGGTAATTGAAATCACCCATTATTAATACTATGCTGTAACCTTTGTTAGCTTTCTTGATTTCTTTGAGCATTTCATCATGCATTTGCTCATTCTGGTCGGGTGGTCATAAGTATATCCCACTACCATAGTCTTTCCCTTTTTACATGTAATTGCAATCCATAGAGATTCTACAGCAAATTTTGTTTCCTGCAAAACTATAATCCTTTCTGAGTCTCTAATATAGAGCGCAACTCCTCCACCAATTTGATCAGCTCTATCATTACGATATAGTTTGTACCCAGGTATCACAGTGTCCCACTGGTTGTCCTCCTTCCACCATGTCTCTGAGATTCTAATCATATTGGAGTGGAGGAGTGGCCTAGTGGTTGGGGCAAGGTACTTCAGGCTGGAAGGTCAGGGATTCAAATCCCACTAGAGAACAGCAACCTTGGGCCAGAAGGACTGGGGTTTCTAGTCCCACAGGTGCTCCTTGTGGTCTTGTGCAAGCCACTTAACCCTCCATAGCCCATATTCCCTGTAAAATAGTTATCTCCAAGTTATAATGCTCTGTTCAATGTAATTTCAGTTTGTTCAATGTAAACCGCACTGATGCAGAATAGCGCAGTATATAAGAGAATGTAAATAAATAAATAAAAATATTTATCCTCTCATTTAATGCTATATATTCTAACTCTCCCATCTTATTTTTTAGACTTCTAGCATTTACATAAAGGCATTTTAGAGACTGTATTTTATTTATATTAATTTGGCTGTTGGTAGGCATGGGTAATTTGGGATCTTTACTTGATGGCAATTGGGTTACTTTACTCTTTTTTGGAACCTCTCTGCTTTTGGTAGTATCCTTCAAGGATACATTCTTCTGAACCATGTGCTCTTGTGCGATTGTCGGCTTTCCCCTATTATCTAGTTTAAAAGCTGCTCTATCCGCTTTTTAAAGGTTAATGCCAGCAGCCTGGTTCCATCCTGGTTAAGGTGAAGCCCATCCCTTCAGAAGAGCCCCTCCTTTCCCCAGAATGTTCCCCAGTTCCTAACAAATCCAAAACCCTCATCCTTGCACCATTGTCCCATGCACGCATTGAGACTCCGGAGCTCTGCCTGCCTTTTAGATCCTGCGCGTGGAATTGGAAACATTTCAGAGAACGCTACCCTGGAAGTTCTGGATTTGAACTTCCTGCCTAAAAGCCTAAATTTAGCCTCCAGAACCTCCCTACCACATTTTCCTATGTAATTGGTACTGACATGTACCAAGACATCAGACTCCTCCACAGCACTATCTAAGACCTTATCTAGGTGGCGCATGAGGTCCGCTACCTTCGCACCAGGCAGGCATGTTATCAGGCGATCCTCATGTCCACCAGCCACCCAGCTATCTACATGCCTAATGATCGAATCGCCAACTATAACAGCTGTCCTAACCCTTCCCTCATGGGCACATGGCCCTGGAGAAACGTCCTCGGTGTGAGAGGGTTTTACATCACCGGGAGAACAGGTCCTAGTTACAGGATCACTTCCTGCCACACCAGGGTGATGCTCTCCTCTCACGTGACCTCTCTCCTTCATGGCAACAGGGATGCTGCCAGACTGGAGGTGGGACTTCAGGACTATATCCCTGTAGGTCTCATCTTCCTCTTTCTTATGTGTTCCAAGTCTGCTACTCTAACCTCTAGAGAACGGACTCGTTCCCTGAGAGCAAAGAGCTCCTTGCACCTAGTGCACACGTAAGACCTCTCAGCAACTGGGAGAAAATCATACATGTGACACTCAATGCAATAGACTGGAAAGCCCCCATCTTGCTGCTGGACTGCTGTCTGCATCTTAGTTTTAAGCTTGTGTTTAGATATTTAAGTTCTTTACTTACTAAAGGTTGATATGGATACTTATACTAATAAAATTGTACCTAATACATTTAATATACCTTATTCAACTGAAGCTTAATTAATCTCATGTCCTTAGTGTATGACTGGTTTGGATAACGAGCTGCACCTGAGAGCACCTCCTTTCATTTACGATGTGTAAGTACCTAGAAAGCTACGATTATCCCAGGGCTGGGTGGGTGTTGGGGAGGGAGGGAAGGAAATAACACTTATTAAAAGAGGGCTGCTACACAGTACCCTGTCCTGTGCTTCTGAGGCAAGTTGTGACCCACTTCCTGGGTGATTAACAGTCCTCGCTTGGATAGTAGAAGTTTTTCAAAATGGCCTTTTGACCTGCCTCCTGGCATTAACATATATGTGGAAACTGCTTATTGATGTCACTATTTTACTCTAAGGGATACAATTACTAAAAGACACTAAAGGCACCATGCACCATGTACGAGTGCTAAATGGCATCATTAAGGTCTCAACTGGCAGTAAAGGAAGGGGCAGGGAGTAGGCGTACCGGTATTAAGGGTGCTAGTAGCAGGTTGGCGGGCACTAAGCAGATAGTGGGCTCTATGAGTGTCAAGTGTGCACATTAATACCCAGTAAGACAAAGGGCAAGATAATAGCTGATGAACACATCACATCCATATGTTCGTGTGAGAAAGTGTGGGAGTTGAATGTAAGATGCAGTTGGACTTTAGCTGTGAAGTGTATACATGTAATCCACGGTGATGTCTGTGGGTTCCATGAGAGTCGGTTGAAATGTGCCATGCTTTAGTCTGCTTGCAGAACTATTGTGCACAATACATAAAACAGAATAAAACCAATGTGTGCTCTTAAAGCAATACACCATCAAAATAACCCAAAAAGGGTAAAATAGGACCAAGCCCACCCACAAAAGTCTATCACAAACACCGGCTTGTCCCAAAAACAATATTCCCTCTTTGCTAATAACCACACATGCTAAAACATGAATTTTTGTTGGACAATGACAACAGGTGGGGATTAACCACCACTGGAGGCTGAGTCCTTTTTAATCATTTGCAGTAAAAGTCAGACAAAATACCAAAAGTGTGTATTTATCTCAAGTCCATGATAGAGTCAAAGCAAAGGCAATCGAGGTGAATCCACACGACACAATACTATATTTCAGTTATGACCACTTATAAACTCTGCATCAGGTCATCATTTCACCACGACCATGCTCCATCAAAGGTTCCAAAGAAATCACAGGGACCATTTAAATACAAAGCACCTGATTTCACGATTAGAATACCTGTTTATTGTCAAGCCATAGGTGGAAAGAACAACCATGTAAATGTCTCCCATTGGACCAAAAGATCACATCAAGCTCTACCAGTCATGTTCCAAGTTTAAACCCCGTGGGGCTATCAAATACAATCAAAATATCCATTGTTGCTCATGCGATTGAAGATGAGATTATCTATCCCAGCCCCTTACAGAAAGTGCTACCCCAAAAAATTGCTCTCCAAGAAAATGCAACAAATGAATGATTGAACTGAATGGCATAGTGCATTATAGGAGCAGAAAGAATTTGTGTCCTAATATGAGAAGCATGTTCTGTCAGTCTTTTGGAAATGGGTTTATGGTTCGCCCTATGTTCTTTGATCCAAGTACACCACATGGGTGGTATCACATGTAGTGTGCTATTTCATATACCATACCCTGATCAATGTCAGGTCTGTCCAGGTCCATCCCACCAAGGAACCAGAACAGAATGTACACCTCCCACAAGGGAAGTGGCCAGTCTGCTCCGGCTCACAATGGTTTCTAGGACCCGCCTGTAAGAAACAATCATGAAGATTTTTTTCCCGAGCGTACGCCAAACAAAGCCGCTTGCAGAAACAAGGACGGAGACTAAGCACCTGCCAATGCCTTCGTAGAATGGCCTGCACCTTTGAGGAGCGGATGTTGAATGGTAATATCCCTAACACCTTATCAACCATATGCAATGACTGTTGAGCACTTCCCCCCAGAATCCAATGCCACTCTCTATGATTATACAATGCTCTCCTATAAGCTCTCCTTATGACAACCTTAGGATAACCCTGCTATTGTAAGCAATTGCTCAACTCCTTTGAATGAAACTTAAAGTCTTCCAAGGTCGAACAAATGCAACTTTTGTGCAATAATTGGCCAAAAGGAAGGCAATTTTTGTGCACAAGGCACATTTGTTTGACCTTGAAGGACTTTAAGTTTCATTCAAGGGAGTTGAGTGATTGCTTACAACAGCACAGTTATCCTATTTATTTATTTACATTCTCTTATATACCATGCTATTCTGCATCAGTGCGGTTTACATTGAACAAACTGAAATTACATTGAACAGGGCATTATAACTTGGAGATAACTATTTTACAGGGAACATGGGCTATGGAGGGTTAAGTGGCTTGCCCAAGACCACAAGGAGCACCTGTGGGACTAGAAACTCCAGTCCTTCCGGCCCAAGGTTGCTGCTCTCTAGTGGGATTTGAACCCCCGACCTTCCGGCCTGAAGTACCTTGCCCCAACCACTAGGCCACTCCTCCACTCCTAAGGTTGTCATAAGGAGAGCTTATAGGAGAGCATTATATAATCATAGAGAAAGGTTTTTGTACTCTGGGAGAAGTGCTTAACAATCAATGTGTATTGAAGAGGGCTTTAAACTAGATTCGTTGGGGAAAGGTAAAGAAAGTCCCCAAGTAAGTGAAACATTAAATATCTTTATGGAAATGGATAAAAGGGGCAACATATGGAAAACAGTGTGCATAAATACCCATAGCATGGGAAATAAGATCCCAGATGTTGAGGCTTTAATGGGATTTAATGGCAGTAACAGAGACATGGTTCATGGACAACCATGACTGGGATGTAACTATACCAGGCTATACTTTATTCAGAAAGGACAAGGTAGGAAGAAGGGGAGGAGGAGTGGCACTATATGTAAAAAATAATAATAAAGCTATGGAAATACAGGAATTAAAAGGGAGAGAGGAGGTACTGTGGGTTGAACTAGAAAGAGGGAAAGAGAAATCTATTTTCACTGGCGTGATATACAGACTTCCCACATAGGGAGGAGAGGTGGATGGAGAGTTAATTGAAGACATACGCAGCTTTGCCAGGAAAGGGAAACTGCTACTGGTAGGGGATTTCAATATGCCAGATGATGATTGGCACATCCCTGCTGCAGTATCTTCTAGAAATAAGGAGATCCTGGATTCTCTACAGGAAGAATTATTCAGGCAACTGGCAACAGAACCCACACGTGAAGGGGTCATTCTGGACTTGGTGCTTCCAAAGCAATGAGGCCATTGATTACCAATGGTGAAAATGTTCCTGATGTTATAGTGGGAGATCATTTTTCATCCAGTTATCACCAGATGGTATGGTTCAATATTAGGACTAGGGCTGATAAAATCCATTCAAAAGAGAGGGTCTTAGACTTTAGGAAAACTAACTTTGCCAAGATGGGCCAATACCTCAGGGAGTCGTTAGCAGGATGGGAACAGCTGGAGGATGTAGAATAACAGTGGGCAAAACTGAAATGGTATATTTTAAGGGCAACCAACCTTTTTGTTAAAATGGTAAATAAAAGTAAAAGGAAAAAGAGACTGCTATGGTTTTTGAAAGAAGTAGCAGAAAAGGTGAAGGAAAAGAGGGAGGCCTTCATGAAATACAAGAGATCACAGAGAGAGGACGACAGACATCTATATTTGGAAAAACTTAGAGAAGCTAGCAAAGTAGTCAGGAAAGCAAAGATTGAAAAAGAGGAGGAAATAGCCAATGCATAAAATGGGAAGATAAGACATTTTTTAGATATGTTAGTGAGAAGAGGAAGTGCAAAAGTAGTATTGTCAGACTCAAGGGTAAAGGGGAGGAATATGTAGAAGCTGATGAGAACAAAGCGGAATTGCTTAACAAATATTTCTGTTCTGTGTTCACAGATGAAGAATCAGGAGTAGGCCTCAGAAAAAACCACAAACAGGAACAGAACCGAGGGGCATCTTGAACAATTTTCAGAAGAAAATGTTTGTGAGAAACTAGCTAAACTTAAAGTAGAGAAAGCGATGGGACCAGATGGGATACACCCGAGAATACTGAGGGAACTTTGGGATGTTCTAGCAGCGCCACAGAGTGACCTTTTCAATGCCTCATTGGAATGAGGAGTGGTGCCATAGGACTGGAGAGAGACACATGTAGTCCCTTTACACAAAAACAGAAGTAAGGATGTGGTTGAAAACTTTTAAACTAGATATTAGGGGAAAACCGACAGTCACCCAAGAGCGGATGGTTCAGAAGAATGTATCTTTGAAGGATACTACCAAAAGCAGAGAGGTTCCACAAAAGAGTAAAGTAGCCCAAATGCCCTCAAGTATGGAGCAGACAGAGCTTAAAGATCCCAAATTACCCTTGTCTAACAATAGCCAAATTAATATGAATAAAATACATTCTCTAAAATGCTTGAATGCAAATGCTAGAAGTCTAAAAAATAAGATGGGAGAGTTAGAATATATAGCACTAAATGAAAGGTTAGATATGATTGGAATATCAGAGACATGGTGGAAGGAGGACAACCAGTGGGACACTGTGATACCTGGGTACAAACTATATCGTAATGATAGAGCTGATCAAATTGGTGGAGGGGTTGCTCTCTATGTTAGAGAGGGCATTGAGTCAGAAAGGATTAAAGTTTTGCAGGAAACAAAATATGCTGTAGAATCTATATGGATTGAAATTCCATGTAAAAGGGGGAAGGCAATGGCATTGGGGGTGTACTATCGAACGCCTTGCCAGAATGACCAAATGGATGATGAAATGCTCAAAGAAATCAAGGAAGCTAACAAAAGTTACAGTGCAGTAATAATAATGGGTGATTTCAACTACCCCGGTATCGACTGGGTCAGTGTCACGTCAGGACATGCTAGGGAGATAAAGTTCCTAGATGAAATAAATGACTGCTTCTTGGAGCAGCTGGTTCATGAACCGACCAGAGGGGAAGCCATATTAGACCTAGTCCTTAGTAGAACACCAGATCTAGTGCAAGAGATAAGGTTGTTGGGGCCACTTGGCAATAGTGATCAAAGCATGATCGCCTTTGATTTAATTAGTGGAGCAGGGATAGTAAGGAAATCCACAGTACTACCTTTTAACTTTCGAAAGGGAGACTATGATAAAATGAGGAAAACAGTTAAGAAAAAACTAAAAGGAGCAGTTGCAAAGGTTAAAGACTTACATCAAGCTTGGGTGTTGTTTAAAAATACTATCTTGGAAGCCCAGACCAGCTTTATTCCACGCTTTAAGAAAAGTGGAAGGAAGTCCAAAAAACTGCCAGCATGGTTTAAAGGTGAGGTCAGAGAGGATGTTGTTGCCAAAAAAGCATCTTTCAGGAAATGGAAAAAAGAGCCAAACGACGAAACCTGGAAACAGCACGAGCACTGGCAAGTCAAATGCAAGGCATTGATAAGGCAGGCAAAGGGAGAATTTGAGAAGAAGCTTGCTGCGGAAGCAAAAACGCGAAGTAAAGACCTTTTCAAGTACATTCATAGCAAAAAACCTGTGAGAGAGTCAGTTGGTCCATTAGTTGATAAAGGGGTTAAAGGAGCACTAAGAGGCGACAAGGCGATAGCAGAGAGATTGAATGAATTCTTTGCTTCAGTCTTTACTGAGGAAGATGTAGGGATGTTACCCATGACTGAAGTGGTATTTAAAGGTGCGGAAGAATTGAAGGAAATATCAATACATCAGGAAGATGTATTACAACTATTAGATAAACTGAAGAGTAGCAAATCACCTGGGCCAGATGGTATACATCCAAGGGTGTTGAAAAAACTGAAATATGAGATTGCAGACCTGCTATTAGTAATCTGTGAACTATCATTAAAATCATCTCTAATACCTGAAGATTGGAGGATCGCCAATGTAACAACAATTTTTAAAAAGGGTTCCGGGGGGCGGAGCCCGATGTCCAGTGGGATGGTCGCATAACGCTGAGGCTCCCGAGAGGCCTACTCAGAATCCTGAATTAACACCGGACATACTTGAATTTCTGCTCTGATCTTACCGGGACACATTGGTGAGATGGCGGGGACCAAACCTACGCGCCTGGAATTTGGATCTCCAGCGGCTTCTCACGGCAAACGCTCCAAAACTGAACCCCCGTCCCCGCAGAAGGGGCTGGCTCTACGCGAGGGCCCCGAAATGCAGCAGGAAATCCTCGCAGAGATCAGAGGGGTTAAAGACCTCGTGCAGTCAAACGGGGAAGCACTCCGAGCGCTGCGGGAAGACCTTGGTGTATTGCAAGGCAGGCTAGAGGGGCTCTCCTCGCGTCAGGACAAAATGGAGAGCATATTAGACTCCCATGTGGTCCGGCTGTCCAAGCTCGACAAAGTTGAACGTCAGGTGCGGGCCTTGCAGAAAGAAGTGGAAGATGGCAATAATAGAGCGCGCCGCAACAACCTACGACTAGTGGGCATACCGGAGGGAGCGGAATCGAGAGACATGAAGGAGTTTTTATATAAAATCCTCCCTTCTCTGCTCCAAATCACCTTTACCAAAGAATTGGAGATCGATCGCGCTCATCGTGTACCCACAAACATAACGCTCAACAGGAAGACCCCGCGGCCTATCATCTTTCGACTTTTGAGATATCAACATGTGGATCAAATTCTCAGCGCCTCTCGGGCAAAGGGCCATATGGAGTTTGAGAGCCACAAGATCTCCTTCTATCCTGACTTGGCTAAACCCACGGTTGATCGCCGAAAGCGCTTTCTGGAATTCCGGCCGAGGCTTCAACAATTACAAGCACGCTATGGCCTGATGTACCCGGCCAAGCTCCGAGTCACGCTTCACAATCAGACAAGAACATTTGAGGACCCTGATCTACTAGCGGAGTTTTTGGATGCTAAAGAAGCCGACTTGATGCGCTGACTTCCAGAGTTTTCCTACCAGTGTTCTCATATCCGCTGTACCTGCCATCTTGGATTTGCCACGGTTCAGCAAAGAGTCTGTCGAGGGCGGTTTGTTGCCTTATTTTGATGATATTTGTGACCCGACTCCATCTACCCAGAGTAGCCTCGATGAATATCAGAGACAGTGTTAATTATGGACTCTGGTGTTTCTTTTCCTTTTTTTTCATGTCTCTATCCTCCTCTCTAGGGCCTCCTCCCGCAGACATATGGTCGCCATATTCATTGGGGGTTTTGCTTCTTCTCTAAGTTACTTTGGTACATGTTTTTCAATATGGGGTGTATTAGCCAGCATACTCGGTGATTATGTCATTGTTGTACAGATTCTGCTTATGTTGTATGTTTTTAAGCGCCCTTACCTAAAATGTCTATTACCGATTGATGGCACCATGTAAGATTTTATCATTGAACGTAAAAGGCATCAATAATCCGA
This sequence comes from Ichthyophis bannanicus, assembly GCA_033557465.1. Taxonomy (NCBI): domain Eukaryota; kingdom Metazoa; phylum Chordata; class Amphibia; order Gymnophiona; family Ichthyophiidae; genus Ichthyophis; species Ichthyophis bannanicus. The sequence goes on from CM066037.1 coordinate 358,039,317, forward strand.
TAAAACGGAAGAAAATCCTGAGCTATCTAAGTCATGAAGCTGCGGACCTGATTTTCCTCCAAGAAACGCATTTAAATTCGAAGGAAACTCTTAAACTCAATATTAAACCTTACATGGTGGCCGCCTATTCCCCAGCTGTTTCTAAGAAATGTGGGGTTGCCATACTGGTTAGGAAATCTCTGCATGCTACTATTATTGCGACTAGCTCGGATACAGCAGGCAGATGGTCCAGGGCTCACCTCAAGATAGGTAACCTTGAAGTTACATGTATATGCCTTTATGCTCCTAATGTAGATGACCCTGCCTTTTTTGCTACCATTGCTCAGGTTGCGCAGGCCTCTGCTAATACTTCATTGATAATTGGGGGGGATTTCAATTTAGTTCTTGATCCCCTGATTGACAAACAGCCGCCTAGGACGAGTGGTCCCCCCAAGAGTCACACCACGCTTACCTCTATGATCAAAGATCTTGCTTTAGTCGATCTATGGAGGTTACTACACCCCAATGAGCTTGACTTTACCTTCTTCTCTTCCCCTCATAAATCCCAGTCTCGCATAGATTTCTTTCTAATATCAAAACTGTTAGTTCCTCAGGTGGACACTGCAAAGATTCACTCCCAACATATCTCAGATCACGCTGCTATTTCTTTTCAATTACACACCACTGCGCCCCAAGGGAATTCGGGGGCCTGGTTCTTTGATAGAGCCCTATTAACTCAACCAGAGTTCCAGTTAGAAATTCGAGCAGCCATACAAGATTACTTTCACTTTAATTTACCCCAGGACACTGCAAATTGGGCTTGGTGGGAGGGTTTTAAAGCGGCCATTCGTGCAACGATCACTAGTTATCAAATTCGCCTGCGGAAACAACGCAAACAGCAGCTCCTTATACTAGACCAACAAATCAAAGCAGGCGAACGAGTTCTAACTTCACGTACTGATCCATGCGTCTTAGTTCGTTTACAGCGTCTCCGTTTTCAATATAATGCAATCCTTTCAACTGCAGCTTCTCAGAGTATTGCACTTCAACAAGGGACATACTACCGTGAAAGCAACCGAGCCGGTCGACTTTTAGCCAACGCCTTGAAAGGTCAAAAAGAAGCCAAACGCGTAGCGGCCCTTCGCGCCCCACAGGGAGGGGGCATACTGACCACAGACTCCGATATCGTAGAACTCTTTCGGGATTTCTATACCCGTCTATATCAATCTGAATGTGAGTTCTCATCCGAGACCTTCGAGCGCTTGTTTTCTGGTATTCAGCGGCCGACCCTTTCTGAAGCTGACAGGGATGCGCTGGATGAACCCTTCTCTACTTCAGAGATCCATTCTGCCCTAAAACGAACAGCCTCGGGTCGAGCCGCCGGGCCTGATGGTCTCCCGACAGAATTCTACAGAACGTTCAGTGCAGATTTAGTTCCCTACTTAAAACTTTACTTTACTGCCCTTGCGGTAGATACATCCTCTTTGGGATCCTTTTCTGCAGCTAATGTGGTAGTTTTTGAGAAAGAAGGCAGAGACCCGCTGCTAACCGCCAACTACCGTCCAATCTCCCTACTTAATGCCGATTATAAGATCTTCGCAACGATCTTGGCCACCCGGCTATCAGACAGGATGGCCACCTTAGTCCATCCCGACCAATGCGGTTTTATACCCGGCCGCTCCACCGCTGACAATGCTCGGACCTTGTGCCATGTGCTATCCAGTGCTGCCAATTTAGACCACCCATGGGTGGGTCTTTCCCTAGATGCTGAAAAAGCCTTTGATCGCCTAGAATGGCCCTTCTTATTTGCAGTTCTCCGATGGTATGGCTTTGGGGAGGGCTTCCTCCGATACCTCCAAGTCATGTATTCTCAACCCGTTGCCAGTATTTGTGTAAATGCCATTAAGTCTCGGCCTTTTAATCTCCAAAGAGGCACGCGTCAAGGTTGCCCCCTATCACCAATGCTCTTTGATCTAGCTCTTGAACCCCTCGCCCTCCTTATTAGACAGTCCGCACGTATTCGAGGTGTCCCCTTCAGTCACAGAGAGATTAAACTCTCTGCATATGCAGATGACCTTATGCTCTTCGTATCCCTTGACTCGGTCCCAGCTGTCTTGGACCTGATTGATGGATACTCGCAATTATCGGGCTATAAAATAAACTGGACCAAATCCGTAGCATTCCCACTGAACCGCTGGGTACATGAGGCTGACATGCAGGCCTTTCCTTTCCTTTGGCAATCCCGCATGGTGAAATATCTTGGCGTCCACTACTGTTCTCCTTTAGAAGACACTATTAGTTTTAATGCCAAGGAGGTAGTCTCCAAAGTCCGTGAGCTCACAAATCGTTGGTCTCCCTTATCCCTTACATGGTGGGGCCGCCTAGAAACCGTGAAAATGATGATAGTCCCCAAATTGAACTATATTTTAGAAATGCTGCCCTGCTTCCTCCCGCTACACACCTACAAAGACATTGAGGGCCTTCTCGTCCGTTATCTCTGGCAGGGAAAACCACCAAGGGTAGCTAAACAAAAACTACAGTCTGCGAAGGAACTAGGGGGTACCCGCTTTCCTGATTTTCTTAGATATCATCAAGCCTTCCTACTTAAACAAGGTGCCCGATGGCTAGCTGCCTCAACAGACAACAGACCAGTTTGGCTTGACATTGAAGAGGAGTTAAGTAGCCCAATTCCGTTGATCCATCTCCCCGGTATGTCCCATCAAGTAGACACCCGCCATCCCCCAATGATTGTCGATACTCTTGCGGCCTTTAACACTCTCATTCTGTCACTGGGCCCACACGTATGTCCTCAGGACGGACTCCCGCTGTGGAATAACCCCAGAATTCAAGTCCTAAATAAAACGATCGCATGGAAACCCTGGTACTCTAGGGGGATCTGGACACCCCAACAACTCTTCTCTGCAGCTCGTTGGAAGACCTTTTCTGATTTACAAAAGGAATTTGCGTTACCAGCGAAACATTACTTTCAATTGATGCAGCTTCAACACTGCCTCAAAAGTGCTCAAATCCTGCCGCCCTCTGCCCCTACTGAGGACGGGCTATTAGAACTAATTCACTCCATTAGTAGTACACATGGGGTAGCCTCTAACTTTTATAAATTATTATGTCAGGGTGCCGATACTGCTACTTGTAGAGCTCAACAAGCCTGGGAACGCGAACTGCAAACCACTTTAACCCCTGTGCAATGGAGCGTTTTCTGGAGCAAAGTAGTGCGGGTTTCCCGATCTGCCTCTGTTACCCAAACTCTCTTCTTTTTTGCACATAGATGCTTTTATACTCCAGAAAGAATAGCCAAATGGAACACAACTGCTAGGGACTAGTGTTGGTCTTGCCATACTGCTGTGGGAACCCTCGCTCATGTTCTTTATGAATGTCCTCAACTGCAGGTTTACTGGGGGCGGGTCTGGGGTCGTATTCAATTAATCTTACACCTCCACGAGCCTCTTTCTTGGAAGATTGTGGGACTCCGCTCAGTGGCGGAGGTCCCCTCTCTTCCTAAGAAGGGTCGCTTTCTCCTTGATTTCATGCTGGGTATAGCCATATGTTTAATCACGAGGAATTGGAAGGATAGCTCTCGAATTACTGCCAATGAATGGTGGAACCTCGTCTGCTTATATAGTAAATATGAGCAGATATCTCGGAGAGCTATTCCCCATATCCAAACTCACTCTCGCTTGTCTAAATGGCAGATGCTCAATGATTATGTACAATCTGCTCATTGCTCCGACATGTCTGTTTAATGTATACTCATCATGTTTCAGATCACCGTTAGGTTTTGTACCACAATAATGTCAGTACACGCCCGTTTTCGGGAATGATTAGTTTCTAGAGAAGAAGCAGGGGGGAGGGGGGTGGCAGGGGTTTACTTTGGTGTATGTATCATATTCTATGTATGTATCTGTCTTTTAGCTGTATGTCTTCCTTTCCTTTGTTGTTATAAAACGAAAATAAAGCATTAAAAAAAAAAAAAGGGTTCCAGGGGTGATCCAGGAAACTACAGACCGGTGAGCCTGACATCAGTTCTGGGAAAAATGGTAGAAACCATCATAAAGAATAAAATTACTCAGCATGTAGATAGTCATGACCTAATGGGAGACAGCCAACATGGCTTTAGACAAGGAAGATCTTGTCTTACTAATCTGTTATGTTTTTTTGAAGGAGTGAATAATCAGGTGGACAAAGGTGAGTCGGTTGATAGTGTGTATCTGGACTTTCAGAAAGCCTTTGACAAGGTTCCACATCAGAGACTTTTGGCAAAACTAAAGAGTCATGGGATAGGAGGCAGTGTACTATTGTGGATCAGGAACTGGTTAAAAGATAGAAAGCAGAGGGTAGGGCTAAATGGCCAATTTTCCCAATGGAGAAAGGTGAATAGTGGTGTACCCCAGGGATCTGTGCTGGGTCCACTGCTTTTTGACATATTCATAAATGACCTCGAAAGTGGAATAATATATCAAATATCAAATTTGCAGATGACACAAAACTATTTAAAGTTGCTAAAACCCAAGAGGATTGTGGAAAATTGCAAGAGGATCTTGATAAATTGGAAGACTGGGCATCAAAATGGCAGATGAAATTTAATGTGGACAAGTGCAAGGTTATGCACCTAGGGAAGAACAACCCAAACTATGGTTGCACGATGCAAGGTTCCACATTAGGAACCACCACCCAGGAAAAAGATTTAGGCGTCATTGTGGATACCATGTTAAAACCCTCGGCCCAGTGTGCAGCTGCGGCCAAGAGAGCAAATAGAATGCTAGGTATGATAAGGAAAGGAATGGAAATTAAAACAAAAGATATTATAATGCCTCTATATCGTTCCAAAGTGAGACCGCACCTTGAATATTGTGTGCAATTCTGGTCGCCGTATCTTAAAAAGGATATAGCTATTTTAGAAAACATTCAGAGAATAGCCACCAAAATGGTAAAGGGGATGGAAGGATACTCCTATGAAGAAAGGCTAAAAAGGTTAGGGCTCTTTAACCTGGAAAAGAGACGGCTGAGGGGAGATATGATAGAAGTCTATAAATTAATGAACGGAGTGGAACGGGTAAACGTAGATCGATTGTTTACCTTATCAGAATATAGAAAGACTAGGGGACATGCAATGAAGCTACAGGGTAAACTATTTAAGACTAATAAAAGAAAATATTTTTTCACTCAACGTGTAATCAAACTCTGGAATTTGTTACCAGAGGATGTAGTAAAGGCTGTTAGTGTAGCTGGGTTTAAAAAAGGTTTGGACAAGTTCCTGGAGGAAAGGTCCATAAACCATTATTAAGAAGGGACCCAGAATATCAATGCTTGAACCAATACAAGCATTGTGGAACCTGTGTCTCTTGGGGAAACTGCTAGATACGTATGACCTAAATTGGCCACTGTTGGAAACAGAATACTGGGCTTGATGGACCTTGGTCTGACCCAGTATGGCATATCTTATGTTCTTATGTTCTTATGTACAGGCCGGTTAGTTTAACCTCAGTGGTGAGTAAATTATTGGAAGCGCTGCTGAAAGAAAAAATAGTGAGTTTTCTGGAGTACAATGGATTATTGGATCCAAGGCATCATGGATTCACCAGAGGCAGGTCTTGTCAGACAAATATGATTGATTTCTTTGACTGGCTAACCAGGGAGTTGGACTGAGGGAGAGCCCTAGATGTGGTGTATTTAGATTTTAATAAAGCCTTTGACACTTCGGCTCATGCGACTTATAAACAAACTGAGCACCCTAGGGATGGACACTAAAGGCACTGCTTGGGTTAGAAACTGGTTAAGTGTGAGGTAACAAAGGGTACAAGTTAATTGAGCTCACTATGTGGAGAAGGAGGATACCAGTGTTGTGCTCCATGGATCTGTTCTTGGTCCGATTATTTTTAACATCTTTGTTAGTGATATTGCAGAAGGGCTGTCAGCTAAGGTTTGCTTGTTTGCGGATGATACCAAAATCTTCAATAGAGCAGACACCCAAGAAGGTGTAGATAACATGAGGAGGTATCTAGCTAAGCTTGAAGAATGGTCTAGAATTTGGCAGCTGACATTTAATGTTAAAAAATTGAAGGTCATGCATGAAGTACTTTTGTCCTCAAAAGAAAAGCGGGACCTAGGTGTAATTGTGTCTGATGATCTTAAAGTAGCTAAACAAAGAAGACCTGACACAAGTCATATGGAAAATAGAAGATAACTCTCTCTCCAAAGGAATAATACCAAACTCCCTGAAGCTAGCCACAAAATGTCCGATCCCCAAGAAAACCACCTTAGCTAAAACTATCCCTGCCGCCTACAGACCCATCTCAAGCTTACCATTCCTATCCAAGATCATCGAGAAAGTAGTCCAACACCAACTCCAACAACACATTGACATCCACAATCCCTTGGACTCCAATCAACACAGCTATTTGACAGACTGTTGAGGACGATCGACAACACAAGAATGGGCATCCTCATGATATTCCTAGACATCTCCTCAGCATTTGACACTGTCTGCCACACAACATTACTAACCAGACTACAGGAGGCGGGCCTACACAGCACCACCTTGAGCTGGTTTACATCTTACCTCACCAACAGACTGCTACAAGTCAAGTGTGAAACAAAGACCTCTCAACCTTTCAGAGCCACACAGGGAGTCCCACAAGGCTCAGCTCTCTCCGCCCTGCTCTTCAATCTTTACGTACAACCCATCTGCGCCATCATCAAGGACCACAAGATTCAATACACCATATACGCAGACGACATAATGATATTCACACCAATCAATCTGGACAACCCGGACTACTCCAACATAGCCAACTGCTTCCAACAAATGGCAACCTGGCTTCAGGAAAACAATCTATCAATAAACTACAATAAAACTGAAGCACTATTCATCACAAGAAGCCAGACATTTTCACCCTCGGCCACCATCAACCTGAATGATACCAGTTAGACAAGAAATAAAATACCTGGGAGTAACGCTCGACAAGGACCTTAACCTCCAATCCCACATTGCAAAAATCACAAAGAGCGCTTACATCAAAATGAGGACAGTCAGAAGACTCAAACCCATCCTCGCTCATGAACATTTCCGAACAGTCTGTCAAGCCATCATCACTCCCACTCTAGACTATTGCAATCACATCTACCAGAGTCTACCAAAAAAGACAATAAAACCACTACAGCTAGCACAAAACACAGCCGCACGACTCATAACAGATTGCACAAATCACGACCACATCACTCCCATACTGTACCACCTACACTGGCTCCCAATCAGCTCTCGAGTCCAATTCAAAGTACTTTTACACATATTCAAAATAATACACAACCTCTCAGCTGACAGCCTACAACCACTCATAAAAACTGATGACAGCAAGAGGCCAAGAAGAAAAGGAACCTCAGATACCATCAGAACACCAAAGGAATTTGCTAAAACAAAGCAGGCCACATCAAGTAGGGCACTCTCCCTGGCAGCGTCCGCTATATGGAACTCCCTCCCAGACCACCTAAGATCAACCAAAGACCTCAAGGACTTCAGAAAACCTCTTAAGATTGCTCTATTTACAGAACATTTCAAGGACCTCACATAAATGACTCCTTTTTACTACTTTCAAGACAATACAGGATCATGATCCTAGCGCACCTTTCACATGGCTTCATTATTGTATATATGTATATTGCTCATTATGTAAATAGCTCCCCGATAAAATCTGACACACTGCACCACACACCACTCTTCTTAGTTCTCCCACTGCATGCTACAGACCACACATTATTATTGATTGTTTGATGTGCCAAACCACTTTGATTTAATGATAAAGCGGTATACTAAATCCTTCTAAATAAATAAATAAAATAAAATAAACAGGTAGAAAAGACAACCGTGAAAGCTAGAAGGATGCTTGGGTGCATAAGGAGAGGAATGGCCAGCAGAAGAAAGGAGGTGATAGTGCCTCTTTATAAGTCTTTGGTGCGACCTCATTTGAAGTATTGTGTGCAATTCTGGAGACCACATCTTCAAAAAGATATAAACAGGTTGGAGTCGGTACAGAGGGTGGCTACTAAGATGGTTAGTGGTCTTCATTATAAAGCATGTAAGGACAGACTTAATGGTCTTAATATGTATACTTTAGAGGAAAGGTGGGATAGAGGTGATATGATTGAGACGTTTAAATACCTCCATGGCATAAATGCTCAGGAGGAGAGCTTCTTTCGATTGAAAGCAAGATATGTTATGAGGGGACATATGATGAGGGTGAAATGGGATAGACTAAGGAGTAATATGCGGAAATATTTCTTTACATAAAAAGTAGTAGATGCATGGAATTTATGCCTCCATTGCCCATGTTCCCTGTAAGTATTAGTGTATGTGTCTCATATCCCCGCGTGTTAAATGTATTCCCCAATTGTGTCGTGACCGCTTTGATTGAAGGATAAGGCGGTATACAAAAACTGTCTAAATAAATAAAATGGAATAGTCTCCCAGTGGAGGTGGTAGAGATGAGGATAGTATCTGAATTCAAAATAGCATGGGACAAAAACAGAGGATCTCTAAAGGGAAAAAGGGACTGTTATAGTGGTTGATATGGAAGGGCAGACTAGATAGGCCATGTGTTCTTTTTCTGCCATCATGTTTCTATGAGTTGGCAGTAGAAGAAAAGGAAATCCACAGTACTACCTTTTAACTTTCGAAAGGGAGACTATGATAAAATGAGGAAAATAGTTAGATAGAAGTAGATAGAAGGGATCTGTCAGAAGAGTGGAGAACCCGAGGAGGGGTGCAAAGAAAGATAAGAAAGGAAAGGTAGTGAGGAGCAGCAGAATGAGTGCACTTATAGTCAGTAGGAGACGTTTGAACTGGATATGGAAATGAATAGGGTGCCAGTGAAGAGACTTGAGGGGGGGGGTGGAGTCATATGAACATATTGAGGCTGGCGGAAGATTAGCCGTGCATGTGAGTTCTGATCAGACTGAAGGGGAGACAGATGAATCAGAAGGAGATCAGCATGGAGGAGGTTGCAGTAGTCAAGAAGGGAGGAGACTAAAGAGTTGATGAGTGTAGTAGTGTGTGCAGAAAGAAAGGGACAAATTTTGCCAGTGTTATAGAGAATGAAGCAATAGGTTTTAGCTATCTGTTAGATGTGTGCAAAGAAAAAGAGAGTATAGCCAAAGATGACCCTAAGGTTGTGAGCTGAGGAAACAGGGAGGAGTGTAGTGTTATCCACAGAAATAGAGAAGGGAGGGAAGGGGGAAGTGAGTTTAGGGGGAAAGATAAAGAGCTCAGTTTTGGCCATGTTCAGTTTCAAATGGTGGTGAGACTTCCAGGCAGCAATGACAGATAGGCAGACAGAGATCCGGGCCTGGATTGCTGGAGATATTTCAGGTGTAGAGAGGTAGATCTGAGAGTCATCAGCATAAAGATGCCACTGTAAATCATGGGAGGAGATGAGTGAACCAAGAGATTGGGTATAGAGAGAGAAAAGGATTGGGCCCAAGATAGACCCTTGGGGTACACCAACTGAGATTGGGATAGCAGTAGAGGACAACCAACCAGCACAAATGCAAGGCACAATACAAAACCTAAACTCTGAAACAGATGACCTAGAAGCACTAATCACCAACTGGAACAACACCATATACAACGCTGCCAAAGCAACAAACTATAACACAGGACACTTCGCTGCAACAAACTACAACACAAGCCATGGTACTCAAAAACTATACGAAACGAAAAGAGGAACCTCAGAAAAATAGAACGGAGATGGAGACAGAACAAGTCACCCGAGACCCAGGAACTATACCTAACAAAGCAAAAACAATATAACGAATGCATCAACCAGACAAAAAGGGAATACCATACAAACATCATACGCAACTCCAACAACAAACCCAGAGAACTATTCGAAATCGTAAAAGCCCTCACCAAGGATCAGAATACTGAAGACGAAGTGCAAATAGACCCACAAAAATTTGCGGACCACATCCAAGAAAAGTTCCACCCAGCAGAACAAACAAGACCCAGTCCAGCCCCAAAGACTAAAACACCCTTGAACACCTGGGGAACATTCAACACCCCATCCACGGAGCAACTCTCCCACATCATCACAGCAATCAAGACAAGCACAGCCCCCACAGATCCCTGCCCAGTGCCCTGGATCAAGGCCATCAAATCAAACTTCATCCAAACCATCCACAAGATAGTGCACTCCTCCCTAACCCAAGGGCGCATCCCAAATCAATTGAAGCTCGCGACAATAAGACCTATCCCGAAGAAATCCACACTCGACAAGAACAATCCAGCAGCATAAGACCCATCTCCAGCATACCACTTTTAGCAAAAATAATTGAAAAAACTGTACAGCATCAACTACAAGAACACATAGACAACCACGCTCCCCTGGACAACAATCAACATGGGTTCCGCCCCAACCATGGGGTAGAAACACTTCTGATATACCTCTTCTACAGCGTCCTCCGTCTCATAGACAACACCAAGAAAGGCATCCTAATGATCTTCATAGACATCTCATCTGCATTTGACACAGTTGACCACAATACTCTATTGGCTAGACTGCAGAACATCAGTCTACACGGTGCCACCCTGAATTGGTTCCACTCATACCTGACTGGCAGACAAATACAGGTCAAGGTAGGACACAACACATCCCGACCCATAAAAGTCAAACAAGGAGTGCCACAAGGATCGGCCCTTTCAGCTGTTCTATTCAACCTATACATCCAGCCAATATGTGTCATCATGAAAGAGCACCACATACAATACACAATCTACGCAGATGACATCATGATCTACACATCCATCTCAGTCGACAACCCGGACTACTCCAATATAACAAACTGCCTCACACAAATGGCAAACTGGCTTCTGAAAAACAACCTATCAAAAAACTACAGCAAGACGGAGGCACTGATCATCACGCGAAACCCGAACTTTATCCCCCCACCCGACATCAAGATAAAAGATACACTCATACCTATAAAACCAGAAGTAAAGTACCTCGGAGTCACCTTGGACAAAGAACTTAACCTCCAAGCACATATAGGCAGAACAACCAAAAGCGCATACCACAAAATGCAACTCATCAGAAGACTCAAGCCACTCCTCGACCCAGAGCACTTTCGCACCATTTGCCAGGCACTAATAACACCCCTACTAGACTTCTGCAATCCTGGAGGAAAGGTCCATAAACCATTATTAAGAAGGGACCCAGGATATCAATGCTTGAACCAATACAAGCATTATGGAACCTGTGTCCCTTGGGGAAACTGCTAGGTACATATGACCTAGATTGGCCACTGTTGGAAACAGAATACTGGGCTTGATGGACCTTGGTCTGACCCAGTATGGCATATCTTATGTTCTTATGTTCTTATGTTCTAATATACACTGGGCTACCAAAGCAGACCCTCAGACCGCTACAACTGGCCCAAAACACAGCTGCCCACATTATATCTGGTACTACAAGACACGATCACATCACACCCATACTGAAAGAACTGCACTGGCTCCCAATCATCTCACACATCAAATACAAAACTATCATAAACATATTCAAGATCAAACAACACTCCTCTGCTATAAGCCTACACACACTCATACAACCTGACACAAGCACACGGCCAAGAAGAAGAGGCACCTCCAATCATGTAAACACCCCAAAAGACTTCACCAAGACCCGCAAAGACACCGCACAACAAGCACTCTCCCTGGCTGCCCCAGCCGTCTGGAACTCCCTCCCAGATGAACTGAGGCTAACCACAGAAATCAAGGACTTCCGAAAACAGCTGAAGACAACCCTGTTCATCGAATACTATGGTCATACCCCTTGAGCCAACATACAAGACAGAACTTCAGTCCCTCCCACCATCCCGAGACTGTATATAAGAATGTATAATAGCTCATGATGTATAATAGTGCACCATGTAGATAAACCAACTCTAATCATTTCCCCACCAACACCTACACACCACACTATACACTGCATGAAGACACTTGCCCTCCCTTTGATTGTTTGCCGTGGAAACCGCCTTGATTGAATGATAAGGCGGTATATAAATACCATTAAATAAAATAAATAAATAAATGCTGAAAGTGTGATGGGAGAGATAAGAAGAGAACCAAGATAGTAGAGAGCCTTTGAAACCAAGTGATAGCAAGGTATTGAGGAGAAGGTGGTGATCAACAGTGTCAAAAGCAGCAGAGATGTCAAGCAAGATGAGGAATGAGTAAAGGCCCTTGGATTTGGGCAGGAACAGATCACTGGAGACCTTAGCAAGAGCTGTTTCAGTAGATTGTAATGGAGAAAAATCAGATTGCAGTTGATCCAGAAGGGCTTGAGAGGAGAAAAAGTCAAGGCAATGGTGGTGAATTGCACATTCAGGTAGTTCATAAACAAATGGGAGGAGGGATATGGGTCAATAATTAGAAGGACAGGTAGGGTCAAGTGAGGGTTTCTTGAAAACAGGTGTGACCATAGCATGCTTGAAGGCTGCTGGAACAGTTGCAGTAGAGAGTGAAAGGTGGAGAATATGAGAGATGGAAGGGATGACAGTGGAAGAGATGGTACATAGGAGGTGGGTGGGAATAGGATCAGAGGAGTAGGTAATGAGTGTGGAGGGGGAAAGTAGATGTGTGAATTCTCCCTCTGAAATCTCAGAAAAGGTAGAAAGGGTGGCAGAGCTTGAGGAGGAGAGTTGGGAGTGAAGATGGAGTGGAGTAAATCTAGTGGGGAATTGGAGTGTAATTTTGTGGACCTTGCCATGGAAATTGTCGGCTACAGTTTGGGCAGAGAGGGAAGGAGAGGTTGGAGGTGGAGGCACCCTGAGGAGAGAGTTGAGAAGTGTAAAGAGACTGCAAGGGTCAGAAGCAAGAGAATTAGTCAGGTGGACATAGTAGTCTTGTTTGGCAAATGCTATGGCTGACTGGAAAGAGACAAGTATGAATTTGTAGTGTAGAAAGTCTGCAAGGGTGCGGGATGTGAGCACAGGCACAGGAAAGTACATAGCAGATAATCAAAGACAGCCAGGGCTGGAGTGTAGTATGCTTCAAAGGATGTGGCATGGGTTGAGCAAAAACATACAGAGCAGATGAGACTACAGTGTTATAGGAAAATATTGCCTCATCAACAGACTCAGATGAGATATTGGAGGAGAGAAGTGATGTGACAGTAGTGGAGTTGATGGGTTGATAAAATGAAAGTAACTAAAGAGGTAGGAGGAGACTGGGCAAGATTGAGGCAGGGGGGTGATGAAAAGTGAAGCTCAGCAGGTGATAGATAAGGGAAGAGCTGAGGTACAGAAGTTAGAGGGTAAGCAATTAGAGAAGAAAATAAGGTTGAGGCAGTGGCTGTGTTGGTGAGTGGGGGCAGTAGAGCAAAGCTGGAGGTTAAATGAGAAGTTAAGGGAAAGGAGCTTTGATGCATAGGGGTCAGAGGGATTATCAACATGAATGCTAAAATCCCCAAGAATAAGGAAGGAGAAAGATGAATCCAGAAAGAAGGAAAGCCACGAGTCAAAGTCAATGAGAAAGGTAGAAAAGACTTGTCAGGGAATCGAGAAATAACAACTATCTGGAGAGATAGTGGGGTAAAAAGGAGGATGGAGTGGACCTCGAAGGAAGGAAAGACATGAGACTGAGGCAGAAGGAAGGGTTGAAATTGGCAGGGATGATAGAGCATAAATCCAACACCACTACCACAGCCAATTGGATGAGGTGTGAGAGAAGTGATTTCCACCATGACAGAGGGTAGCAACTGATGCTGAGTCCTCACGGAGGAGCCAGATTTCAGTTAGAGCAAGAAGATGGAAAGTATTAGAGATAGAGGTCAAGACAGTGGGAAGTACATTGAGGAGATGCTTTTTGAAACATCCAAGCTCTCCAGCAGAGGATAAGATAGGTGCCTACAGAATGATGAAGGTTGGACACAAGTCACCAGGACTTGCAGAATCACTAATCCAGCTTCTCCAGCCCCTGAATTGAAGAACCATTATACAGCCCTGGAAGTGGAGGAGGTGAAAGCATCCCTGGAAAGGGAATAACCAGAGTTCAAGAACCCCAAGGTCGCAGAATCAGTGACCACAAGGAAGCGAAGGATAGTGGTGGTTGGTGACTCTCTTCTGAGGGGTGTTGAGGCATCCAACTGCCGACCAGAATTGATGTCCAGAGAGGTATGCTGTCTGCCAGGTGCCAAAATCCGAGATATTACGGAGAGTTTGCCGAGACTCATCAAGCCCACTGACTATTACCTAATATTACTAATCCATGTCGGCACAAATGATACTGTCAGGTATCCCTCTGAGCATATCAAAAGTGACTTCATGACTCTGGAAGAGAGGGTGAAGCAGATAGGTGCATAAGTGGTGTTCTCTTCAATCCTTCCTGTTGAGGGTAAAGGCCAAAGCAGAGAAGCTCGCATCCTGGAGATGAATGCAGGGCTGCGTGGATGGTGTCATGGAGAGTGTTTTGGTTTCCTGGACCATGGGATGCTGTTCCAAGGGTTGCAGAGCAGAGATGGCGTCCATCTGTCCAAGAAAGGTTGACATGTAGCAGACTGGCTAATCTACTGAAGAAGGCTTTAAACTAGATTTGTTGTGGATGGGTGAAGAAAGCCCCCAGGTAAGTGAAAGTCCCCAGGTAAGTGAAACATTAAGTACCTTTATGTAAATGGGTAAAAGGGGCAACATATGGTATGTATGAATGCCCGTAGCATGGAAAATAAGATCCCAGATGTTGAAGCTTTAATGGGAGTTGTTGACTTGGATTTAGTGGCAGTTGCAGAAACATGGTTCACAGAAAACCATCACTTGGCTGTAACTATACCAGGCTATACTTTATTCAGAAAGGACAGGGTAGGAAGAAGAGGAGGAGGAGTGGCACTATTAATATTAAAGATTTGGAATTACAGAGCTTAAAAGGGAGAGAGGAGGCACTGTGGCTTAAACTAGAAAGAGCGAAAGAGAAATCTATTTATGTTGGCGTGATATACAGACCTCCCTCACAAGAGGAAGAGGTGGATGGAGAGTTAATTGAAGACATACACAGCATTACTAGAAATGGGGAAGTGCTACTGATAGAGGATTTCAATATGCCAGATGTTGATTGGCACATTTCTGCTGCAGTATCATCTGGAAGTAAGGAGATCATGGATTCTCTACAGGGAGAATTATTCAAGCAATTGGAAACATACCCCACACTTAAAGGGGCCATACTGGACTTGGTGCTTACCAATGGTAAAAGTGTTTCTGATGTTATAGTGGGAGATCATTTTGCATCCAGTGATCACCAGATGGTGTGGTTCAGTATTAGGACTAGGGCTGACAGAATCCATTCAAAAGCGAGGGTCTTAGACTTTAGGAAAACTAACTTTGCCAAGATAGGCCAATACCTCAGGGAGTCGTTAGCGGGATGGAAACAGCTGGGGGATGTAGAAAAACAGTGGGCAAAACTGAAAGGGGATATTTTAAGGGCAACCAACCTTTCTGTTAAAATGGTAAATAAAGGTAAAAGGAAAAGGAGACAACTATGATTTTTGAAAGAAGTAGCTGAAAAAGTGAAGAAAAAGAGGGAGACCTTCATGAAATACAAGAGATCACAGAGAGAGGAAGATAGGCATCTATATTTGGAAAAACTTAGAGAAGCTAGCAAAGTAGTCAGGAAAGCAAAGATTCAAAAAGAGGAGGAAATAGCCAATGCAATAAAATGGGGGGGATAAGACATTTTCAAGATATGTCAGTGAAAAGAGGAAGGCCAAAAGTGGTATTGACAGACTCAAGGGTGAAGGGAAGGAATATGTAGAAGCTGATGAGGATAAAGAAGAATTGCTTAACAAATATTTCTATTCTGTGTTCACAGATGAAGAACCAGGAACAGAACCTCAGAAAACACCCACAAACAGGAACAGAAGAATTTTTAGAAGACGGTGTTCGTGAGAAGCTAGCTAAATTTAAAGTAGACAAAGCAATGGGACTGGATGGGATACACCCTAGAATATTGAGGGAAATTGGGGACGTTCTAGCCACTCCACTGACTGACCTTTTCAATGCCTCGTTGGAGTCGGAAGTGGTGGCAAAGGACTGGAGAGAGGCTCATGTGGTCCCTTTACACTAAAACGGAAATCAGGGTGTGGTTGAAAACTATAGGCTGGTTAGTTTAACTTCAGTGGTGAGTAAATTATTGGAAACGCTGATGAAAGAGAAGATAGTGAGGTTTCTGGAGTCCAGCGGATTAAAGGATCCGAGGCAGCATGGATTCACCAGAGGCTGGTCTTATCAAACAAATCTGATTGATTTCTTTGACTGGGTGACCAGTGAGTTGGACTGAGGGAGAACCCTAGATGTGGTATATTTAGATTTCAGTAAAGCCTTTGACACTGTTCCTCACAGGCGACATATAAACAAACTGAGCACCCTAGGAATGGACCCTAAAGTTACTGCTTGGGTTAGAAATTGGTTGAGTCGGAGGCGCCAAAGGATATAGGTAAATGGAGTTCACTCTGAGGAGAAGGAAGTTACCAGTGGTGTGCCCCAGGGATCTATCTTTGGTCCGGTTCTTTTTAACATCTTTCTTAGTGATATAGCGGAAGGGCTGTCAGGTATGGTTTGTCTCTTTGTGGATGATACCAAAATCTGCAATAGAGTAGACACCCAGGAAGGTGTAGATAACATGAGGAGCGATTCTAGCTAAGCTTGAAGAATGGTCTAGAATTTGTCAGCTGGGGTTTAATGATAAAAAATGCAAGATAATGCATTTGGGCTGCAGAAATCCAAGGGAGCAATATAGTATAGGGGGTGAAGTACTTTTGTCCACTAAAGAAGAGTGGAACCTAGACGTGGTTGTGTCTGATGATCTTAAAGTAACTAAACAGGTAGAAAAGGTGACAGCAAAAGCTAGAAAAAAGGAGGTGATAGTGCCTCTGTATAAGCCTTTGGTGCAACCTCATTTGGAGTATTGTGTGCAATTCTGGAGACCGCACCTTCAAAAGGATATAAACAGAATGGTGTCAGTACATAGGGTGGCTACTAGAATGGTTAGTGGTCTTCATTATAAAGCATAAATGCACAGTGGGAGAGTCTCTTTAGATTGAAAGCAAGTTCCGCTATGAGGAGACATGGGATGAGGGTGAAAGGGGATAGATTCAGGAGTGATATGCGGAAATATTTCTTTACGGAAAGAGTGGTGGATCCATGGAATAGTCTCCCAGTGGAGGAGGTAGAGATGAGGACAGTATCTGAATTCAAAAAGCAAGGGACAAGCACAGAGGATCTCTAAAGGAAAAAAGGTGACTGTTGTAGTTGTTGATATGGAAGGACAGACTAGATAGGCTATGTGGTCTTTTTCTGTTGTCATTTTTCTATGTTTCTATGAATAAAGGCAAGCTTGATTTTTGAGATGGAGTGTGCATTCCACAATGTGGAAGAAAACGGGAGAGAGGAGAGGGAAACTAGAGGTATATGAATAACATTTGAGGAGTGGCATGTGGATCTGATCTTAAAGTGTGACAGAAGTCTAGGCAGGGCCAGGGTTGGGACTGATATCTCCAGATGACAGGACAAAGAGAAGCAGAAGAGTGCAGGGTAGAAAGGAGATAGTACGGCGGTAGTGAGGGTGAGCTTGTTTCAGAGAGAGAAGAGATGGCTGAATGAGAGGGAGAAAATGGTGAAGCTCAAGAGTTGATGATGAGGTAGATGCCAAAATGGTGGGAGAAGTAAGGATGGTGGAGATGGGTTGATAGGGAAGGGGAGGGAGAGGGCTCAAGGTTGTTGGTAAGAGGGAAGAAGATTAGGGAGTATGAAGAGGAAGTGATATGGAGCCATAATAAAAGAAATTGAGAGGAGAACAAAGGTCAGGAGAAAATTATCAAGGAAAGGCAGGTGAAAGACCTCAGGGAGTGGGGTGCACCTATGGTTAATAATGATAATGAGCACAGGACAGCTATAAGAGCCATGGGTGGGTGGGCCATGGGGTGGGAGGAGGGATAATAAGGAAGTGAGAAGGAGAAGCCAGAGATGGTGAAAAAGTTTACAAACAAGGAATGAAGAGAAGGTAAAACAGCATACTAACACTGATAACATGCATAACTAAAGAAACATATAAATATCAAGATATACAGAGAGGACTCACAAATAGGCAGTTAAAATTGTTAATCAAGCTACCTTGCAAATATAGCTTGTCTTGCGTGTGGATTATGTTTGTGCAGGAGTGTGGACCCGTGTAAAGTCAATGCACATTGTGCTGTTAACTACCCTGCTGGAATAACTAGTTGATGTGATGGAACATCTACACAGCTGCATGATATTGACAGATGTTATTAACTGTGTGGTGACTGTCCTCCACACACTGTATGCAAACATGCATGCCAGGGTGGTATTGTGCCCACATCACCATTCTTTCACGGACACTCTACACAGCATAGAAAGAGCACTGCTAACAAGGACTATGATCTCTGCACCAATGGAGTGTGCATGCACATCTGAAGGTATATGTAAAGCTTAAAAAACATGTCTCTCCAAAACTGCCATGGCAGCCTGTCCTGCTGGACCTTCATCTTATAGCTTGATGAACATGGGTCAGTAGGGATGTTCACTAACATGACCCTTGTCACTATGGGGGGAGGGCCTGAATGCAACCAAGCAGAGAGCTATTAAAATTCTGCTTGTTCAGGGCCCGTGAAGCCAGCATACAAGTTGCAGGGCATCAGCCATGGTAATCATATCCTATCCGCCTAGACACCCAACACTGTGACCAACATTGCAGGACCATCTTGGCATGGGTCTCATAGCTAGTATGCCACTCAGATCACTAGCATGACCAGAGCAAAAACACTGACAAACTGAGTAGCATGCAAATGGTGTGGCCCATGTCAAGTGTTTCCACAAATGTTTACAGTTGCTGGAGCTCTAAGACCATATGTGTTGTCTAGATAGTACAGGGACCTACAGTACAAGGGAATGCACTTTCACCCTGCTCCGAGATATCATAGACATGAATGTGTTCTATCCTGGATAACAGAGCACCACACAACATTGTGTAGAGGTCACCCCATCATACAGGTTGGTGGACATGGGTGCTGACAGCAATTGTATACTATGAGCATATGCAATATGGTCACTGCCTCACTAAAGGCTATACAATACCTGGATACAGTGGACATATACACACATCACACAGGCTGACAGGTGGTATGTGTAGCATACCATGTCACCTGTCATGAGGTCTGTCCCATCAGTATTGTTTAACATTTGCAGACATTGCAGCTGCATAATACCATGCACACATGTCTCCTTATGCCAAGAGCCCCCTGGAGATTCAAATCCCCTCAGTTCCATGTGCTTGTGTGGAGATGACAGGTATGGACACTCATCAGCTTGCTCCACCCCCATCTCATCCAGGATCTGGGCGAGGAGCTCTAACCACCTGCACCACAGCTCCAGTGCTTTCTTCCACATATCTTCCAGCTGTCAATAAGAGATAGATGAAATAAATGACATCTTCCTCAGGGAGGTCACATCCCTGCAAAAACACAATGACATGACCATACATGATCAGCAGGTCACACAATGTGCAAGGGGGATGCATCAAAGCAGAACTGTCATACATATGGGTCCCCATGAAGAGTACAGCAAGATGGGCTGCCAACACAGTGGCTTTCCCATGTCTCCCAGTGCCCTCAGGGAATTGCACATGTGGTACCCATCTGTGCACAGATGTCTCACATCCCAGTGGCTGCTGTAAGACATGCTTGCACAGGTTTCTAGACAAACAACTTTGGAACTCACACATGTCAAGGCAAGAAAGCATCAGGTCCATAGCTCTGGCAGGATGAAGAACCTCATTATGTGATTCATGTCATCAGGACAAACAGCAATCTCTACAGATTGGAAGGTGTTCAACACAACTGTTTAGATACCACTACCACTACCACAACCAGTAATACCACTACAAAGCACCTGCATTGTGCTCCAAGGCATATGCAGCACTGTGCTGGCACATGTAAAAGATGGTGCAAGCTCATCAGAGCTCAAAATGAAAGTCAAGACAGGCAACACAACAGCTGAGGACAAGGATATGCCTAAGGGTATGGTGAGGTGACACATAAGGGAACAAGCGGCACAGGATCAACAAGTGGTATCACAGAGAGGAGTTCTCTAGCTGCTTGTGAAAAGGGCCAGAGATGACACCTGAAGCAATGACCCAGGGAGTATGTTACGGAGCAGCAAAGTGGAAGGGTCCAAGCCTGGATGTGACAGAACACAAGGACACCAACAAGCAGCACACTGCCACGCAGGCAACAGCAGACAGTACAAAAAAACGTAGGCAGGTGTAGGTTCTCACCAAAGCTTTATTGTTCCATATATAAAAAAGGGAGACCTGACCCGACACAGGCCGTGTTTCGATAAAATCTTTTTCAGGGGTTGGCTCACCTTATACTAAAAACACATTATAAATAAATTAAAACACAAATCAAATAAAACATTTAAACACAATTAAACTAATTACATTGCATGTGACATCATAAGGAACGCGATAAAAAGTAATAAATAAATGAATCATTAAATAATAAGCTTAAAACATGTAAAACACAAATATTATTCTTAAGCCTATAAATATGAATCAAAGAATAAAAGATATCACACTCAAATACATTAAAATAAAACTAGAAACTTCATTGAAGATTAAAATTAGAATCAAAAAGTTCCCTCTAAAAACTGAAATATGCATAATGTGTGTGAACCATTAATGACAAACGAAAATTAATTATGTAGTAATCATAATGTAACATAAAGCAAATGAAACACATAGTAAATATTATCCACACCACATGAATAAAATCAGTAGGACATTCAAACATATCAATATAAAACAGAGAAATAAAACAGAGAAATAAAACATGGAGAAAAAAGGAGAAAAAATAGGAGAAACTCAAGGAGGAGGAGGACAAAAAAGGAGCAGGAGTAAATTGATTTTACCTGAACACCTTTATAAGGGGTATACCATTGCGTTTAATGTATGCACTGAAATTGAAACAAACTTGTAAACTGCAAAAAGGGATAAAGAAATTTAAAAAAAAAAAAGAAACAAATGTTATCCAAAAGATTTATTGTTTTCTTCAGACCATTAGAGCCTATTGAGCTTTAAAACTACCGTTAACTCCTAGTATTACTTTCTTCTAGGAACTAGACACTCTTCTAAAAAGGTCTATGACCAATGAGACACCATAATCATGAGTCAATTTATAAACCGTCACACACATTATGCATATTTCAGTTTTTAGAGGGAGCTTTTTGATTCTAATTTTAATCTTCAATGAAGTTTCTAGTTTTATTTTATGGTTTTTAATGTATTTGAGTGTGATTGATTCATATTTATAGGCTTAAGAATAATATTTGTGTTTTACATGTTTTAAGCTTATTATTTAATGATTCATTTATTTATTACTTTTTATCACGTTCCTTATGATGTCACATGCAATGTAATTAGTTTAATTGTGTTTAAATGTTTTATTTGATTTGTGTTTTAATTTATTTATAATGTGTTTTTAGTATAAGGTGAGCCAACCCCTGAAGAAGATTTTATCGAAACACGGCCTGTGTCGGGTCAGGTCTCCCTTTTTTATATATGGAACAATAAAGCTTTGGTGAGAACCTACACCTGCCTACGTTTTTTTGTACTGTCTGCTGTGACAGAACACAAGGGCACAGATAGAAGATATATGCCTGAAGAGTGGAGGTAGAGAGAGATGAGAGAGGAAATGTACTGAGGAGCAGGAGAATAATCACATTGAGAGGTCTATAGGAGACAGTGACTATTGGTATGGGAATAGAGACGGAGCCAGTCAAGCCACCTCAGAGGAGGGGGTCACATCATCATCATCAAAGAGGGAGGGGTGGCTCAGTGGTTGGGATAGGTTACCTCAGACCAGAAGGTTTGGGGTTCAATTCACGCATGGGGACAAGCAACCTCAGGTCGGAGGGACTGGGGTCTCTAGTCCCATGGCCACTCCTTGTGGCCTTGGGCAAGCCACTTAACCCTCCATTGCCTCAGGTACACTCAGATTGTGATCCCTTCAGGGACAAGGGAATAAAAAGCACCTGCTAGTATACATGTAAACCACACTGATTCTAAAGAGTGCGGTATAAAAAAGAAATAAATAAAAATTATGTGGCTGTCAGATGATCCACAGCACAGCTGATGTATAAACAGAATGAAGGGCAAAGAGATTAATCTGGGTGACACCTGCTAATAGGAGGTTGCTATAGTGTAGATGGGAAGGGACAAGAGAGTGGATATGTGTTATAGTGTGTGGAGAAAGGAAAGGAAAGGCCGCATTGTGGCAATATTAGAGACGGAAGCAACAGGTTCCAGCTGTCAATAAGCTGAGGGATGAGATCAAGAAAGTGGAATCAAGGATCACAATGAACTAAAGTGTGACTTCAAGGCAATGCTGACTCCTGGCAACCCAGCAATGCATGGGCTTTCTTGGCAATTTAACTGGAGGTAGATTGGTAGGTTCTTCCTCTGAGGTAATGGAGGGTTATGTAATATGATAAAGACCACAAAGAGCCCTAATGGGAATCAAACCCTGATCTCTTGGCTACCAAGATGGTGCACTAATTACTAGGCTACTCCTCCACACCATAGTTCATATATATGAGACAGGTTAAGTCAAGGAGCACCATCCACATGCGACTGGTCTATCCCATGTTGCGACATATTCACCGTGCACGGATAATCAGCATCCAGCTGATACCACTAGTGCAGGCATGCCCAGACCCTCAGTATCCTCACCCGGTCATGCTTTACCTCAGCAGAGGGGAATATCCGCTGCTGCCTTGGGGCAATGAGGCAGATCAGGAGCACAAGGTCTGCATCGGAGAAGTGAGGGTTTCTGAAGTGGGCCACCATTTCTTCTAGGACGTAGGGTTTCATGTCACTTACATAATGGCCGTGGGATCCGCAACAGCCATTACCAGCAGATGCATCATAAAGCACCAAACACTATAGAATGCCATACATCCTAGAGCCAACTGGTGAGAGCATAGACATGGAAAGCAAAGGACTTGTGTATGAGTTCCACTAGCACAACTTTGGTCCTTGGCCATGTACCACCACTCTCCATTGCCTCAGAGGTGGCCATGTTAACTGTGTCCCTTTTTTATGTATCTAACCAAGGTACTTTGGCAACCGCAATTCCAGTGCTCAAGATCAGCTCTCTGATTAAATGGGCTCCCTGAGGTTTTCTGAAATGGGTCCTTGTGGGTGTGTGTATGTGTGTGTGCAAAATTGGCTGCCCCTGTCACCACACAGGACTCACAGATGCATCATGGGTATCACAATACTCCTTTCAGAACATTATAACTCAATGATAACAGCGAGATATGCCACAACCATTATTTTACAGGTTCTTATAGAGATACCAACCGCAAAATAGTGGCCCACTATAGTTTGGGATAGGATGCAAACCACTAACCTTCCCATCACTAAGTATCCAACTACTACTACCCAGGCTCTATATGCTATTTACACTAGATAATACAGTGATGAAGGAGAGGCCTGATGTCACAACAACCTTCCCCCTGAGCAGGCCTGTAAGGATAGCCAGAACCAGGGCCCAGAAACAGAAACACTGTCCCTGAGCAACCTACAGAACTGGGGCACAGCTGGTACAGACTGGGATGTTGTTACCCACCCGGGCAATCATATGGTCAACCAAGAGTCACTACTGTCCAGTCACAGGGTGGAAGCCATGTGGTCCAAACACATATAAGCAGTGAAGCCAATTCCATAGGTGAATATCTGGGCTATCCAGATGTCCAGAAATCCATGGTGCTGTGGTGCTGGTGCATGGTGCTGGCATATCTTACAAATCTATGGCTCCAAGAGCACTGGGTCAACTCCCACAGAGGTACCAGGGAAGTACTGAGACACAGTCACTGCAATACCCATCCAAAACTGGTAACAGTTGTGGCAACTTCACCTCTATGGGTTTATTTATTTAATGTCTTTTCTATACTGCGCTCTTTAGAATCAGTACTGTTTACAGTCAACAATATTTGTACGGTGCAGACAGAACCTGCGCTGTTCTTACAATGAACAGGTGTTACAACTTGGGACTAACAAGGGTAACTATGTACAGGCTGAGCGATCCGGTCGCAGGTTGTGATTGTCTAACTATATACAGGTTGTCTAACTATATACAGGTTTGGGCTGGAGATAGTTGGTCCCTTCATTAGCAAGTGTGGATACAGCTGCCAGCCCCCACCCCCCCCTCCCTGCAAGTATGGGGATCCTGTATGTTCACTGGGTAAGTACTATTGCCAATGTGCATGGCTTAGGGTATAGGGACAGTGTACACAGCCATCTCATAGACAGCTAGGGGACGGTGTTGTTGGCCTGTTCCCTGATGTGCTGTGTAGGGGGATGGGGAGTGAGGTATCATACAAAACTGTGCCAGAAAATTGTGGGTGATGACTGTGCACATTGTCACCCTGGGATGATGTTCCAAGGGCTGCAGAGCAGAGGTGATGTCCATCTATCCAAGAAGGGTCAAAGTGTCTTCAGACTGGCTAACCTACTGAAGAGGGCTTTAAACTAGATTCATTGGGGATGGGTGAAGAGATCCCCCAGGTAATAGAGTAATAGGGGCAACATCTGGAAAGTGGTGTGTATAAATGCCCATAGCATGAGAAATAAGATCCCAGATGTTGAGGCTTTAATAGAAGAGGCTGACTTGGATTTAGTGGTGGTTACAGAGACATGGTTCACAGAAAACCATGACTAGGATGTAATTATACTGGGCTATACTTTATTCAGGAAGGAGAGGGTAGGAAAAAGGGAAGATGGAGTGGCACTATATGTAAAAAAATAATATTAAATCTATAGAACTGCAGGGCCTAAAAGGAAGAGAAGAGGCACTGTGGGTTATTTCTTTCTTTCTTTAGCTATTCTTATATACCGCTTAGTCTAATAGTCAAAGCGGTTTACAGAGAACAAGTGAGCCCACATGGCTTTTCAAAAAACATGAAGTTTAACAAGGGAAGATAAAACATTGGTGAGCGCAAAATACACAAAAATAAACAAGGTTAAGCAAGCATTAATTAGGTTGAATGTGATTGCATAGTTTCATTAACCGAAAAATGGTTGAAGAAGAGGAAAGTTTTTAACTTCTTCTGAAATTCTTGAAGGTCATCAATGCCACGAAGCATGGGAGGAAATGAATTCCATAAAGTTGGGGCGAATAGCGAAAATGCCCTTTCAGAGGTGGAACAGGTGATTTTGGTGGTTAAGGCTGATATGTGTAACAGGTTTACGGTGCTAAATCTTCTGCTTCTGTTACAAGACTCTTTTTTATTAGAGTTTCAACGTGTACAGCAGAGAGTTTGTGTTGAGCTTTAAAGATTGTTAGAAGGGATTTAAATTTGACTCTCTCAGTGACTGGAAGCCAGTGTAAACTAGAAAGAGGGAAAAGGAAATCCATTTGTATTGAAGTTATATACAGATCCCCCTCACAGGGAGTAGAAGTGGATGAAGATTTAATAGAAGACATACACAGTATAACCTCCACATAAATCACACTAAAACTGAAGTTCTAATCGTGACCAAGAACAAATCCTATATCCCCCAACACACATAAGACTTCAAAACCAAGAAATTAAAATAAAAAACGAAATAAGATATCTAGGCGTTATACTAGACACACACCTTACGATGGAAACACACATTAGCAATACCATAAAGAAAATTTATTTCAAACTCAAAACCCTCAAACAACTTCGTCCGCTAGTATTTACACAAGACTTTATCAACATAATCCAGGCCACCATAACTCCACATTTTGACTTTGCCAATCTAATTCTAATAGGCATATCAAAACAATACATCAAACGATTGCAATTAGCGCAAAACGCAGCGGCCAGAATCATATTGAAAATTAACTCACTCCAACACATATCACCAATACTAGCCTCCCTCCATTGGCTACCAATTCAAAGCAGAATAATCTACAAAACAATAATAACTTCATTCAAGGCCTTATATAATATGGCCCCGACTATGCTATGTAACTTAATACACAAAGAACCATCTAAGCCTACACACAGAAAAGGACAATTGAACAGATTAAAGATCCCGAAAGATTATACAAGAGCCCATAAATCAACAAATAACAGAGCCTTTTCCCACATAGCCCCAACTATCTGGAATTCCCTCCCAGAGGAGCTACGAACACGAACGGAGATCATGGAACTCCGCAAAAAATTGAAAACTTACCTGTTCACCAAACACTATAACATAGATAACTCATCACCTGCTTTAGACAAAGGTTAACTGTCTGCCTCAAGCAAAAACCCTTTAACCCACACAGAGAGCACACACTCATGATGACCTCACAGCTTATGTCCTTTCACTTCCATGTATATATATACATATATAAAATTGTATATAGTTTATTCGCTTCTGTATTATCTCACATTGTTTAGACTGTATATTCCATATATAATATGATGTTCCTTGTAAATATGTTCTGTTATAATAGGACGTTCCCTGTAAAACAAACTTGCTTTGTTAATTATTGTTCACTGTGAACCGCAACTGAACTTTGGAAGATGCGGTATATAAATGTGTATAAAATAAAATAAAATAAATAAAAAATAAAAAACCATGAAAGGAGAAGTGCTACTGATAGGTGATTTCAATATACCGGATGTGGATTGGCACATCTCTGCTGCAGTGTTGTTTAGAAGTAAGGAGATCCTGGATTCTATACAGGGAGCACTATTCAGACAATTGGTAACAGAAATCACATGTGATGGGCTATACTGTACTTAGTGCTTACCAATGGGGAAAGTCTTTATGATGTTACAGTAGGAGATCATTTAGAATTCAGTGATCACCAGATGGTATGGTTCAGTATTAGGACCAGGGCTGATAAAATCCATTCAAAAGCGAGGGTCTTATACTTTAGGAAAACTAACTTTGCCAAGATGGGACAATACCTCAAAGAGTCATTAGTGGGATGGGAACAGCTGGGGGATGTCAAAAATCAGTCAACAAAACTGAAAGGGGAAATGTTAAGGGCAACAAACCTTTTTGTTAGAAAGGTAAATAAATGTAAAAGGAAAAGAAGGCCACTATGGTTCTCAAAAGAAGTCGCTGAAAAGGTGAATAAAAGGAGGGAGACCTTCATGAAATACAAGAGATCACAGAGAGAGGAAGACAGGCATCTATATTTGGAAAAACTTAGAGAAGCTAGCAAAGTAGTCAGGAAAGCAAAGTTATGAACATAAGATATGCCATACTGGGTCAGGCCAAGGTCCATCAAGCCCAGCATCCTGTTTCCAACAGTTGCCAATCTAGGTCATAAGTATCTAGCAGTTTTCTCAAAAGACACAGGTTCCATAATGCTTGTATTGGATCAAGAAGTGATATTCTGGGTCCCTTTTAATAATGGTTTATGGATCTAAGTGATATCCTGGGCCCCTTTTAATAATGGTTTATGGATCTTTCCTCCAGGAACTTGTCCAAACCTTTTTTACACCCAGCTACACTAACAGCTTTTACTCCAACCTCCTGTAACAAAAAGAAGAAGAAATAGCCACTGCAATAAAATGTGGGGATAAAACATTTTTTTAGATATGTTAGTGAGAGGAGGAAGGACAAAAATGGTATTGTCAGTCTCAAGGGTGCAGGGAAAAGGAATATGCAGAAGATGATGAGGAAAAAGCAGAATTGCTTAACAAATATTTCTGTTTTGTATTCACAGATGAAGTGCCAGGAGCAGGACCTCAGAAAACACCTACAAATAGGAATAGAAAAGACAGAGATCTAAATTTTCAGAAGACTGTGTTCATGAGAAACTAGCTAAACTAAAAGTAGACAAAGCCATGGTTCCAGATGGGATACATCCAAGAATACTGAGGGAACTTGGGGACTTTTTAGTGGCTTCATTGTCTGACCTTTTCAATGCCTCTTTGGAGTCGGGAGTGGTTCCAGCGGACTGGAGAAAGGCACATGTGGTCCCTTTACACAAAAGCGGATGTAAGTCTTCTTGAAGGACTACAAAAAGAACTGCTACTTCTGAAGAGAGATCTGCAATTGTAAGGATTTACTTCTGGGAATTTTTCTAAATCTTGGCTAAAAATGAATTATTTAGATTAAAGCTGATTAATCTGTGAATCCAGTGTATTTGTTAAATCAGTCAGGGCCTACTATCAACAAAGAGCTTTTAGTTAAATTAAAAACTCAACAGCTAGCTTTCAGTTTACGTTTATTTATTTTATTTAAAAAGGATTTAATATACCGCTTTATCTTTTAATCAAAGCGGTTGACACATCAAAACAATCAAGAGGTAGGGTGTGAGGGTGCATACATGCAGTGGATACATCGACATGTGGGGTGTGGGGGTGTAGTGTGGATGAATAACTGGTGAACTATATACATTGTGAGCTATGAACAGAGGCTATATACAGGTAGCAGGGGGGGAAGCAGAGGTCATGCATAGGTTGGAGAGGCTGGTAGCTGGTTCACGTGAAGTCCTTATAGTGTTCTGTGAAGAGTGTTGTTTTGAGCAGCTTTCTGAAGTCCTTGAGGTCTACGGTTGATCTCAGATCATCAGGGAGAGAATTCCATAGAGCAGGTGCCACCAGGGATAGTGCTCTTCTTGAGGTGCCTTGTCTTGTTCTGGCAAATTCTTTGGGGTGGTGATGTTGTCTGAGGTTCTCCTTCTTCTGGGTCTGGCGCCTTGGTCAGCTTTGATGAGGGGTTGCAGGCAGTTTGCTGAGAGGTTTGTTTTATTTTGAATATATTTAGGAGTGTCTTGTATCGGATTTGTGAGCTGATTGGGAGCCAGTGGAGGTGGAATAGGATAGGGGTAATGTGGTCGTGCCCTGATGCGCCTGTTATTATGCGGGCAGCAGTGTTCTGTGCTATCTGTAAAGGCCAGAGTGCTTGTTTTGAGAGCCCAAGGTAAATGGGGTTGCAGTAGTCTAATGTGGGAGTGATGAGAGCTAAACAGACCATACGGAAGTGATCTTGTGAGAGAATGGGTTTGAGGCGCCTGATGGTTTGCATTTTGAGGTATTCGTTCCTTGTGGTTCTGGCGATGTGAGACTGTTAGGTTCAGGTCCTTGTTGAGAGTCACTCTGGGGTATTTCACTTCTGGCTTTATTGGTATTGTGATGTTGTTCAGCTTGATGGTAGGTTTGGGGGAGAATGTGTAGTTTCTGGAGAGGAGAAGTGCTTCTGTTTTGTTATAGTTTATAGACAAGTTGTTTTTCAGGAGCCAGCTTGTCATTTGCTGAAGACAGTTGGCTAGGTTAGTGTAGTTTGGGCTGTCCAAGTTGATGGGGGTGAATATCATGATGTCATCTGTGTAGATGGTGTATTGTATCTTGTGGTTCTTGATGATAGTGCAGATGGGTTGTATGTACAGGTTAAATAGCAGGGCAGAGAGTGCTGATCCTTGCTGGACACCCTGTGTGGCTCTCAGAGGCTAGGAAGTATCTGAGCCGCATTTGACTTGGAGCTGTCTGTTAGTGAGGTAGGATGTGAACCAGTTCAAGGTAGTGCCATGTAGGCCAACTTCCTGTAGTCTTGCTAGCAGGGTTGTGTGGTTAACAGTGTCAAATACTGAGGAGATGTCTACGAAGATCATGAGGACATCCTTCCTAACATTGGCAATAATCTGGATCAGCTTGTCGAAGAGGTGTATCAATAGAGTTTCAACGCCATGGTTTGGTCGAAAGCCATGTTGATTAGGGTCCAGGGAGGTGTGGATGTCGATGCGATGCTGAAGTTGATGTTGGACCACTTTTTTGATGATCTTTGACATGAGGGGGAGGCTTGAGATGGGTCTGTAGGCGGCAGCATCAGATTTACTTAGTGGGGATTTTTTGGGGATTGGGCATATTGTGGCTAGGTTCAGGGCGCTAGGCATAATTCATGTGGTAAGAGAGTTGTGAACTATTTTGCGGATGATTTGGATCAGGTCTTTTTTGCTGCTTTGATCCAGGTTACGGGGCATGGATCTGTAGGGGTGGTGCTGGTGTTGAGAACTGTGATGATGTTTGAGATCTGCTCTGCGGACGGGATGCTGAATTTGTCCCATATTTGGTTGGGAGGAGGGAGCTTGTTGTTGTTGATATTCATGTTGTCCTTGTGGGGGGCGGTGAATTTGTTCTTGAGGTAGTCTGTGAAGGTCTGTGGATCTATTTGCTTGTCATTCCTGTTATAAGGTTTGTTGGTGAGGGTCTTTACTAATTCGAAGAGTTCTCTTGGTTTGTTTGCAGACTTTAGGATCAGGTTTGTGTGGTATTCCTTCTTATGTTGGTTGATGAGGTTGTTATATTCTTTTTGCTTTAACTGGCATAAATCCTGTATAGAAGCTGACTTGGTACGTCTCCATTGACGTTCTAGTTGTCTTAGGGCTCTCTTTGCTTTGCGTATGTCCTTGAAGTACCAGGAGGTAGAGCTGGATCTAGTGCTGTGTGATTTTTGTATTCTGGGGACCATGGGTTTCGCAGCGGCCGTGATGGTGTTGTTCCAGTTTTCAATTTGTTCATTTATGTCCTCTGTGTTTGTGATAAGGAGGGGTAGAATGTCCTGTATGAATTGGTCTTTGTTGAAGCTTTTGAATCTCCTAGTTGTAGATGGCTTTTCTTGCTGGTCATGGATGTGTCTCGATTGGAGCTGGACTTTTAAAAGATGGTGGTCCGACCAGGGTACTGGTGTGAAATTCAGCAGAAAGCTTTTAGTTTAAATGTAATACTCAGTCAGGGCCTAGTAGCAGCAAAGAGCTATCCGTTTAAATTTAAAACATAGCAGAAAGCTTTTTTGTTAAATTTAGAAACCAAGACTACCTCAATCCAAGCAAGGGCTGTGTGAATCACACAGGAAACTGGTCACAGATTACCTTAGAAGCACAGGACAGGGTACCGTGCAGCAGCCAGTTTTTAATAAGTTTCCTTTCCCTCCCTCCCTCCCCAACACCCACCCACCCCTGAGATAATCATAGCTTTATAGGTGCTTAAATCTCTTAAAGGAAAGAAGATACCTTATTTACTCTCAGGTGCAGATGTTTATCCTCATCAGGCATACATTAAGGACCTGAGATTAATTACGATTCAGGTGAACAAACTACTTTAAATGTAATAGGTATAGTTTTATTAGTATAATTATCCCTAGCAAACATTAGTAAGTAAAGAACTTAAATACCTAAACACAATCTTAAAACTAAGATGCAGACAGATGTTTAGCAGTGAGATGAGGGTTTTCCAGTCTTTTGCATCAAGTGTCACATGTATGATTTTCTCCCAGTTGGTGAGGGGTCTTACGTGTGCATTAGGTGCCAGGAGCTCTTTGCTCTCAGAGAATGAGTCTAATCTCTGGAGGCTATAGTAGCAGACTTGGAGGACATAAGGAAGACAGAGAGGTACATAGATGAGACCTACAAGGATATAGTCCTGAAGTCCTACCTCCAGTCTGGCAGCATCCCTATTGCCATGGAGAAAAAAGTTCACATGACAGGAGAGCAATACCCTGGAGTGGCAGGAAGTGATCATGTAGCTAGAACATGTACTACAGCTGATGTAAAACTCTCTTGCACTGAGACGGTTACTCAAGGGCCATGTGCCCACGAGGGAAGGGTTAGAACAGCCATTATAGTTGGTGATTCGATCATTAGGCATGTAGATAGCTGGGTGGCTGTGGATGTGAGGATCGCCTGGTAACATACCTGCCTGGTGCAAAGGTAGTGGGCCTCACGTGCCACCTAGACAAGGTCTTAGATAGTGCTGAGGAGGAGTCTGCTGTCGTGGAGCATGTTGGTACCAATGACATAGGAAAGTGTGGAAGGGAGGTTCTGGAGGCTAAATTTAGGCTTTTAGCTAGGAAGTTGAAATCCAGAACTTCCAGGGTAGCATTCTCCAAAATGCTTCCCATTCCACACGAAGGAAGTGGGAAAAATTACGGAGAAAGGAGGGGCTCTTCCGAAGGAATAGGCTCCACCTTAAATGAAATGGAACCAGGCTGCTGGCATTAACCTTTAAAAAGGAGATAGAGCAGCTTTTTTTATTTTTATTTTTTATTTTAAGAATTTTAACAATTACATCAAGCAATAAATCACATACTTGAAAGAAAATGGAAAGATGTACTTAAGCAAAACAAATACAAATTAGAACATATCACCTTTAAAGCAGGAAAAATGCAATATTTCTAAGCACATCTAACACTATAGCCCACAAATACAGGGGGGAGAAAAAATAATTAACAAAGGCATGGTAATATTTACTAATACAGGAAACAATTCCCTAGGAAAATCCACCCAGAGACACAAAACATTACAGCGTTCCCAGTAAGTCGATCTAATCAGGTTCCACTGGACTTACGACTAAACCCGGAGCAACCCTTGCATCCAAAAAAGCACGTAACTGACTTGGTTCATAGAAAATAAATCTAGATGAAACAGATTTAATCAAACATTTACACGGAAACCTTAACAAAAAAGAATATCCCAATGAAATTACCTCCGGACGCATGGACATAAAAACTTTCCGTTTCCCCTGAGTCACATATGAAACATCAAGGAAATCCCAAACTTTTTGACCAAAGAAAAGCTTATCAGAATTCCTAAAAAATAACTTTAAAGTCCACACTTTATCAGGTTCCAGTAAAAACCCCACCAAAAGAGTCGCCCTTGTCATAACCTCCTCATCAGAAGATTCCAGCACTTGGGAGAGATTTAGAACATCCATACTTTCCCTCTGAACACCCTCCTCACTATCAACAACACTAGACGAAACACGTTTCTTAATAGGCAAATAATATACTTTTGAGGTGGGAGGAAGGGCAGCTTCCAGCATCCCCAAAATCTCCAATAAGTACTTTTTAAATAACTCTACGGGGGAGACAATTGTAGACACTGGAAAATTAACAAAACGTAGATTCAAACGCTTGGAGAAGTTTTCTAACCTCTCCAACTTAACATGCATAGCAGCGCTATCCTTAAGAAAGGCAGAGCACTGAGATGAAATAGTTTAAATTTATCCCGTTAAAGTTCCAAGTGTTTGGATAGAGTCCTTACTGTTTCGTTCCTGCTGTTCAAGCCCCGTCCATGACTCCTTGGCAATTCCCTCCACAATATTTAGCCAATTGGAGACAGAGTGTTTCAGAGAAGTTATCGCCGTCCAGATAGAATCTAAAGTTACCACAGCTGGTATCACCAGGGAGCCGAAAGCGGCGGGTCCTGCAGAGCTCACCACACTCCCAGAAACAGCTGCTCCCGTCTCGAAGGACGTCGGGGTAGTCGGAGCTCCAGCCGCAGCGACTGGTGCACCGGTAGTAGTAGCTTTCCCAGCTCCAACACCTGCCAACGGATCCCGTGGACTCAGCAAAACCCCCGAGGATGACTGTGAACCAGCAACCCCCTTCGGATTCTGGAACAGCCGGTGTGCTAAGTCAGCAAGCAGCAAAGAAGGCTCATCTGGAGGAGCGCGCTGCTCGGGGCTCAGACTCACGTCTGACGTCGATAAGACCGCCTTCTGGTCAACACCGACTAACTCCCCGGCAGGCTGTTGGGTAGGTCTGAGGGTCACGAAATCAGTAATGGGCAGCTGATTAGGGAGAGGCTTCTCCTCGGGGTATGTAACCTTTCCTTTCCTCTTTTCCATTGTAAAAGATGGAAAAACCCCCAGAAGAAACCAAGAAAGCAGGAATCAGCGTTCCACACCATCCGCTACACCTCCGGAGCATGTCATCACTCGGTGGCCATCTTGAATCCTCCCCCGATAGAGCAGTTTTTAAACTACATAATATTGGAAAGCCGACAGAAGCCCAAGAGCGCAATATTCAGAACAATGTATCCTTGAAGGATACTAGCAAAAGACTGAAGTTAGGGCATATCAGTAGAGAGGTTCTAATAAAGAAAAAAGCAGCCCAAATGCCCTTGAGTACAGAACAGACAGAGCTTAAAGATTCCAAATTACCCCTGCCTACCAATACCCAGATAAATATGAATAAAATACAGCCTCTAAAATGCTTGTATGCAAATTCTAGAAGTCTAAAAAATAAGATGGGAGAGTTAGAATATATAGCACTAAATGAGAGGTTAGATATGATTAGATCTCAGAGACATGGTGGAAGGAGGACAACCAGTGGGACACTGTGATACCTGCGTACAAACTATATCATAAGGATAGAGCAGATCAAATTAGTGGAGCGATTGCGCTCTATGTTAGAGAGGGAATTGAGTCACAAAGGATTAAAGTTTTGCAGGAAACAAAATTAAATGTAGAATCTCTATGGATTGAAATTCCATGTAAAAAGGGGAAGGGGAAGGCAATGGCAGTGGGGGTGTACTATCTACCACCTGGCCAGAATGAAAAAATTGCTGATGAAATGCTCAAAGAAATCAGGGAAGCTAACAAAAGTTACAATATAGTAATAGTAATGGGTGATTTCAATTATCCCGGTATTGACTGGGTCAGTGTCATGGCAGGACATGCTAGGGAGCAGCTGGTTCATGAACCGACCAGAGGGGAAGCTATTTTGGACCTAGTCCTTAGAGGAACATAAGATCTAGGGCTAGAGATAAGGGTGTTGGTGCCAATTGGAAATAGTGATCATATCATGATCGCGTTTGATTTAATACTAGAGGCCCCAAATTGTGTCAATTGATGCAGCGTAGTTACTCACCTGTAACAGGTGTTCTCCAGGAGCAGCAGGAATCAGTCCTCACTTATGGGTGACGTCGGCGCCGACGGAGCCCTCGCGGAGCAATTTTCCCCAGCTTTCAAAGAAAGCCTTTGGGAATTGCAGCGCGCATGCGCGGTCGTCTTCCCGCCCGAAGGTGCCATCTTAGCCAGTCAGATGACATAGCTAAAAAAGACAGCATAAAAATTTGCAAAAAGAACATAAGCAGACGATTGCAACTCCAAGGGGAGGAGGGAGGGTAGTGAGGACTGATTCCTGCTGCTCCTGGAGAACACCTGTTACAGGTGAGTAACTACGCTTTCTCCAGGACCAAGCAGGAAGTCAGTCCTCACTTATGGGACTCCCAAGCTCAAGGCTACCGGAGACCCTAAGCACAAAAATGAGCTCCCTCTAGCTCAGCAGCACAGAAGGAAAGAATCTTCGCTGAATTATCACCCACCGGTAGCCCACATCCGGGATGGAGGGTAGGAGTTGCTCAGACCTCAAAGAGATTACGGAGGACTGCCTGTCCGAAAGCACTGTCCCTGCGGGACTCCCTCTCGAGACAGTAATGGACCGCAAAAGTCTGGCTCGAAGACCAAGTAGCGGCCCGGCAGATGTCTGCCAGCGGAACAGAGCGGAGGTAAGCCACTGACGTGGCCTTTGCCCGAACGCAATGAGCCGTGACTCGACTTTCCAAGGCGAGTCCGGCTGCCCCATAAGCCCAAGAGATACAGTCCGCAACCCAGATGGACAGAGTACGCTTGGAGACCGGGAGCCCCAATTTATTGGGGTCAAAAGACACAAAAAGCTGAGCAGCTTTACGGTGCTCCCGCGTACGGTCAAGGTAGAAGTTCAATGCCCTTCTACAGTCCAGGGTATGGAGGACCGTCTCAGCTCGGCTGGAGTGTGGTCTGGGAAAGAAGGTCGGAAGTACCACCTCCTGATTCATGTGAAAAGGGGAGACCACTTTAGGCAGAAACTTTGGGTGAGTCCGTAGGACTACCCTATTCTTGTAGAAGCGAGTGTAGGGGGGATCAGACACGAGGGCCTGCAATTCACTTACGCGCCTAGCGGAAGTGAGGGCTATCAAGAACAGAGTTTTCCAAGACAGAAAACGGAGAGAACATGTAGCCATAGGTTCAAAAGGCGGACAGGTGATCCGCTGCAAAACCACATTCAGGTCCCAGTCCGGCGCTGGCGGGCGCAGAGGTGGTTTAAGTAGAAGGAGACCTCGGAGAAACCTCGCTACGAGAGGGTCGTTGGAGAGGGGTCTGCCGTCCACCGGCACATGATGTGCTGAAAGAGCACTGAGGTGAACTTTGACGGAGTTGGACTTAAGTCCCAGATTAGAGAGGTGTAGCAAGTACTGTAAGATCACCGACACCGGGCAGGAGAAGGGATCCTGAGACTGTTGGGAACACCAGAGTGCAAAGCGACGCCATTTAAGGGCGTAGCATTTGCGGGTAGAAGGCCGTCGCGAAGCCAAGACGACCTCCTCCACCTCCGCCGGCAAGAGAAGAGGAGCGAGGACTACCCTTTCAGCAGCCAGGCCATGAGGTTGAGAGACCTGAGGTTGGGTTGCAGTAGGGACCCCTGATCCTGAGTGAGGAGATCCGGTTGTACCCCCAGAGGGATTGGATCCTCCACCGCCAGTTGCAGCAGGAGCGGAAACCACGGTTGCCTGGGCCAGCGAGGGGCCACCAGGATCATGAAGGCTTTGTCTCGGAGAACCTTGAAAAGAGTCCGAGAGACTAAAGGGATGGGAGGGAAAGCGTACAGAAGGCTCCCCGACCATGAGATCAGAAAGGCGTCCGCCGCAACCCGAAGGGGGTGTGGCTGACGAGAGCAGAAGCGAGGAAGCTGCCGGTTGTGAGGACTGGCAAAGAGATCCACCGTGGGGAGGCCCCACCTGAGGAAGAGCTTCTGAACGATCAAGGGATCCAGACGCCACTCGTGCGGCTGGAGGACCCTGCTGAGTTTGTCCGCCAGGCAATTTTCTTGGCCCGGGAGATAAACTGCCTTGAGGAGAATGCCGTGACTGACGGCCCAAGAGCAGAGCTTCTGTGCCTCCCGGCAGAGGAGGAAGGAGCCCGTGCCCCCCTGCTTGTTCACGTAGAACATGGCAACTTGATTGTCCGTCTGGACAAGGACGGACTGTTGGGAGGTCAGGTGGGAGAAGGCCTTGAGAGCTAGGCGGATCGCCCTGAGCTCCAGGAAGTTGATCTGCTGAGCAGACTCCCACTTGGTCCAGAGGCCCTGAGTACGTGCCTCTTGGCAATGCGCTCCCCAGCCCAGGAGGGATGCATCGGTGGTCAGCACCCGGGTCGGCTGAGGTGACTGGAAAGGCATTCCCAATATCAGGTTCGGCTGCCGGAGCCACCACCGGATAGACGAGACCAGCGGCTCGGAGACGCGCACTAGGTCTGCTAGGCCGCCTGTGGCTTGTCGCCACTGCCGGCGGAGACACCATTGAGCAGACCGCATATTCAGGCGGGCATTGGGGGTCACATGGACGGTGGAAGCCATATGGCCGAGCAGTCTCAGGAAGCGCCTGGCGGAGACCAGGGGCTGGCTGCGAAAGCGGTCGGCTAGGTCCATGAGCCGCTGAGCCCTGTCGAGCGGTAGGTACGCTCGCGCCTGAGGAGTGTGCAGCCTTGCGCCGATGAACTCGAGATCCTGTGAGGGGAGCAAAGTGGACTTTGCGAAGTTTATGACAAAGCCCAAGTGCTGCAGCAGAGTCACCGTGCGGCCCGTGGCGTTGGTGACCTCCTGAGCGGACGCTGCTCTGATGAGCCAGTCGTCGAGGTACGGAAAGACATAGAGGCCGTGAAGCCGGAGATGGGCCGCCACGACCGCGAGACATTTTGTGAAGACTCGCGGTGCGGAGGACAGGCCAAAGGGCAGTACTCTGTACTGGTAATGATTTCCTGCCACCACAAACCTTAGGTATTGGCGGTGGCTTGGGTGGATGAGGATGTGCGTATAGGCATCCTTTAGATCCAAGGAGCATAGCCAATCTCCCTGCTGGAGGTAGGGCAGAAGGATTCCAAGGGTAAGCATTTTGAACTTCTCCCGCACAAGGAACTTGTTGAGGTTGCGCAAGTCCAGGATGGGTCTGAGGCCTCCTGTTCTCTTTGGTATCAGAAAATACCTTGAATAGAAGCCTTGACCTCTCAGGTGGTGTGGCACCGGTTCCACTGCCTGTTCCTGCAGAAGACCTGCTAACTCCTGAAGGAGCAACTCCCTGTGCAGAGGGGGGCGCGGAGGCTCTCCCGGAAAATAGGAGGGAGGGACCTGATGGAAGTGGAGAAGGTAGCCCTCTCGCACGACCTGAAGCACCCAGGCATCTGCGGTGATGCCGGACCACCTGTGGGCGAAGTGAACCAGCCGGCCGCCGGTGCTGGGGGGAACCAGCGGGGGGGGAGAGGCTATGCTGAGCGAGTCAAAAACCCCCACCCTGCTGAGCAGGGGCTGGTGGTGCAGGCTTGGGGGCTTGCTGCCTACGGGACCCGTTACCCCGTCCCTTGGCCTGCTGGCCCTGTTGGGGAGCTGCAGGGGCCTGATAATGGGGGTATTGTTTGTAGGCAGCCGCCTTCCTCGGGTAAAAGGACTTTTTTCCCGAGCCCTTCTTTTTCTGGGAAGGGGCGGAGGTCTTCCTAGAAAGCCTGGTCCTGGTGAGAGTCTCAGTCTCAATTTGTGCAGCCTTTTCCGCCATGGGCTTGCCAAAGAGGTTTTCGCCTCGGCAGGGGACATCGACCAACTTGTCCTGTACCCAGGGCTCAAGATCCGACGACTGAAGCCAAGCCTGTCGGCGGGCACCGATGCCGGCTGCGGCCACTCTAGCCGAGGCCTCAAAGCCATCATAGGCTGCTCGGGACATGAACTTTGAGCATTCCCGAATGCCCGTGGACAAGGCTAGGAACCTCCGCAAGGGCTCCTCGGAGAGACCAGCGGAGAATCCGGCTAGCTCTTTAGCCAGATCCCGGAGATACATGCCCATGTAGAGCTGGTAAGTCTGGACACGACATGCGAGCATAGAGCCCTGGAAGCACTTCTTGCCAAGGCCATCCAGGTTACGGGCCTCCCTTCCAGGAGGCACCGAGGAGTGCATCTTCTGGCTCTTAAGACGATGCATGGCCGATTCCACTACCATGGAATGGTGTGGCAGCTGTGCCTTCTGAAAGCCAGGGCTCTTGCGGACCCGATAGATAGAATCGACCCGCTTGCTCAGGACCGGCGAGGAGGCCGGACTCTCCCACATGCGGAAGAGTAGTCGTTCCAGCATAGGAGGAACCGGCACAGTAAAGTGCTCCCTCGCGGGAGAGTCATACTGGAGGGCGTCGAGCTCTTCGGCTCGAGGCTCCTCCTCGGGATCCGCAGGGAAGGCCAAAGCCTTGGCCATATCCCTAACGAAGTCCGAGAACCGGGCATCCTCCGGGGGGGACTGCTTCCGAGGCTCGGACCCCGGTGAGTCCGATGGGACACACCGAGTCCGGAAGGAATCAGGTGACTCTTCCTCCTCAGACTCCCAGACCGACTCCGACGAGGACTCGGTGGGGTCGGCCCGGGCAGGGTGCGGCGCCAGCCGCCCCGACGTCGAGGGAGTCGGCGTCGGCGACCTCGGTCCCGAACGGGAGGCCGAGGGTGACCTCGACCGAGGATCGACTCGAGTTCTCATTGACTCGAGGATCGGCTCGGTCTCCGGGGTCGACTTGGACGTCGACGTCCCGGCGGTCGGGGCAGCGGCGCCAGCGAGGCCAGCGAGCAGTGCCCGCTGCTGGTCCATGAAGGCAGACAGTCTGCTCTCCAAGGCCGTCAACCTGAGTCCGAGCTCAGGTGACCCAGCAGCCCCCGACTCGGGCCCCGACGGCGTCGGGCCCGACGTCGGCTGTCGCGGAGGCGAGTCCAGAAGGACTACAGGACTTACCCGGGCAGGCATCTCCGACTCCAGGCGAGGTCGCTTCGGGAGATGTTCCTTCTCCAAGGACCCGGGGCGGCTGTCGGGGCTATGCGACCTGGCCCTCGCGGAGCCAGGAGCGTCCACCGACGCCGCCCTCGTGGGTTTTTCCTTCCGACGATGGTCCCCGGAGGGAGAACCCCGGTCGGAGGAGCTCCGGCGACGGTCCGAGCTGGAGCCCTTTGACACGGAGGCCTCCGACGAGGTCCGGGTACGGCTGGGGTCAGCGAAGATTCTCTCGCGCTGATGCCGCCGACTTCTCAACGCCTTCGAGGACAGTTTGCTGCAGGGCCCACAGATCAGTTCCTCATGATCCGGGCCCAAGCAGCGGAGGCAAAAGTCGTGTGTGTCGGTCAGTGACATATTTCGGTCACACCGACCACACCGCTTAAAGCCACTGGCAGCCATCGGGGGAAAAAGGGCCCCTGCGAGGTCAAAGGACCGGGCTGCCAGGGAAAACGAAAATGAAAGCTGACTAAGTCAGAAAAACCGAAAAAAAACGCTAGAGGACTCGAGACCGGCATCGCGAGTCCGGGCGGGAAAACGATCGGCGTCGAACCGAAAGAAAAAAGTATAAAATAAAGAGGAAAATCAACTTTTTCGCGGGGACAAGACGGGGACGTCTGCAGGGCTCCGCGGAAAAAAGAAGACTGGCTAAGATGGCACCTTCGGGCGGGAAGACGACCGCGCATGCGCGCTGCAATTCCCAAAGGCTTTCTTTGAAAGCTGGGGAAAATTGCTCCGCGAGGGCTCCGTCGGCGCCGACGTCACCCATAAGTGAGGACTGACTTCCTGCTTGGTCCTGGAGAAAAATGCTTCCTCGAAGTTGTATACCAGCACCACTGCTAGAATCATGTCAGTCATGTTCCATGATTTTGTTAGCAAGGTCAAGATGTTCAAATATGTGCATCAAAAATTAATGACAGATGCACCACCTAGCAGGAAAATGAATTTATACCTAGAAGTCCCAAAGTACGTCAATTGATGCACTCAATTGTCTTGGATGCGTCAATTGACTTACTTTGGGGCTTTTATGTATAAATTCATGTTCCCACTAGGTGGCGCATCTCAATCACTGTTTACAGTTTTACTCTGACATTACAAACAATAAGCACACAATGACATCATGTAATGATGTCACATACTGCATGTATTTAACAAATAAGTAACATCACATTAATTCACATCTGCATTTCATGCTAAACGCAGTCATCGTGATAATGCGTCAATTGACGCACTTTGGGGTTTCTAGGTAAAATCCCTTTTGGGGCTTCTAGTGTTAATAAATGAATGAAGGATGGTAAGGAATTCCACAATACTACCTTTTAACTCTCAAAAGGGAGACTATGATAAAATGAGGAAAATAGTTACGAAAAAACTTAAGGAGCAGTTGCAAAGGTTAAAGATTTATATCAAGCTTGGGTGTTGTTTAAAAATACTATCTTGGAAGCCCAGATCAGCTATATTCCACACTTTAAGAAAAGTGGAAGGAAATCCAAAAAACTGCCAGCATGGTTTAAAGGAGAGGTCAGAGAGACTGTT
This sequence comes from Ichthyophis bannanicus, assembly GCA_033557465.1. NCBI lineage: Eukaryota > Metazoa > Chordata > Amphibia > Gymnophiona > Ichthyophiidae > Ichthyophis > Ichthyophis bannanicus. The sequence continues at coordinate 358,080,491 of CM066037.1, forward strand.
GTTGCCAAAAAAATCATCTTTCAGGAAATGGAAAAAGGAGCCAAATGATGAAAACTGAAAAGAACACAAGCATTGGCAAGTTAGAGGCAAGACATTGATAAGACAGGCAAAGAGAGAATTTGAGAAGAAGCTTGCTGTGAACACAGAAAAGCATAATAAAGACTTTTTCAAATATAGTCATAACAAAAATCCTGTGAGAGAGTCAGTTGGACTATTAGATGATAGAGGGCTAAAAGGGGCACTAAGAGGGGACACAACCATAGCGGAGAGACTGAATGAATTCTTTGCTTCAGTCTTTAGTGAGGAAGATGTAGAAATATTACCCTTTACTGAAATGGGAGAAGCTGTGGAAGAATTGAAAGAAATATCAATATACCGGGAAGATGTATTACAACTATTTGATAAACTGAAGAGTAGAAAATCATCTGGACTGGATGGTATATATCCAAGGGTGCTGAAAAAAATGAAATATGAGATTGGAGACCTACTATTAGTAATCTGTGAATAATAATTAAAATCATCTGTAATATCTGAAGATTGGAGGATGGCCAATGTAACGCCAATTTTTAAAAAGGGTTACAGTGGTGATCCAGGAAACTACATACCCGTGAGCCTAGCATCAGTACTAGGAAAAATGGTGGAAACCATCATAAAGAGGAAAATTACTGAACATGTAGATAGTCATGGCTTAGTGGGAGACAGCCAAAATGGCTTAAGCCAATGAAGGTCTTATCTTAATAATCTGTTATGTTTTTTTGAAGGTGTAAATAAACAGGTAGACAAAGGTGAGTCAGTTGAAATAGTGTATCTGGACTTTCTGAAAGTCTTTGACAAGGTCCCTCATGATAGACCTTTGGTAAAATTAAAAAATCATGGGATAGGAGGCAGTGTACTATTGTGGATCAAGAAATGGTTAAAGATAGAAAGCAGAGGGCAGGGATAAATAGACAATTTTCCCAATGGAGAAAGGTGAATAGTGGAGTACTCCAGGGATCTGTGCTGCGTCAGCTGCTTTTTAACATATTCATAAATGTCCTGGAAATGAGAAAAGTGGGTGAGGTTATCAAATCTGCAGATGACACAAAACTATTCAAAGTTGTTGAAACCCATGAGTATTATGAAAAATTGATAAATTGGAAGACTGGACATCCAAATTGCAGCTGAAATTTAATGTGGACAAGTGCAAAGGTATGCACCTTGGAAAAACAAACCCAAACTATGGTTACACGATGCAAGGTTCCACATTAGGAACCACAACCCAGGAAAGGTTTTAGGTGTCATTGTGGCTAACATGTTAAAACCCTCCGCCCCATGTGCAGCGGAAGTCAAGAGAACAAAATAGAATGCTAGGTATCATAAGGAAAGGAACGGAGAATAAAACAAAGGATATTATAATGCCTCTGTATCGTTCCATGGTGCAACCACACCTTGAATACTGTGAGCATTTCTGGGCACCGTATCTTAAAAAGGATATAGCATTATTAGAAAAGGTACAGAGAAGAGCCACCAATATGGTAAAGGGGATGGAAGGATACTCCTATGAAGAGAGGCTAAAAAGGTTAGGGCTCTTGAACCTGGAAAAGAGACGGCTGAGAGGATATATGATAGAGGTCTATAAATTAATGAATGGAGTGGAACTGGTAAACATAGACTGATTGTTTACACCATCAAAATATAGAAAGACTAGGGGGCATGCAATGAAGCTACAGGGTAACCTATTTAAGACTAATAAGAGAAAATATTTTTTCACTCAACATGTAATCAAACTCTGGAATTTGCTACCGGAGAATGGAGTAAAAGCTGTTAGTGTAGCCGGGTTTAAAAAAGGTTTGGACAAGTTCCTGGAGGAAAGCTCCATAAACCATTATTAAAGTGGACACAGAATATCCACTGCTTGCCCCAATACAAGCATTGTGGAACCTGTATCTTTTGGGGAAATCCTAGGTGCTTATGACCTAGATCGGCCACTGTTGTAACAGGATACTGGGCTTGATGGACATTAGTCCGACCCAATATGGCAAATCTTATGTTCTTATGTTCTTAAGGATGACATTGAGAACTACATGCCGTTTAGTATAACCTCTGTGGTTAGTAAATTATTGGAAAGTCTACTAAATGAGAGAATATTGAGGTTTCTGGAGTCCAGTCACTTGCAGAATCCGAGGCAGCATGGATTCACCAGAGACAGGTCTTTTCAGAGAAATGCAGTGTCATGCACATGGGAAGGAGAAATCCAAGGGAATCACATGTGATATGGACCGAGAGGTTGGTGTGCACGGACCAGGAGAAGGACCTTGGAGTGATTATTTCTGAGGATCTCAAGGTGGCAAAACAGTGTGACAAGGCAGTGACAAAAGCCAGAAAGATGCTGGGTTGCATACAGAGAGGAATTACTAGTAGAAAGAGGCACTAATGCCATTGTACAATTCGCTGGTGAGACCTCACTTGGAATATTGTGTTGAGTTTTGGAGACCATATCTCACAAAGGATATAAAAAGACTGGAAACGGTTCAGAGTAAGGCGACCAAAATGATTTGGAGCCTATGTCAGAAAACTTATGAGAAGAGACTTGAAGACCTAAATATGTTCACTCTGGAGGAGAGGAGGGACAGGGGAGATATGTTTCAGACCTTATAACATAAGAACATATGATATGCCATACTGGGTAAGACCAAGGTCCATCAAGCCCAATATCCTGTTTCCAACAGTGGCCAATCTAGGTCATAAGTACCTAGCAGTCTCCCCAAAAGATACAGGTTCCTTAGTGCTTGTATTGGGTCAAGCAGTGATATCCTGGGTCCCTTTTAATAATGGTTTATGGACCTTTCTTCCAGGAACTTGTCCAAACCTTTTTGAAACCCAGTTACACTAACAGCTTTTACTACATCCTCCGGTAACAAATTCCAGAGTTTGATTACAGGTTCAGTGAAAAAATATTTTCTCGTATTAGTCTTCAATAGGTTACCCTGTAGCTTCATTGCATGTCCCCTAGTCTTTTTATATTCTGATGACGTAAACAATCGATCTACATTTACCCGTTCCACTCCATTCATTAATTTATAGACCACTATCATATCTCCCCTCACCTGTCTCTTTTCCAGGTTGAAGAGCTCTAACCTTTTCAGCCCCTCTTTATAGGAGTATCCTTCCCTCCCCTTTACCATATTGGTGGCTCTTCTGTGTACCTTTTCTAATAATGCTATATCCTTTTTAAGATACGGCAACCAGAAATGCACGCAATATTCAAGTTGCGGTCGCACCATAGAATGATACAAATGATACAGAGGTATTATAATATCCTTTGTTTTATTTTCCATTCCTTTCCTTATGATACCTAGCATTCTATTTGCTCTTTTTGCTGCTGCTGCACACTGGGTGGAGGGTTTGAACATATTATCCACGATGACACCTAAATCCTTTTCCTGGGTAGTGACTCCCAAAATGGAACCTTGCATTGTGTAACCATAGTTTGGGTTGTTCTTTCCTAGGTGCGTAACTTTGCACTTGTCCACATCAAATTCCATGTGCCATTTGGGTGCCCAGTCTTCCAATTTATCAAGATCCTCTTGCAATTTTCCACAATCCTCTTGGTTTGTTTGTTTTTTTAAATTTATTATAAATTTCCAAAAACTTACAAAAGCAAGCATAAAGTAACCATAGTGCTTTAACAAAGAAACACAACAATAAGGAAAAATAAAAAAATAATACACAAAACACTATCCCATAGCCCACAACATGGAGAGATATCACAAAGTAATATTAGAAAAGAAAAAAAAGAGCAAAGCTCTTAAAAATATAACAGCCTATAATTTTTAACCCTCCAACCATCTCCGATTTATTACAGTGTCCCTCTTTACCATCCAAAAAATAAATCAATTGAGAAGGATTAAAAAAAAAAAAAATTAGAACCCTGAAATGTAACCAAACATTTACATGGGTATCTAAGAAAAAACATAGCCAGAAGGGCCACCACTCTAGGTTTCAGGACCAAAAAAGCTAACTTGTGTAGCCCTACAGACATCAGCAAATATTTCAACCTTAGCACCACAAAACGAAGTTGACATATTTTTAAAGTAACTCCTAAATACACTGGCCTTATCCTGTTTGGAAATAAAAGTTACCACCAAAGTATCACGAGATGTTATATTATCTTGAGAATCCTCAAGGAATTTGGTTAGATCAAGGTCAATACGACCCTGAAGTGTATCCAAATCCCCAGGGGGACCAACAGAAACCCCACGACCAGTCAAATAGTACAATCTTGAAATAGGAATGGAGTCGGCCGCAGCCAAGCCCAAAACTTCCCTAAAATACTTCCGGAGTAAAATCTCAGCTGAAAGCAAATGACAAACAGGAAAATTCAATAATCAAATATTTTTAACATGAAACATATTGTCAAACATTTCCATCTTATGGTGAATAGTTAAACGATCATTAATGCTAGAGGAATTAACATCCTTAAGAGCTAGACACTGATTTTCACAATTAGAAATTTGAGAAAGCATACTCCCCACCCTATCCTCAACTTCACTCAGCTTATTGGTAACTTCAGAAGAGAAACCACACAGCTGAGAGACCATGGGTACTAAAGAATTTTCTATACGAATGACCACCTTCCAAATATCCACCAAGGTAACCTGCTCATCAGATGCATCCCTGGGTGTATCTGGAATGGAAGGCCAAAAAAAAGGTTTCAGCTTTCCATTGCCATCAGCCGGTGTACTTTGCTGAAACTGCAGTCCCACAGTGTCAGAAGACGGTGGAGGTATATAAACTGGAGGAGAAGGTGGAGAGCGTTCCGGAGAGCTCATAGTTGCCACAGGAGATTGAAGAACAAGAACGTCAGGGTCCAAAGACACATTAGCACCAGCCATTACCTTAACGTGCCTATCCATAGGACCCACTACTGAATCTGCTGATACCGCTGGTGTCGCTTTCTTCTTCCTCTTACCCATGTGGGTTTTCTAAGCAAGCTGCTGGCTTCTGGCTCTGTCCTCCTGTGGTGCTCCAAGGGGCTCCCAAGGGGCCTAACAAGCCCCTTGTATCCTCTTGGGTTTTAACAACTTTAAATAGTTTTGTGTCATTTGCAAATTTGATAACCTCACTCGTTATTCCCTTTTCCAGGTTATTTATGAATATGTCAAAAAACAGAAGACCCAGTACAGATCCCTGCAGTACTCCACTATTCACCTTTTGCCATTGGGAAAATTGGCCATTTAGCCCTACCCTCTGTTTTCTATCTTTTAACCAGTTCCTGATTCACAATAATACACTGCCTCCTATCCCATGACTTTTTTAGTTTTGCCAAAAGTCTCTGAAGAGGGGAGCTTGTCAAAGGCTTTCTGAAAGTCCAGATATACTATATCAACCGACTTACCTTTGTCTACCTGTTTATTCACACTTTCAAAAAAAATAACAGATAAGTAAGACAAGATCTTCCTTGTCTAAAGCCATGTTGGTTGTCTCCCATTACGCCTTGACTATCTACATGATGAGCAATTTTGTTCTTTATAATGGTTTCTACCATTTTTCCTAGTACTGATGTCAGGCTCAACGGTCTGTAGTTTCCTGGATCAGCCCTGGAACCCTTTTTTTTTTTTTTTTTTAAACTTTTATTTTCATTTTACAACAAGCAAAAAGTAACAACACACCAAAGGAAACAAATACAAGCATACAATAAGGAAAAAGCAACCCCAATTACCCCCCACCCCTATGCTTCTTCTCTAAGCTGATAAGTATCATCATATAAGCGCTTACAAACAACAGTTATTGTACATCAAGCAAACAGAAATAGTATCTACGATACAGAATGATCATGTGACAGAGATTAACACAGATTTAAACAGTCAAATGAGAGCATTTAGCAGTTTGAACATAGTCGTTGAGCATCTTCCATTTAGACAAGTGGCGGGGGGTCTGAGCGGAAGAGGCTGACATACGAGGTATTTGCTCATATTTACTGTAGAGACAGACATGATTCCACCATTCACTGGGGCTCAGGTGGGAGCTATTTTTCCAGTATTTCGTAATTAAGGAAATAGCAATGCCCAGCATAAAGTCTAAAAGGAAGTAAGCCAATTTAGGAAGAGAGGGGATCCCCGCAGCTGAGCGGAGTCCCACTATCTTCCAAGAGAGGGGCTCCTGAAAGTGCAAAATAGATTGAATACGACCCCAGACCCGACTCCAGTAATACTGTAATGCGGGGCATTCATACATAACATGAGTTAGTGAACCAATGGCCGCATGGCATGTCCAGCATCTATTGCTCTGGGTGGCGTTCCATTTGGCTAACCTGTCAGGAGTATAGAAACAGCGGTGGGCTAGAAAGAAAAGTGTCTGAGTGAGTGAGGCGGATCGAGAGACCCGTGTCACCTTGCTCCAGACTAGGCTCCATTGCTCCGGGGTCAAAGTTACATGCATTTCCCGCTCCCAGGATTTCTGTGCTGTAGGAGGGCCTCTATTTACAGTATTACATAGAGTTTTGTAAAAGTTAGATTCCACACCCGATGAGCTCCCGATAGACCGGATTATCTCCGACAATCCTTGGGTATGGGTTTCCGATGGCGGGAGCACCTTAGCACTCCGAAGACAATGCTGAAGTTGCACCAACTGAAAGTAGTGTTTCGCTGGGAGACCAAATTCAAGTTGTAATTCGCTAAAAGTTTTCCAGCGACCATCATAGAACAGTTGATTAGGGATCCAAATGCCCCTAGTGTACCAGGGGCTCCACGCCATCGGTTTATTTTGTATTTGAAATCAAGCATTGTGCCAAAGCGGGAGTCTATCTAGCGGACAAAGTCGGGGGTCTAGAGATTGCTCAAGGGTATTAAAGGCACCTAAAGTGTCTAAGAGCATTGGTGGATAGTGGGAATCTGATGGGAGAGTCATACCAGGGAGATAAGTAAGAGGAATTGGTTTGCAAAGGTCCTCCTCTATATCTAGCCACACAGGTCTACTCGGTGTGAGGTCTTCCAGCCAACGAGCGCCTTGTTTAAGAAGAAAAGAATGGTGGTATTTCAGGAAATCAGGGAATCTGACACCACCATTTTCTTTATCTGCTTGTAACTTATGTTTCGCTATCCTAGGTGTCTTGTTTTGCCATAAGTATCTAGTCAGAAGACCCTCTAAATCTTTATATGTACGTCGAGGTAGGAGACATGGCAGCATTTCTAAAATGTAGTTCACTTTGGGAACAATCATCATTTTAATGGTTTCTAGGCGGCCCCACCAAGTAAGTGTTAAGGGAGTCCAGCGTTGAGTAAGCGCCCGGACCTTAGAGGTTAAGTCTTTGGCATTAAAGGAGAGCATTAAAGGAGAGCAGTAGTGCACCCCAAGGTATTTGACCATGCGAGGTTGCCATAAAAAGGGAAAGGATTGCATATCTGCCTGATGGATCAGAGAATTTAGTGGAAAGGCTACCGATTTGGTCCAATTTATCTTATAGCCCGAGAGTTGTGAGTAGTTACCAATTTGCTCTAGGACAGCCGGCACTGAGTCTAGGGAGACAAAGAGCATAAGGTCATCAGCATATGCTGAAATTTTGATTTCCCTATGAGAGAAGGGGACTCCATGAATATCCTTGGATTGCCGGATTAGTAAAGCTAAGGGTTCGAGTGCGAGATCGAAAAGAAGTGGAGACAGTGGGCATCCCTGGCGAGTACCGCGTTGCAGGGGAAATGGCTGAGACTTTAAAGCGTTAGCACAGATGCTAGCTGTAGGCTGTGCATACATGATTCGGAGACAACGGAGAAAGCCTTCTCCGAATCCGTACCAGCGGAGAGTTGCAAACAAAAAGGGCCATTCTAAGCGGTCGAAGGCCTTCTCAGCATCAAGTGAGAGGCCAACCAATGGTCGATCAAGATTAACTGCGGCAGTCAGTACATGACATAGAGTCCTAGCATTATCAGCAGTTGATCTACCGGGAATGAAACCGCATTGATCTGGGTGTATTAAAGTAGACATCTTGTCGGAGAGCCGGGTGGAGAGAATAGTGGCAAATATTTTATAGTCTGCGTTTAGCAGGGAAATTGGACGATAATTAGCCGTTAGTTGCGGATCTCTCCCCTCTTTCTCAAAAACTACTACATTTGCCATTGAGAAGGATCCAGAAGGAGATCCCTCCTCGGCCAGAGCAGAAAAATAAAGTTTCAAAAACGGAGCTAAGTCAGCGTTAAAAGTTTTGTAGAATTCAGCTGGGAGACCGTCCGGGCCTGCGGCTCGACCTGTGGCACATCTCTTGAGTGCAGATTGAATTTCTGATAAAGTAAATGGTTTGTCCATGGCCTCTCTATCTTCGTCAGATAGGGTCGGCCGTTGTACCCCTGATAGTAATCGTTCAAATGCTTCCGGCTCGAAGTCACATTCAGATTGATAAAGCCGAGTGTAAAAATCACGAAAGAGTTCTAAGATTTCTGTATCTTTAGTGACCAGGCTCCCCCCCGACGGATTGCGGAGAGCGGCAACGCGCTTGGCTTCTTTTTGACCTTTCAGAGCATTGGCTAACAATTTGCCGGCACGGTTATTTTCCCGATAGTATGTCCCTTGTTGTGATTCAATATTTTTAGCAGCAGCGGTATATAAAAGCTGATTGTATTGAAAACGAAGGCGTTGTAAGCGAAGTAAAATACATGGGTCAGTACGGGACGTGAGGAGACGCTCTCCAGCTTGTATCTGTTGTTCTAGAATCAGTAAATGTTGCTTTCTTTGTTTCCCTTGTCGAATTTGATAGCTAGTTATAGTTGCACGGATGGACGCCTTGAAACCCTCCCACCAAGCCCAACTCGCAGTGTCATGGGGTGAATTAAAATGAAAGTAGTCTTGGATAGCGGCCTTTATGTCAACCTGAAAATCTTTTTGGTCTAGTAGGGATCTATCAAAAAACCAAGCACGGGGATGTTCACCTTGCGTAGTGACATGTAATGAGAAAGATATGGCAGCATGATCTGAAATGTGGAGAGGATGAATCCTAGCCATGTCCACTTGGGATATCAGTGCTTTGGAGATAAGAAAAAAATCTATTCTAGATTGTGAGTGATGGGGGGCTGAGAAAAAGGTGAACTCTAAGTCGGAGGGGTGAAGCAGCCTCCATATATCTACTAACGCTAGATCTTTCATCAGAGCTGTAAGGGTATCAAGACTCTTGGGTGGACCACTCGTTCTAGGCGGCAGTCTATCTATCAAAGGATCAAGTACTTGGTTGAAATCGCCGCCAAGTATTAATGGAGTATTGGCAGAGGCCTGTGCCAACTGCGCAATACTTGCATAGTAAGCAGGGTTATCCACATTCGGAGCATAAATACAAATACACGTGAATTCACTATCTCCAACCTTAAGGTGTGCACGGGCCCATCTACCCTCCTTATCAGAACTAGTATCCATTACAGTAGCTTGCAAAGACTTCTTAACCAAGATGGCTACCCCACACCGCTTGGAAACGGCGGGAGAGTAGGCAGCCACCATGTAAGGCTTAGCATTAAGTTTCAGTGTTTCAACGGAGTTTAAGTGCGTTTCCTGAAGAAACACTAAATCAGCATGTTCATGATTAAGATAGCTAAGGATTTTCTTTCTTTTGATTGGACTATTGATGCCTTTTACGTTCAGTGATAAGATCTTACATAAGGCCATTCAGAAGGGTTAAAAATTCTGAGAAAGAAACATGATAACGCACATAATTGCACAATGTCCCTCATATTAACTGTATATGGCTGTACACATGACATGATAGAAAATAAGCTAATAAAAAACAATGAAGCGCCCCATATAACAAAATAAGCACCGAAGTGCATGAGAGAAGAAGCAGAACCCCAGAAATTACTGGCGACCATATGTCTGCGGGGAGAAACCCCAGAGAAGGCCTAAATTGAAACATATAACCTGTATAGCTGTACGTGCTCCGAATCCAACCGAGGTGCACATCATGGAGGGAAAGGAGACCAAGAAAGGTATATATAGAAAGAAAGAAAAGTCCAGGCAGTCTCTGTTCCAGGCAGTGATCACCGCGTCGGGCCATTCAAAAAGGCGGGCAGATCCGGCGGATTACAGATCCAAGTTGTTGGATTAGCGCATCTGGTCTGCTTCTTTGGAATCTAAAAATGTTGCTAGCAGATCAGGATCTTCGAAGGTTCTAGTTTGGTTATGGAGAGTCACTCTGAGCTTCGCTGGATACAATAGGCCAAAGCGAGCCTGTAGCTGTTGAAGTCTAGGTCGAAAAGCAAGGAGTCTCTTCCGACGGTCAACTGTGGGCTTTGCCAAGTCAGGGAAGAAGGAGACTTTATGACTTTCAAACTCCAGATGATGATTCGCCCGGGCAGCATGTAGAATTTGCTCAACTTGCTGATATCTCAGTAAGCGAAAGATGATAGGCCGGGGGGTCGTCCGATTGAGCGCCATGTTGGTAGGAACACGATGTGCTCGGTCAATTTCCAGATCTCTGTGAAAAGTGATCTTCAGCAAGGAGGGAAGAGTTTTGACCAGGAATTCTCTTATATCTCCTGCTTCCGCCCCCTCCGGTACTCCAATGAGCCTTACATTGTTGCGACGGGCTCGATTATTGCTATCCTCTAACTCTTTTTGAAGATTCTGTATCTGACGCTCAGCCTTGTCCAGTTACACCAAGCGCACCGCGTGCGAGTCGAGGACCCCCGCCTTGTTGTCCTGCCGTAGTGAAAGACCTTCAAGCCGGTCCTGAAGCATACCGAAATCTTCTCGCATGGCTCGGAGCGCTTCTCCGTTGGACTGTACCAGTTCCTTCACACCGCGTATTTCCTCCAAGATCTCCTGTTGCATTTCGGGGTTTTCCCGAAGTGGAACCATCTTTTTTGGGGAAGACAACTCTGTTTTGGAGCGTTTTCCGTGTGAAGAAGAGGGAGACCCGAAGTCTAAGCGCGCTGGTTTGTGGGCCGCCATCCCCCCCGAGGCACCCCGGTAAGTTCGGAGCAAAATATTAAGTTTATGTAGGTATTAAGTCAGGATTCTGAGTAGGCCCCTCGGGAGCTTCAGCGCGAAGCGTCTAACCCGCTGGACATCAGGCTCCGCCCCCCCAGCCCTGGAACCCTTTTTAAAAACTGGCTTTACATTGACGATCCACTAATCTTCAGGTATGACAGATGATTTTAATGACAGTTCACAGATTACTAATAGCAGGTCTAAAATCTCATATTTCAGTTCTTTCAACACACTTGGATGCATACCATCCAGTACAGATGATTTGCTACTCTTCAGTTCATCAAATAATTGTAATACATCTTCCCGGTGTATCGATATTTCTTTCATTTCTTCCGCAGTATCACCTTTAAATACAACTTCAGTCATGGGTAACATCTTCCTCAGTAAAGCCTGAAGCAAAGAATTCATTTAGTCTCTCTGCTATAGCCTTGTCCCCTCTTACTGCCCCTTTTACCCCTCTATCATCTAATGGTCCATCTGACTCTCTCACAGAATTTTTGCTACGAATGTACCTGGAAAGACCTTATTATGTGTTTTTTGCTTCCACAGCAAGTTTCTTCTCAAATTCTCTCTTTGCCTGCCTTATCAATGCCTTGCATTTAACTTGCCTGTGCTTGTGCTGTTTCCAGTTTTCGTCATTTGGCTCTTTTTTCCATTTCCTGAATGATGCTTTTTTGGCAACAACAGCCTATCTCACCTCACTTTTAAACCATGCTGGCAGTTTTTTTGACTTCCTTTCACTTTTCTTAAAGCATGGAAAACAGCTGGTCTGGGCTTCCAAGATAGTATTTTTAAACAACAACCATGCTTGACGTAAGTCTTTGACCTTTGCAACTGCTCCTTTTAGTTATTCTTAACTACTTTCCTCATTTTATCATAGTCTCCCTTTTGAAAGTTAAAAGGTAGTACTGTGGATTTCCTTACCATCTGTCCTCCATTAATTAAATCAAACGCGATCATGCTATGATCACTATTGGCAAGTGGCCCCAACACCCTTATCTCTTGCACCAGATTTGGTGTTCCACTAAGGTCTATGTCCCAAATGGCTTCCCCTATGGTCAGTTCATGAACCAGTGTTTCCAAGAAGCAGTCATTTATTTCATTTAGAAACTTTGAGGAATGTTTACTAAACCATCTTAATGTTACCGGCGTTAGTTGCAGTCTTACTTTGACGAATGCCATATAAGGTAGTGGGCGTTCCTGTCTTAAGGTAGCATTTCAGGTTATCGCATGATAAAGTCCATTATCGTCTGATAGAGGGAGCCGTGGTACGTTAATGCGCGTTAGCCTTAATTAGGCACGCTGACCTAGTAACACAGCAGCAGAGGTGTAGCACAATGGTTAACACATTGACTGATGAAACAGGGGTCATGCGTTCAATCCCCTGGTGGGCTTAATGAGTAAGGATGTCTGAGGCATTACCCATTACTTTAAACCAGTGCTGTCTGAGGCTTCTTCTTTTTAAATTTAAATTAGTGCTGCCAGCAAACACACCCTCACAGTGCCATAACCTAAGGTGCCTCATAAGGCGCCTTATAAGGCACTCCAGAGGGCACACTATAACATTCATGGTGCGCCAAGGCACCTTATAATGTTCCCTATAGGTGACTTATAGGGCGCTTTATAGGGTGCCTTATGAGGCACCTTAAGGTTACAGCACTGTGAGGGTGTTTTTGCTGGCAGCACTAATTTAAATTAAAAAAGGAAATGCCTCAGACAGCCCTATCAAATAACACCACTGTGGGATCAAACCCATGATCTCTGCTTTCATCGTCAATGAAGTAACCAGTGGGCTACATCTCTATAGCTATTAACAAACCCCTGGCTGGTTACAGAAGGACTGCAGGTGACCACACAAACTGTCTGCTGTGGTTACCAGGATAGGGTAAACCCACCCGTACCCATGACGCACTGCACATGCAGATCAGCAGCCTACATCTGACCACAAGATGGTGTATGCGCCTCTATAGCACCCCGGCCTGGTATGGGGAACTGACTGTGTGTTTTACTGGCACAGAGTAGCTACAGACTGTGACAGTGTGAGGTTCCTGTGCTCACCCTGAGGGCAAGGTGGGGCGCAAAGCACCAGGCTATGCTGCAGATTGCCATCAGTGCCAGTGTGTGATAGGTAGTCCTTGCAGACACACCTAGGGTACACCTGTGTCCATCCCTATTTCCCAGTCTTGTCTAGCCCTTGTGGACTATGATGCACCCAGAATAGTGTATATTCAGTGTGGGTTCCATGGTCACATGATTTAAGTGAAGGGTGTTTTTGGACCCATAGGCGGACTATGTAGCACCACCCAACCCGTGCTCAGGGTGGGGGATAGGATCTCCCACCAACAGATCCACATTCTACATCCCTGCAATGGTAGTAGTAGAGGGGACCATCAACCCCAGTCCTGCTGGGGAACAGGCACCATACAGGGCAGTCAATGCAGATCTGTACACATCCATAAGGCAATGACAGACAGACAGTAGACCTGGAAGTGCTCAGCTGCCCCCCACCACTATCTGACATTATCCAGCAGCAAGCACAGCGAGTCTACAGCCATACACATACTAACTGCAGACAGTCTGCTAGCTAGTCCATAGTGCATGTTCCTGGAGGAGATGCATGCACACAAAACTGGGATGTGAGCACACACACACCAAGCAGATAAGTCAGTGATTGGTCCCCAGAAAAGAGAACCCATAAATATCACCAGAGAAATACTATACAGCACTATGGGGGAACCTAACCATGCCATGGTCACTGCTCAGTCAGGGTGAGAATGACCTCCCAGCAGGACATGCTGTGGCCACCCTGTCCGTGCAGATGGTGGCCAGGCACTACAATGTCCTAGCCATTGCCCTATACCCTGTGCAGATGCATCCTGCCCAGGCCATACCCACAGTACCTTGCTCCTCATTATGCACATTGGCAGGCTAACACTGGAAATAGTGCAAGAGGTGTGGGCTCAGTAAGATGAAGGCAGTCACAACACACTGGATAGACAGACACACACTCCCACACCTATGCCAGCATTGTGCAAATATAGAGGCTTTTGGCAGCCCTGGCCACCACACCAGTCCTGGGCACAGTGCAGGCATGGCTATGGTACGCAATACTGTTGGGGTCACTCCCCGGGTTGGTAAACACTGTAAGAAACCAAAACTGAAACAAACTCCACAGATATCAGAAAGGTTGCTATGATGCAGCTCTATCAGCAAATTGTGCTTAACTTAGGAATTGCTATCTGCCATTAATCATAGCAACCTTTTGATACATGTGTAATGTATTCTCAAGTTTAGGGCGGCATTGCTAAGGTATGCAAGTGCTAGTATTGGGAGAACCTGCTGCACGCAGGGCCCAACAGCCTGACTCTCCATGATGCTTTGGATAGTGGAGCCTATGGGTGTGAGAGTTTATGCCCCTGTTGGCCGCTGCTCTAGGGCAGAGGTTCCCAACTCCGGTCCAGGTGGGCCAAACACTGTTCAGATTTTCATGCTGTCCCTAATGAATATGCATGAGATACATTTGCATTCAATGGGGGCAGCGTATACTAATGCAGCACAGGCATATTTATTAGGGACAGCATGAAACCTGAATGGTGTTTGGCCCTCCAGGACGGCAGTTGGGAAACTCTGCTCTAGGGATTGCACATGGTTAGGGTAAAATATAGGCATTTCAGGCATGTTTATTTTATATGCAATAAAGATTCCGTCTTTATTACCACGGTTTAGTACTGGGTAAAATATGGGGAAAGGGTTGGCAGGAGCCACAGCTGGGACTTGAACTTGTGATTTTCGGCTCCTGAGCAGACTGGCTGTGTGTACTGCACCACACTGTTGCCACAGGGACAGTTCATTCTTTGGGGATACCATGACTGTTCGTCAGACAGACCCTGTCTGTTGCATTGCACGGCACCCACCTAAACGTGGCTAGGCCATGGTCTGCTATGGGCAGATGCCACTGCCCCCTCCGCCACCAGCACCCCGCCACCACCAATTATGCCAGTGGTGCTGGTGGTGTGCAGTCCCAGGCCATCCAGTATGCCGGTTGACAGCTGCCTATGGTGTGGGTTCTCGGGTAGGGGTGCCTACATGGACATGCGTGCTTCCCCCCCCCCCCCACACCGCCTACCAATGTTATGTGCCCTTGGGGATACCTGCTGGGTAATCTCCCCTGTGACACTGTGGGACACACACTCGTGCCCATGTTGGACCCTCGTCAGTTGCTGTCATGCAGATTTACAGTTTTGGCATTCCTATGTGCCACCTAGACACTGCCTAGCCCGCACTGTGCCCCAGCTGTACCATAGCATGTCCCGCATGCAGCCCCCTGTATCCCATTTACAGCATCAGTACAGTTTCCCTTGCCTACGTGCCCACTCTGCTGTTGCTGCACATGTGCATGCCATAACAAACCTGCCCAATCTAAACGACAGAAACCCTGATCAGCGCTACTTCAATGTGGGATCATTCACTTTGTAGGGGTACAGAGCATAGACCCTTCCAAACATGACATCTTAATTTATACGCTTTATCAGTAGTGTTGCTTTATGTTTATAATTAATATCGCTATTGGCCAGCTTGGTTATTGGGATTTTAGATGTGGTTCTGGTCCTTTTATATGATTTACCTCTTTGTTCCCTGCACATGTATCACAACTATCACTTTTATAGGTTTCCCTGCCTTTGCTGCACATTGCTGACTGAAATGGTTTCTCTTTCCTGCAAATGTGCCTTAACGCGGGTTTCACTGGCGTTAGTGTGCCTGGAGCCTCTCCCTCCCACTCTCTGCCCATTGACCCCTTCTCTCCGCCCTCTGGGAAGCCTTACTCCACCCTTCAGACCCAGATTTCACAGCATTAGTGTGCCTTAACGCCGCCGCTGTGTTATCGCGCGATAACGTCACTTATTGCACAATAATACCAACGCTGTGACATTAAGACGGTTTAGTAAACATACCCCTTTATCTCCCTAGCATGTCCTGCTGTGACTCTGACCCAGTCAATGCCGGGTTAGTTGAAATCACCCATTATTATTACTGTTCTGTAACTTTTGTTAGCTTCCCTTATTTCTTTGATCATTTCATCATGCATTTGTTCATTCTGGCCAGGCAGTCGATATTACAACCCCACTGCCATCGCCTTCCCCTTTTTACATGGAATTTCAATCCATAGAGATTCTACAGCAAATTTTGTTTCCTGCAAAACTTTAATCCTTTGTGACTCAATGCCCTCTCTGACAAAAAGCACAACCCCTTCACCAATTTGATCAGCTCTATCATTATGATATAGTTTGTACCCATGTATCACAGTGTCCCACTGGTTGTCCTCCTTCAACCATGTCTCTGAGATGCCAATCATATCTAACTTCTCATTTAGTGCTATATATTCTAACTCTCCATATTATTTATTAGACGTCTAGCATTTGCATACAAGCTTTTTAGAGACTTTATTTTATTCATATTAATCTGGTTGTTGCTAGGCAGGGGCAATTTGGAATCTTTAAGCTCTGTCTGCTCTGTACTCAAGGGCATTTGGGCTACCTTTGTCTTTATTGGAACCTCTCTGCTGATGTGCCATAACTTCATTTTTTTGTTAGTATCCTTCAAGGATACATTCTTCCGAACCATGCGCTCTTGGGCGACTGTCGGCTCTCCCCTATTATCTAGTTTAAAAGCTGCTCTATCTCCTTTTTGTACTTAAATACTTTAAATATTTAAATACTTTAAATACTTAAAGAGAATTAATGAACAAACAGATCTCTTCCAAAGATGGGAAAGCTGTAAAACTAGAGGGCATAACATGAAGCTGCAAGGGGGTAAGTTGAAAGGCAATGTCAGGAAATACTTTTTCACTGAAAGGGTGGTGGATGCTTGGAATGCACTCCCAATGGAAGTGGTGGGGGCAAATACAGTGACAGAATTCAAAATGGCATTGGTCAGACACATGGATCCCTTTATAGCAACAGGATAAAAATCAAAATAAACATAACTATCTCTTATATCTAAATAAATAGGGGTGACCTACATGAAGCAGTGGGTACACCCCAAAACACAGACATGGAGAGCAGCGATCTGCACGGAGCGGCAGGTGCACCAGCCTTGCTGGGCAGACTAGATGGATCATGCTGGTCTTTATCTACCATCATATACTATGTACTATGTAAATCTGATAGATTTCTTTGGCTGGGTAACCAGGAGGTTGGACCGTGGGAGAGCCCTAGATGTATTTGGACTGCAAAAATCCAAAGGTGCAGTACAGTGTAGGGGGTGAAGTACTTCTGTCCACAAAAAAAGAGTGGGACCTGGTCATAATTGTATCTGACGATCTTCAATGAGCTAAACAGGTAGAAAAGGCGACTGCGAAAGCCAGAAGGATGCTTAGATGTATAGGGAGAGGAATGGCCAGCAGAAAAAGGAAGGTGATAATGCCTCTGTATAAGTCTCATTTAGAATATTGTGTGCAATTCTGGAGACTGCACCTTCAAAAGGATATAAGCAGGTTGGAGTCTGTGCAGAGGATGGCAACTAAGATGGTTAGTGGTCTTTGTTATGAAGTATATGAGGACAGACTTAAAGATCTTAATATGTATGCATTAGAGAAAAGGTGGGACGGGGCGATATGATAGAGACATTTAAATACCTCGTGGCATATATGCACAAGAGGATTTCTTTCAATTGAAGGCAAGCTATGCTACGAGGGAACATAGGATGAGATTGAAAGGGGATAGACTTGGGAGTAAAATGCAGAAATATTTCTTTACAGAAAGAGTGGAAGACCCAGGCCAAGGATCCGTGTTCAGGCCGGTCACACTGACACCTTTCATGGCACACTTTCATCACCCCTATATGTATGTTGTACAATGCTGATCGCAGCCTGAATAATTGACCCCACAACTACAGGCCTGGGAAATCATTAGGGATTCATGCATTCAGGAGCCAAGACATTGATGTTTACATTGTATGTGCAAGTTGGTATCAGACAGCTGGGTATGATCAGTGGTCAGGCATCCTCAAGGGTTACCCAGACACACAGCATAGATCAATGGGATTGTGTATGTATGACTGTTCTAGTACAATATGTACAGATGAGAACTGCCTGTCCCTAGGAACTAAGCTGCATCCAGTGATGATGGCAGTGACTGAGTGGGCCCTTGTACCCCTTTGGGGCAACCCAGCAAGCTATCATGTAACCATTGTTAACCACTGGTGACCATCATCACACAGACATCGTGTGAGACACATCCTGCAGACCACTGTGGGAACCATATATCATCATTGTTGCTGCCTAAGATAACCTAACAACATACTTGGACATGCAGGGATGACACTGATGGTGACCTTACCAGCACTGGGGACTGACATACATCATGTGGTGTCCATTGACTGTATACTTGGACAGCCATTTTGTGCTGTATACCCTGAGATGAGACATTGTTCTCTCATGTGCACAAACAATTATGTTTCTTTATTCATCACTTGATGTAGTCAACATGATACCTGCACATAAGAACATAAGATATGCCATACTGGGTCAGACCAAGGTCCATCAAGCCCAGTATCCTGTTTCCAATAGTGGCCAATCTAGGTCATACGTACCTAGCAGTTTCCCCAAAAGACTCAGGTTACACAATGCTTGTACTGGGGCAAGCAGTGGATATTCT
Organism: Ichthyophis bannanicus; assembly: GCA_033557465.1. NCBI lineage: Eukaryota > Metazoa > Chordata > Amphibia > Gymnophiona > Ichthyophiidae > Ichthyophis > Ichthyophis bannanicus. Next base: position 358,099,090 of record CM066037.1, read on the forward strand.
GGGTCCACCTTAATAATGGTTCATGGACCTTTATTCAATGAATTTGTCCAAACCTTTTTTAAACCTAGCTACACTAATAGCTTTTACTATATCCTCCGGTAGCAAATTCCAGAGTTTGATTACACGTTGAGTGAAAATATATTTTCTCTTATTAGTCTTAAATAGATTGCCCTTTAGTTTCATTGCATGCCCTCTAGTCTTTCTAAAGTTTAATGGTGTAAACAATCTATCTCCGTTTACCTGTTCCACTCCATTCGTTAATTTATAGACCTCTATCATTTCTCCCCTCAGCCGTCTCTTTTCCAGGTTGAAGAGCCCTATTCTTTTTAGCCTGTCTTCATAGGGGTATCCTTCCATCCTCTTTACCATTTTGGTGGCTCTTTTCTCTGTACCTTTTCTAATAACGCTATATCCTTTTTAAGGTATGGTGACCAGAATTGCACACGATATTCAAGGTGCAGTCGTACCATGGAACGATACAGAGGCATTATAATATCCTTTTTTTATTCTCCATTCCTTTCCTTTGGAAGGCCACATTGGGGGTTGGGCTGCAGGGCAAGACAGTTCTTGTGGGAGGCTGGGGATCAAGGAGCCATGGTGGCATGGCAACTTGATACCATGGCACTGTGGCTCCATTAAAGAACCTGGCTGAGTTAGCCGGGCAAGTAGCTGGAAGTCTGGGGTTCCGGAATCGGGGAACCCCTCGGACATCTAGCTACTGTGCTGCAATTCTGCTCTGCCCCCACGGGAGCAGAATTGGGTGCATCTCCAGGCTGTCCAGATTTCTGGAATTCTGGATGGCCTGGAAATGCACCTTCAGAATGGACCTCTCTGTATTGTTCCATGGTGCTTCCACACCTTGAGTATTGTATGCAATTGTGGTCACCATATCTTAAAAAGGATATAGCAGAATTAGAAAAGGTACAGTAAAGGAGATGGAAGGATACCCCTATGAGGAGAGGCTAAAAAGGTTAGGGCTCTTCAACCTGGAAAAGAGATGACTTAGCGAAGATAGGATAGATTTCGATAAATTAATGAATGGAGTAGAACGGGTAAATGTAGATCGATTGTTGTGGTGATGAGGCTGCAGCAGAACCTGGGAAAATAGCTAGAAATAAAACTTTTTCCTATGAGCAAGGGAATAGCTCAGCCAAGCATACGTATAAAACTGCAGGCAGAGAAAAAAACCACACAGTTAGAACTACTGAGTTCAGACCACACCCAAGCTCCATGGCAACGCAGGGTGGAGATAGGAAGTACTGGTGGGAGGAGCTAGAAGGGGGAAGATGCTCACACACATTTAAGCTCCCAGAAACAGAAAAAAGGGGGCACTGGAAGGGGAACGGGAATGGGCACGGGAAGAGAGCTAGCCACAGCAACAGTGACGGAGCCAGTCACAAACCGTCCAGGAGAGAGGGACTGAGGAAGCTGGCCACAGGCAGTGGTGAAAGGCAGAGATTGTCTGGGGATAGACGCAGGAGAGACTCTCAGAGCAGCTGTTATTCAGGAGACTGCACTTCAGAGAGAAACCCTTGCTGTGAAGAGATTGCAGCACGGTTTGAAGGTAGGAGGCATAGTCCTGGGGGAGCCGTGGAGTACAGCTCAGATACCAGAGCAGCCCTACAAGACTCTGAAGGAGAAGTTTTACCTTTTGAAAGGCCTGAAAGAAAGAGTGTTCCCAAGAGCAAGGTGAGACAGCTAAAACCTTTGAATGTTTTAGTCAGAGATAAAAAGCTATTATAGAAGCCCAGAGGAGAGGAAGCAATATCAGTAGGAAAAGTTGTTTAAACTTTTAAAAGAAGTTAAACCTGCATTCTCAGAGCCGGTTATAAACCCAGAGGCATGTGAGTCTGATTATGAAGATATGGAAACGGAACCCTGTGAGGTGGAACAGGACTCAGTTGATTCTTTGATGGATTGCTCTTTATGCCTAACGTCAGAGTGAAGGGGGGCCACGGTTAAGTTGGAAAAGCCCAGAGTCAATGTATTTAAATACCCTGATACTCTGAGTGTTGGAAACCTGGGAGAGAAAGAGAATTAAAACTATAAGAAGTGTTCCACTGTGAAGTGAAGGTGTTCTAGAAGCAGCTATTCTGTGTGTAAGACAGACAAGCACGAAGCAGCCTTGTTTAAACCCTGAACAGTTGAAGGAAACTGATATCTGTGCTGGATGGTATTAGCAGCCAGTAAGCAACCGTTTCAATTGTGGCTTTGGAAGAAAGAAATACTTTCTGTTTTACATAAGCTGAATGAAGCAAGTATTTTTATTACTGCCAGAGCAATGTTTGTATGATACCTTTTTTGAGTGGAGAAAAATATCCTTCATTTTGTGTTGCCTTGTTCACAACTTCTAAAGAAGATTTCTGCTTGCAAAGTTTAGACCACAAAAATAAATTTCCTGTGTTTTGCCTCTAAAACCACTCGGACTGTTTTCTTTGCACACAACTACAATCCCAGAAGCTGTAGCTCTGGGCATAAAGCAATAAAATAGAACATTAGATGGCACGCTGCCTCCTATAGGCAACCGCCTAGACGGGGTGCAGCGCCACATTGTTTACACCATCAATATGTAGAAAGTTTAGGAGACATGCAATGAAGTTATAACCCATCTAAGATTAATAAGAGAAAATATTTTTCATTCAATGTGTAATCAAACTCTGGAATTCGTTAGCCTAGGATGTAGTAAAAGCTGTTAGTGTATCTGTGTTTAAAAAAATGTTAGGACAAGTTCCTGGAGGAAAGGTCCATAAACCATTATTAAAGGGGACCCGGGACTCTGTCTCTTCTGGGGAAACTGCTAGATATTGGAAACAGGATACTGTGCTTGATGGACCTTGGTCTGACCCAGTATGGCATATCTTATGTTCTTATGTTGTTTTGGTGCTTTGATGTGAAAGACTGAGAGAAGACTGGCTGATAGAGTGAAAACTCATTTATTGAGATAAAAAATATATCTTCTCAGAGTGATCCTGTTTAAAAGCAAAATAAACTTGATTTATATTTAGCGAGCTGGAACTGTAGAACTTCAGATTCGTTTGCAGCTCTTGAAAGACAAGAGAAATTTTTAAAATAAAGAAAATACATTCTGCAGATGAAAAGGAGAAAATTAAACTGCTGAAATTGGAGTGCTGGTAGAAGTAACTGTCAAGCTCTTAGAGGAAAATATGTTAACCTCTGCTGTTACAGGCTTGTCCGCGAGGAACCTGGGCAGAGCTCTGAGTTTCAAGTTCTATTGAGCCTGAGCCTTCTCAAATTAGACTACTATTTAATAATCCTAAAAAGGCTGGGCACCTGAAAAGCTAATATGAGAATGGGGCCTGTTATGGGAAATAGAGCCACACAGTAAATGTACTAGGCCAGGCTGGGCACCTGAAAAGCTAGAAATATAGAAAAAGACCACATGGCCTGTCTAGTCTGCCCTTCCATATCAACTACTACAATAGTCCCTTTTTTTCCTTTAGAGATCTTCTGTGTTTGTCCCATGCTTTTTTAAATTCAGATACTGTACTCTTCTGTGCCACCTCTACTGGGAGATTATTCCACATATCTACCCACTCTTTCTGTAAAGAAATATTTCTGCATATTACTCCCGAGTCTATTCCCTTTCACTTCATCTTATGTCCCCTCATTACAGAGCTTGCTTTTAGTCAAAAGAGGCTCTTCTGTGCATTTATGCCATGGAGGTATTTAAACGTCTCTATCATATCTCCTCTATCCTGCCTTTCCTCTAAAATATATATATTAATGTGGTAGGCTATGGCCTAGCATGGCCTGCTACTGTGAAAGGCCTGTAAGTTAGGCCTGGATCCTAACTCCCATTATAGCTAGAAAAGAACCAAAAATCTGTGAAAAATAAGAAAACTGTTTTAAAATGCTTAATAAGAGGTTTTCATGAATTCATAAGTCTTCTATTATTCTCTTGTGTGTGAAAGAACAGAAATGTTTCAGTATATGCATTCCAGAAGCCAAAGTTAACCTTGCAGTAGAGAAGTAACAAAATCAAGAACTATACCAATTTTCAAGCAATCCTAAAGGAGGGGGCCGGTTGCTAGGCTCCGGAGGGATTTCTAATTGGACAAATGAAGGGAATGTATAACCAATGAAAAGTTTGCATGTATCGAGTTGGAACCAATAGAAAGTTCTCATGTATCAAACTGAAAAGAGGTATAAATGTTTATGTCGCTGTATAAACTTTTGCTCAGTTCCTTTTGAAGCTTTGACTGACTGGGCCTGTGCACAATAAACTGGCTTGGACCCTGTCAATTGACTCCTGGACTTATTCATTGATTGCACTTTGCCACAGCATATTCTTGGTGCGTTGGCCGGGAAGTGCGAGTGGTAAATGGTATTCAAGTGAGTAATCCACGTAATTCACCTTGAGGTTTGGCCCGGTTGGAAACGTGTCTGTCCGACCGCGGGGGAAACCTCAGGCGCCGCCAGCCCCTTTGTGCCGGAGAGGGTTCCGCCTGCCTCGGCGGGCCATCGGGTCCAGCTGGCCAACACCTCCGACCCGGGGGAGTCCAGGTTCCAACTCAGAAGCTGGTGTGGTATCGGGGACCGGATCCGGTGAATAGACATTTTCGTGATTTGATAGTCAGAAAGAACAGCCTGGGACAACGTCTTGCGTGCGCAGGACTGATTTGGTATATTTGGTATAGACTAACTGGGAAATCTCGCATGAGTATGCGCGAGACAAGGGAGCCTGATCACCTCCCATAAAGGCAGTCCTAGTAAGCTCCGCGTAAGGAAAGCGGAAGCCGAAGCCATCGACCCTTCTTGTTTGAAATAGTCAGTTAGTCAGAAAACCTGGGCACTTGAAATATTGAAATATGATATCTTGTTGAAATATGCTTGCGTGTGTGAGTGAGAGGTCTTGAAATACAGACCGAGCGAGAGCGGACTCCTAAGTAGCGCAGTTCCTGGCCGGGCGACCGCGCCCAGGTCGCAAACAGGAGGAAGCGAGTGGTGTTTGTCCCCCCCAGTGTTGTGTGGGCTGTACGGACCCCTTACCTACAGCCATACTACCTATCCTTATTGTTCGTTGTCTTGTACGTCATTACGTGTATGTAGGGACGTAGGGTACGTAATGTACGCAGGTACGTTGAGTACGTAGGTAGTGTATGTAGGTACGTTTAGATTATGGGAGGGACGGAGTCCACGCAAACTCCGTTGGCATGTATGATCAAGAATTTCCGTAAAGGATTTTCGGGCGATTATGGTACAAAAATGACTCCATCCAGATTAAAAATGTTATGTGAAAGGGAGTGGCCCGCATTAGCTGCTTCATGGCCCCGAGGGGTCACCTTTGATTTTGAGACAGTTTTACGAATCCATCAGCTCATATTGAGAGTGTATTCTGACCAGTTCCCCTATATAGATTCCTGGTTAAGTGTATGTGAACAGCAGCCCTCATGGATGAAGCGCTGTTATGAGGAGCGCTGTAAAATATTTGTAACTACTATTAGGGGAACCAAAAAGGCTAAGGAAGAGAAGCCGCCTGTGTATTCTGACCCAGAGTCCCCAGATATTCTGGATAGGTTACCCCGGCACCCACAGAAGTTAGTCTCCACAGCACCGCGACTTGAAGTAGAGCCCGAAGAGGAGCCCCAGCAAATACCTAAGCAACAGCCTAAGAAGTGCCCTACCCCGAGTGAAAGCTCCGAGTCAGGCCCAAGCACAGCAGGGGGACTCGAGTCCTCTGATGAGATAGAAAGCGGAAGCTCTCTTGCCAGTTCAGGGTCACCCACCAAGGAGACTGTTGTCCGGGAGCCTTATGATTTAAGAAGCATAACTCCCAAGAAGAAGGAGAAAGCAGGGCACCTAATGCCATTACGCCAAGTGCCTGGAATTCCTGTTTTAAATGATCAGGGCCAGATGGCGCCAGGACCAACCAGCTTAGTTTATGTACCCTTTTCCACCACAGATTTATTAAACTGGAAAACGCATTATGCTTCCTACACAGCCAAGCCCCAGGAATTAACAGAATTAATGTCTAGCATTATGCAAACCCATCAGCCTACCTGGGCCGATTGTCGCCAGCTCCTGTCCACCCTCTTCACTACTGAGGAGTGAGGCCGAATCAGGCAAACAGCCCTCCGTTGGTTAGAAGAGAACCCTGTAGAAAGGGGAGGAATAAATCCCCCGCAAGCAGCAGCTGCAGAATACCCCAATGAAGATCCCAGTTGGGACCCAAATGAGGAAAGGGGGGTGGCGGCCCTAACCAGATTTCGCCAGGCCTTATTGCAGGGCCTGAAGAAGGGAGGCCAGAGGGCCATGAATATCGGGAAAGTATCAGAAGTTCTCCAGGGTCCAGATGAGAGCCCAGCGGCCTTTTATGAGCGGTTGTCTGAAGCTTATAGATTGTATACCCCATATGATCCCGCCGCTCAGGAAAATTTACGCATGGTAAATGCGGCCTTTGTTAGTCAGTCCCAGAGAGACATAAAACGAAAATTGCAGAAATTGGATGGATTTGCGGGCATGAATACAGCTCAGTTAATGGAAGTCGCTCAGAAAGTATTTGTGAATCGTGAAAATGAACGAGACAGAGAAAGTGAACGAAAGATGAAGAAGAAGGCAGATCTTCTTGCTGCTGCTATAACCGAACGACGTGGAGGAGGTATTCCTAATCAAAGGACCAGAGGACGTGGAAGAGGCCGCGGAAGCGAAAGGCCTCCATTAGGTGCAAATCAGTGCGCCTACTGCAAGGAAGAAAGACATTGGAGAAATGAGTGCCCGCATCTGGACTCCGCCTCTGCAAGGGGAGGAGGGAGTCCCTGGAGGCCCAGAGGAAGATTTCGAAGGAGAGGAGGAATTAATCGAACACAGTTCCAGCAGGAGAGGGAAGAAGCCATTGAGGGAGTGGCAGTAGCAATGGGCTATGACCTGGACGACATAGATGAAGACTAGGCCAGACCGGGCTCCAAGTTCACCCTGGGTCCCCAGGAGCCTATGGTCAGTTTGAAGATAGGGGACCAATACATGGAATTCATGGTAGATACAGGAGCAGAACGTTCAGTAGTAGCCAAGCCAGTAGCTCCTCTGTCCTCACGATCTGTCACCATTGTGGGAGCCACTGGAAATAAAGCCACAGAACCACTCTTGCAGAGCCGCATGTGTGAACTAGGGGGACAGAAGATAACGCACCAGTTCTTGTATATGCCTGAGTGCCCTATTCCACTACTGGGCCGAGACATGCTTGCCAAGCTCCAGGCCCAAATATCCTTTGCTGAAGGGGGAGAAATGAAAATGACTGTGAACCCAAAGCCTGCTGGATTGATGGTGCTTACTGTTCCCCGAGAAGAAGAATGGCGGTTCTATAGTGCACCTTCAATAAAGTCAACCAGTCCCTGTATACCTACCAACCTTATAGCCCCACCTGAAGTATGGGAAGAAGATAATCCACCTGGCCTAGCGAAGAACATAGCCCCTGTCATTGTCACCCTCAAGCCAGGAGTGGAACCAGGGCATGTGAAGCAGTATCCTCTCCCTTGACCAGCCATAGAAGGAATTCACTGCCATTTAATGAAACTGCTGAAGTACGGACTTCTCAAGGAATGCCAGTCACTTTGGAACACCCCCCTTCTCCAAGTAAAGAAGCCTGGGACAGGGGACTACCGCCCAGTACAAGATCTAAGGCGAGTAAATGATGCAGTTGAAACTATACACCCAGTAGTACCAAACCCTTATACTCTCTTGGGACTGATCCCCGCTGAGGCTACTCACTTCACCATCCTGGACCTGAAAGATGCCTTTTTATGTGTGCGCCTAGCACCCACCAGTCAACTTTTATTCGCTTTTGAATGGCAAGACCCCACAACAGGAAGGCGGGGTCAGCTCATCTGGACCAGATTACCCCAAGGATTCACGAATTCACCTACTCTCTTCAGTGCTGCCCTGAATCAAGATCTCTCAAGTTACCCAGTGGACCCAGGAAAGAGGGTTTTTCTTCAGTATGTAGATGACTTGCTCATAGCCACCAACTCAGAAAGTGAATGCCTACAAGCTACTAGTGAACTTTTGTATCTTCTCAAAGATGCTGGATACAAAGTCTCAAGAGCCAAAGCACAACTGTGCCAAACTGAAGTTAAGTATTTAGGATTTCAATTGTCCAGTGGGATCCGACGTTTAGGACCAGAACACAAGGAAGCTGTTTTAAAATGCTTAATAAGAAGTTTTCATGAATTCATAAGTGTTCTATTATTCTCTTGTGTGTGAAAGAACAGAAATGTTTCAGTATATGCATTCCAGAAGCCAAAGTTAACCTTGCAGTAGAGAAGTAACAAAATCAAGAACTATACCATTGTTCAAGCAATCCTAAAGGAGGGGGCCGGTTGCTAGGCTCCGGAGGGATTTCTAATTGGACAAATGAAGGGAATGTATAACCAATGAAAAGTTTTCATTTATCGAGTTGGAACCAATAGAAAGTTCTCATGTATCAAACTGAAAAGAGGTATAAATGTTTATGTCGCTGTATAAACTTTTGCTCAGTTCCTTTTGAAGCTTTGACTGACTGGGCCTGTGCACTATAAACTGGCTTGGACCCTGTCAATTGACTCCTGGACTTATTCATTGATTGCACTTTGCCACAGCATTAAGATCCTTGAATCTGTGCTTTATAATGACGACCACTTACCATTTTAGTAGCCACACTCTGCACGAGCTCCAACCTGTTTATATCCTTTTGAAGGTGCAGTCGCCAGAATTGCACACAATACTCCAAATGAGGTTGCACCAAAGATTTGTACAGAGGCACTATCACCTCCTTTTTTCTGCTGGTCATTCCTCTCCCTATATACCCAAGCATCCTTCTAGCTTTCCCCATTGTCTTTTCTACCTGATTAGCTACTTTAAGATCATCAGACACAATCATGCCCAGGTCCCGCTCTTCTTTTGTGGACAAAAGTACTTCACCCCCTACACTGTACTGCTCCCTTGGATTTTTGCAGCTCAAATGCATGAGCCTGCATTTTTTAGCATTAAATCTCAGCTGTCAAATTCTAGACCATTCTTCAAGCTTAGCTAGATCCCTCCTCATGTTATCTACTCCTTCCTGTGTGTCTACTCTATTGCAGATTTTGGTATCATCCTTAAAGAGGCAAACCTTACCCGACAGCCCTTCTGCGATATCACTAACAAAGATGTTAAAAAGAATCGGACCATGGACAGATCCCTGTGGCACACCACTGGTAACCTCCTTCTCCTCAGAGTGAGCTCCATTTATCTCTACCCTTTGTCACCTCCCACTCAAGAAATTTCTAACCCAATTAGTAACTTTACGGTCCATCCCTAGGGAGCTCAGTTTGTTTATAAGTCGTCTGTGTGGAAGATGCATCTAGAAAGAAGGAAAGCCAGGAGTAAAGGTCAGTGAGAAAGGTAGCGGTAGACTTGTTAGGGGGACGATATATGACAGATTCCAGTGAGTCAGGGCTTGTGTATGCATATTTACATATTTATGTCTTTGTATATGTGTGGGTTGGCAGTGTGTCTTGGAGCTGTGTTGTAAGGCAAGGGAGGGGTGTCTCATGGTCTGTTTGTGTGTATGAGTTTTGCATGGTACATTTATATATGCAAGTCATGGGGAATGTCATGTGCTTTATTTGTGTGTCTGTGTGTTGGAACCATGCTCATATTGGCAGTGAGTTTATGGGATTTGTGTCTCGCTCTGCCTCTGTCCCGCCCCTCCCTCCCATGAACAGAGCTCCCCGTACAAATTGCATGTTTTTGCAGGGATCTCTGTCCCCGGCAGGCTGCCTGGCTGTTTAGCACATCTGGATATCCAGATTGCACGTCCAGACCCACTAAACAATGTTCAGGATGACCCAAAGTGTGCTTTGGAGACCCGTGTATATATACATGTATATGTAAGTGTTAAGGCTATGCTTGTGTTGGACACTTATGTCTGTGTGTGTCATGGAGGATGTGCTGCAGTGTATGAGCATATATTTGTAAGTATCATGGGCTGCTGGTTGAGATTATATATGTAAGCATGTATGGCAAACCTTAACCGACAGCCCTTCAGCAATATCACTAACAAAGATGTTAAAAAGAATAGGAGCTCCCAAACTCTGCCACTCACATCCACCCCCATTCCCCCCTCCCTCCAGTCTCTACACTACCCTCTTTCACCCTGCTCTCCATCGTTACCCTCCCACATCTCACCCCTCTCATCTTGGGCCCCTCCCCTCCTCCCACACTCCCCTCTCCCACCTCAGGCCCACCTCCTGCCCCTACTCTTCAGTCTCCAACACAGCTAGCCCTGACCCCTCTGACTGGTAGTCCATCTGCCCCCATCCCCTCCAGTCTGGTGCTGCTTTGCCATCTGGCCATACTCTGTCTCCTCTGGCAGACTTATTGGTGAAGGACCTGGTAGATTGCTTGACATGTGACATGCACCTCCTGCCAGTCATAACATTTTCCATGTGGCGGGTACCTAATGTCTTTGCTGGCGAGCACGAGGCAGTATGGCCATTTAGTCTGCATGTGAGAGAAACTGGGGAGCCTGCTAGCCATCATGCCCCATTCTATGCCATATATGTAGTTTGGGGGGGCATGGGGGGGTGTTAGCCTCCCATATTTCAGGCACTAATGGTGATCTAGTACCCCTGCCCCCATTGTCAGTATGACTTCCTTACTCTTTGCCTCCCCCCCCCCCCCCCCACAGTATGAAGGCAAACTGCACCGATGTTCTCCTCTAGCCCTTATTCTCTGGCCCTATGCTGAACTACAGGCTTGCGTATTGCTGCTCAAGCATAGACATCTATAGGTCTGTGTAGCTGGACAGCGCCTTGGGTATTCTCATTGCTATATTACGTGTGGGCTGGACATGAGTCTGCGTCATCTGACTTATGCGTCCACTTCACCGCTCATCCACCGTTCTATTTTGCACCCACCCTAGATGTCTCAAGGCCCACTTCCAAAATCACGCATATTTGCAGAATGTCCCCCTTTGGACTTTCTTCCTGATACCAGAACATCCTGTGTAAACTTTCCCTCCATATTTTCTTTGAATCCATTCATTTAAAACAATTGCTTGATAGCAAATTTTCTCAGCAAGAGGGGGGCTGTGTACTCATATTTGGTGTCTAGTGTAAACTCTGTCTAGATAGATATGCAGAATATGAAGCATCATCTGTTAATTTGGTATATGTTTGTTTATGATTTTTCCCAATATTTTCTATATCTTTTTCTTTCTTGGCCTCCCTCACATTTGTAGAGAATGAAACATTTGGTTTTTTGTTACCTGCAATACTATAAGCTATGATGCTATAATTCCTTTTTTACCCCTTTCTCCTTGCTATGTTGCCCATTCTGTTTTCTGGTAAAATAAATCTTGTATTGTTTTGTAAAAATGTATAAATAAAAAATGGTTCATAGAAGTAAAATGTTCTTATAAAAGCAATTATTGTATAGGAATAGACACACTGGAATTGTGATAAGACATTCTTGTAAACCAAATGCTTATTAAAATTATAATTTCTATAAATACACTATAGTGAAATAATTATAGTTTTGCCACACTATTTTGCCCCAGTATTTTTCCTCTGGGAAATGATCCAGGGCCTATTAACAGGATTGCTGTGGAGACATGTGTGGAAACAATACGTCAGTGGAGGAGGCAGTGAAAAAAAGGACCCTGGCACTGGAGACTTAGCTGTGAAAAATGAGGAAAAAGCTTTAAAATGTGTGTTCCTCCTACTGTCTCTCCACCACCCACTATTTTTTATTCTGTTGTGTTTATTTCTGAAAATGAATAGCTACAGCTGCAATATTGTTTGATGGCAAATCTCTCACGAGCACTGTCAGCTGTGATGTGACACCAGAGTTTCATATGTGTAGGCCAGGCTTAGGATTATTAAACACTCTCACACTGTGGCGAATATTGGAATGAAAAGCAGTAAGCCTCAGCCAGCATGTCTGGCTTTCCCACCTGAGCCCTGAAAGCTTATTTTCAGGAAGAGAATGATGTAAGCTCACATTTGGAGTAGAGTTGACTAACTTGTGTTAACTACAAAAAAACTCCTATCTTTACAGGGATATTAAAAGAAAGCAATCTATTCAAAAGGTTACCAAAATGATACTCAGGCTGCAACTCAAGTGCCATATATAGAGACTTAAGAAACTCAAATGTACTGTCAAAGAAAAACAGGGGATATGTAAAAAAAAAATTAATAACTAGTAGGGTCCAATAATATACTTTTTCCATATGCAAAAGTTCAAGGACAAGAAGAAATGAAGTGAATTTGGAAGGAGGGAAGCTCAGAGAAAGTATAAAGGGGCAGTAGTGAATGCCTGGAATTGCTTACAGCAAGGTTTATAGCAACCAAGATAATAACATCATTCAAACATGCACAAGATAGATACAGAGAGCATGTCCAATACCCAATAACTCCCTCTGACATGTATATAGTTACCCATTCATGGTTATGCATATGTATATAGTTTACCCTGTTTTCCAAGTTACTTGTTCCTGTTCAATGTAATGACCTGACTTTTGTTCATTGTCGGTTACCTTTTTGTTTTATGTAAACCGCGCTGATCGCAAATAGTGCGGTATATAAGAAATGTAAATAAATAAATAAATAAATAAAAGGAGATGATCAGAGTTGGAGAAGGTAGGGGCACTTGGACAATCAACAAGTCCTTACAGAAACACAGAAGCAGGATGAAAAAACATTCGGCCTATCCAGTCTGCCCCTTCCATAGCAACTATTACAGTCCCTTATTTTTCTTTAGAGAATCTATGTGTTTGTCCCATGCTTTCTTGAATTCAAATGCAGTCCTCATCTACACTACTTCCACTGGAAGACTATTACATGCATTCACCACTATTTCCATAAAGAAATATTTTCACCAATTACTCCTGAGTCTATCCCCTTTCACCTTCACTCTATGCTCTCATTATAGAGCTTTTTTGAATTGAAAGAGGCTCTCCTACTGTGAATTTATGCCACACGATATTTAAATGTCACTATCATATCTCCCCTCCCCTCCCTTTCTTCCAAAGTATACATATTGAGATCTTTAAGTATGTCCCCATATGTCTTATGACGAAGCCCACTGACCATTTTGGTAGTCACCCTCTACACTGACTCCATCCTGTTAATATCCTTTTGAAGGTATGGTCTCCAGAATTGCACATAATATACCAAATGAGGTTTCACCAAAGAATTATAGAGAGGCACTATTACATCCTTTTTCCTGCTGACCATTCCTTTCCCTGTGCACTCAAGCATCTTTCTTTCACTGTCACCTTTTTTTATCTTTTTAGCCACCTTAAGATCATCAGAAACAAACATTCCCAGGTGGTACCATTCTTCTTTTGTCTCCTATACTGTACCACTCCCTTGGATTTTTTCAGCCCAAATGCATGCCTCTGCATTTTCTAGCATGAAATCTCAGCTGACACATTTTTGACCATTTTTCAAGATTTGCTAAATCCTTCCACATGTTATCTACATCTTCTATAGCAGATTTTGGTATCATCCACTGAAAAGTGGTACATAAAAAAATGTTAAATACATAAAGTAATAAATAAAAAGGCAAATATGGCAAATATTACCTGACAACCCTTCCATAATATCAAGAATTGGAACAAGGACAGATCCCTGCAGCACACCACTGATAACCTCCTCCTCCTCAGAGAGTTCCATTTACCTGTATGCTTTGTTGCCTGTACTCAACCAAATCACTAACCCAGGCATTTTAGGGTCCCTCCCTAGGGTGCTGTACTGAAATATAAGCACACCACATCTAGAGCTCTCCTCAGTCCAACTCTCTTGTCACCTAGTCAAAGAAATTAATTAGATTTGTCTGACAAGACCTGCCTCAGATCCTGCAATCCATTAGACTCCAAAAACTTCACTATCCTCTGTTTTAGAAACATTTCCATTAATTTACTTACCACAGAAGTCAAAGGGGCATGTTTACTAAAATCCGCAAAAGAGCGCGCCGCAAAATAGCGCACGGCAACGCGGCACTGAAACGCGCAGAAACGCGTTTAAACGCCCCGCACACGTGCGTGTCACCCCCGCACAGGTACGCGGCTCACTAACGGGCCCCGTACAAGTGCGGGCCCGCAAATGTCCGATAGAGGCGTGGAACGGCGAAAGGAGGGCGGAGGAAGGCTCCGGAGGGGCGGAGGGACGGGGTCAATGGGTGGAGAGTGGGAGGGGAGAGGCTCCCCGCACAGTATCGAGCCCGAATTTCCATGTAAAAACTACCGCGAGTGAAACACTCGCGGTAGAAAGCATTTAAAGGGAAGAGAAACCATTTCCGTCAGCAATGTACAGGAAAACCGGGGAAACCAGCAAAACGTGAGCAGTGTGATACATGTGCACAGCACAAAAGTGAAATTAAACATAGAAAATGACCACAACAGAACTATTAAAAATAGTAATTCAGCTGGGGAACAGTTATAGTGATGGGCAAATACAGAAATCACACCCAGCAAAGCTCCAGAAACAAGAAATGAATTTTGGAAGGGTCTACTGAGAGGAGACTCTTCCAAAAAACATTTCCACGTTTTGGAGCTTTCCTGGGAGTGTTTGCTATGGTTGCCCATTAATATCACTGTTGCCCAGCGTGGTGATATTCTGTCCCACATTTCCCGTGGTCAGTTCCGGGGTTTATGTGCACGTTTGTCACCAGACAGGGTGCATATGCCCACAGTAGACTTGCGTAGAGCAGGGTTTGTGACTCCATCCTGCCAGGCTTACTGCCTCCAGGGGCTGCACTGTCTCTGTGGCCAAAGTGTGGTACAGCAGACAGAGTCATTACCTCTAGAACCAGAGGGCAGAGGTTCAAAACCCAGCTGGGGCACCTGCCAGCCCAGTCCCTATATTTTACCCACCACTAAATAAAGATAGCGCAGACACCCCTGTATGCATGGGGAAAACACCCATATTTTACCCAACACCGCACACACACCACAACAATGGGCATTACCTACAGCCAAGTCCCCCAAATGCAGTCCCATACTGCCACAGTGCAATCAGGTCAACTGCTTTTTCTGAGAGACGGTCATGCCAGCATGTTGGCGGACAAGTACATGTGGTGCAGGGGGCAGTGGCTGCTAACCACAGAAGACAGAGGCCTAGCCATGTGCAGGCTGGCACAGTCCACTGCAACAGACAGGTCCTGCCGGATCCACAGTCATGGACAGTCCAGGGAATCCAACCAATCTGTGGCTACACAGTGGTGCAGTGCACACAGACAGTGCATACAAGAACAGAAGGTCACAGGTTCAAAGCCCAGCTGGGGCTACTGCCAATCCTGCCCACATATTTTTCCCACAACTAAACAGTGATAGTAAGGACACACCTGTCATGGCGGGGACATATGCAATGGTAAGACATCTATCTTTTACCCCACTGAGCACAGACACCATGAACAGGGGCAGTACCTAGAGCAGAATCACCCAAATGCAGTCCTGGTGGGCCACACACCAGTCAGGTTCCATGCTGACACTCATACAAATGCCTGTGCTGTATATCTATGCACCACCCCCATGGCATGTAGATGTAGTCCATGCATATTCATGAGGGATAGCAGGAAAACCCGAACAGTGTGATGCACACCTGGACTGGAGTTGGGAATCTGTGCCGTAAAGCAGCAGCCATCAAGGGCAGACACACCCACACCCACAGGCCCCATTGGCCAATGTCACCTGGAAAGGCAGAACATTGGACCGTGCATGCAGCACCCAAAACGAGCACTTGCATAACTTACCAATGTCACCCTACACCTGAGGTATACGGTACACAGCTCGGAGACGTTTGCTAGGAGCACAGGCAGGCAGTTATCCATACGTTACGTACATACTGCTAGTTGGCCCCATCCAAACAATCTGTTAGGTGTTTGCGGGGCATGCTCCAGGCCTGGCCTCTGACGGTGCTTACCACCCTGGGGAGTGACCACCAGCTGTAATGCGTACCATATCCATGCCTTGCCGTGCTCAGGACCGGTTTGGTGGGCAAGGCTACTTACCCCCTCAATCGTAGCACCATGATGGCAGAGGTGTGGAAGTGTGTGTCTGTCTATACAGTGGGTGTTGGCTGCAAGCCCCTTCAACAGCCCGCACTGCCAGCACTGTTGCCAGTATTGGCCAGTCAATGTGCATAATGAGGTGCAAGGTACCATGGGTATAGCCAGGGCAGGATGGCGTGGCCAGGATGCATCTGCACTGGGCATAGGGCCCTGGCAGGGACATTGGCTGGGATATTGTAGTGTCCGGCCACCACCTACACAGACAGGGTGGCCAAAGCATGTCCATCTGGGGGATCACGCTCACCCTGACTGTGCAGTGACCACAGCATGGCTAGGCCCCCCCATAGTGCTGTATAGTAGTTCTCTCATGTGATATATATGGGTTTCTCTTTGGGGCCCAGTCACTGATATATCTGCTTGCTGTGTATGCAGACAGCCCAATTCTGGGTGCATGCATCTCCATTGGGAACATGCACTATGGACTAACCAGCAGACTGTTTGTAGCTGGTAAATGTCTTGCTATAATGGCTTGCAGGGTGCAGTGGCTGTTGGCTTGCTGCAGGGGAATATCTGGTGGTGGAGTGCAGCTTACCATACCCTGGGCTTATGTCTGTCTGCTATTGTGTTATGGCTGTGTATGGAGCTTCCTGGGGGGGTGGTGGTGTTCCTCAGCAGGACTGGGGTTGATGTTGCCCTGTACTGCCACCTTTGCAGGGAGGTAGAGTGTGGATCCCTTGATGGGGACCATGTTTGCCACGGGGGGGGGGGGGTGCCTGATGGCGGCAGACAGGGATATCCATGGTGTTTGTGCATAAACTAGCTATCTTACACATTAACACTGCTTTGGAATGCCCGCTTGGCCTCCATCAGCCATGGCAGGTGTTGTTGACCTGGTCCTGGCCACCTCATTGCACACTCAGGGTGAGCACAGTACCCGCACGATGTAACGGTGTGTGGCTACTCTGTGCCAGTAAAACACCCGGTCAGTGCCCCCTACTAGGCCAAGGTGCTGTGTGGGTGCACCCGGTCACTTCCCCCAACAGGGCCGAGGTGCTGTGGGGGTGCATTCCCCATCTTGTGTCCATCTGCGGACAGCTAATTTGCATGTGCAGTGCATCATGGGTACGGGTGGCCTAACCCATCCTGTTGACACCAGCAGACTGTCTGTGAGGTGACGTGTAGGCTATCTGCAGCCAGCCAGGGGCCTGCTTACAGCTATGGAGCTGTAGTGCAATGGTTACATCACTGCCTATGCAGCTAGAGGTCATGGGTTCAAACCCACAGTGGGGCCCTTTGGTAGGGCTGTCCACAGCTTTATTTTTATTTACTGTACATATGTCTATGCCGGCAAGACCACCCTCAGCTTACTATACTCATTAGGTGCCTCTGAGGGTGCTTCATAGGGCGCCCTGTAGGCCACCTTATGGTTGCCATCCCTATAGGGTGCACTATACATTATCCTGTGTCGCAACATACATGCTGCCCTATAGGGGTCATTCAAGGGTGCCTTGGCGAACAGTGCACTGTAACATGTGCCTTATGGGCCGCCGTATGTTAACATGCTGGGAGAGTGCGTTTGCTAGTAGTGATAACAAAATAAAATTATACAGCCTCCTACAGCACTCCACAACATAATACCTCAGCAGGCATTTTTCACTGGGCATTGTGAGGAGTTGAACCCCTGATCCCTGCACCATTGGTCAGTGTTTTAACCATTGTGCTGTGGCTCTGGTCCTGTGCTTGTGCATCAGCGCGCCGCCTTGTGCCTATCAGCGCGCCGCCTTCTGCCGCCCAAGGGGACCAGTGCGCCGCCTTCTGCTGCCCAAAAATAACTGTGCGCCGCCTTATGCCGTTCCAAATTAATTTGCCTCCTAACACAATGTTAATCATTACAGTTACTGCCTCAGCTGACCTTTGTTGTTGCGCACACTGGGGGATTGAACCCATGGCCCCTGCACCATTGGTCAGTGTCTTCACCGTTGTACCACGGCTCTGTTGTTTTGTATACTCAGCAGCGCGCCACTTTGCCTTTCCACGCGCTAATGTCGACCCCCGCACATTAGCGCGACGCACACACGTCCGGTTGCTTACTACCGTTTTTTTTCTATTTTCTGCCTGAACCGCCCACTCCTTATATGGCACAGGCACACTAGCGCGGCCCCGCACGTTAGGAATGTTTAGTAAACATGCCCCAAAGTAACCAGCTTTAGTTCCCAATCTCATCCTTACTTTTGTTTTTGTGTAAAGGAACCACATGCATTCTTCTCTAGTCTTCTGGGACCACTCAAGACTCTAAAGAAGCATTGAAAAGGTCAGATAGTGGAGCTGCTAGAACTTTCCAAAGTTACTTCAATGTTTTTGGATGTATCTTATCTGGCCCCATCACTTTGTCTATTTTTAGCTTATTTAGATCCTCATGAAATGCCCTTACGAACAGAGCAGACAGAACTTAAATATTTCAAATAAACCCTGCCACCAGTAACCAAATTAATATGAATAAAATACATCTTCTATAATATTTGTATGCAAATGCTAGAATTCTAAAAAATAAGATGGGAGAGCTAGAATATATAACACTAAATGAGAAGTTAGATATGATTGGTATCTCAGAGACATGGTGGAAGGAGGACAACCAGAGGGACACTGTGATACTGGGTACAAATTATATTGCAATGATAGAGTAGATCAAACTAGTGGAGGGGTTGTGCTCTAGCTTAGAGAGGGCATTGAGTTACACGGGATTAAAGCTTTGTAGGAAACAAAATACACTCTAGAATATCTACTGAAATTCCATGTAAAAAGGGGAAGGCAATGGCAGCGGGGTTGTACTATCAACCGCTTGGCAAGAATGAACAAATGGCTGATTAAATGCTCAAAGAAATCCCGGAAGCTAACAATATTTACAGCACAGTAATAATTATGGGTGATTTCAATTACCCCGGTATCGACTAGGTCAGTACCACGGTAGGACATGCTATGGAGATAAAGTTTCTAGATGAAATAAATGACTGCTCTTAGAGCAGCTAGTTCATGAACTGACAAGAGGGGAAGCCATCTTGGACCTAGTCCTTCATGGAACACAAGATCCTGTGCAAGGGATAAGGGTATTGGGGCCATTTGGCAATAGTGATCATATCATGATTACATTTGTTTTAATAAATGGAGGAAGTACGGCAAGGAAATCCAAAGTACTACCTTTAAACTTTCAAAAGGGAGACTGATAAAATGAAGAAAACAGTTAAGAACAAATTGTAAAGAGTAGCTGCAAAAGTTAAAGATTTACATCAAGCATGGGTGTTGTTTAAAAATACTGTCTTAGAAGCCCAGACCAGCTGTATTCCACACTTTAAGAAAAGTGGAAGGAACTCCAAAAAACTACCAGCATGGTTTAAAGGTGAGGTCAGAGAAGTTGTTGTAGACAAAAAAGCATCTTCCAGGAAATGGAAAAAGGAGCCAAATGATGAAGACTGGAAACAACATAAGCACTGGCAAGTTAGATGCAAGGCATTGATAAGTCAGGCAAAGAGAGAATTTGAAAAAACAAAACACTTGCTGTCGAAACAAAAACACATAATAAAACTTTTTCAAGTACATTCATTGCAAAAAAACCTATGGGGTATGTTTACTAAACGGCGCACTTGTGTGGGGCGCACTTGAGCATGCTAAAATGATGCACTTAAGTGCTCTTAAGTGCCCCGCACGCGTGCACGTCACATTAACGGGCCCCGCACATGTGCGACAAAAACGCGCACGTGTGCGGGGCGCTGATGTGCGATAGAAGAGGGAAAGGCTTACGGAGGGCGGAGGAAGGCCCACGAGGGGCGGAGGGACGGGGTCAATGGGTGGAGAGTGGGAGGGGAGAGGCTCCCCGCACAGGAGCGGGGCCGAATTTCCAAGTAAAAACTACCGCGAGTGAAACACTCACGGTAGAATGCATTTAAAGGAAAGAGAAACCATTTCCGTCAGCAATGTAAAGCCAAACCGGGGAAACCTAAAACACGTGAGCAGTGTGATACATGTGCACAGAACAAAATTGCAAATAACAACTGAAAATGACCACAACAAAAAATGTAAAAATTATAAGCCAGCTGGCCAACATAGATATCAATGGCCAACAATAAAAAACACTCCCAGGAAAGCTCCAAAAAAAAGGAATGATTTATGGAAGGGTCTACGGAGCGTAGACCCTTCCAAAAATCATTTCTTTTTTTGGAGCCTACCTGGGAGTGTTTGTATTGTTGGCCATTGATAGCAATGTTGCCCAGCTTGGTTATGTGTTTTTTCCCCTTTTTTCGAGGTCATATTTGAGGGTTCTTTGCCCTTTTGTCACCATACAAGGTGAATGAGCCCACAGTAAAACTGTGCAGAGAAGGTTTTCTGAGCCGTTCGGTTAGGTTATCTATCTCCAGGGACTGCAATGTCTCTGTGGCCACAGTGTGGTGTAGCAGACACAGCCAGTGCCTGTAGGACCAGAGGGTCACAGGTTCAAATCCCAGCTGGAGCTCCTGACAACCCACTCCCCATAGCTTTACCCACCCCTAAACAGGGACAGTCAGGACACCCCTGTATTGCAGAGCACATAAGCATGGTGCAAACACCCATATTTTACACAAACCATACCAAATGCCATTACCTACAGCCAAGTCCCCCAAATTCAATCCAGGAGTGCCACAACTCAATCCGGTCATATGCATTTACCAAGATAAGAACATGTCTGCATGTTGGCGGAAGGGTGCAGGTGGTGAAGGGGCCAGTAGCTGCAAGCCACAGCACACAGTGGCCTAGGCCTGTGCAGGCTGGCACCATCCACCGCAACAGACAGGCTCTGTCGGATATACAGTCATGGCCTCCCCACAGCATGCAGCACATCTGTGGCAACACAGTGGTGCAGTGCACACAGACAGTGTGTGCAAGAACAGAAGACCACAGGTTCAAAGACCAACTGGGGCTACTGCCAATCCTGTCCACATACTTTTCCCACAAATAAACCGTGATAGTAAGGACAAAACTGTATAGCTGAGAACATATGCATGGTTAATTTGCCTATATTTTACCACACCAATCACAGACACCATAAACAGCCGCATTACCTAGAGCAGAGTCTCCCAAATGCAGTCCTGGAGGGCCCCACACCATTCAGGTTCCATGCTGCCTCTAATAAAGATGCCTGTGCTGCATATCTATGCACCACCCCCATGGTATGCAGATGTAGCTCATGCATATTTATGAGGGACAGCATGAATACCCGAACAGTGTTGGGAACACCAGGAATGGAGTTGGGAAACCCTGCCGTAAAGCAGCAGCCAACAGGGCCAGACACACCCAGACACACCCCCACAGGCCCCATTGGCCAAGGCCTCCTGGAGAGGCAGGACATTGGGCCCTGCCTGTATCCCCCAATACCAGCAGTTGCATACCTTAGCAATCCCACCCTACACCTGGGTATACGGTACACAGCTATCAAACGTTTCCTATGATAGCTGGCAGATAGCAATTTCTACGTAAAGCACATTTTGCTCATTGAGCTCCACCTTAAAAATCCTTCAGATGTCTGCGG
Source organism: Ichthyophis bannanicus (assembly GCA_033557465.1). NCBI lineage: Eukaryota > Metazoa > Chordata > Amphibia > Gymnophiona > Ichthyophiidae > Ichthyophis > Ichthyophis bannanicus. The sequence goes on from CM066037.1 coordinate 358,120,634, forward strand.
TGTGTGCTGCAGGTCTGGTCTCTGACAGTGTTTACCACCCTGGGTTGTGACCCCCAACAGTATTACGTACCATATCCATGCATGTACTGTGCCCAGGACTGGTGTGATGGCTATGGCTGCTGAACTCCTCTATAGTAGCACACTGCTGGCATAGGTGTGGCGGTGGCTGTCTGTCTATCCAGTGTGTGTTAGCTACAAACCCCTTCCACAGCCCACACTGCCAGCAATTTTGCCAGTATTGGGCTGCCAATGTGCATAATGAGGAGCAAGGTACCATGGGTATAGGACGGACAGGGTGGCCTGGCAAGGGTGCATCTGCACAGGGCATAGGGCACTGACTGGGACATTGTAGTGCCCGGCCACCACCTACACAGACAGGGTGACCTCAGTATGTCCTGCTGATAGATCACTCTCACCCTGACTGTGCAGTGACCACAGCATGGCTAGGCACCCCCATAGTGCTATATAGTATTTCTCTCATGTGATAGATATGGGATTCCTTTTGGGGCCCAGTCACTGATTGATCTGCTTGCTGTATATGTTGGCATCCCAGTTCTGGGTGCATGCATCTCTACTGGGAGCATGGACTAAGTAGCAGACTGTTTGTAGCTGGTCTGTGTTTTGCTGGTGTGGCTTGCAGGGTGCAGTGGCTGATGGCTTGCTGCAGGAGAATATCAGATAGTGGTGGGGTGCAGCTTACCATATCCTGGTCTAATGTCTGTCTACTATTGTGTTATGGATGTGTATTGAGCTGCATTGACAGCCTTGTGGGGTGTCTGTTCCCCAGCAGGACTGGGGTTGATGTTCCCCTCTACTGCCACCTTTGCAGGGAGGTATAATGTGGATCTATTGATGGGAGACCATGGTTGCTGCTCTACAGCCCGGGGGGGGGGGGGGGGGGTGGTGGTGTGCGTGCATGGCCCACCATGGGGGGGGCTACACCTGACTGAGACATCCATGGTGTTTGTGCAGAAACTACACAGTGACACTGCTTTGGACTACCAGCATGGCCTCCATCAGCCATGGAAGGTGTTGTGGACCTGGTCCTGGGCACCTCATCCCACACTCAGGGTGAGCACAGTACCCGCACAATGTGACGGTGTGTAGCTACTCTGTGCCAGTAAATCACCCGGTCAGTATCCCCTACCAGGCCGAGGTGCTGTGTGGGTGCATCCGGTCACTTGCTCCTACCAGGCCGAGGTGCTGTGGGGGTGCATTCCCCATCTTGTGTTCATCTGTGGACAGCTGATTTGCATGTGCAGTGCATCATGGGTACGGGTGGGCTAACCCTATCCTGGTGACCACAGCAGACAGTGGTCCCCAACCCAATCCTATGGGGCCCACCGGCCAGTCAGGTTTTCGGGATATCCCTAATGACTATGCATGAGATATATATGCATTAGAGATATCCTGCCAACCTGACTGGTTTATGGCCCTCCAGGGCTGGATTTGGAGACCCCTGCCTTACACCTCCGTCATTTAAGATTGTGAGTGGGCAAGGTGCAGATGTCCAAGACATCAAAAAGGTTAGATAGAATTTGTCACAGTCCTCCTCACTTCTCACCACCACCAAAAAATTGTCTATTAGACAACTTTTTGGTGGTGGTGAGAATCGAGGAGGAATGTGACACATTCTATATACCCTTTCGATGTCTAGGACATCTGTACCTTGCCCACTCACAATCTTAAATGACAGAGGTGTAAGGCAGGGGTCTCCAAATCCAGCCCTGGAGGGCCACAAACCAGTCAGGTTGGCAGGATATCTCTAATGCATATATATCTCATGCATAGTCATTAGGGATATCCCGAAAACCTGACTGGCCGGTGGGCCCCATAGGACTGGGTTGGGGACCACTGGATGTGGTGACGTGAAGCCTCTCTGCAGCCAGCCAGATGCTTGCTAGCAGCTATAGAGCTGTAGCCCAATGGTTACTTCACTGCCTGTGCAGCCAGAGGTCATGGGTTCAAACCCACAGTGGGGTTATTTGATAGGGTTGTCCAAAGCATTGTTTTTATTTAATGTACATATTTTGATGCCCGCAAAAATGCCCTCAGCTTACTGTACCCATAGGGTGCCTCTGAGGGCGCTTTATAGGGCACCCTATAGGGCACCTTATGGTTCCCGTCCATATAAGGTGCACTATACATTATCCTGAGACGCAACGTATAGGGTGCCCTATAGGGGACATATTAGGGTGCCGTGGCGGACAGTGCACTTTATAATGTGCCCTATGGAGTGCCATATAGGGTACCTTATACGGCACCTTCCATTACGGCACGTGAGGGCATGTTTGCTGCCAGCAATTATTACATAAAACATACGGTGCTGCAGGAAAAAATATGTACATTACAAAGCTGATGCCACAGCCAGCTTTACGTATTAGGCACCCTGGGGAGCAAACTCATGACCCCTGTATCAGCAGTCACTGCCTTAACCATTGTGCTCCACTGCTGCTCCTCCTTGCATGTCAGCGCACCTACTTATGCTTTTCATTCCTTACAATGCACAGTGCTGCCATCAGAAACAGTACTCTGACCTTGCGGTACCTCATACGGCAATCTTTACAGTGCCCTATAAGCAACATTGTAGGGTGCCTTGGAGGACAGTGCACTTGAAAATGTGCCTTATAGGGCGCCTTATGTTTATTTTATTTATTTATTTAGCTGTATTTATATCCCGCTTTTCACCGGGTCAAAGCGGTCAATTGGGCGATACATTTAACACGAGGGGATATGACACACATATGCTAATACTTACAGAACATGGGCAATGGAGGGTTAAGTGGCTTGCCCAAGACCACAAGGAGTGCCTATAGGACTAGAAATCCCAGTCCCTCCGGCCTGAGATTGCTGTCCCCAGGTGGAACTTGAACCCCCGGCCCTCCGGCCTGAAGTACCTTGTCCTAACCACTAGGCCACTCCTCCCACGCTTTGAGGGTGCGTTTGCTAGTAGTGATAATTAAAGTAAAAATAAAATGCCCCCTAAAGCACTCTTCCCCATAATATGCAAAGCCTCAGCCAGCCTTGTTCATTGGGCACTGTGGCAGTCAAACCCCTGATCCCTGCATCATTGGTCAGTGTCTTAACCATTGTGCTGTGGCTCTGTTCCTGTGCTTGCACATTTGCGCACCGCCTTATGCCTCTCAATAATTAGACAGCCTACTAAATCAATAGCGCCCCGCCTAATGGCCATCTGCGCGCCGCCTTACACCGCCCATTATTTGTATGCCTCCTAAAATATCACCTCAGCCAGCCATTTTCATTTAGCACAGTGGGGGATTGAACCCCTGATCCCTGCACCATTGGTAAGTGTCTTCACCATTGTGCTGTGGCTCTGCTCTTCTGTTTGCTCATCAGCGTTCCACATATGCCTCCCGCGCAGCCATCTGATGCGCTAAGGTGCGGGGCGCACAAGGGCACCGCGCACCTTAGCACATATTTAAATTACGGCTTTTCTTTTTCAGGACGGAACGCCCACTCCTTATATGGCACCCGCACTCTACCGCGGCCCGCACTTTACCGGGGTTTTAGTAAACATACCCCTATGAGAGAGTTAGTTGGATCATTTGATAATAGAGGAGTAAAAGGGGCACTAAGAGGGGACAAGGCCATAGCAGAGAGACTGAATGAATTCTTTGCTTCAGTCTTTACTGAAGACAATGTAGGGAAGTTACCCAAGCCTGAAATTGTGGCAGGTGCAGGCCTGTGACCCACGGTGTCTGACATAAGCAGGCCAGCATGGCTAGCTTGACCTGTAAATGAGGCCTGTGGAGAGGCATATAGGATTGCACATCCCCCAATATGCTGCTATTGTAAGATAGAACTCAGTAGAAGTATTGAATTAGCTTAGGTAGGCAGAACTGTAGAACTGAGAAATGGAAAAATACAGAAAAGACATGTTTAAAAGTTACTGATAAGAAAAAGTACATCTGCAAAGAAATAATGAGGAGTGCTGACAGATGAGTTACAGAACCTTGCTCTTCTACACGCACAAATTGGTTCTATGGCCTTGAGAGTGTGAAAGTAACAAGTTGATGAACTGGCCATTGTAATTAGGACTAGAAGGGGGGCATGCAGGTGTCATGCCCACAGAAGGGACATAATTGGATAAACTTATCAGTACCGGGACCAATGGAAGAGGTACGGGAGGTACGGGAGGTACGGGAGGTTACCGGGACCAATGAAATGTTTTTCTATACCTAGAATGGAACAGAAGTCTATAAAAGTTGTTGTAATGCTTGAAAACTTTGCTCAGCCATTTTGAAATTGACTGGTTCGAGACTTGTGCACAAATAAATGATTTGGACCTTCTGAACAGACTCCTGGTATCATTGGTTTGTCTGCGCTTTGCTGCTACATATTCCTTGGTGCGTTGGCCGGGAAGTTGTGGAATCAAAGTGTATATAGGGCAATATACCACGACTTTCCGCCTCTATAGGCTTGGTCCTGCCGGGATCGCGCCCTTCCGACGAGGGCTGCTCCCTGGCGCCACCGGTCCCTTGTATCGGAGGGAGCTGGTCGGACCTCGGCGGGTGCCGGTCCCGGTTGGAGCCAACGCCTCGAACCCGAGTGAGGGGAGTCCGAGGTCCAACTCATGCGCCTGCTTGGGAAGTTTGAGGACCGGATCCGGTGAGTATAGTTTTGATTTTGGGTCTAGACAGAAATAGAAAGAGCAGTACTGCCATTGGAACTTGGAATTTGGAATTTGTAATCTCGAGATATTGGGAATTGGTAAGAGAGCATGATCAACTCTCAAGGAAGAGCCGAGTAACCCCGCATGGGAATTCGCTGGGTGAAACCCTCATCCTTTTTGTAATTGGGAAAAAGACTAGTCAGAACAGATAGAAACGAATGCATTCTGGGATACGTTGCTAGCATGATTGTGTGAACGAAGTGTGAATGAGAGGTCTGGCAGCACGGACCAAGTGAAGGCGGACCCCTGAGTAGCGCATTTCCTGACCGGGCGCGACCGCGTTCAGGTCGCGAAAAGGGGGAAGCGATTGTCGTCTTGTCTTGTTATTTGTACTCCTTATACGTTTCCAGGGCCGTGAGGACCCCTTACCCACGGTCCGCCCTCCTTTTCCCTTCTGTCTGTTGTTGCGCGCACACATCGAAATGGGAGGGGCGGGGTCTACTAGAAACACTCCATTAGAATGTATGATCGCACATTTTAAAGAGGGATATTCAGGAGATTATGGTATTAAAATGACAGCAGCCCGTTTGCAGATTTTGTGTACTAGGGAGTGGCCCGATCTAGACCCCATCTGGCCCCGAGAGGGAACGTTCACTGTAGAGATTATTCAGTCAATACACCGTAGAGTGCGGGTAGCGCACCCTGATCAGTACCCCTATATAGATTCCTGGTTAAGTATTTGTGAAGATCCGCCCCCCTGGGCGCAGCGCTGTTATGAGGAACAGTGCAGAATAATGTTAGCTAAAACAGATTCTAGACAGAAAACGGAACAGCCTAGAATGAAAGAGCAGGATAAGAAAGCCAAGAAGAAGCCCATCTTGGTAGATCCTGATTCCCCAGAAATAGTCCTCAGGCAGCCCCGAACCCCAGGTCCAATAAGAGTAGCCCGGCGTCCTGCCCCAGAACCCCAGAGACGGCCAGAGACGGGGCGGGACCCAACCCCTGATCCCCCTCCCGGAGGAAGGAAAGAGGAAGAATTAGTGGAAAGAGAAGAGGAGGATATAAAAAGTGAGTCAGAAGTGGAAATAGAAGAAGGAGAAAGAGAGAATCCCCCAGACGAGGAGGACAGTGTACAAATAATTGAAAAAGCCAGCGCTAGCACTAGCACGCCAGTAAAAGAGAAACCCAAAGCAAAACCTGTTGAGAAAAAGAAAGTGACTCCTGCTAAGGCAACGACAATAACCCTTAGATCCCAAAAGACACCTATGGCAGCCAAACTGTTTCCCTTACCGCAAGTCCTGGGAGTGCCCGTAAAGAATGATAATGATGAAGTGGTAGCGGGACCCCTAACTTATGTATATATCCCTTTTTCTACAACTGATTTGTTAAATTGGAGGTCGCATTATGCCTCCTATACTAGTAAGCCCCAGGAGCTGACAGAATTAGTAACGAGCATTATGGAAACTCACCAACCCACTTGGCCAGATTGCCGTCAGCTCCTGACCACCCTATTCACAACAGAAGAACGAGCAAGAATTAGAAAAGCAGCTATTGAATGGATGGCAGAAAACCCCGTAGCTCCGGGACCAGGGCAGAATATAATAGACCGTCGGGAAGCAGCTCAGAGAGAATTCCCGAATGAAGACCCCCAATGGGATCCAAATACAGATGAAGGATCCACAGCCCTAGCCCGTTTTCGCCAAGGCTTTTTACAAGGCCTGAAAAGGGGGGGCCAAAAAGCTATGAACCTTTCCAAAGTTGCAGGAGTTATCCAAGGGATAGATGAGAGCCCAGCAGATTTTTATGAAAGATTAACTGAAGCCTACAGAATGTATACTCCCTATGATCCCGAGGCACCAGGAAGTTTATGTATGGTGAATTCTGCTTTTGTAAACCAGTCTCAACCAGACATTAGACGTAAATTACAGAAATTAGAAGGGTTTGCGGGCATGAATGCAACACAGTTAGTGGAAGTCGCTCATAAAGTGTATGTGAATCGTGATACTGAAAGACAGCGAGAATGTGATAGAAAGATGAAGAAGAAAGCTGATTTTTTGGCTGCGGCCATAGTTGAAAAGAAAAGGGGAGGTGTCCCTAGTCGAAGGAGCAGAGGAAGAGGGCGGGGTCAAGGCGGAGGCCGGACCCAGAGACTAGGCGTGAACCAATGCGCCTATTGCAGAGAGGAAGGACATTGGAGAGATACGTGCTCGCAACTCGAAGACGCCCAGCAAGATGACGACAACGATCATCAGTGGCGAGAAGAAAGACGGGGCCGTCCCCGAGGCCGAGGAGGAGCCAATCGAGAACAATACCAGCGAGAGAGAGGAGGAGCCATTCAAGCATTGGCCACACCAGCCCATGATGAGGATGACGTGGATTAGGACAGACCGGGCTCCAAGTTTGCTTTAGGTCTCCAGGAGCCTATGGTCGGAATACAAATAGGAGACCAAATTATGAACTTTATGGTTGATACTGGAGCACAGCATTCAGTAATAGACAAAAAGATAGCCCCATTCACTACAAAAGCAGTCACCATTATAGGAGCAACTGGTGCCAAAGCCACAAAGTCTTTTCTTCAAAACCGAATATGCAGTCTAGGAGGACAGCAAGTAACTCATCAATTCCTTTACATGCCCGAATGTCCAGTACCACTACTGGGACGAGATATGCTAGCCAAGCTTCAAGCACAAATATCTTTCTCTGAGCAAGGAGAAATGCAAATGACAGTAAATTCCCAAGCCAAACCAGCAGGAGTAATGCTGCTGACAGTTCCCCGAGAAGAAGAATGGAGGTATTACGTTGATGACTCCATCCAAGATACCTATTTTGAACAAACTCTAAAGAACATCGATGCACCACCTGGAGTATGGGCAGAAGGCAGTCCCCCAGGCCTAGCCAAGCATATAGCTCCCGTGATTGTAACCCTCAAGCCTAGTGCTACACCAGTGCACGTCAAACAGTACCCTCTCCCAAGAGCCGCAATTGAAGGCATTCATCGCCACCTACAAAGATTGCTCGAGTATGGCCTACTAAAAGTATGTCAATCCCCATGGAACACTCCACTTTTGCCAGTAAAGAAACCTGGGACAGATGATTATCGCCCAGTGCAAAATTTGAGAAGAGTAAATGATGCAGCTGAAACCATACATCCAGTTGTACCCAATCCTTACACTCTTCTAGGACTGATACCTGCTGAAGCTACCCATTTCACTGTACTGGATTTGAAAGATGCATTCTTTTGCATAAGATTAGCCCCTGTAAGCCAAATATTGTTTGCATTCGAATGGCAGGACCCCATCTCTGGAAGAGGGGGCCAACTTACCTGGACAAGATTACCCCAAGGATTCAAGAATTCACCTACCATCTTTAGTGCTGCACTAAATCAAGACCTTTCAAGCTATCCAGTAGCCCCGGGGAAGAGAGTGCTTCTCCAATACGTGGATGATCTGTTGATAGCTGCCGTATCAGAAAGTGAATGTATACTAGCCACCAAAGATCTCTTGCAGTTACTAGATGAAGCTGGATACAAAGTTTCCAGAGCCAAAGCACAGCTATGCCAAAAAGAAGTGAAATACTTGGGTTTTCGTATCACCCAAGGAAGCAGAAGATTAGGCAGAGAAAGAAAATAAGCAGTATGTAGAATTCCAACTCCAACAACCAGAAAGCAAGTCAGAGCCTTTCTGGGTGCGGCAGGATATTGCCGAATCTGGATACCCAACTTTGCCCAAATTGCCAAACCACTGTATGAAGCCACAAAAGGAGAAGAAAAGTCACCACTGGAGTGGGGACTTGAGCAGGATACAGCCTTCCAGAAGTTAAAAGAAGAATTGATGTCATCACCAGCACTTGGACTACCAGATGTCCACAAACCTTTCCACTTGTTTGTACATGAAGCACAGGGAAATGCCTTAGGCATGTTGACTCAGAAATTGGGAAATTGGGAGCGACCTGTAGCCTACCTATCGAAACAATTGGACCCTGTGGCCAAAGGATGGCCACCTTGCTTGAGAGCAGTTGCAGCTACAGCGCTACTAGTGAGTGAAGCAGACAAACTCACACTAGGACAGAACATACGAGTCACTGTGCCACATGCAGTCCTTGCCCTTATGGAACAAAAAGCAAATTATTGGCTCACCAATTCCCGAATGTTGAAGTACCAGAGCATGTTATGTGAAAACCCACAGATACAACTTGAAGTGAGCCATGCCCTGAATCCAGCCACCTTGATACCCATCAGTGAAGAACTCCCAGAACATGACTGTATCGAAGTCATGGAGACTGTGTTCTCCAGTCGACCTGACTTGACAGATGTGCCCATAGACAATCCCGACCAGATCTATTACGTTGATGGGAGCAGTCTCATCCTTGATGGACGACGCTGTGCCGGATATGCAGTCGTCACTCAACACGAAGTAGTTGAATCATCAGCTCTAGCCTCAGGCACATCAGCCCAGAAAGCCGAATTGATAGCACTCACCAGAGCATTGTTGTTAGGAGAAAAACTTGTGCTAAATGTATATACAGATTCCAAATATGCCTTCACTACCTTGCATGCCCATGGAGCTCTCTATAAAGAAAGAGGACTCATCACATCCGGAGGAAAATCAGTCAAATATGGTCCCGAGATATTGATGTTACTTGATGCAGTTTGGGCCCCAACACGTGTAGCTGTCATGCATTGCAGAGGACATCAAGCAGGAAAAGGAGAAGTTGCCCGAGGGAATAGATTTGCAGATGCCTCAGCACGACAAGCAGCTATGACAGGACAAATTGCCCCACAAGCTATGCCAATGCAAGCAGCATTGTTTCCAGTACCTTTGAATCTATGGACCCCACGATATACCACCAAAGAATTGGATTACTATTGTGACAGAGAAAATGGAGTACTGAAAGATGGATGGATTGAGCTGCCACCAGAAGAGGGCAGTCAACCTCCAGGACGAATAGTAATTCCTGAACTATTAGGACCATCTTTTGTCAAAGCTTTCCACGAAGCCACCCACTATGGGAAGAGTGCTATGGAGAAAGCACTCAGACCACATTTCTACATCCCTCTGATGACAACCATATCAGCCTCAGTAGCACGTCAATGTTTAACCTGTGCCAAAAATAATGCCAAGCAAGGCCTTATAACGGCACCCCGAGTTCAGTCAGGAGGTGTCACCCCCATGCACAACCTCCAAGTTGATTTTACCGAAATGCCAAAAGCCAATGGATACCATTACCTATTAGTATTAGTTTGTACTTTCTCTGGGTGGGTAGAAGCATTCCCAACCAGAACTGAGAAAGCCCGAGAAGTTACTAAAGTCTTAATGAGAGAGATTGTCCCCAGATTTGGAATCCCAGCAGTAATAGGGTCAGACAATGGACCCTCATTTGTCTCCCAAGTTACTCAACAGTTAGCAAAAGCTTTGCAGATACAGTGGAAACTCCACACTGCATACAGACCCCAGAGTTCAGGGAAAGTTGAGCGAATGAATCGTACCTTGAAAGCCCAAATGTCCAAGCTTTGTCAGGAGACACACTTGAAATGGCCCCAAGTGCTCCCCATAGCTTTACTCAGAATACGCTCAGCTCCTGTAAAGTCAACAGGATTTTCCCCTTTTGAAGTTCTGTATGGTAAACCCCCACCAATAGTGCAGGGAGTCAAAGGAAGTTTAGCCCAGATTGGTTCAGAAGTAACCAGACAAGAACTCCTAGCTCTTAGTTTTGTTCTGCAGACTCTCCATACGTGGATCCAAGACCAGTTGCCTATCAACTTGACGGAACCCTTGCATCCCTACCAGCCTGGTACTTCGGTGTGGATCAAAGATTGGAAGAAGATACCGTTGGAACCCCATTGGAAGGGACCGTACACCGTCATCCTGTCTACCCCAACTGCAGTAAAGGTAGCCGAGATCGACGCCTGGATCCACCACAGCAGAGTCAAGCCCGCCGCCGATCCTGAACCAGAGCAGTGGACAGCAGAACAGCATCCTGATGTACCCTTGCGAGTTACTCTAAGACTGCAACCAGCAGCCTAGACACTTCCTCACAAGTGCTTTGCAGTAGCCAAGTCTTTCGAAGAGGATTGCTGTTTCCCATGCAGCAACAGTTTTGTTTCAACGAACCAAATGTGTGCGTGATTTGACACACTACTTTAAGACTACATTGACTAAGCCAGACTTCACAAGCCAACTGAAATTGCTCATAAGTTGGTTAATGTGTACTGGACATCTTGAGGATCTTCAATCAACACTCAGCACCCGTTAAATTGCTTCATTAGCAAACGGGACGAAGAACAAAAGACCGTCGTGATCAAGATCAGCAAGCTGAGGATTCAGAAGAATTCCAATCAACATCAACATGTATCTTTGTTTTTGCTTTGCCTTGGTTGCCCTCTTTGGAGGTTTGGAACTGACTTATGCTTTACCTCCATGCACTGCTTGCATTACTTCTACTAGAACTGGACTGAAAGTAACTCAGACTTTGCTTTACCATTCTTACTATACCTGCAAGGGAACAATAACTCGGTGTATCTATAACACCACTGAACTAAATGTTTGCACTCATGGCAAAATCAAAGCATGCTATAATCCGCATCAGAATCCATCCTATTACACGTTGGAAATAAGATGGAAGGATGCAGATGGACCTATATTAGCTGCTACACCACCACTTAAGGACATTACTAAACCTGCTGTTTTGAATTTTGATGCATGTAATGCCATTAATAGAGATAGTCAGTCCACCTGTGGTACATGGGAGAAAGCGTATCGAAATGACCATAAGTATATGTGTCCAGAAGGTGCCACAAATTGGTGGAAGTGTACAGGTAAAACAGGATCAGGCTATAGTACTGCTACAGCGGCAGACTACTATTGCCCGTATTGGGGATGTGTTTTTTATGCTACCTGGAACACTGGTATAACTGATGAGAAAATAGATAAACGGATGGCTACTCTAACCAAGCCAACCACAAATGATAAATGTCAGAAAGATGCTTGCAACCCCTTACACTTGCGTGTACATAATCCCCATGCATGGAAACAAGGATACAAGTTTGGTTTACGTATTGCTGGAGGAGCAATAGATCCAGGGACCATTGTGTATATCAGATTGAATACTCAAGCCCACAAGTCATCTAAATATCATATTCATAATACCTTTTATGAAGCTATGCATGTAAATAAGTTTGAGATCCCTCACCCTTCACAGAATTTATTTCTAGAATTAGCCGGAGCAGTAGTATCTAGTCTGAAGATCTCAGATTGTTATTTCTGTGGCGGAACCCAAATGGGAGATCAATGGCCATGGGAAGCCCAAGAATTAAATTATTCTATGACTTATAACCAGACTGAATTACACAAGACTACCAGTGAATGGGTGTTAGCGCACTCAATCGTTGGACGTCTTTGCTATGCCAGAACTGGACCCCAGTTCACCCAAAAGGTAGGACAGCTGGTCTGTCTTAGCCAGAAGTACTATAATGCTACGACCAAAAAGACAGCTTGGTGGTCAGGAATTAGACATCCTGAACCTCCTAACCCATTAGCTAGATTTCCTGAACTTGCAGGTCTATGGACTAACCTTGCCAAAGTCCAAGCCTGGCAAGCCCCGCCTGGCCTATATTGGATCTGTGGAAACCGAGCATATGCACAACTCCTGCCACACTGGGGAGGAGCATGTGTCTTAGGAACCATCAGACCTTCTTTCTTCCTGTTAAACACTGAACATGGAGAACAATTAGGGTACCCTGTATACACTACCCACCGACACAAAAGAGCATTGAGACAGAAAAGAGAAGCCTTACAGATAGGCAAGTGGGAGAAGTGGCAAGGTGATGATTGGCCACCAGAAAGAATTATTGAGTATTATGGACCTGCCACTTGGAATGATGATGGTATGTATGGTTACCGTACCCCAATTTATATGATAAATCGTATTATTCGCTTACAAGCAGTAGTTGAAATAATAACTAATGAAATTAGTCATGCTCTTACGCTCTTAGCTAGACAAAGTACTCAGATGTGCACTGCTATATACCAGAACCGCTTAGCACTTGATTATTTGTTAGCAGCTGAAGGAGGAGTATGTGGTAAGCTGAATTTAACTAATTGCTGTTTGAAAATAGATAATAAAGGTCAAGTAGTTGAAGAAATTTCTAAAGATATGCAAAGACATGCTTATGTGCCAGTACAGACTTGGCACGCATTGAAATTTCCTAACTGGTTTGCTAACCTTTTCTCTTGGCTGGGAGGATTTAAGACTTTCATTGTTTTAGTACTAATCCTTGTTGCTGTTATCTTCTTATTACCATGTTTAATTCCATGTTGTATGCGTTCCATTCATAATGCTATCGATAGTACAGTAGAGCGGAAGACCGCAACTAAAATAATGGCTTTATACAAAGCTAGTCCTAGTAGAAATCCTTCAATCATGATGTGATTCTTCTAAAAGTGATTTAATTCTCACACCTTATTGAGTAATAGGGTGAGATTAATCAAAGGGGGGAATGTGGCAGGTGCAGGCCTGTGACCCACGGTGTCTGACATAAGCAGGCCAGCATGGATAGCTTGACCTGTAAATGAGGCCTGTGGAGAGGCATATAGGATTGCACATCCCCCAATATGCTGCTATTGTAAGATAGAACTCAGTAGAAGTATTGAATTAGCTTAGGTAGGCAGAACTGTAGAACTGAGAAATGGAAAAATACAGAAAAGACATGTTTAAAAGTTACTGATAAGAAAAAGTACATCTGCAAAGAAATAATGAGGAGTGCTGACAGATGAGTTACAGAACCTTGCTCTTCTACACGCACAAATTGGTTCTATGGCCTTGAGAGTGTGAAAGTAACAAGTTGATGAACTGGCCATTGTAATTAGGACTAGAAGGGGGGCATGCAGGTGTCATGCCCACAGAAGGGACATAATTGGATAAACTTATCAGTACCGGGACCAATGGAAGAGGTACGGGAGGTACGGGAGGTTACCGGGACCAATGAAATGTTTTTCTATACCTAGAATGGAACAGAAGTCTATAAAAGTTGTTGTAATGCTTGAAAACTTTGCTCAGCCATTTTGAAATTGACTGGTTCGAGACTTGTGCACAAATAAATGATTTGGACCTTCTGAACAGACTCCTGGTATCATTGGTTTGTCTGCGCTTTGCTGCTACAAAATGGTATTTAAAAGTGATGCCGTAGAAGAAATGAAAGAAATATTGCTAAACCAGGAAGATGTTTATATTTGATAAACTGAAAAGTAGTAAATCACCTGGACCAGATAGTATACATCCAAGGGTGTTGAAAGAACTGAAATATGAGATTGCAGACCTGCTATTACTAATCTGTGAACTATCATTAAAATCATCAGCAATACCTGAAGACTGCAGGATAGCCAATATAACACCAATTTTTAAAAAAAAGTTCCAAGGGCGATCCGGGAAACTACATTAAAAACAAAATTTCTGAACATGTATATATAGTCATAGCTTAATTGGAAACAGCCAACATGGCTTTAGCCTGGGAAGGTCTTTTCTTACTAATCTTTTATATTTTTTGGAAGGTGTAAATAAGCAGGTAGACAAAGGTGGGATAATCAATGTAGTATATCTGGATTTTCAGAAAGCTTTGACAAGGTCCCTCATGAGAGACTCTTGGTGAAATTAAATGTCATAGTATAGGAGGCAGTGTACTATTGTGGATCAAGAACTGGCTAAAAGATAGAAAGCTGGGACCACTCATTTTTAACAGAAAAGAGCTTAAAATGTTCCTCTTCATTCAACACTTTAACCTCAACACGTCTATTATTCCCCATTGAACACCATGATCCTCCCCCCTAGTCCTCTCTCCACTATATACTGGAGAAATACAAATACAATAAATACATACCCTCCTGAACCTCTTTCTCACTTGATAAAATTTAATTAGGTAATTACTCTTCTACCCCCTCTCAACCTTTCTCTTTATGAAACTCCATTTAATATATTTCTCCCTTATCCTGTTCCCTTCCCTACCCTACTGTAAATAGCTCTGCTTCAGCATTGTTATTCTGCTGTATATGTGAACAGCTGATTTGTAAATAGTATCTTGTAATATCGTTTTATATGTTCTATGTTCTTTGTAAATGAGTTCTAGTCACTGTAAACCGCCCCTGATCACTGGAAGAGGTGGTATATAAAAACGTTTAAATAAATAAATAAAATAGTCATAAATGACCTGGAAATAGGAATAACAAGTGAGGTAATCAAAGTTGTAGATGGCACAAAATTATTCAAAGTTTTTAAATCCCAAGAGGATTGTGAAAAACTGCAAGAGGTCCTAAATAAATTGGAAGACTGAATATTCAATTGATGAAATTTAGGGGCATGTTTACTAAAGTCCGCAAAATAGCGCCCCGCAAAATAGCGCACGGCAACGCGGCACTGAAACGCGCAGAAACGCGTTTAAACGCCCCACACATGTGCGTGTCACCCCCGCACAGGTACGCGGCTCACTAACGGGCCCTGTACAAGTGCGGCCCGCAAATTTCCGATAGAGGCGTGGAACGGCGAAAGGAGGGCGGAGGAAGGCTCCGGAGGGGCGGAGGGACGGGGTCAATGGGTGGAGAGTGGGAGGGGAGAGGCTCCCCGCACAGTATCGGGCCCGAATTTGCATGTAAAAACTACCGCGAGTGAAACACTCGCTGTAGAAAGCATTTAAAGGGAAGAGAAACCATTTCCGTCAGCAATGTACAGGAAAACCGGGGAAACCAGCAAAACGTGAGCAGTGTGATACATGTGCACAGCACAAAAGTGCAAATACAAATAGAAAATGACCACAACAGAACTATTAAAAACAGTAATTCAGCTGGGGAACAGTTATAGTGATGGGCAAATACAGAAAACACACCCAGCAAAGCTCCAGAAAAAAGAAATGAACTTTTGAAGGGTTTACGGAGCCGAGTCTCTTCCAAAAAACATTTCCTTTGTTTGGAGCTTTCCTGGGAGTGTTTGGTATGGTTGCCCATTAATATCACTGTTGCCCAGCGCGGTGATATCTTGTCCCCCATTTCCCGTAGCCATTTCCGGGGTTTATGTGCACGTTTGTCACCAGACAGGGTGCATATGCCCACAGTAAAATTGCATAGAGCAGGGTTTGTGACTCCATTCTGCTAAGCTTACTACCTCCAGGGGCTGCACTGTTTCTGTGGCCATAGTGTGGTGCAGCAGACAGAGTCAGTACCTCTAGAACCAGAGGGTCAGAGGTTCAAAGCCCAGCTGGGGTACGTGCCAGCCCAATCCCTATATTTTACCCACCACTGAACACAGATAGCGCAGACACCCCTGTATTGCAGGGAACATAAGCATGGGGAGAGCACCCATATTTTACCCAACAACGCGCACACACACCACAACAATGGGCATTACCTACAGCCAAGTCACCCAAATGCAGTCCCGTACTGCCACATTGCAATCAGGTCATCTGCTTTTTCTGAGAGAAGCTCATGCCAGCATGTTGGCGGACGAGGACATGTGGTGCAGGGGGCAGTGGCTGCTAGCCACAGAAGACAGAGGCCCAGTCATGTGCAGGCTGGCACAGTCCACTGCAACACAGGCCCTACCGGATCCACAGTCATGGACATTCCAGGGAAATCACCCAATCTGTGGATACACGGTGGTGCAGTGCACACAGACACTGTATACAAGAGCAGAGGGTCACAGGTTCAAAGCCCAACTGGGGCAACCGCTAATCTTTTTCCCCCAATTAAACAGTGATAGTAAGGGCACACCTTTCCTGGGGAGGACATATGCAATGGCAATACATCTATCTTTACCCCACTGAGCACACACACCATGAACAGGGCCAGTACCCAGAGCAGAATCACACAATGCAGTCCTGGTGGGGCACACACCAGTCAGGTCCCATGATGGCACTCATACAAATGCCTGTGCTGTATATCTATGCACCACACCCATGGTATGTAGATGTAGCTCATGCATATCCATGAGGGACAGCAGGAAAACCAGAACAGTGTGATGCAAACCTGGACTGGAGTTGGGAATCTGTGCCGTAAAGCAGCAGCCATCAGGGGCAGACACACCCACACCCACACCCACAGGCCTCATTGACCAATGTCTCCTGGAGAGGCAAACCATTGAACCCTGCATGTCCTACCAATGTCACCCTACACCTGAGGTATATGATACACAGCTCTGAGATGTTTGCTAGTTCCACACATACTGCTAGTTGACCCCATCCGAACAATCTGTTAGGTGTTTGCGGTGCGTGCTCCAGGCCTGGCCTCTGACGCTGTTTACCACCCTGGGGAGTGGCCACCAGCTGTACTGCCTACCATATCCATGCCTTGCCGTGCTCAGGAGCGGTCTTGGTGGGCAAGGCTGATTACCTTCTCAATAGTAGCACCATGATGGCATAGGTGTGGAAGTGTGTGTTTGTCTATACCGTGGGTGTTGGCAGCAAGCCCCTTCCACAGCCCACACTGCCAATGTGCATAATGAGGTGCATGGTACCATGGGTATAGCCAGGACAGGGTGGCCTGGGCAGGATGCATCTGCACCGGGCATAGGGCACTGGCAGGGACACTGTAGTGTCCGGCCACCACCTACACAGACAGGGTGGCCAAAGCATGTCCTTCTGGGAGATCACGCTCACCCTGACTGTGCAGTGACCACAGCATGGCTAGGCACCCCCATAGTGCTGTACAGTCTTTCTCTCATGTGATACATATGGGTATCTATTTGGGGCCCAGTCACTGAGTTATCTGCTTGCTGTGTATGCTGGCAGCCCAGTTCTCATGGACTAACCAGCAGACTGTTTGTAGATGGTATGTGGTTTGCTGGAATGGCTTGCAGGGTGCAGTTGGCTTGCTGCAGGGGAATACCTGGTGGTGGGGTGCAACCTACCATACCTGGTCATATGTTTGTCTGTTATTGTGTTATGGCTGTGTGTCCCCCAGCAGGACTGGGGTTGATGTTGCCCTCTACTGCCACCTTTGCAGGGAGGTAGAGTGTGGATCTCTTGATGGGGGACCATGTTTGTCTCTAGGGGCGGCCCAGGGGGGGGGGCGGTGCTATGGCTGTGCCTGACTGGGATATCCATGGTGTTTGTGCAGAAACTAGCTATCTTACACATTAACACTGCTTTGGAACTCCCACTTGGCCTCCATCAGCCATGGAAAGTGTTGTAGACCTGGTCCTGGGCGCCTCATTGTACACTCAGGGTGAGGCCAGAACCCGCACGATGTAACGTTGTGTAGCTACTTTGTGCCAGTAAAACACCCGGTCAGTGCCCCCTACCAGGCCGAGTTGCTATGTGGGTGCACCCGGTAACGTCCCCCAACAGGGCCGAGGTGCTGTGGGGGTGCATTTCCCATCTTGTGTCCATCTGTGGACAGCTAATTTGCATGTGCAGTGCATCATGGGTACGTGTGGCCTAACCCTATCCTGTTTACCCTGGCATACTATCTGTGAGATGATGTGCAGGCTATCTGCAGCCAGCCAGGGGCTTCCATACAGCTATGGTTAGGTCACTGCCTGTACAGCCAGAGGTGATGAGTTCAAACCCACATTGGGGTTCTGTGAGACAGGTGTTCAAAGCATATTTTTTTAGTTTACTGTACATATGTTGATGTCAGCAATAGCACCCTCAGTGTACTGTACCCATAAGGTGCCTCTGAGGGTGCTTTATGGGGCGCCCTATAGGGCACTGTATGGTTGCCATCCATATAGGGTGCACCATACATTATCCTGTGTCGCAACATACATGCTGCCCTATAGGGGACATTCTAGGGTGCCTTGGCAGACGGTGCACTGTAACATGTGCCTTATGGGCGGCCCTATATTAATATGCTGTGAGAGTGCGTTTGCTAGTAGTTATCATAAAACTAAAATTATAGAGCCTCCTACAGCTCTCCCCAACATAAAACATACTGCCTCAGCTAGCCTTTTTCTCTGGGCTTTGTGAAGGATTGAACACATGGCCCCTGCACCATTGCTCAGTGTCTTCACCATTGTGCTGTGGCTCTGTTCCTGTGTTTGAGCAGCAGCGCGCAGCCTTGTAGCCATTGGCGCGCCGTCTTGTGGCGCACAAAATTACAATTAACAGCGCGCCGCCTTCTGGCGCGTAACATTAACAGCGCCCAACATGGGCATGCCCCTTAAAATACTGCCTCAGCCAGCTGTCTTCAATGGGCACGGGGGGAATTGAACCCATGATGCCTGCATGGGTGGTCAGTGTCTTAACCATTGTCCTATGGCTCCATTCCTGCTAGTTGCACATCAGCGCGCCACTTATCCCTCCCACTATTGGGCTGCCCCCTCACACATCAGCGCGCCGCCTTCTGCCCACCGGCTCGCCGCCTTCTGTTGACCAATTTTATCAGTGCGCCGCCCTCTGCCGCCCAACCTTAACAGCGCGCCGCCCTCTGCCGCCCACAATAAACAGTGCGCCGTCTCATGCCGTTTAAAAAAATAGGGGCGCCGCTTTCTGCCGCCCATAATCAATATGCCTCCTACACCACTTTTGCCCATAAAATTTGATGCCTCAGCTGGTCTTTTTTGTTGGGTGCAATGGGGGTTTGAACCCCTGGACCCTGCACCATAGGTCAATGTCTTCACCGTTGTACTACAGCTTTGTTGTTTGGTTGTGCAGCAGCGCCCCACTTAGCCTTCTCACGCGCTAATGTGGGACCCGCACATTAGGGCGACTCACAAACCTACGGTCCGTTTTTTTCCTTTTTCTGCCTGGCCCGCCCACTCCTTATATGGCACCAGCACACTAACGGGGACCCGCACAGCAACGGACTTTAGTAAACATGCCTGTTAATGTGGACAAGTGCAAAGTTATACACCTAGGGAAAAACAACTCAAACTATAGTTACGCGATGCAAGGTTCCACATTAGGAACCACCACCCAGGAAAAAGATTTAGGCATCATGGTGGATAACACATTGAATCCCTCTGCCCAGTGTGCAGGTTGGAGTTGATGCAGAAGGTGCTTACTAAAATGGTTAGTGCTCTTCATTATAACGCATATGAGGATAGTCTTAAGGATCTTAATGTAGATACTTTAGAGGAAAGGCGGGATAGAGGAGATATGATAGAGATGTTTAGATACCTCCATGGCATGAATGCAAGGGAGGAGAGCTTCTTTTGACGGAAAGCAAGCTCTGCTATGAGAGGACATAGGATGAGGATGAAAGGGGATAAAGTCAGGAGTAATATGTAGAAATATTTCTTTATGGAAAGATGCGTGGAATAGTCTCCCAGTGGAGGTGGTAGAGATGAAGACAGTATCTGAATTCAAAAAAGCATGGGACAAACACAGAGTATTTCAAAAGGGAAAAAGTGGAAATTGTAGTAGTTGATATGGAAGGGCAGACTAGATAGGCCATGTGGTGTTTTTCTGCCGTCATATTTCTAAGCTTCTCTTATTCTTGGGGATTTTAACATTCATATTGATGACCCCTTTGACCCTCATGCCTTAAAGCTTCTTTCCCTTACCGCCGCATTCAACCTCCAACTCTACTCTGCCACCCCTACTCACCAGCATGACCACTGCCTTTACCTCATCTTTTTCTCCAACTGCTAGCCCTCATACCTCTTCACTTCAAGCCTTTCCATCTCTGGCCATAATCTGCTAACCTTCACTCTTAACTATCCCCACCTCCGTCTTGTCCAATCTCCACTAACATGTTTAGGAATCTTCACACTATCGGCTCTTCAGCTCTCTCCACTGCTGTCTCTTTACCTCTTTTTTCAACTGTGTCATCTGAGTCTGTTGATGAGGCAGTGTCTTTCTGTAGCAGCAAAGCGCAGACAAACCAATGATACCAGGAGTCTGTTCAAAAGGTCCAAATCATTTATTTGTGCACAAGTCTCGAACCAATCAATTTCAAAATGGCTGAGCAAAGTTTTCAAGCATTACAACAACTTTTATAGACTTCTGTTCCATTCTAGGTATAGAAAAACATTTCATTGGTCCCGGTAATCTCCCGTACCTCCCGTACCTCTTCTATTGGTCCCGGTACTGATAAGTTTATCCAGTTATGTCCCTCCAGTGGGCATGACACCTGCATACCCCCCTTCTAGTCCCAATTACAATGGTCAGTTCATCAACTTGTTACTTTCACACTTTCAAGGTTATAGAACCAATTTGTACGTGCAGAGGAGCTGGGCTCTGCAACTCATCTGTCAGCACTCCTAATTATTTCTTTGCAGATGTACTTTTTCTTATCAGTAACTTTTAAACATGTTTTTCTGTATTTTTCCATCTTTCAATACTACAGTTCTGCTTACCTAAGCTAATTCAATACTTCTACTGAGTTATATCTTACAATAGCAGCATATTGGGGGATGTGCAATCCTATATGCCTCTCCACAGGCCTCATTTACAGGTCAAGCTAGCCATGCTGGCCTGCTTATGTTCGGACACTGTGGGTCACAGGCCTGCACCTGCCACATTCCCCCCTTTGATTAATCTCACCCTATTACTTAATAAGGTGTGAGAATTAAATCACTTTCTGAAGAATCACATCCTGGCTAAAGGATTTCTACCAGGACTGGCTGTATATAAAGCCATGATTTTTGTTGCGGTCTTCCGCTCTACTGTACTATCAATAGTATTATGAATGGAACGCATACAACATGGGATTAAACATGGTAATAAGAAAATAACAGCAACCAGGATTAGTACCAATACGATGAAAGTCTTAAATCCTCCCACCCATGAAAAGAGGTTAGCAAACCAATTAGGAAATTTCAATGAGTGCCACGTCTGTACTGGCACATAAGCATGTCTTTGCATATCTTTAGCAATTTCTTCAACTACTTGACCTTTATCATCTATTTTCAAACAGCAATTGGTTAAGTTCAGTTTACCACATACTCCTCCTTCAGCTGCTAACAAATAATCAAGTGCTAAGCGGTTCTGATATATCGCAGTGCGCATCTGTGTACTTTGTCTAGCTAAAAGCGTGAGAGCATGACTAGTTTCATTGGTTATTATTTCAACTACTGCTTGTAAGCGAATAATACGATTAATCATATAAATTGGGGTACGATAACCATACATACCATCATCATTCCAAGTGGCAGGTCCATAATATTCAATAATTCTTTCTGGTGGCCAATCATCACCCTGCCATTTCTCCCACTTGCCTATCTGTAAGGCCTCTCTCTTCTGTCTTAGTGCTCTTTTGTGTCGGTGGGTAGTGTATACTGGGTATCCTAATTGTTCTCCATGTTCAGTATTTAAAAGAAAGAAAGAAGGTCTGATGGTTCCTAAGACACATGCTCCTCCCCAGTGTGGTGGGAGTTGTGCATATGCTCGGTTTCCACAGATCCAATATAGGCCAGGTGGGGCCTGCCAGGCTTGGGTTTCAGCAAGGTTAGTCCATAGACCTGCAAGTTCAGAAAATCTGGCTAATGGGTTAGGAGGTTCAGGATGTCCAATTCCTGACCACCATGCTGTCTTTTTGGTCGTGGCATTATAGTACTTCTGGCTAAGACAGACCAGCTGTCCTACCTTTTGGGTGAATTGGGGTCCAGTTCTGGCATAGCAAAGACGTCCAACGATTGAGTGCGCTAACACCCATTCACTGGTAGTCTTGTGTAATTCAGTCTGATTGTAAATCATGGAATAATTCAATTCTTGGGCTTCCCATGGCCACTGATCTCCCATTTGGGTTCCGCCACAGAAATAACAATCTGTGATCTTAAGACTAGATACTACTGCTCCGGCTAATTCTAGAAATAAATTCTGTGAGGGGTGAGGGATCTCAAACTTATTTACATGCATGGCTTCATAAAAAGTATTATGAATATGATATTTAGATGACTTGTGGGCTTGGGTATTCAATCTGATATACACAATGGTCCCTGGATCTATTGCTCCTCCAGCAATACGTAAACCAAACTTATATCCTTGTTTCCATGCATGGGGATTGTGTATACGTAAGTGTAAGGGGTTACAAGCATCTTTCTGACATTTATCATTTGTGGTTGGCTTGGTTAAAGTAGCCATTCGTTTATCTATTTTCTCATCAGTTATACCAGTGTTCCAGGTAGCATAAAAACACATCCCCAATACGGGCAATAGTAGTCTGCTGCTGGGGCAGTACTATAGCCTGGTTCCTTTTTACCTGTACACTTTCTCCATCCCGTGGCACCTTCTGGACACATATACTTATGGTCATTTCGATACGCTTTCTCCCATGTACCACAGGTGGAATAACTATCTCTATTAATAGCATTGCATGCATCAAAATTCAAAACAGCAGGTTTAGTAATGTCCTTAAGTGGCGGCGTTGCAGCTAATATAGGTCCATCCGCATCCTTCCATCTTATTTCCATCGTGTAATAGGATGGATTCTGATGCGGATTATAGCATGTTTTAATTTTCCCATGAGTGCAAACATTTAGTTCAGTGGTGTTATAGATACACCGAGTTACTGTTCCCTCGCAGGTATAGTAAGAATGATAAAGCAAAGTCTGAGTTACTTTCAGTCCAATTCTAGTAGAAGTAATGCAGGCAGTGCATGGAGGTAAAGCATGAGTCTGTTCAAAACCTCCAAAGAAGGCAACCAAAGCAAAGCAAAAGTAGAGATGCATGTCGATGTTGATTGGAGTTCTTCTGAATCCTCAGCTTGCTGATCTTGATCACGACGATCTATTATTCTTCGTCCCGTCTGCTAATGAAGCAATTTAACGGGTGCTGAGTGTTGATTGAAGATCCTCAGGTTGTCCAGTACACATTAACCAACTTATTAGCAATTTCAGTTGGCTTGTGAAGTCTGGCTTAGTCAATGTAGTCTCTAAGTAGTGTGTCAAATCACACACAAATTGGGTTCGTTGAAACAAAGCTGTTGCTGCATGGAAAACAGCAATCCTCTTCGAAAGACTTGGCTGCTGCAAAGCACTTGTGATGAAGTGTCTAAGCTGCTGGTTGTCGTCTCAAAGTAACTCGCAAGGGTACATCAGGGTGCTGTTCTGCTGTCCACTGCTCTGGTTCAGGATCGGCGGCGGGCTTGACTCTGCTGTGGTGGATCCAGGCGTCGATCTCGGCTACCTTTACTGCAGTTGGGGTAGACAGGATGACGGTGTACGGTCCCTTCCAATGGGGTTCCAACGGTGTCTTCTTCCAATCTTTGATCCACACCGAGGTACCAGGCTGGTAGGGATGCAAAGGTTCCGTCAAGTTGATAGGCAACTGGTCTTGGATCCACGTATGGAGAGTCTGCAGAACAAAACTAAGAGCTAGAAGTTCTTGTCTGGTTATTCTGAACCAATTTGGGCTAGACTTCCTTTGATTCCCTGCACTATTGGTGGGGGTTTACCATACAAAACTTCAAAAGGGGAAAATCCTGTTGACTTTACAGGAGCTGAGCGTATTCTGAATAAAGCTATGGGGAGCACTTGGGGCCACTTCAATTGTGTCTCCTGACAAAGCTTAGACATTTGGGCTTTCAAGGTACGATTCATTCGCTCAACTTTCCCTGAACTCTGGGGTCTGTATGCAGTGTGGAGTTTCCATTGTATCTGCAAGGCTTTTGCTAACTGCTGAGTAACTTGGGAGACAAATGAGGGTCCATTGTCTGACCCTATTACTGCTGGAATTCCGAATCTGGGAACAATCTCTCTCATTAAGACTTTAGTAACTTCTCGGGCTTTCTCAGTTCTGGTTGGGAATGCTTCTACCCACCCAGAGAAAGTACATACTAATACTAATAGGTAATGGTACCCATTGGCTTTTGGCATTTCGGTGAAATCAACTTGGAGGTTGTGCATGGGGGTGACACCTCTTGACTGAACTCGGGGTGCTGTAATAAGGCCTTGCTTGGCATTATTCTTGGCACAAGTTTGACATTGTCGTGCTACTGAAGCTGATATGGTTGTCATCAGAGGGATGTAGAAATGTGGTCTGAGTGCTTTTTCCATAGCACTTTTCCCATAGTGGGTAGCTTCGTGGAAAGCTTTGACAAAGGATGGTCCTAACAGTTCAGGAATTACTATTCGTCCTGGAGGTTGACTGCCCTCTTCTGGTGGCAGCTCAATCCATCCGTCTTTCAATACTCCATTTTCTTTGTCACAATAGTAGTCCAATTCTTTGGTGGTATATCGTGGGGTCCATAGATTCAAAGGTACTGGAAACAATGCTGCTTGCATTGGCATAGCTTGTGGGGCAATTTGTCCTGTCATAGCTGCTTGTCGTGCTGAGGCATCTGCAAATCTATTTCCTCGGGCAACTTCTCCTTTTCCTGCCTGATGTCCTCTGCAATGCATGACAGCTACACGTGTTGGGGCCCAAACGGCATCAAGTAACATCAATATTTCGGGACCATATTTGACTGATTTTCCTCCGGATGTGATGAGTCCTCTTTCTTTATAGAGAGCTCCATGGGCATGCAGGGTAGTGAAGGCATATTTGGAATCTGTATATACATTCAGTATAAGTTTTTCTCCTAACAACAATGCTCTGGTGAGTGCTATCAATTCGGCTTTCTGGGCTGATGTGCCTGAGGCTAGGGCTGATGATTCAACTACTTCGTGTTGAGTGACGACTGCATATCCGGCACAGCGTCGTCCATCAAGGATGAGACTGCTCCCATCAACATAGTAGGTTTGGTCAGGATTGTCTATGGGCACATCTGTCAAGTCGGGTCGGCTGGAGAACACAGTCTCCATGACTTCGATACAGTCATGTTCTGGGAGTTCTTCACTGATGGGTATCAAGGTGGCTGGATTCAGGGCATGGCTCACTTCAAGTTGTATCTGTGGGTTTTCACATAACATGCTCTGGTACTTCAACATTCGGGAATTGGTGAGCCAATAATTTGCTTTCTGTTCCATAAGGGCAAGGACTGCATGTGGCACAGTGACTCGTATGTTCTGTCCTAGTGTGAGTTTGTCTGCTTCACTCACTAGTAGCGCTGTAGCTGCAACTGCTCTCAAGCAAGGTGGCCATCCTTTGGCCACAGGGTCCAATTGTTTCGATAGGTAGGCTACAGGTCGCTCCCAATTTCCCAATTTCTGAGTCAACATGCCTAAGGCATTTCCCTGTGCTTCATGTACAAACAAGTGGAAAGGTTTGTGGACATCTGGTAGTCCAAATGCTGGTGATGACATTAATTCTTCTTTTAACTTTTGGAAGGCTGTGTCCTGCTCAAGTCCCCACTCCAGTGGTGACTTCTCTTCTCCTTTTGTGGCTTCATACAGTGGTTTGGCAATTTGGGCAAAGTTGGGTATCCAAATTCGGCAATATCCTGCCGCTCCCAGAAAGGCTCTGACTTGCTTTCTGGTTGTTGGAGTTGGAATTCTACATACTGCTTCTTTTCTTTCTCTGCCTAATCTTCTGCTTCCTTGGGTGATACGAAAACCCAGGTATTTCACTTCTTTTTGGCATAGCTGTGCTTTGGCTCTGGAAACTTTGTATCCAGCTTCCTCTAGTAACTGCAAGAGATCTTTGGTGGCTAGTATACATTCACTTTCTGATACGGCAGCTATCAACAGATCATCCACGTATTGGAGAAGCACTCTCTTCCCCGGGGCTACTGGATAGCTTGAAAGGTCTTGATTCAGTGCGGCACTAAAGATGGTAGGCGAATTCTTGAATCCTTGGAGTAATCTTGTCCAGGTAAGTTGGCCCCCTCTTCCAGAGATGGGGTCTTGCCATTCGAATGCAAACAATATTTGGCTTACAGGGGCTAATCTTATGCAAAAGAATGCATCTTTCAAATCCAGTACAGTGAAATGGGTAGCTTCAGCAGGTATCAGTCCTAGGAGGGTGTAAGGATTGGGTACGACTGGATGTATGGTCTCAGCTGCATCATTCACTCTTCTCAAATCTTGCACTGGGCGATAATCATCTGTCCCAGGTTTCTTTACTGGCAAAAGTGGGGTGTTCCATGGGGATTGACATACTTTTAGTAGGCCATACTCAAGCAATCTTTGTAGGTGGCGATGAATGCCTTCAATTGCGGCTCTTGGGAGAGGGTACTGTTTGACGTGCACTGGTGTAGCACTAGGCTTGAGGGTTACAATCACTGGAGCTATATGTTTGGCTAGGCCTGGGGGGCTGCCTTCTGCCCATACTCCAGGTGGTGCATCAATACTTTTCAAAGTTTGTTCAAAATAGGTATCTTGGATCGAATCATCAATGTAGTATCTCCATTCTTCTTCTCGGGGAACCGTCAGCAGCATCACTCCTGCTGGTTTGGTTTGGGGATTTACTGTCATTTGCATTTCTCCTTGCTCAGAGAAAGATATTTGTGCTTGAAGCTTGGCTAACATATCTCGTCCCAGTAGTGGCACTGGACATTCGGGCATGTAAAGGAATTGATGAGTTACTTGCTGTCCTCCCAGACTGCATATTCGGTTTTGAAGGAAAGACTTTGTGGCTTTGGCACCAGTTGCTCCTATAATGGTGACTGCTTTTGTAGTGAATGGGGCTATCTTTTTGTCTATTACTGAATGTTGTGCTCCAGTATCAACCATAAAGTCCATAATTTGGTCTCCTATTTGTATTCCGACCATAGGCTCCTGGAGACCTAAAGCAAACTTGGAGCCCGGTCTGTCCTAATCCACGTCATTCTCATCATGGGCTGGTGTGGCCAATGCTTGAATGGTTCCTCCTCTTTCTCGCTGGAATTGTTCTCGATTGGCTCCTCCTCGGCTTCGGGGATAGCTTCGTCTTTCTTCTCGCCACTGATGGCTGCTGTCGTCATCATGCTGGGCGTCTTCGAGTTGCGGGCACATATCTCTCCAATGTCCTTCCTCTCTGCAATAGGCGCATTGGTTCACGCCTAGTCTCTGGGTCCGGCCTCCGCCTTGACCCCGCCCTCTTCCTCTGCTCCTTCGACTAGGGACACCTCCCCTTTTCTGTTCCACTATGGCCGCAGCCAAAAAATCAGCTTTCTTCTTCATCTTTCTATCACATTCTCTCTGTCTTTCAGTATCACGATTCACATACACTTTATGAGCGACTTCCAATAACTGTGTTGCATTCATGCCCGCAAACCCTTCTAACTTCTGTAATTTGCGTCTAATGTCTGGTTGAGACTGGTTTACAAAAGCAGAATTCACCATACATAAACTTCCTGGTGCCTCGGGATCATAGGGAGTATACATTCTGTATGCTTCAGTTAATCTTTCATAAAAATCTGCTGGGCTCTCATCTGTCCCTTGGATAACTCCTGTAACTTTGGAAAGGTTCATAGCTTTCTGGCCCCCCCTTTTCAGGCCTTGTAAAAAGCCTTGGCGAAAACGGGCTAGGGCTGTGGATCCTTCATCTGTATTTGGATCCCATTGGGGGTCTTCATTCGGGAATTCTCTCTGAGCTGCTTCCCTACGATCTATTATATTTTGCCCCTGTGCCGGAGCTGCAGGGTTTTCTGCCATCCATTCAATAGCTGCTTTTCTAATTCTTGCTCGTTCTTCTGTAGTGAATAGGGTGGTCAGGAGCTGACGGCAATCTGGCCAAGTGGGTTGGTGAGTTTCCATAATACTAGTTACTAATTCTGTCAGCTCCTGGGGCTTACTAGTATAGGAGGCGTAATGCGACCTCCAATTTAATAAATCAGTTGTAGAGAAAGGGATATACACATAAGTTAGGGGTCCCGCTACCACTTCATCATTATCATTCTTTACGGGCACTCCCGGGACTTGCCGTAAGGGAAACAGTTTAGCTGCTATGGGTGTCTTTTGGGATCTAAGGGTTATTGTCGTTGCCTGTGCAGGAGTCACTTTCTTTTTCTCAACAGGTTTTGCTTTGGGTTTCGCTGTCACTGGCGTGCTAGTGCTAACACTAGCTTTCTCAATTATTTGTAAACTTTCCTCCTCATCTGGGGGATTCTCTCTTTCTCCTTCTTCTGTCTCCACTTCTGACTCACTTTCTAGGTCCTCCTCCTCTTCTTTTCTCGCTATTTCTTCCATTTTCTCTTCTCCAGGAGGGGGATCAGGGGTTGGGTCCCGCCTCGGCTCTGGCCGTCTCTGGGGTTCTGGGGCAGGACGCCGGGCTACTCTCACTGGACCTGGGGTTCGGGGCTGCCTGAGAGTTATTTCTGGGGAATCAGGATCTGCCAGGATGGGCTTCTTTCTGGCTTTCGTATCCTGCTCTTTCATTCTAGGCTGTTCCGTTTTCTGTCTGGAATCTGTTTTAGCTAACATTATTCTGCACTGTTCCTCATAACAGCGCTGCGCCCAGGGGGGCGGATCTTCACAAATACTTAACCAGGAATCTATATAAGGGTACTGATCAGGGTGCGCTACCCGCACTCTACGGTGTATTGACTGAATAATCTCTACTTTGAACGTTCCCTCTCGGGGCCAAATGGGGTCTAGATCGGGCCACTCCCTAGTACACAAAATTTGCAAACGGGCTGCTGTCATTTTAATACCATAATCTCCTGAATATCCCTCTTTAAAATGTGCGATCATACATTCTAATGGAGTGTTTCTAGTAGACCCCGCCCCTCCCATTTCGATGTGTGCGCGCAACAACAGACAAAAGGAAAAGGAGGGCGGACCGTGGGTAAGGGGTCCTCACGGCCCTGGAAACGTATAAGGAGTACAAATAACAAGACAAGACGACAATCGCTTCCCCCTTTTCGCGACCTGAACGCGGTCGCCCGGTCAGGAAATGCGCTACTCAGGGGTCCGCCTTCACTTGGTCCGTGCTGCCAGACCTCTCATTCACACTTTGTTCACACAATCATGCTAGCAACGTATCCCAGAATGCATTCGTTTCTATCTGTTCTGACTAGTCTTTTCCAATTTCCCAATTACAAATAGGATGAGGGTTTCACCCAGCGAATTCCCATGCCAGGCTACTCGGCTCTTCCTTGAGAGGTGATCATGCTCTCTTACCAATTCCCAATATCTCGAGATTACAAATTCCAAAGTTCCAAGTTCCAATGGCAGTACTGCGCTTTCTATTTCTGTCTAGACCCAAAATCAAAACTATACTCACCGGATCCGGTCCTCAAACTTCCCAAGCAGGCGCATGAGTTGGACCTCGGACTCCCCTCACTCGGGTTCGAGGCGTTGACTCCAGCCGGGCTCGTCACCCGCCGAGGTCCGACCAGCTCCCTCCGATACAAGGGACCGGTGGCGCCAGGGAGCAGCCCTCGTCGGAAGGGCGCGATCCCGGCAGGACCAAGCCTATAGAGGCGGAAAGTCGTGGTATATTGCCCTATATACACTTTGATTCCACAACTTCCCGGCCAACGCACCAAGGAATATGTAGCAGCAAAGCGCAGACAAACCAATGATACCAGGAGTCTGTTCAAAAGGTCCAAATCATTTATTTGTGCACAAGTCTCGAACCAATCAATTTCAAAATGACTGAGCAAAGTTTTCAAGCATTACAACAACTTTTATAGACTTCTGTTCCATTCTAGGTATAGAAAAACATTTCATTGGTCCCGGTAATCTCCCGTACCTCCCGTACCTCTTCTATTGGTCCCGGTACTGATAAGTTTATCCAGTTATGTCCCTCCAGTGGGCATGACACCTGCATACCCCCCTTCTAGTCCCAATTACAATGGTCAGTTCATCAACTTGCTACTTTCACACTTTCAAGGTTATAGAACCAATTTGTACGTGCAGAGGAGCTGGGCTCTGCAACTCATCTGTCAGCACTCCTAATTATTTCTTTGCAGATGTACTTTTTCTTATCAGTAACTTTTAAACATGTTTTTCTGTATTTTTCCATCTTTCAATACTACAGTTCTGCTTACCTAAGCTAATTCAATACTTCTACTGAGTTCTATCTTACAATAGCAGCATATTGGGGGATGTGCAATCCTATATGCCTCTCCACAGGCCTCATTTACAGGTCAAGCTAGCCATGCTGGCCTGCTTATGTTCGGACACTGTGGGTCACAGGCCTGCACCTGCCACATTTCTATTGCAATCTGATGATTAAAATAGATAAATAAATAAATACATTTTTTTAATATTTACCTGGAGCTGGTCCTGAAGGCTGAGACCCTTTGCTGCCTTTTGGAGGATCTGGTAGACTCTTTGCAGATTTAAAATAAATTAAAATGAAGTCGGGGTCACTGTTTCTGTGCAGGCTGCATCAGGAACAGAACCACAATGTACCTGTGGTGCACAGCCTGCACAGGGCAGAGAGGAATCAGGAAAACCCATGGCTCAGGCCTTGTAGTAAGGCCAAGTCACAGGAGAAGTACAAATTTAAAAAGAAAAGTTAAAGTTGCTACTCAGATCTGTGATTGGATGAACAGCAGAGCAGGGTCCAGGAGGATAGTCTGGGGTCTGGGAGAGAGGTTTGAGCCTGGGAGGCAGCGGTGGTAGGCTGTATTGTTTAAAAAATAAAACAAAACCAGGGCTGTTTGAGATAGCTGGGAGCAGTGCTTTCAGCAGCTCCTGCTGAACCCTGTGCGTATATTTTAAAATTAAATGTTAAAATGTGCAGAGCTGCAGTTTGCAGGTTGGCTAAGTCAGAGGGGCTTAAGAGTAGTGTACCGGCTGTAGCTGTTTTTAAATTTAAAGGGGTGGTGTCTCCATAAATTGCAAAAGTTGGGCCAAAGATATTTTGGAAGGAGGAGAGGTTGCCGAGTGGTAGGAGGAGGGGGGGAGACAAAGTAGAACTTAAGGGAGACGATCATACGGTGGACTACCCCCAAAAAATGTTTTAAATTTAAAGGGGCCATGCACCATTAAGGTACAGAAAGGTATCTGTTACTATTACAGGTGTAAGAGGACAGTTGAGGGACCCTAACGGGGGGGGGGTTTGGCATGCGTTTTAAGGGTATGGCCATTTTAATATTGGCCACAGTTATATTGTAGCAATTTCAGATGAGAAAAGGGATTTATAAGGGGCTGGCTAGCTATAGGTCCAGAGAGGTTATGGGGTTTTTGATAAATTAGGGAAGATGACATTCTTTGATAATTTTAGAAGTTAGGAGGTTTACATTTGTTATACTTCATGGAGATTAATGGTTTCCTTAGAAATTAATGGGCTCCACTAATATCTATGGGCATTTCCCTAGTAACTTATGGTAATAGCAAACATTCCAGAAAAAAACTGTTGCAGAACCTTAGGCTAAGGGGGACTCGGAAACTCACAACCATTGGTCACTCAATATCAATGCCATAGAAACACCAATCGTAGTACTGCGTAATCCTTGTGATTACCTTGGAGACCTGATAATGCTGTAGAGACCAACAGGAAATTTCATAGAGAGCAGATCTAAGTATGTGAGACTGAGTATTTGGGCCCAGAAAACTAAGGGGTATGTTTACTAAACTGTCTTAATGCGCACCCGGCAATGTTATCACGTGATAAGGTACCTTATTGCGCAATAATGGCACATTATTGGGCGAAAACGTATCTTAGCACGCGATAACACGCGCAGCGGCACAAATGAGCGCTGCGGGTGGAGATAGGCTCACGGAGGGCGGAGGAAGGCTCCCTAGGGGCGGAGAGAGAGGGTCAATGGGCGGAGAGTGGGAGGGGAGAGGCTCCCTGCACACTAACACTGTGGAATCCGGGGCTGAAAACTAACGCCAGTGAAACCCTGGCATTAGAGCAGATTTAAAGGGAAAAGAAACCATTTACGTCAGCAATGTACAGCAAAACCAGGAAAACCTACAAAAAGTGATACGTGTGCTACATGTGCACGGAACAAAAGAGCAAATAAACATTGAAAATGACCAGAAGAAAATATAAAAAAACATAACCAAGCTGGGCAATAGTGATATTAATGGGAAACATCCAAAAACACTCCCGAGAAAGCTCCAAAAAAAATATATGAATTTTGGAAGGGTCTATGCTCTGTCCCCATACAAGGTGAAAGAGCCCACAGTGAAATAGCGCTGATCAGGGTTTTCCCTCCCCATTGGACAGGTTTCCTATGGCACGCACATGTTCCACAACAGCAGGGCGGGCATGTCGGAATGGGCAACTGGACAGATGCTGGAAAAGGGGACACAGAGTGCTGCAGGCGGCACATGCTGTGGTGCAGCTGGGCAACAGTGTAGACTAGGGTGATGCCTAGATGGCCCAAAGGAATGCTGAAACAGTAGAGCAGCCAGACAGCAACTGATGAGGGCCCAACATGGGCACGAGTGTGTTTCCCACAGTGTCACAGGGGATAGTACCCAGCAAGTACCCCCAAAGGCACACAACATTGGCAGGCGGTGCTGGGGGGAAGCGTGGACAGCTATGCAGGCACCCCTACCCCAGAACCCGCACCATAGGCAGCCGCCTACCCACACACTTGATTGCCTGAGACTGCGCACCACCAGCACCACCAGCAGAAGGGTATGTCAGCATGGTGGCAGAGGGGTACTGGTGGTGGAGGGGGCAGTGGCAGCTGCCCACAGCAGACCATGGCCTAGTCCTGTGTAGGTGGGTGCCATGCACTGCAACAGACAGGCCCTGTCTGACAAACAGTCATGCTATCCCCAAGGAATGCACTGTCTCTGTGGCAACACGGTGGTGCAGTGCACACAGCCAGTGTGTTCAGGAGTGGAAGGTCACAGGCTCAAGTCCCAGCTGTGGTTCCTGCCAACCCAGTCCCCATATTTTACCCACTACTAAAACGTGGTAATACAGACAAACCCTTTATTGCAGATAACGTAAACATACCCAAAACACCTACATTTTACCCTACAGAGCACAGACACCATAAACATGTGCATTACCTAGAGCAGAGTCTCCCAAATGCAATCCTGGAGGGCCAAACACCATTCAGGTTCCATGCAGCCTCTAAAAAATATGGCTGTGCTGCATCTCTATGCACTGCCCCCATGGTATGCATATGTATCTCATACATATTCATTAGGGACAGCATGAAAACCCAAACAGTGTTTGGCCCACCAGGACCGGATTTGGGAACCTCTGCCCTAGAGCAGCGGCCAACAGGGGCCGACACACCCGCACCCACAGGCTCCATTATCCAAAGCCTCCTGGAGAGGCAGGATGTTGGGCCCGGCGTGCATCTCCCAATATTAGCACTTGCATACCTTAGCAATGCCACCCTAAACCTGGGAATACGGTACACATCTATCAAAAGGTTGCTATGATCACTGGCAGATAGCAATTCCTAAGTTAAGCACAATTTGCTGATTGAGCTGCAAAATGGCAACCTTTCTGATGTCTGTGGAGTGTGCTTCAGGTCTGGTGTCTGACAGTGTTTACCACCCTGGGGAGTGACCCCAACAGTATTGCGTACCATAGCCATGCCTGCACTGTGCCCAGGACTGGTGCGGTGGCCAGGGGGACTGGTGCGGTGGCCAGGGCTGCCAAACACCTCTATAGTTGCACAATGCTGGCATAGGTGTGGGAGTGTGTGTCTGTCTACCCAGTGTGTGGTGGCTGCCAACACCTTCCTCAGCACACACTGCTTGCACTGTTGGCAGTGTCAGCCTGCCAATGTGCATAATGAGGAGCAAGGTACCATGGGTATAGCCGGGACAGAGTGGCCTGCCCAGGATGCATCTGCACAGGGCATAGAGCAATGGCTCGGACATTGTAGTGGCTGGCCACCACCTGCACGGACAGGGTGGCCACAGCATGTCCTGCTGGGAGGTCATTCTCACCCTAACTGACCAGTGACAACGGCATGGCTGGCCTCCCCCATAGTGCTATATTGTATTTTTCTCAAGTGAAATGTATTGGTTCTTTCTTCTGAGGCCCAATCACTGACTTATTTGTTTGGTGGGGGTGCACACATCTCCTCCAGGAACATGTACTGTGGATTAGCTAGCAGACTGTCTGCAGTTCTTTGTGTATGTCTGGAACACTTTGCAGGGTGCAGTGGCTGGTGATGCACTGTGCTTGCTGTGGAGAATGTCAGATGGTGGTGGGATGGGCAGCTGAGCATTCCCAGGCCTACTGTCTGTTTGCCATTGCTTTATGGATGTGTACAGCTCTGCATTGGCTGCCCTATAGGGTGTCTGTTCCCCAGCATAACTGGGGTTGATGGCCCCCCTCCACTGCCACCATTGCAGAGAGGTAGAATGTGGATCTGTTGCTGGGGGAATCCTGTCTCCCACTCTGAGTCACAGAGGGCGGGTTGGGTGGTGGTACATAACCTGCCTATGAGTCCAAACACCACCTGTCACTTGCATCATGTTACCATAGCACCAACACAGAATATGCACTATTCTGGGTGCATCATAGAACATAAGGGCTAGACCTGATTGACAACTTCAGATGGACACTAATGTATCCTAGATGTGTTTGCAGGAACTACCTATCACACACACTAGCACTGATGGGTACCTGTGACATGGCCTACTTCAGGCATGGAAGGTGCTGTGGACCTGGTGCTGGCCGCCCCACCTCACCCTCAGGGTGAGCACAATACCCACACAATGTGACAGTCTGTAGCTACTCTGTGCCACTAACACACACCATAGGCACTCCCTACCAGGCTGAGGTGCTGTGGGGGTGCACTCGGTCAGTTCCCCCTACCAGGCTGAGGTGCTGTGGGGTGCATACCCCATCTTGTGATCATTTGTAGACTGATAATTTGCATGTGATGTGCATCATAGGTACGGGTGAGTTGCCCCTATCCTGGTAACCACAGCAGAATGTTTTTGTGGTGACATGCAGTCCCTCTGTAGCCAGTGAGGGGTTTGCTAGCAGCTGTAGCCCCCTGGCTACTTCACTGCCTGTGGGGCCAGTGGTCATGGGTTTGATCCCACAGTGGGGTTATTTAATAGGGCTGTCTGAGGCATTCTCTTTTTTTAATGTACATTAGTGCTGCCATCAAAAACACCCTCACAGTGCTGTAACCTTAAGGTGCCTCATAAGGCGTCTTATATGGCGCCCTATAAAGCGCTTTATAAGGCATCCTATAGGGGACATTGTAGGGTGCCTTGGTGGACAGTGCACTTTATAATGTGCCCTCTGGTGTGCCTTATAGGGTGCCTTATGTGGCACCTTAGGTTACGCCACTGTGAGGGTGTGTTTGCTGTCAGCACTAATTAAAATAAAACTAAAATGCCTCACAAAACACTACTTACATGTAAAGGGTGATGCCTCAGCCAGCCTTGTTCATTAGGCACAATGGGGGATAAAACTCATGACCCCAGTCCCATCAGTCAGGGTATTAACCATTGTGCTACACCTCTGTTTCTATGTTTAGATATCAGTGCGCCTACTTAAGATTATCGCACTTTAACGTGCTTAGCGGCTTCTCGCACGATAATGTGCGCAGCGCACGTTATTGCACAATGATCCTGTTTTGCTATGCTAAGACCAGAACGCCCACTCCTTTTATGGCAGCCTGCACACTATCGCCGGGCGCACGTTAAGACTGCTTAGTAAACATACCCCTAAGTAAAACTGCAAATAATTTTGTCCCCAAACTTTGAAAGAGAGAGTGTACTTAAAATTAAATTTAAGTAACCCATAGGCTATTTCTGCTACTTTAAGTGTGATTGTGATGGTTGTGTGCCCTGCAAGGTATAATTACTCTAAAATTGGTTTACAGGAAGTGCTCCAAAGAAAGTGCAGACTTCATACGGAAATAGGGTTGTCAACTTTTTGAAAGGATAAATCCCGCTACCTGTGTCTACTTATGCCCCGCCTTCTGCTCCACCCCAGCCCTGCCTCTGCTCCACCCCCAACAAATAACGGCAGAGAGGTCAGCAGTGCAGGCTTTTGTAACTGCAGGCCATATTGAAGTGGGGGAGGGAGTACAAGAGGTTGCATTCTTCCACATCCATTCAGTCACAGACCCCCAAAAACACACATGCTCACCCATATGATATTATATCCAAATATATATTCTGCTTCCACAGACTCTCCCACACTCACCCTTTCCCCAATAATCTGTGCAGAGCAGAGCTAGGTCACTTCTTTATATAGCTAACCACATAAAACAAAGATTTTAGTAACAGCAATACAAATCCTCCGAGTACCAGGCCTATTGGAAATTATTTATTTATTTATTTTTTATACCATGCTCTTTAGAATCAGTGTGGATTACATGTATACTAACAGGTACTTTTTATTCCCTTGTCTGCAAAGGACTCACAATCTAAGTGTACCTGAGGCAATGAAGGGTTAAGTGGCTTGCCCAAGGCCACAAGGAGTGGCCATGGGACTAGAGACCCCAGTCCCTCCCGCCTGAGGTTGCTTGTCCCCATGTGGGAATTGAACCCCTGGCCTTCTGGCCTGAGGTAACCTGTCCCAACCACTGAGCCACTCCTCCCAAAAAAAGAAAGTCTTCAGAGCCAAGAGCAAATCTACCATGCCAGCACTAACTTCCAAAACTCACCCAAGGACACTATAAGGGAAAGTCAGCATTGTAAATATTGCAGAGGGCCCTCGAACATCAGTAAATCTATTAGGAAAGCTGTATAATCCAGATCACTTCACATTCTTAAATAGAAATTACATGCTAACAGAATACAAGAGTTACCAAGGGAGCAATATAGTATGGGGGGGGGGGGGGTGAAGTACTTTTGTCCTCTAAGGAAGAGCGGGACCTAGGCGTGGTTGTGTTTGATGATCTTAAAGTAGCTAAACAGGTAGAAAAGGTGATAGCAAAAGCTAGAAGGATGCTTGGGTGCAACGGAGAGGAATGGCTAGCAGAAAAAAGGAGGTGAAAGTGCCTCTGTATAAATCTTTGGTGCGACCTCATTTGGAGTATAGCGTGCAATTCTGGAGACCGCACCTTCAAAAGGATGTGAACAGGATGGAGTCGGTCCAGAGGGAGGCTACTAAAATGGTTAGTGGTCTTCATTATAACGCATATGAGGAGAGACTTAAGGATCTTAATATGTACACCTTAGAGGAAAGGTGCGATAGAGGTGATGTGATTGAGATGTTTAAATACCTCTGTGGCATAATTTATTTATTTAACATTTCTTATATGCTGCCTTTCATGATATCAAGGTGGTTTACAATGAACAAACTGAAATTACATTGAACATGGCATTATAACTTGGAGATAACTATTTTACAGGGAACATGGGCAATGGAGGGTTAAGTGGCTTGCCTAAGATCACACGAAGCGCCTGTGGGACTAGAAACCCCAGTCCTTCCAGCCCAAGGTTGCTGTCCTATAGTGGGATTTGAACCCCTGACTGTCTGGCCTGAGTTACCTTGCCCCAATCACTAGGCCACTCCTTCCTCCAGGGGGAGAGCCTCTTTCACTTAAAAGCAAGTTCTGCTATGAGGGGACATGGGATGAGGGTGAAGGGGGATAGATTCAGGAGTGATTTGCGGAAATATTTCTTTACGGAAAAGTGGTGGATCCGTGGAATAGTCTCCCAGTGGAGGTGGTGGAGATGAGGACAGTAACTTTATTCAAAAAAGCATGGGACAAACACAGGAAAAAAGGGGACTGTTGTAGTTGTTGATATGGAAGGACAGACTAGATAGGCCATGTGGTCTTTTTCTGTAGTCATATTTCTATGTTTCTATGGGGTATGTTTACTAAACGGTCTTAATGTTACCGGCGTTAGTTGCAGTCTTACTGTGAAGAATGCCATATAAGGTAGTGGGCATTCCGGTCTTAAGGTAGCATTTCGGGTTATCGTGCGATAAAGTCCGTTATTGCGCGATAGAGGGAGTCATGGCACATTAACGCGCGTTAGCCTTAATTAGGCGCGCTGACCTGCAAACGCAGCAACAGAGGTGTAGCACACTGGTTAATACAATGACTGCTGAAACAGGGGTCATGAGTTTGATATCCCAGTGGGCTTAGTAAGTAAGGCTGTCTGAGGCATTACCCTTTACTTTAAATCAGTGCTGTCTGAGGCATTTTCTTTTTTAAGTTAAATTAGTGCTGCCAGCAAACACACCCTCACAGTGTCATAACCTAAGGTGCTGCATAAGGGACCCTATAAGGCACTCCAGAGGGCACATTATAAAGTGCACTGTCCGCCAAGGCACCTTATAATGTTCCCTATAGGGCGCCTTATAAGGCGCCTTAGAGGGTGCTTTATAGAGCGCTTTATGAGGCACCTTAAGGTTACAGCACTGTGAGGGTGTTTTTGCTGGCAGCACTAATTTAAATTAAAAAAGGAAATGCCTCAAGTTAGCAGTGGCCTACATCTCTATAGCTACTAACAAACCCCTGGCTGGCTACAGAAGGACTGCAGGTCACCACACAAACTGTCTGCTGTGGTTACCAGGATAGGGTTAACCCACCAATACCCATGATGCACTGCACATGCAGATCAGCAGTCTACAGATGATCACAAGATGGGGTATGCACTCCCACAGCACCTCAGCCTGGTAGGAGGAACTGACCATGTGTGGTACTGACACAGAGTAGCTACAGACCGACACATTGTGGGGGTACTGTGCTCACCCTGAGTGCGAGGTGGGGGGCCCAGCACCAGTCCGCATCACCTGGCTTAGCTGAGATAGGCTATGCTGTAGGTTGCCATCAGTGCCAGTGTGTGATAGGTAGTCCTTGCAGGTACACTTAGAATACACCTGTGTCCATCTGTATTTCCCAGTCACGTCTAGCTCTTGTGGACTATGATGCACCCAGAATAGTGCATGTCCTGTGTGGGTGCCATGGTCACATGATTTAAGTGAAGGGGGATGTTTGGACCAATGGGTGGAGTATGTAGCACCACCCAACCCACCCTCTGAGGGTCAGGTTCAGGGGACAGGATTTCCCACCAACAGATCCACATTCTACATCCCTGCAATGGTGGCAGTAGAGTGGACCATCTTCCCCAGTCCTGCTGGGGAACAGGCACCCTACAGGGCAGTCAATGCAAATCTGTACATATCCATAAGGCAATGGCAGACAGACAATAGGCCTGGAAATGCTCAGCTGCCCCCTCCACTATCTGGCATTCTCCAGCCGCTGCACCCTGCAAGGTGTTCCAGCCATACACATGCTAACTATAGACAGTCTGCTAGCTAGTCCATGCTGCATGTTCCTGGAGAAGATGTGTGCAGCCAAAACTGGGATGTGAGCAAACCCCCCAAGCAGATAAGTCAGTGATTGGGCCCCAGAAAAGAGAACCCATAAATATCACTTGAGAGAAATGCTATATATAGCACTATGGGGGAACCTAGCCATACCGTGGTCACTGCTCAGTCAGGATGAGAGTGACCTCCCAGCAGGACATGCTGTGGCCACCCTGTCTGTGGCCACCCTCACTATGCACATTGGCAGGCTAACACTGGAAACAGTACAAACAGTGTGGGCTCAGTAAGGTGTAGGCAGCCGCAACACACTGGATAGACAGACACACACTCCCACACCTATGCCAGCATTGTGCAAATATAGAGGCTTTTGGCAGCCCTGGCCACCACACCAGTCCTGGGCACAGTGCAGGTATGGCTACGGTACGCAATAATGTTGGGGTCACTCCCCAGGGTGGTAAACACTGTCAGAAACCAAAACTGAAACACACTCCACAGATATCAGAAAGGTTGCTATGATGTAGCTCTATCAGCAAATTTTGCTTAACTTAGGAATTGTTATCTGCCATTACTCATAGCAACCTTTTGATATATGTGTAACGTATTCCCAAGTTTAGGGCGGCATTGCTAAGGTATGCAAGTGCTAGTATTGGGAGATGCTGATGCACGCAGGGCCCAACAGCCTGACTCTCCATGAGGCTTTGGATAGTGGAGCCTGTGGGTGTGGTTGTTTATGCCCCTGTTGGCCGCTGCTCTAGGGCAGAGGTTCCCAACTCCGGACCTTGTGGGCCAAACACTGTTCAGGTTTCCATGCTGTCCCTAATGAATATGCATGAGATACATTTGCATACAATGGGGGCGGTGCATACTAATGCAGCACAGGCATAGTTATTAGGGACAGCATGAAACCTGAATGGTGTTTGGTCCTCCAGGACTGCAGCTGGGAAACTCTGCTCTAGGGATTGCACATGTTTATGGTGTCTGTACTCTGTAGGGTAAAATATAGGCATTTTAGGCATGTTTATATTATCTGCAATAAAGGTTCCGTCTTTATTACCATGGTTTAGTACTGGGTAAAATATGGGTAAAGGGTTGGCAGGAGCCACAGCTGGGACTTGATCTTGTGACTTTTTGCTCCTGAGCACACTGGCTGCGTGTACTGCACCACACTGTTGCCACAGGGACGGTTCATTCCCTGGGGATACCATGACTGTTTGTTAGACAGACCCTGTCTGTTGCATTGCACGGCACCCACCTAAACGGGGCTAGGCCATGGTCTGCTGTGAGCGATGCCACTGCCCCCTCCGACACCAGCACCCCTCCGCCACCAGCACCCCTCCGCCACCATGCTGCCATGCCATTATGCCAGTGGGACTGGTGGTGCGCAGTCCCAGGCCATCCAGTATGCTGGTAGGCAGCTTCCTATGCTGTAGGTTCTCGGGTAGGGGTGCCTACATGGACATGCGCGCTCCCCCCCCCCCCCCGCACCGCCTGCCAATGTTATGTGCCCTTGGGGGTACCTGGTGGGTAATCTCCTCTGTGATACTGTGGGACACATACTCATGCCCATGTTGGACCCTCATCAGTTGCTGTCTGGCTGCTCTACAGTTTCAGCATTACTATGTGCCACCTAGGCATCTGCCTAGTCTGCACTGTGCCCCAGCTGCACCACAGCATGTGCCGCCTGCAGCCCTCTGTATCCCATTTCCAGCATCTGTACAGTTTCCCTTTCCTACAAGCCCACCCTGCTGTTGTGGCACATGTGCACGCCATAACAAACCTGTCCAATATAAAGGGAAAACCCTGATCACCGCTATTTCAATGTGGGATTATTCACCTTGTAGGGGGACAGACCATAGACCCTTCCAAACATGATATCTTCTTTTTTATGCTTTCTCAGTAGTGTTTCTTTATGTTTCTCATTAATATCACTATTGGCCAGCTTGGTTATTGGGATTTTAAATGTGGTTCAGGTCATTTTCTATGTTTATTTGCCTTTTTGTTCCGTGCCCATGTATCACTACTATCACGTTTTTGGGTTTCACTGGCTTTGCTGTACATTGCTGACTGAAATGGTTTCTCTTTCCTGCAAATGTGCCTAGCGCGAGGGTTTCACTCGCACTAATTTTCTGCCCTTCATTTCACGTCGTTAGTGTGCAAGGAGTCACTCACCGCCCACTCGTCACCCATTTACCCCTTCTCTCTGCCCTCTGGGAAGCCTTACTCCACCCTTCAGAGCCGGATTTCAGAGCGTTAGGGTGCCTTAACGCCGCAGCCGCGTTATTGCGCAATAAGTGACGTTATCGCACGATAATGTAACATTATCACACGATAACATCACTTATTGCGTGATATCGCCGCTGCGACATTAAGACGGTTTAGTAAACATACCCCTATGTTCCTAATGCAACTCAACAGCAGAGAAGCAGAAATAGATGCATTTTCCGCTGTACTGTACAAAAAAAAAGATAGAAGATGTCAGGAGTGGCATTAGGAGGAATGTTATTAGGGCAATTGCTCTGGACCCCAAATCAGAGTAATTCTGAAGAAGGAAGAGCTTGCTAATAGGGTTTAGGATTCCCTCCAAATTTTTGCCTGGGCTGAGCTCCAGCCATATCTAAAACCAGTCCTTGCAGATGTACATTGCAAAAACTGACATATTCTAATTTCTAAATATAAAATAGAATTATTTTTCTACCTTTGATTCTGGGGCATTTTATTTTTTAATCGTGTTAGGTCCCATTTTCTAGTATCTGTTTTGCTCTGTCTTGTCTTGCCTCTCTTTTCATGATTTCCTATTCATAAGAACATAAGGTATGCCATACTGGGTCAGACCAAGGTCCATTGAGCCTAGTATACTGTTTCAAACAGTGGCCAGTCTAAGTCATAAGTACATAACAGTTTCCCCAAAGGACACAGGTTCCATGGCCATGTCCCCTTTAATAGTAATTTATGACATTTCCTCCAGGAACTTGTCCAAACCTTTTTTAAACCCGGCTACATTAACAGCTTTTACTACATCCTCCGGTAACGAATTCAAGTGTTTGATTATGCGTTGAGTGAAAAAATATTTTCTCTTATTAGTCTTAAATAGGTTACCCTGTAGCTTCATTGCATGTTCCCTAGG
The DNA here is from genome assembly GCA_033557465.1 of Ichthyophis bannanicus. Taxonomy (NCBI): domain Eukaryota; kingdom Metazoa; phylum Chordata; class Amphibia; order Gymnophiona; family Ichthyophiidae; genus Ichthyophis; species Ichthyophis bannanicus. The sequence goes on from CM066037.1 coordinate 358,163,249, forward strand.
GGCATGTTTACTAAACACCGTTGCTGTGCGGGTTCCCGTTAGTGTGCTGGTGCCATATAAGGAGTGGGCGGGACAGGCAGAAAAAAGAAAAAAACCGGACCGTACGTGTGTGCGTCGCGCTAATGTGCGGGGCCCACATTAGCGCGTGGGAAGGCTAAGTGGGGCGCTGCTGCATAACCAAACAACAGAGCCGTAGTACAACGGTGAAGACACTGACCTATGGTGCAGGGGCCAGGGATTCAAACCCCCATTGCGCTCAATGAAAAAGACCAGCTGAGGCATCAACTTTTATGGGCAAAAGTGGTGTAGGAGGTATATTGATTATGGGCGGCAGAAGGCGGCGCACTCTTTTTTTATACGGCATGAGGCGGCGCACTGTTCATTGTGGGCGGCAGATGGCGGCGCGCTGATAAAATGGGGCAACAGAAGGCGGCGAGCCTGTGGGCAGAAGGCGTCGCGCTGATGTGTGAGGGGGCAGCCCAATAGTGGGAGGGATAAGTGGCGCGCTGATGTGCAAATAGCAGGAATAGAGCCATAGCACAATAGTGAAGACACTGACCACTTGTGCAGATATCATGGGTTCAATTCCCCACAGTGCCCATTGAAGACAGCTGGCTGAGGCATTATTTTAAGGGGCATGCCCATGTTGGGCGGCATAAGGCGGCACGCTGTTAATGTTACGCGGCAGAAGGCGGCGCACTGCTAATTTTGTGCGCCACAAGATGGCGCGCCGATGGCTACAAGGCTGCGCGCTGCTGCTCAAGCACAGGAACAGAGCCACAGCACAATGGTTGTGACACTGATCAATGGTGCAGGGACAAGGGGTTCAATCCCTCACAGTGCCCATTGAAAAAGACTAGCAGAGGCAGTATGTTTTATGTTGTGGAGTGCTGTAGGAGGCCCACTAATTTTATTTTGTGATAACAACTAGAAAACGCACGCTCACAGCATGTTAACATAAGGCAGCCCATAAGGCACATGTGACAGTGCACCGTCCGCCAAGGCACCCTAGAATGTCCCCTATAGGGCAGCATGTATGTTGCGACACAGGATAATGTATAGTGCACCCTATATGGATGGCAACCATAAAGTGCCGTATACGGCGCCCCATAAAGCGCCCTCAGAGGCACCTTATGGGTACAGTACGCTCAGGGTGTTATTGCTGGCAGCAACATATGTACAGTAAATTAAAACAATGCTGTGGACACCCCTATCACAGAACCCCACTGTGGGTTTGAACCCATGACCTCTAGCTGCACAGGGAGTGATGTAACCATTGGGCTACAACTCCATAGCTGTAAGCAAGTCCCTGGCTGGCTGCAGATAGCCTGCACGTCACCTCACAGACAGTCTGCCAGTGTAAACAGGATAGGGTTAGGCCACACGTACCCATGATGCACTGCACATGCAAATTAGCTGTCCACAGATGGACACAAGATGGGTAATGCACCCCCACAGCACCTCGGCCTTAAACCAATTGTTTATATACTTCTTAAAATTTCAATAGCAAAAATAATATTTCTTTTTCTATTGATGTCTCTTTTTATCTCTAGCCCCAAGAAAAAACAACACTTATCTTCCAAATCTGCTGTCTTGATATTGTGGCATTCTGTGAAGAAAACAAGTCTAACCAGTCCCTGTGGGCAATACAGTCCCCTTGAGAAACCCGATAGGAGAAACGCGAGGGCGCCTAGATATTGTGGTGTTGGGGCTTTTGAACAAGACAGCAAATTTGGAAGATAAGTGTTGTTTTTTGTTGGTGCTAGAGATAAAAAGAGACATCAATAGAAAAAGAAATATTATTTTTGCTATTGAAATTTTAAAAAGTATATAAACAATTGGTTTAAGAAAAGATTGCTCATGGGTCATTGATGTGAACGAGCACAATACTGGGGAGACAAAGCACCCAGAGGTCAAGTGCATTACTCGTTTATCTGAGACCTGTGGCAGAGAACAGTGGATTATTGGATTCCAGAGTATTTATGAATGAAAAGTGTTTGGTATTATTTAGTGTTCATTCACGAGACAGACCCGAGATCATTTCTTATGGCTTAATGGGAGACAGCCAACATGGCTTTAGACAGGGAAGATTTTGTCTTACCAATCTGTTATGTTTTTTTGAAGGTGTTAATAAAGAGGTAGACAAAGGTGAGTTGGTTGATATAGGGTATCTAGACTTTCAGAAAGCCTTTCACAAGGTCCCCCATCAGAGACCTTTGGAAAAACTAAAAAGTCATGGGATAGGAGGCAGTGTACTATTGTAGATCAAGAGCTGGTTAAAAGATAGAAAGCAGAGGATAGGACTAAATGGCCAATTTTCCCAATGGAAAAAGGTGAATAGTGGAGTACTGCAGGGATCAGTGCTGGGTCCGCTGCTTTTTGACATATTCATAAATGACCTGGAAAAGCAAATAACGAGAGAGGTTATCAAATTTTCAGATGAAACAAAACTATTTAAAGTTGTTAAAACCCAAGAGGATTGAGGAAAATTGCAAGAGGATCTTGATAAATTGGAAGACTGGGCATCCAAATGACAGATGAAATTTAATGTGGACAAATGCAATCTTATGCAGCTAGGAAAGAACAACCCAAACTATGGTTACATGATGCAAGTTTCCACATTGGGAACCACCACCCAGGAAAATAATTTAGGCATCATCGTGGATAACATGTTAAAACCCTCCGCTCAGTGTGCAGCAGCAGCCAAGAGAGTAAATAGAATGCTAGGTATCATAAGGAAAGGGATGGAGAATAAAACAAAGGATATTATAATACCTCTGTATCGTTTCGTGGTGCGACCGCACCTTGAATAATGTGTGCAGTTCTGGTCGCGGTACCTTAAAAAGGATATAGCATTATTAGAAAAGGTACAGAGAAGAGCCGCCAAAATGGTAAAAGGGATAGAAGCATACTCCTATGAAGAGAGGCTAAAAAGGTTAGGGCTCTTCAACCTGGAAAAGAGACAGCTGAGGGGAGATATGATAGATGTCTATAAATTAATGAATGGCATGGAAAGGGTAAACGTAGCTCGATTGTTTACGTCATCAGAATATAAAAAGACTGGGGGACATGCAATGAAGCTACAGGGTAACCTATTTAAGACTAATAAGAGAAAATATTTTTTCACTGAATGTGTAATCAAACTCTGGAATTTGTTACCAGAGGATGTAGTAAAAACTGTTAGTGTAGCCGGGTTTAAAAAAAGGTTTGAACAAGTTCCTGGTGGAAAGGTCCATAAACATTATTAAAAGGGACCCAGGATATCACTGCTTGACCCAATACAAGCATTGAGGAACATTTGTCTTTTGTGGAGACTGCTAGGTACTTATGATCTAGATTGGCCACTGTTGGAAACATGATACTGGGCTTGATGGACCTTGGTCTGACCCAGTATGGCATATCTTATGTTCTTATGTTCAGGGTAGTAGAGCTAAACCCGGCATGGATTCTATACCTAATGTAACCCCCATAAGGGGTTAAGATTTTTTTTACCTGAGAGGCAGGCAGCAGCGTCTAGCCGCGATCTTTTCCGACGCGGGGAGGGGCCGAAATAGGGCAGAGAGGCAGCCATAGTTGAAGAGGACGTCGGGCCGTGCATGTGCGCGTCACCGCGTGCACGCACACATTCGCGGTAGGCCCGGAGTGAAGCCGGGGGCCTCGAGTTAGCTGCTGCTCAGGTAGAGTTCCAGGCGAGTTGGCGGTAGGTGCCTCGGATTTGATTTAGGCACCCGACGGGATTTAGGGGTCCTAGAGACTCGGGAAAAGGGTTGACTTTCAGTAAAGGGACCATGGGGAATCTGATTCCGGGGTCAGAATTTGGAAAATTTTAATGTTTTATGGCTCAATTTTACAGGGTTGGTAGTGGAAGGGGTTTAATCGGTTGGAAAATTATAGATTTGGACTCATATAAAGTCGGGGGTCCTAAGTAAAAAATTAAAAGCATGTTTGGTATGAAAAGTTTACTTTATTTTTTAGTTATAGCCTATTTTGTGTAATGGGGGAGTATGGTGGTTCCGATACTCCGATTTTAATTTGGATTGCGTGAGGTGAAAGCTGAGATTCCAATTTAATTTTAGAAAATGAAATGGGATTTCAGAAATTTATTGGGTAATGTTAAATTGATGAAATGTCATAGCGGAGAGCTGTTTAGGGTTAAAAACTTGTGAAAACAGTGTTTAATAGTCAGTCGATGATTAATAAGAAAGGGATAATTTTTTTTGGAGTATATACTATTTTTCCTGTTTAAATATAATATAGAATTTTGATACCATTATTTCTAATGGGAGTTTTGAAAGGTAAAATGGAGATTTTAGCTGCAAAATAGAATTCATGGTAACTGATGTTGTTGGAGTGCTGGTGCAAGCATGCTTTTCATTGGCTGGAGGACCCTGGATGATGTCATTTGAGGCAGCGTTGCCTTGGTTGCGGCGGGGAAAGAGTAAAAAAAGAGAGAGAGCTGTTAAAAAACCGTGGGCAAGTGTGTATTAAAAAGAGCTCCTGGGTGAGTCTAGCGATTGAGTGACCTGTGTGAGTATGATTTTGGTAATAGAGCGGAACTTTGCTTTTGTATGGTGGCAGAGTTTCTGAAAGCGGATGCAGAGATTTGGAAGATAGTGAGAATCACATCTTTACTTATAAAAAGCCTTATATATTATTAAATACTGTATAATTGACTCAGGTGAACATATCTTATAGTGATGCAAGTAACAGGGCTCACTACAAAAAGGTGTGTTGGTTTAGATGCTCTAAAGGTGACAAGAGTAATGAAATGAGCTGAATAAACATTTTAATGAGAACAGGTGTAATATAACCTGTACCAGAAACTGTTGTTTAGGGAATAAACCCATAATGTATGTGTAACAGCTCTACAGAGATTACATAAATTACTACAGTTTCAGTGCACAAGCTATGTTGAAGATGGAATGAATTTAAATGTTGTGGAATGGACACGTAGTACTGTAGCTCTGAGTTCAAGTCTGAGTAAATAAGGTGCAAGGATGGTTGTATGAAAGTAGGGGGTTCATTAAGCTCTTCAGTATAGGGACCTAAGTTCAGACAGGTGACCTTAGCTAGGGACTTTGCTTAATTTTATTTCATTAGTTAGGGAACTTAACAAAGTTTGAGGGATAAGAATAAATTAGGTTGTTATATACCTACATTAGGGAAAAGTTAGGGTTTTGCTTCCCTTTATTTTGATTAAGTTAGGGAGCCAGGTACTCCGGATTCCGAGGATACAGAGGTGTGGCGGTTCCTGCGTGAAACTTGGGCCCATACACTTCAACCTTGCAGTTATCTGGACAAAGAGTCAGCTTCACATCTTACCTGAACGTCTGAATAAAGTTAAGTGAAGTACTTAACATAAGCTGTGTTGTTTAAAACAAGGAAAAGTAGAGCAAAAGAAAGAGAGTGAACAATTCTTACCTGTTACTGATGTAATACGTTTTCACCCTAAAGAAAAATAAATCTACAAAAAGCATCAGAACTTACGAGTTAACAATTGAAGTTAACAGAGAATTACACTTCATATGCTGCATTAGCCAGAAGAGATACTTATCTGGTTAGAATAGTTAGGGTTTCCTTCATTAGAGTTGTAACGTGTTGTGGTTGATCTTCTGTAAAAGAAAATATTGTGGGGTTTTTTTTTTTAATAATTTATACTTACCAGTTGGTGTAATAAAAGATGAAATGTATGCTGGGTTATTCTTTCATGTCCTCCTGAGAAACTGGAAAGATTATTTCAGCTAGAAATACAAGAAAATGTCAGAACCTGCATAAAATAAATATCAAGACACTTTGCAATAACTTTATTGGTAAACTTCATACATACCATCTAAGTTTACTTATTATATATATTTCCCCAGTTCCTTTTGAAGGAACTGGTGTGTACTGTACCTTTCCAATTCGTAAATCTGGTGATAACGCCTTCCCTTACGGCCACTGACTGCACAATTTTAGTAAGGAAGCTACATCAGGGCGTGTAACACTGGTTTGCAAATAGGGGTGGGTTACACTAAGGGGTATGTTTACTAAACTGCGTTAGTTTGATTCGCGTTAGGAGCTGCGGTAGAGACAGAAATCCCAAATAAGGACATGGGCGGTACATCGTTACCGCTAACGCGCGTTACAGAAATTAACAAGCGTTAGAGGGTGCCGTGGAGCGTTACCGCGTGTCAATCTTAAGAAGGCGCACAGACACAAAACACTGAAACAGAGCTGTAGCTCAATGGTTACTGCACTGACTGCTGATACAGGTGTCATGGGTTTGATTCCCCAGTGTGCCTAATGCATAAGGCTGGCTGAGGCATCACCCTGTACATTTATGTAGTGAATGAGGAGGCATTTTACGTTTATTTTCAGTAGTGTTGCCAGCAAACACACCCTCACAGTGGCGTAACCTAAGGTGCCGCATAAGGCACCCCATAACGCACTCCATAGGCAACATTATAAAGTGCACTGTCCGCTGAGGCACCCCATAATTTCCCCTATAGAACACCCTATAAGGCACCTTATAGGGTGCCATATAAGGTGCCGCATGGGGCGCCTTATGAGGCACTGTAAGGTTACAGTACGCTGAGGGGTTGTCGCTGGCAGCACTAATGTACATTAAAAATAGACAATGCTGCAGACAGCCCTATAAAATACCCCACTGTGGGTTTGAACCCATGACCACTGGCCCCACAGGTAGTGAAGGAACCACTGGGCTACAGCCCCCTAGCTGCTAACAGCCCCCTGGCTGCCTACTGAAGGGCGTCAGGCCACCACCCAAACCGCCCGCTGTGTTGGCCAGGATCTGGGTCAACGCACCCATACCCATGGTGCACTGCACATGCAGATCAACAGTCCAGAGATGAACACAAGATGGGGTATGCACCCCCACAGCACCCTGGCCCGGTAGGGTGAGATGACCGTGTGCGTCACTGCCACAGAGTAGCAACAGACAGTAGCCCAACAGGGTGCCCCATAAGAAGCTTGAAAAGGTGTCCAGTAAGGCAGCCTGAGCCATAGCACAATGGCTAATACACTAACAGATGGTGCAAGGGTTGTGAGTTCAATCCCCCTGGGGGTCTAAGGACTAAAGCTGGCTGAGACATTAGCTTTACACTAATTCAGTGCTGTCTGAAGTGGTTTGTTTTGTACGTTTAAGAAGTGCTGCTGGAAAACACACGCTCACAGGGCCGTAACACAAGGTGCCGCATAAGGTACCCTACAAGGCACACCAGAGGGTACAGTATAATGTGCACTGTCCGCCAGGGCACCCTATAATGTCTTCCATGGGGCACCCTATAGGGCGCGGTACAGGGTGCCTCATAGGGCACGTTATAGGGTGCCCGATGAGGCACCGTGAGGAGTCCGCACTGTGAGGGTGGTGTTGCTGGCAGCAGCAATGTAAAGTAAAGAAATGCCGCAGACACCCCCACCAAATAACACCACTGTGGGATCAAACCCATGACCTCTGGCCCCCACAGGCAGTGAAGTAATGTTTCGCCTATATTGCTCGTGCGACAAACAAATCCCTAATAACAATGTGGCCAGCTTATGGAGTAGAACTGTCCAATGTCAAAACCCCCCATCCCAGATAAACTACAGTTTCACTACGTACAAACAAAGAAGGCTCGGCAGTGAAACAAACCAAGGTCTCAGCAAACAAGGGCACATGGCAAACACAATCAAGACCAAGGCCTAGATCATTACCAAATACAGAAAGCCCAATAACATCACAAACCTTTTCATACACTGAAAGCTACTGGCAAAAGCAAAGGAAAAAACAAACTCACTATGAATATGTGGATAAAGAATATCCAGGCGCCTGTTCCCCCAGCACCAACAACCCCCTTGACTGCCTACTGAAGGGCGTCAGGCCACCACCCAAACCGCCCGCTGTGTTGGCCAGGATCTGGGTCAATGCACCCATACCCATGGTGCACTGCACATGCAGATCAGCAGTCCAGAGATGAACACAAGATGGGGTATGCACCCCCACAGCACCCTGGCCCGGTAGGGCGAGATGACCCTGTGCGTAACTGCCACAGAGTAGCAACAGACAGTAGCCCAACAGGATGCCCTATAAAGAGCTTGAAAAGGTGACCAGTAAGGTGTCTAAGAGGGAGTCCCAGGCTAAGTGCAATATCAGGTACACATGGATAAGACAGTGCAGATGGCACCCTGGCCTATAGAAACATAATGCAAGGTGCCCCAAAAAGGGTATGGTGTCAAAGGTCAGTGTGCCCTAGGGACTGCAAGGTGCATCAGGAAGACCTGCATGACCTATGGGGAACAGAGACAGATGTAGCCCGAACAGCACATAGAACGCACAGTAAAGGCAATGAACAGGTGAGTGAAGGAGGGAGAGCAGGGAGCCAGTGGACCTGACATATCTGCGGAAATCCCATGTGGCTGGCAGCAGCGCTGACAAACATGGTAGGGGCAACTGTACCACACCACAGGGTGCTGGCAATATAGAGTACTGGAAAAACGGTGTGTGGTAGGTGAAGGGAATATGTGTCCCCCAGTGGAGGTGGAGGTGTCAGGATAGTCTCACCAATGGGAGGACAGAGGAGTGGTGGTTCCGTGCAGATCAGGCACAGGCACGGCAAGCACAAAGAGATGCAATGCAGGAAAGGGTAGCAGTGCAGGACATGGGGTGACAGCCCACACTGACATACAGGACACCTCACAGCTGACAGATGCAGATAGATGGACCAAAGGATGGTCCGCCACTGTGATGAGGGCAATATGATCAGGCAGGACATAGCCGCCAAGAGATGAATGTTACAGGGATTACAGGTACCAGTGTAGGAAAGGCAGCAAAACAGGAGAACAAAGAGTGTGTGAATCCATGGCCACTAGGATGGAAAGCACTGAACAAACCAATAGGCTACAAAAACACTCTGAGGTGCACATCAATGGCTGCATACAGGACCACTGCACGGCACCACAGAAAACACCATCTGTGTGTCAGGAGAGGGCAACCCCAAGAGTCACCATGATGCAATGCATAGGTAGAGCAGGTGTCCACAGCTCATATCAAAGTCCATAGGTGGGATGGGAGGCACATATGAATAGATGCACACGTACCAGGAGATGTAATGCATTGTAAACAACTTGCAATTGAGCAGGGGAGCAAAACATGAGGGGTATAAGGGGCAAGCCGAATGGAAGGCTAAGTGGATGGCCTGTGGACGAGGGCAATGGACTGAAAAAGGAGCATGTGAAAGAACAGCCTGCCCAGTGATGTGGCCCAGACAAAACCAGCAGCAGCAGTACCAATCCACATGCAGCCCAGTCACATGCTTGCCCCCAGGAAAAAAAACTACAGTTAATCCACAAGATGCGGCAAAGAGGCAGCAGACAGGCCACACTGACATGCGCAGCCCAACTATGGTAGGGTGCGTGGAGATGTGATGGGGCTGCAGACAACACATGGGCAGGTAATCAGCAAACATGAAAGGAAAAGAAACAGGTCATGTGTGGTTCAAACAGGAAAACTATGGTGTGGCAATGCAAGTCTGTGACCACTATCCCAAAGAACCCAAACAACCAAAGGTCCACAAAAGGCACTCACTAGATCACAGCAGATATCGTATCCTGCACCCTGATGCACCGTATGCCATGGATAAATCCACGGGGCCTGTGTGGCAGTCACCGTTGCCAACACACACCCAATCCATGTGGCAAGCCCACCTACCTGGTGCTGCCCGTGGACCCTAACCACCCTGACACCACACTACTGTTGTCTCCCCAAACCCTAGCCCGCATCCCATCACCTGTCACAACCAGACTATAAGATGCGATGAGGAGGGTGTCAGCATGACACGTCCCCACAGTGCTCGCCCCAAAAGGATGCACAGCAGTCACCATCCCCAGACCCCCACAGACCCAGGTTGAAGCATGCAGAGTCAAAAGGAACCATGCAAAGTCAACATTGATGTATCAAAGTTACACAACAATGCAAAGCTGATCCAAACCCCCCCCCCCCGGTGCAATCAGAAAAACACCCATACAGTTCATGGCAGCGACGGTGTGTCAGTCCCCTAGTGATAGTCAAAATAGCAGGCCAACAATGAGGTCCAAAAAAGGCATGTGCCAAAATCGCAGAGGGCCATCTCCCAGTGGCAACAACATCCAGGGACATTTTCACAGAGGTGCCGTATCCAAACAAATATGGCTGATGGGCTCTCCAGATGCATTGTAGTAGATATGCCATGTATGTTGGCTGTGTCCTGTGTGAAAAATGGGTATTTATTTATTTATTTTATTTTATTTTATTTACTACACACTTATATACCGCTGCTTCCAGCGATCAGCAGCGGTTCGATTCGTCTTTGGAGGATTGTCAATCAAGACTTGTGGGGGGGGGGTGGTATATACATAGATCTGGGGTCACAGCACACATGATTAGCATCTTAGGGGATGAATCATACATTCTTACATCTATATATACATATTTACATTTTTATGCATATAGCATTTTGTAACTCTCTCGCAGTTGATGGTCATAATTGATTGTAATGACATCGGAATAGGTGAGTTTTTAGCTCCTTCCTGAATTTGGTGATGTCCTTGGTTAAACGCAGCTCACACAGGAGTTGATTCCAGATAGTTGGTGCAGAGAATGAGAAGGCTCTACGACTCGTACTTGCTTTCACTGTTCTGAAGTTGGTGGGGACTTGCAGGGTGCCCGAGTTGATGGTTCTTCTGTCCCTATTTGTAGTTTGCATGCTGATAAGTGAGGATAGGAATGATGGGGATATGTTGTTTATTAGTTTGAAGGTGGTCACTAATATCTTGTATTGTATCCTAGCTGCAATTGGGAGCCAATGTAGCTCTATTAAAATGGGGGTGATGTGTTCAGCGATGCTTGTTCCCATTATGATCCTGGCTGTCACGTTTTGGGCCATCTGGAGGATATTTAGTGATTTTTTAGGCAGACCTTGTAAGATGGCATTACAGTAGTCTAGGTGCGGCATAATGAGAGCTTGCGCTACCGACCGAAAATCACCGGGTTCTATTATTTACCTTAGTGGTTGAATCACTCTGTTTATGGAAGATGGCTTTATTCGTTTTGCGTAGGTGTGTCTCCATTTTTAGGTTGCAATCGAGTGTGACTCCTAGATATTTGATTTCGTTTTTCGTGTTGTACATGTTGTTGCACAGAGTGATTGTAGGGGGGGGGGGTTGAAGTCTGGTTTACTGGATATATACATGACTTCTGTTTTCTTATGGTTAATTGTCATGTTGTTTTTCTGAAGCCATCTTGACATCTCATCCAGACAATTTTCGAGCATTGTATATTGAGGGTCTACGGTATCTAGTTGTGTGTAATGCATAATATCATCTGCATAGATGTGGTATTTGATATTATGCCTTTTGAAAATGTCGCAGAGGGGTTGCATGTAAATGTTGAACAGTAGTGCCGATAGGGCAGAACCCTGGGGTATGCCCTGAGTTTGAGAGAAAGGTTCAGCTTTCTCACCATTGAATTGCACTTGTGGCCTTCTGTTCATTATGTATGAGGAGAACCATTTGAGGGGGGTTCCCACAATTCCTATAGATTCCAGTTTGTTAAGGAGGATCCCATGGTGTACTGTGTCAAAGGCGGCAGAGATGTCTATGAAAATGAGTATGAACATTTTCTTTCTGTCTTCTAGGCCTTTGAGGAGGTTGTTCATTAGCGCTATCAAGAGTGTCTCAACTCTATGATTTCTTCTGAACCCGTATTGCTGTTTATCTAGGGTATCACAGTCATCAAGGTGTTCTTGAAGTTGTATGAGTACTGCTTTTACAATGATTTTTGCGAGGAATGAAATGCTGGAGATGGGGCGGTATGATGTCGGATCTTCCTTATTGAGCGAGTTGTTCTTTAGGATCGGCCTTATTATAGATTGCTTCAGCTGGTCAGGCATTATTCCTTGACTTAGTGACTGGTTTACGATGTGGGATATTTGCTGGTTGATCTCTTTTCTTACTGCTTTGATCCATGCCGTTGGGCAGGGGTCGAGTGGGGATGTGGTGGTATTTATGGAGGTTAGTATGTTGATGGTTTGTTGCACATTGATGTTGCGGAAAGTACTCCATGCCTGTTTATGCTCCACCTCTGTTCCTTGGCATGGTGTGTCTATATAATGAGTGGGGTTGGTGGTAGTCAGCTTGCTTGCGTAGTGGTTTGCAAGCGTTTGTGGATGTATGGGGCTATCTTGATGTTCCGGTGGGGCTGTTTTGGTTAATGATTTAACTAGTGCAAAGAGTTCTCGTGGTTTGTTGATGGCTTTTCTTAGAATGCTGGTATGGTGTATCCTCTTAGCTGTGTTTACTTCTTCCTTGTATTTTGAGAGGAGGTTGAGGTACACAGACCTTAGCTCGATGGATTTGGTATGTCTCCACCTTCTTTCATGTTTTCTAAGGTCTCGTTTCATTCTGGTCAGCGTTATGTTGTACCAAGGTTCCGATTTGTGTTTGGATGCGTTTTGTGCATGGTTCTCTTTAGGGATCGCCATAGCCTGAATTCCGGAATCCCAGCTACTTGTTAATTCATTGAGGTCTGTTGTTCCCAGGTCTATGTGGGATTTGATGGTCTTGATAAGACATTCCATATTTGGTTTGTTAAATCTTCTTTGTTGGAGTGTTATTCTTTTTGCCTTTGTGTCTTTAGACAAGGTAGGAAGCTTTATCCGCATATTGATTTGGTGGTGGTCTGACCAGGGTAATGGGATGATCTCTATCAGGGGCTTCTCAATGTTGGCCTGCACTCCTGCAGGTGTGAAAACCATGTCCAGTGTGTGACCCTTTTCATGGGTGGGCTCTGTTATTAGTTGTTGATACCCTAGCTGGGTCATAGCCTCTAGGAAGGTGTTTGCATGTGTGGCTGTCGTTGATGTTAGGTTTAGGTCTCCTAGTATGATCTGGAATTTTTTTGGTTGCGTTGAGGATATGTTTTCTAATGCAGAGGCAAGAATCTCATGCTGTGGCGAGGGGGGCCTGTATATCAGGCAGATGGATACCGCAGTGTTTTCTACCTTTAGTAGGTCTATGTCTGTGTTTGAGTTCTGATATGTGCTTATGAGTTGCAGGTTGGTATAAGGTAAGGGAATGGCACACCCACCCCCACCATTAGGTCACAAAGGAGACAGTGACATTACAAGATGTGTATCATGAATGCATAGATATCACAACATGACACGGCCACAACACAGAGCACAGTGCACATGGATCACTGCAGGAGATGGCTCTGCAGACCAGGACAACATCCCAACATGGTCATGTAAATGGCCATGACACACAGGCATCCCAAGGGTCCATAGCATGTCCAGCAGTAGTGGTGCACAGAGATACCACCGAAGGGCATGTTGATACTAACATGCCAAATGCAGCAGCTGCACGTGGTGTATGTCCCAGAGGATGGAAGCAGAAACCTACCTGACAGGTATAGCTGTGGTCTGATTGGGAAAGTCCGAGTCAGGCAAGGGCACAAGGGGTCCCAGTAGAGGCTGCAGACATAAATGAACTGCGTCCATCACCACGTCCTCATGGTTAGCTGTGAGTGGAGCATGTCCGAGGTATGCTGTGTAGCGTGGAACAAAAAATGTCGATGTGCAGTGTCCTGCTAGCAAACATGAGACATGTAAGGAACAAATATATGACACATGGCCACAATGTACAGTAGGGCATAAGCAGAAGGGCAAAGAGAGACGATTGAACATCACTGGACGGGTGGCCAGACACATCCCTGAAACAGACAAAGGCAGAGAGGAGCAGAAGGTACCATCATGCAGACACGTTACAAAGACACAGAGACATACACCCTGAGACAAGGTATGCATGCCACAAGATGCAGATGGCTGGACTCTCGACAATCAGGGACAAGTGGAGACAATCATCCCAGTCCATGCATGAGTGCACTGAGGATGTCTAATGCCACAATGGCAGTGAAGTCTCCACATGTGCCCAAACAGTACAATGCCCTGTGTCCGGAGACTCACACAGCCTGGTATTATGTGCAGTAGATACAGTATGTAGACCCACAAGATGTGCACAGGCAAAGGTAACATGTGTGACAAACGGAATCAATGGGGGATGGAGTAGTGGGCCAAAGACATGTGCATCACCATAGGAGCAGTGGAGAGGGAAAAACATATATGTGTCAAATGGTGCTGCCACCACAGCAAACCTAACTGTATGTTCACTCATCACAGTCACCTGCATGTTGCAGTGATGTACACACAGTCCCTACATGCACCACAGCATTGGGCAGTATTGGTAGGCTACCCCTGGGAGCCCAGAATACAGCAGCCTGGGGAGCAAAAAACACAAGAGACATATAGAGACATGTCATGACAGTGCCGTGAAATCCAAAGATCAGCTCGCACATGGTGACCCAGAAGCACATCCCCCACACATGCAGAACTTACAGGAGAAGAGCTGCTCGATCAGATGTTGCCTGACCGCCATCCCCTCACATGTGTCACCACGGCCAGGTACAGGAGGGCACACAGGATCCTCCCTGAGATCCTCATTAATATCGACTGGGACATTGTGCCTGAGAGCAATGTTGTGGAGGATGCAACAGGCCAGAATGATCTTTGCCACAGTCAAGGGTCTGTACTGTAAGGCACCGCCGGTCCTATCCAGACACCTGAAGCAACTCTTCAGAACGCCAAAGGTGCGCTCAATGACTGAGCAGCTGGAGGCATGGGCCTCATTGTACCGCATCTCTGCACCAGGCCGAGGGAGACGTACAGGGGTCAGCAACCAGGCACGACACCCATATCCTGCATCACCTGCAGAAAGAAATGTAAGTTTACATGTTTGCTGATGCACCCGTGGAATCACTGACGTAGCAACAATCAAATGGACAGCAGAGAGGCATGGACACACACATATGACGCCACATCATTGCACACAATGGCAGTGCACCAGAGGCTGATGCTGGGAGAACCAAAGCCCCAGGGAATGGCCAATGGGGGTAGTGCACATCTACGGTACCATGCCAAAGGACACGTCCCAAACCTGTGATCATGAAGCAGCGGTGGCTGCTGTGAGGGCATCTGTCCACCAGTGGCATGGCGCACTCGGAGGGGAATGGATGCACAGGTGTGTAATTATGTGACCGTCATGATACAGCGCACACAGAGCAGAGGCTAATGGAAAAAACATCCCCGGGGCGGGGGGGGGGGGAGGTGGGAGTGGCAGTGGAGACAGGAGAAAGTGCCCACACATGCAGTCTACATATGTCAGAGCAGGTGTGCATACAGCTCAGGTCATGTGTTGCCCCCTGCATGTCCAAAGGGAGGTGGCCCCACACACACTATACACCATGTCGATGTTTCTGTGCACCCAATCCTCCCACCCACCCCGGATGGCACATGCACGGACCTGTGGCATATGGTGTGGGAGAGGGAGAGCCATCACAGGCAGACATATGCACAAATGCCTGTGAAGTATGCCCGTGGCCAGGTCTGGGAGCTATGGGCAAGCCTGAGGTGTCCCACACAGCAATGAAGGGGACACACCAAATGTGACCAGAGTGACCCAGGACATAGGAGCACGGTAACTAAAAAGCAGAGGCAGGGAACAGCCCACACCACATGTGCGCCGGGACACCCAGGCGAGCAACAACACACACATGGGAGACAGAAAGACGTGTGGCAGTGCACAGAGGTAGTGACCCAATCCCTGGTGACAGGGCGTGATGTAGTGTGAAGCCCACAATAGGCTGCACCTGGAAATAACACCACAATGTAAGACATGCAGAGGACACTGGTGACTATGGGGTCCCATCAACCATATACGGTAGGTGCACGTTAGATGAGGTGAATACCCACCCAGCAGGACGTAGTCCTCATATTGTCCGGGCTCAAACTGGCCGAACAGTGCCGAGTGCTGGAGGATATAGGAGTCATGGGCTGACCCTGGGAACCATGGAACCACATTGAGAATACGCATACTTGCATCACAAACAACCTGCACATTTAGGGAATGGAAGTGTTTGCGTTTGCGGTACACAACCTCCCTGTCATGTGGCGGGACCATGGCAACATGTGTGCAATCTATGGCTCCCATCACGTGTGGTATCCCAGCAATCCTGTGGAATGCCTGTCCCAGGGCCCCTCAATGTTGCCTACCATTGGGAATTGCAATGTAATTCCCAACCCGGCTGACCATGGCCCGCAGTACCTGGTGGAGACAGCGAGAGAATGTTGGCCTACTCATACCACCCACTGCGGCCACTGAGGATTGGAAACAGCCAGAGGCAAAGAAATGTAGGGCAGCCAGGAGCTTGGCCAATCCCGGTATAGCATGTGGGGGGATTGGTGGATGCACACGGGGGGAGAGGGTGGCGTGTCCCTCTGACGCAGCACAGTGCAAATAGATGGCATCCTACATCTCACACCACACCCAAAGACCCAGGTGCAACAGAAAGGCACGGCGCGTACACACGCATGTATACGTAAAATGGCACATGCGTCTGACGTAACGCAGGGCATAACACGCGTGGAACCAAGCCCAAAACACACATATAAATAGAGCAGGCTCAGAATGCCAAACACCTCAGCACACATACAGAAACACAGCATGTCAGACAGCATTGGAGGCAGCCAGGAGGCTGCAGAGGGGCACAGTGCTCAGCCACCAGTAGACACTCCCTCAGGAGAAGGGGATGGCGAGAGGCCAGGCCCATCTGGGGCCCAACACCACCCCAGCCTGTGGCAGGGGAGGCAAGGAAAAGGGCTGTGCGGTTCAGCCAAGAGGAAAATGACATGCTCCTGGCCAGTATCCTCGACCACTTTGAGGTCCTGTTCAGTCGCCTGAGCAGTACAACATCCAGTGCCACACGTACCAGGACATGGGCAGAAGTGCAGACAGCGGTGGCGGCAGCAGGGGGACCCCACCGTGATGTCGAAATTCTAAGGAAACGTTATTGTGACATCAAGCGGAACATCCAGACAGAGTTGACGAGGGAGCGGCGCACAGAACAGGGCACTGGAGGGGACCCTGCACAGATGTCAACCCTGTCTGAGCTTGAACAACGCCTGTCAGAACGTCTGGAGCCCATGTACATTCATGGGCTGCCCCCGGCATTGGACACTGTGCACCCAGATGCCGGTAGGTCTGAGTGGCTCAACTGGTGGGGGACCATACACATACGTGTGGAGGGGTGGCCTGGGGGGGGGGAGAGGCAGTACGTGGTTGACGGGGATACAGGGGGTGACACTGTGACAGGGTCTAGGGGTGGCCCATCACAGGGGCAGCTGTGGGTGCTGTCAAACGGGTGTCTAGTTGTGAGAGCTACACAATCTTGGCAAAGCTATGAATATACTTGACCTGGAAAGGATTGTGGGTCCTGTAGTTCATTCACACAAAACTGTCCGTTGAACAAGAATAAATAATTGTAGCTGCCCAAGTGTAAAGCAAATGAAACAGAGTTTATTTCTGGGGTGTTATCTCCACACAGGTATGCTTGATAACATCAATAGGATAACTTTTACCAGGGTGTCATTCAATAACACACAAAATAAGGTAATTGAAGTATTTAATCAAGAAATCAATAAAGTCCCTGATGAAACAGAAAAGGGCTGTCCTGAAACAACTGCTAATTAACTGCTTAACAGTGCTGCAGTGAAAGACAAACCGAAAAAGGGTAAGACTCCTTTATATCCAAAAGAAATCAGCTTTCCTCCTGTCACAGAGAAGAAATAGCATCCACTCAGTTCCACGTGTGCACTGGTGCCTTCAATTAAACACAGGGGGTTAACAAGCTCAAACTCTGGCTTGATCACTCTCTTCACGTGGCAAAACGTTAACCAAAAGCTTCCTCATCAGGCAGCTTTCTGGGCTGCTAATAGTCAGTACAAGGTCCCTTTTGGTGTATGATCCTTAACTGTGCAATACTTTAGAACAGCAAGTCACTGAGAACTGTATTTGAACCAAAAGTTACTGAGAGAGCAATCCATGCATTCAACTTCTGTATTTGGTATTTCCCCCTGTTCCTCACATACCATAGTAACATGTACATATTCTGACTCACAGGATTTCCCTAACTGATCCCTATCAGGATAGGTACTGCTCCCCTGCTGATTTCCTTGCCTAAAGCTAGGGAAGAAATTAGTGTCCATACCTGTGATCACATTGTCATTAGTGTTCCTCTCTGGGTGCTTTGGCCAGTAGGTAACAAAGCTACTGTGCCCAGCTCTCCAGTCAGAATCACATGTCTCCAGATCCCTGTTCCCATACCTCCTTGAATAGGTATTAGAGCCCCTTCCTTCTGTAGATGCAGCTGTCTCCTTTGCAGGCACTGTACGAGGATCCCTGGCTGTATACCTCCAAGCCTCTGGCTCCTGCCAATCCAATGGAGAATCTTTGCCACAAAAATCTCTCCCAGCATACGTACTGCCTTGGCCTCTACACTTGGACCTTCTGTGTTCTTGCTCTTTTCCCTTCTTCCCTCTGGTCACGATACATCTCTCCTTGTTCCTCGTCCTTCTGTTGCAGACACAGCTTCTGCACCAGTTCGTCTTCCAATTCGTGTCTCCACTCCTGTCCTGTTCTAATTTCTCTGATGAATGTCCTCTAGTTTTAAAGTGCCTAGATGGACACTCCACCCTAGTGCAGTGCAGGTGTCCTGAATTAGACCAAGCCCTAGTAGATGTGTGATTAGGGATTATATCATTGCCCTTCTGATTAGACACATGTTTCCCAGGTACAGCTTTACCAAAGGCCTTCTGTTTGCTAGTGCATTCTGGGTCTGGTAGTCTTTTAGGTAAAGAGGCACCTTTAATGCTCCTACCAGCCAGCACATGTTGCTTATTCAGACCCAATTCTTCTCTTGTAGCATCTCTCTCTGTACAGTGATAAGCTTCCTTATCACAGTGCACATCCCAGTGGGGGGGGGGGGGGCGAGGTGGTGACGGTGTGCAGGGGGCTGCACAGTGCAGTGGATGAGTGCTGAGGTGGGGGGAACAGGACCATAGTAGCAGCAGAGGACGACAATGTCATGTGGGTAAACAGTGCAGGGATGGCGGGGACAGCAGAGTCACACAGGTAATTACGCTGGTGACAGGGGGGTGCCCTGCACCTGTGCTTGCCAGGGTCATTGCTTGCAAGGGCACAGGTGGTGCTGGGGTGGCATGGGGTGTGTGGTAGTGTGCAGTGGGTAGAGGTGCCCTGATAGTGCAGGGCACAGGGTGCACCAGCAGGACTATGGTGATGCTTGGGGGGGGGGCACAAGGGCCATTGAGCAAGATCCATGTGGAACACACACAGGCTCCCGTCAGTATCACTGCCACAGTTCGTTCCCACTCTGCCCATGCAACCATGCCCACATTTCCCCTCCGCCACAAGGCATGGCTGTCCCCAGCTCAAGTGGATCAGCACACTGGAGGTGCCACAGCACGACATGGGCCCCGAGGACATGGAAATGGGACGGTCCAGGTCTCATCCATGCACAGGTGGGCTCCATGTCCACACCTCTGTAGCCTTGGCAGCATGACAATGACCAGGGTGCCCTGCATCCCACACACCGCATATGTAGGGGGGCGCGATGGGGGCAGACAGTCAGCCACGCCCCACCTGAACTATGTATCATTTCGCCCTAAAGGTGACATTTACTCCATTGAGGCAGCAAAGGAGGTGTCCTGGGGAACAGACCCTGTGCCGGGGTGCATCCAGGATGCTGTGCCATAGCAGCCTCTGATGGGGGCAACATCGGTGGAAGCGGGGGATCCAGCCCCACTCCCGGAGGGGGACAGCAGGCAGGGCCTACGTCAGGCAGAGGCCCGGACGTCACTGACCCCCGTCGCCACAGGGGAGGCATCTGGAGCAGAGGCACAGCAACAGAGAGAGGAGGCGATGTCCGCCATCACTGGTGTCATTGGGGAGATGCAGGCGCATTTCCAGGCGGCACAGAGGGATGCCAAGGGTGAGTGGCCAAACGCGTTGGTTTGTGTATGCCTACGTACAGCTGTCATATGTTTCCCTGTCTCACAATGCACATCCTTCCCCCCCCAAGTGTACAGCATGTACTGTGAGTTGTCACACGTGAACAGCGGCGGCAGAGACATGAGTCAAGATGCCTGTGATATGCTGTTGTACAGATGACATCACGTCTTGAAGACCTTGTGGACGTGGCGCATTCCATGGCCAGAAGCCTGGAGCTCATAGGGGCAGGCATGGGGGCCCCCACAGGTCCGCAGGGGCCACTGCCACCGCCGCCTCCACCACCTCCACCACCACCAGCAGCAGCGGAAGCAGCAGCAGCTGCATCAGGGATGCCTCCTGCCCAACGGGAGGGGCCGCTCAAGGCATGGCCGAGGGCATGATAAATAAATGTGTGTACGTGAGGCCGTAACTGCTGTCATGTGTCCTGTGTTTCTCCGAGGGGGCCATGTTACACATGGCCCTACCCATGTCCGCCCCAGGGGCCATCCCCGTGCCACTGCTACAGCCAGCCTGTGTCCCCACCAGCCCAGCTGTGGCCACCATGGGTTGCCCCATCTGCCATGGCAGACCCATCTGCCAGCACCCAGCACCCCGCTGCCCACAGCCCCAATGGTGCACATATTCCCCCTTCCCCCCGGCCCCGCCCCCAGGACACCACCTGTCCCTTCCAGCACCGGCAGGGTGCACATTGGGGTGGCCCAGGATACATCCCCGTGCTGTGCCCCCCGCAGCACATCGGATGCACATCTGAACCTATACATTTCCAGGCTGTCACCCCTCGTCCCTGGCTCGGAGGGCCGTGTGTCTCTATGGGATCCCTCTGCTGCCCTTGACCCCAAGCTTTCCACAGCTATCTCCCCGTTGGGCCGACTGGGGGACGTATGATGTGCTTGGCTGTATGTGTGCATCAAACAATATGTGTGTGAGTGGGCTCCGAGGAGTGAGGCAGCTGACAGATATGTGTGACACTCAGATGGTGTGGCCTCACCACGGACAGACAAACATATTAGTGTCAGTGTCTGGTGAACTGAGTATCCCTTGGAGACGGTCAGATGACCAGCAATATCTGTCCAATTAATCCCAAGATGGCAGGGTGCACAGATTGGCAGCAGCAGAGATAGGTCACTCTCCCGGTAGTGATGCTTGCCGGAGCAGAAAACCAGACGTACATTCAGTGGCCATGTTAGCACAGCCACCCCTTGGCATCAGATGCCTCTACAATGCACACACAATGCAGGGTAGGGGGCAGCATCGTGGGAAAGCCTACATTCACACACTAGTGTCCCCATTCCTACATCAGTTGCTTGACAGGCCATTTCGGATCCTAATTGTACACCCTGGTCCCTATGACCCTCCCCCCAGCAACAGGAGGGATGCAGGGACACATGGCATGGGATCTATGGGTCTCATCCCCCGGTACACCCTCCCTCAGGTCCAGCCTGTTATATCCCTATTCCCCAGATTCATGAGCTGTGCCCATGGACCAGTCCGTAAGGTTGACCTCACCTGGCAGGTGTACTTCAGGCTCTTGCAGATGCATAGGTGCAGGATCTATGTCCATCACACTGTCCGCATGTCCCTATCCCCTGGGTTGACCTGGTGACCTCCATGTGCCTGGCTGCCAAGCCCCCTGTACACGTCCTAGATCCCACAACACCATCACCCCTCCCTGGCGCCCCATGCCGTTGCACTCCCCTGCCCCATCATACCCTGCCAGTCTGCAGCTGTGCCTTGGCTTGGAGAATTCTGGCATCCTGCTTCCTCATCACCCCTGTTGTTGCCCCATCCCTCATCTTGCCTCCCATCCTGGCCTTTCCGTACATATACTGGCCTCGTTCCCCATTTTCGGGGCTCTAGCCACCATACCCCCCCCCCCCACCCAGGTGATGGCACACTGACTGCCCTCTTGCACCTGTGTACCTGCTGCATTCCCTGCCCAAGAGGCTCTGGCATCTTTGCCCTCCCCCTTCACTCTGCCAAGGTCAACCATGCAATGTGGGCCCAGTGGGAGATGTGAGATCCCTTGCGGTGTTTGTATCCCTCCTACCCTGCTGTGGAGAGAGGGGACCCAATATGAGGGTGGTGTCACTGTCACTCCACCCTCCCTCTTGCCCCTGTTAGGTGTCCCTGCCACTACGTCTGTTGACATGTGCATGCTGTACGAACTGTCCACATGTTAGTATACGGAAACCTCTGGGTCAGCTATCACAGTAGTCAGAAAGGCACAGGGTTCAACGGATGGGGACATAGACAATGCAAGAGGATGCGGTGATACGACATCATCCAGATATCTCAGTGGGGGTGAAGGGCAGTAGTGGTATTGTCAGATGCAGGGGTGAGGGATGGGGACATGTGGCTGCTGATGATACCACAGCGGCACAGTCTAACAAATATGTTTGTTCTGTGTGCACAGATGGCGGACCTGTGGAAGGACCCCAGCCCACACCCACAGGTATGGAAAGCATCAAAGGTCATCCTGAGCAATTGCCAGACGAATGTGTCCATCGGAAACTATCTCTGTCTAAAATACACAGAGCGTAAGGAACCAGATGGGGTACACCCGTGATTGCTGAGGGGACCTGGGTACGTACGAGCAGCTCTTCTGACCGACTGTGTCACTGCCTTGGTGTAGTCGTGTGTGCGGCCCAGGAGGTGGGGGGAGGCTCATGTGGTGCCGTTGCACAGAGGTGCACATACGGATGTGGTTGGCTACTACAGGCCGGTTAGTTTGACTGTGGTGGCGTGAACATTATTGCCAACGTTGCTGGATGTGCATTCATTGTGGTGTCTGTGGTCCAGAAGATGTCAGGATCAGGGGCAGCGTGGATTCACCCGAGGCAGGTTCTGTCTGACACATCCAATTGCTCACCATGACTGGGTGACCAGGGAGTTGGACCGAGGGAGAGCCCTAGAGGTGGTGTATTTATATTTCCTTAAAGTCCCTGTAATGCCTGTCATCGGCTTGGTTTAGAGGCCGTTTGGGTGGGGGTGACAGAGGGTACATATACATGGTGTTTGCTCTGAGGGGTGGGGTGTTGTCTGTGGGGTGCCCCAGGGAGCTGTCCATGGTCCGCCCATATGTAACATCTGTGTTGGTGCTGTGATGCATGGACCTTCAGGTACGGCTTGCCCCTGTGCAGATGATAGCACGCTGTGCAGTAGGGTGGGAACCCAGGGAGGTATGGATAACATGAGGTGGGATCTAGCTAAGCATGAGGACTGATGTGGGATTCAGCAGTTGGGGTTAAAGGTTCACAACCGTGGGGCCATGCACTTAGGGGGCAGTAATCCAGAGGAGCAATACTGTATGGGGCGCAAGGTACGTTTGTCCGCTAACGTTGGGTGGGGCCTAGGTGTGGTTGTGTCTGATGATCTCAGGGTAGCTCAGGGAGGCGGCGACGGCAACGGCTAGGGGGATGCTTGGGTGCATATGGAGGGGGATGACCAACAGTAACAAGGGTGTGACCCATAGGCCTTTGTGGCATCCCCATGTGGCGTATTGTGTCCAATCCCTGAGACCGCACCTTATAAGGGATGTGACTAGGATGGGGTCGGTGTAGAGGTTGGCTAACAGAATGATTATTGGTCCCCGCTAAATGGCATATGGCACAGGCGGAGGGATCTTAAGATGTTCCCCTTATGTGACAAGTGGAATGTTGGTGACATTATTGAGATTTTTACATACCTCCATGACATACCTGTTCAGGGGGCCAGACTACCTTCATTGGGAGCATGTTCCGCAACGGTGGGACATGGGTTGCGGGTTATGGGAGATAGCAGCAGTTGAGCTTTGCACAGCTTTCTACTTACTGAGGGGGTAGTTGATCCGTGGAATAGTCCCCCAGTTGAGGTGGTGGTGTTGAGGACAGTATCTGACTTGAGTAAATCATGGAACACACACAGAGGTTCGCAAAGGTGTTGAGGGAGGACCGTTGTAGTGTTTCTGGATGGACAGACTAGATATGCCTAATGGTCGTTTTCTGTGGTCATATGCCTACATTGCTATGTGGCTTTGTTCCCATGCCCAACACTGTTATCACACTGTACGGTAATGCTGGTACCAGATATTCCAACATGCATAGCTCATTGCACTGTGTGCCATGGTGGTGCCCTTACCATGCTGGCCCCATACCTGAGATGCCTGGACACTACTGATGGACATGGGCAGGCATCTACTTTGTTTCCAGGCCACAGGACCCCCACCACATAGGGCTAATGGTCTACGGGACTGTGATAAGTGCACTGTCGATCCTGCATAGCCTTCCATGCCTCATGCTGCCACCACAACACGCTGACCACGGGCCATATGTGGATCCTGGTGCCGTCACCATGTTCTCCTGTCCAATCACACCTGTGGTGATCTCGGCCCCCTCCATGTCCCATATATGCCACCCATCTCCTGTCCCCCTGCGTCCATGGCCACTCGGTCCACCCCTAGCCATGTGCACTGTCCACCACAGTGTCCATTAGCCAACGTGCCTTGTCCATGTCAGCATCCACCCTGGTCTGTACCTATCGCCACTGTTGCCCATACCCTTGCATGGCCCACCACAGATGGCCCATACCCACCGTGACACGTGTGTTGGTTTGTCCACGTGTGGCACCTCCCCATATGATGCTCATATTATCCCCCCACCCCGGACATGGGTACAGAACCCTGCACTCTCCTGTTTTGGTGCACGCTGACACGCATGTGGGTGTTCACATTTGTCATTCACACAACACTGACACATAGCATTGAGGAAGATCTGGCCACCATTGGTCTATGCAAAATAGTAACATCTTTATTTACATTGCCCTCTGTTAACATGGCCGCACATGGCAGCATTTTTGGGGCCCACACATCCCTGTCCCTGTTTGGTGTGGCAGGCCATGGCACGGGCCATAACAGGGCAGGTGTGCCATGTGTATCACCACACTACACACCCCGGGGACCCCTGTCACATGGTTGCTGGCCGGGTGCGCCATCGGCAATGTGCTCATCCAGCTCACGCAGCCGTTCAGCCACCATGGCCAGGGTAGCCAGCTCCTGCCCTTGGATGAGGGCATACTGCCTCTGAGCGTGCGCCTGGGCACGCACAGCCACAGCCAGGCGCAGCCTGCACATGCAGCCGCACAGACACACATCTCCCCTTGTCTGTGTGGCTGCATGCATGACGCACCTGTCTGCGGCTATGTGTGGCAGGCACACGTCCAGTAGGTGTGCATCGCCGACATCAAGGGCCAGGTGGCTGGTGTCCCCATTGCCCTGTGGCAGATTGTGCCAATGGGGACCTGCCATAGCCACCCCCCATCCCCGCGCCCGAACCATCCCCTTCCCCCCCCCGGCCCCCACCTCCCTCTCCACATCCCCTTCCCCCTCCTCCCCCTCCTCCCCCTCCCTTTCCCTGTCCCCCACCTCCTCCCCCTCCCCATCCCACTCCCCCTCATCATCCTCCCCGTCCCCCTCCCCCCCTCGGTGAGGGCTGCGGAACCCCCCTCGTGGCCTCCACTGCCATTGGCCTCCTCCATGGGCTCCTGGCCGTTGTCGCTCTCCTGGCCCACATCGCCATCTGCCTCCTCCAGGCCCGCAGCACCATCCGCCTCCTCAGGCCCCACTGGCTCCACGGCAGCACATGCATCCGCTGTGGGAGAGGGGAACACATATCATCTCCATGGTCACAGATCAGATAACGCAGTCACATGCATCCTGTGGATCTGCCACCCATTGCCCCACAGGGCCATGTCACATTACTCACTATTCCTTTGGGCCATCCGTTCCCGCTGGACGCGCGCAACAAAGTGCGGGTATCTTGCCCTTAACTCCCAGGCCTTTTTCCGCAGGTCCTCCACCTGTAGGGTTGACAACGCACATTGACATTAGCTAGCACAGACACTTTAGGGTCCTCTGACGCAACACATATCTATCTCTTTATGCAACAGGTGCCTGCCCCTATTGAGTGATACATTCATGCCCCATGCTTTCACAAGGGACAGCCCCATTTGTGCCCTGCGCACACGCCTGTCCGGCCTGGGCCCCATGGGCCCTGTGTGTGGGCCCCAGTGAGCCACACACAGCACATCTCTGTGGGCCACCTCCACACATCTGCCAGTGCCCATCAGCCAATGCCGGGGTGGGTGGTGGGCCTCTGCAGTGCTCCCTGCAGTATCCTGGGGCTATAGTTGAGCCTTGTAATCACAAACAGGGCCTGATTCCATAGCACCAGGACGGGGGATGGACCCCTCTTTTGGGGCCTGCAGCATCCTGGGGCTATAGTTAGGCCTGGTAATCACAAACAGGGCCTGATTCCATAGCACCAGGACGGGGGATGGACCCCTCTTTTGGGGCCTGCAGCATCCTGGGGCTATAGTTGAGCCTTGTAATCACAAACAGGGCCTGATTCCATAGCACCAGGACGGGGGATGGACCCCTCTTTTGGGGCCTGCAGCATCCTGGGGCTATAATTAGGCCTGGTAATCACAAACAGGGCCTGATTCCATAGCACCAGGACGGAGGATGGACCCCTTTTTTGGGGCCTGCAGCATCCTGGGGCTATAGTTGAGCATTGTAATCACAAACAGGGCCTGATTCCATAGCACCAGGATGGGGGATGGACCCCTCTTTTGGGGCCTGCAGCATCCTGGGGCTATAGTTAGGCCTGGTAATCACAAACAGGGCCTGATTCCATAGCACCAGGATGGGGGATGGACCCCTCTTTTGGGGCCTGCAGCATCCTGGGGCTATAGTTGAGCCTTGTAATCACAAACAGGGCCTGATTCCATAGCACCAGGATGTGGGATGGACCCCTCTTTTGGGGCCTGCAGCATCCTGGGGCTATAGTTTGTTTATTGTAATCACAAACAGGGCCAGATGCCATAGCACCAGGACGGGGGGTGGACCCCTCTTTTGGGGCCTGCAGCATCCTGGGACTATAGTTAGGCCTGGTAATCACAAACAGGGCCTGATTCCATAGCACCAGGACGGAGGATGGACCCCTCTTTTGGGGCCTGCAGCATCCTGGGGCTATAGTTGAGCCTTGTAATCACAAACAGGGTCTGATTCCATAGCACCAGGACGGGGGATGGACCCCTCTTTTGGGGCCTGCAGCATCCTGGGGCTATAGTTAGGCCTGGTAATCACAAACAGGGCCTGATTCCATAGCACCAGGACGGAGGATGGACCCCTCTTTTGGGGCCTGCAGCATCCTGGGGCTATAGTTGAGCCTTGTAATCACAAACAGGGCCTGATTCCATAGCACCAGGATGGGGGATGGACCCCTCTTTTGGGGCCTGCAGCATCCTGGGGCTATAGTTAGGCCTGGTAATCACAAACAGGGCCTGATTCCATAGCACCAGGATGGGGGATGGACCCCTCTTTTGGGGCCTGCAGCATCCTGGGGCTATAGTTGAGCCTTGTAATCACAAACAAGGCCTGATTCCATAGCACCAGGACGGGGGATGGACCCCTCTTTTGGGGCCTGCAGCATCCTGGGGCTATAGTTAGGCCTGGTATTCACAAACAGGGCCTGATTCCATAGCACCAGGATGGGGGTTGGACCCCTCTTTTGGGGCCTGCAGCATCCTGGGGCTATAGTTGAGGCTGGTAATCACAAACAGGGCCAGATTCCATAGCACCAGGATGGGGGATGGACTCCTCTTTTGGGGGCCTGCAGCATCCTGGGGCTATAGTTTGTTTATTGTAATCACAAACAGGGCCAGATTCCATAGCACCAGGACGGGGGATGGACCCCTCTTTTGGGTCCTGCAGCATCCTGGGGCTATAGTTGAGGCTGGTAATCACAAACAGGGCCTGATTCCATAGCACCAGGATGGGGGATGGACCCCTCTTTTGGGGCCTGCAGCATCCTGGGGCTATAGTTTGTTTATTGTAATCACAAACAGGGCCAGATTCCATAGCACCAGGACGGTGGATGGACCCCTCTTTTGGGGCCTGCAGCATCCTGGGGCTATAGTTGAGGCTGGTAATCACAAACAGGGCCAGATACCATAGCACCAGGACGGGGGATGGACCCCTCTTTTGGGGTCTGAAGCATCCTGGGATGTATTCGGGCCTTGTGATAGCTGACAAGGGAAAGTGACAGACCCCTGTGTGTCTCTTGGCCTTAGTGGTGGGCCTGTGGTCTCCTGTGGATAGGGCACATCACTGAGGCTGCAACAGCGCCACATACCATACCAATGTGGTCTGTAGTTCACCTCTGCAATGGTTACAGCTACGCCCTGGGGGCTGGGGGTTCCGTTTTTGGGTGTGTGGCAGACTTAACTCCCAGCTGGACGCGGCAACACCTGACATTCCCTGGCAGTGCATAGCTGATTGGTGCTTTGGTTACAGGGTGTTCTTCCTCACATCCTCAGTTGGGGTGCCTATCCCCATGCACTTAGCTCATGTGGGTAATCAGAGCTCCTGTTATACCTAGTTGTGAGGCGCTCCCAGGCCCTCCTGACCCTTGCCAGATTCTGCCTCCTGGATGAGCCAGGAAAGAGGCGCTGCTGGCGGAGGCAGAACAGCTCTGTGAGCATGTAGAGCTCTCTCTGTGTGAATGCAGGCTTCCTGGACATGGCAGCCATCTCCTCAGAATGTATCTCTGGGGCGTAGTCACGTGTGTTGGTGCGGGCGTAGCCACGTGCGTTGGTGCGGGTGTAGCCACGTGCGTTGGTGTGTGCGTAGCCACGTGTGTTGGTGCGGGCATAGCCACGTGCGTTGGTGCGAGAGTAGCAGCGTGTGTGGGTACGTGCGTGGATATGTTTGTTGGTGCCGGCGTGGGCACTTTAGATTACAGACCCTTGAGGGTGTATTGCACCTCAAATTAATGCTACCATCTATAAGTGTGATGGCCTATGGCTTATCAGAGCCTGTGAGCATGAGCTGGATTTTAAACCCCCCACTTTTTAGTACTGCTGCTACATATCCGAGTTAAAGGTTTTAGGACTCTGCTTATTGCAGAGTCTGCATTATGTTTTATAACACCTTCTGCTTCACACATCTCGCATTAGGATACATTCACATTCCTTTGGCTAGAGATGTCCTTGACGTGGAAATCTATCGCACATTTATAATGTCCCTTTTGTGGGGGCGGAGCCAGCCAGCGACCTGCATGGACGTCTAGCGGAGAGCTCCTGCGGACCAAGGGTATAATTTTGCCTCAACCCTCGTTAATAACTATTTCTCAGTAGCATCATTGTTCTTATTCCACGCTACAGAATGGCGGGCAACAAACAAACGAAATTAGAGTTCGCCAATGTACCGACTTCAGGCGTGAAACGCTCTAAAGCGGATCCCCCTTCTCCGGTGAAGATGGCGTCGCAGCATGATCGAGGTGAGGGCCTGCGGGAGATCTTGGCAGAATTAAAGGCCGTGCGAGCCCGGGTTGACACCAACGGAGAGTGCTTATCCGAACTCCAGGCAGATTCAAAGGAGTTCAGGGAGCAGATGGGGTCCCTGGTTGCCAGAGTTGAAAGCCTCGAGGTCAGGGCTCAAGCGCAGGAGGAAAAAATGACACAATATGAAAAGGTAGCGCGGAAGGTAGCGCTGTTAGATCATTCATTGGAGGATATGAACAACAGAGCGCGTAGAAATAACGTCAGGATCATCGGCTTACCAGAGGGTTGTGAAGGATCTGACCCTATCGCATTCTTGGAGGACATGATCCCCAAGCTGTTCAATTTCTGTTCTGTACGCCCGTTCGAGATTGAGCGGGCACATCGCATTCCAGCACGGGTCAATCGGCCTTCAGCTATGCCTCGGCCTCTCATCCTCTGTGCCTTGCGCTATCAACATGTGGCTCAAATTCTACAAGAAGCTCGGGCCAAGAAGGGGTTTCAATTTGAGGGCCATAAGCTACATTTTTTTCCTGATCTCAGTAAGCCTACCGTCGCAAAACGTAAACAATTTTTGGATATGCGACGGAGACTTCAACTTCTTCAGGCCCGCTATGGCCTCTTCTATCCTGCACGGCTACGAGTAACCCTAAATAACGTCACCAAAGACTTTGAAGACCCAGAAGTATTGGCAAATTTTATCTCGGAGCAGGAGGCGCTTCAGATGCAGTGACAAGTACGGTTTTGGACTGCCTGTGAGATCTATTCTAGACGTTCGGCTTTTGATTCCCCAGTACCTGGGGAGTCGCTTTATTTGGAAGCTGACGTCTGTGGTCATTGTCTGTGGACTTGCTACACTGATTATGTTTGTGATGCTTGATATTTGGTTGTAGGTTACTTGGGGGTTGGGGATCTTTACTCAATGGGATTGCTATATATCTGGCCCGCAATTTTGGGGCCCGCATGACGGTGTGTGTTTGGTCCACACTGGCTTACCCGGTTTGGGGTATAGAGGGGTGGGGGGTGGGTTGGTGGGGGGGTCGACTCGCCGGGGTTTGTGAATATGTTTACTTTGTATTGAGATGTTTTGTAGTTTATATTGGGCAGTCTGGATG
Organism: Ichthyophis bannanicus; assembly: GCA_033557465.1. Lineage (NCBI taxonomy): Eukaryota > Metazoa > Chordata > Amphibia > Gymnophiona > Ichthyophiidae > Ichthyophis > Ichthyophis bannanicus. Next base: position 358,193,611 of record CM066037.1, read on the forward strand.
TCATATGGTAATGTATGATAATGGCTAATTCCTTACATTTTCTCTCTCTGAACATGAAAAGCATCAACAATCCGGTAAAACGGGCGAAAATTCTCTCCTACGGTCAGCTTCAAAAGGCAGACCTGATCTATTTGCAGGAGACCCATCTAGATTTAAAAGAATCTCTGAAGTTAGCTAACCGACATTTCACGTTATTGGGTGCCTCCCCTTCGGTGCATAAGAAAAATGGAGTGGCGATTTTGGGGAGGAAATCTCTTAACTGTACGGTTTTGAGTGTGCGTTCTGATGCAGAGGGTCGCTGGGTGATTGTGTCTGTGGATATAAAGGGGATGGAGGGCATCCTAGTTAATGTCTACGGTCCCAACTTGGACGATCCCTTATTTTTCACTGATTTGCTTATAGCTTTGCAAGAGCACTCTTCCTGTCCTTTGATAATGGGGGGGGATTATAATGTTACTCTTGATCCGCTTCTTGACAAACGCCCCTATAGGGCAGAAAGGGTATCGAGGGCGCGGACAGCTCTCCTGGCTCTCCTCCAGTCCTTGGGGCTGGTGGACATTTGGCGACTTCTTCACCCCAAGGAGTCGGATTTTTCTTTTTTCTCGCCGCCACACCAATCCTGGTCACGGCTAGATTATTTTTTACTTTCTAAAAGCCTGGTCCCGGCAGTGCAGACTGCAGAGATCTTAAGTATGCACATTTCAGACCACGCCGCTATCTCTTTGAGAGTAGAGTGGGTTGCGTCGACCGACCCTCCCGGGTTTGGTCCTTCCAGAGATCATTGTTGGCTGACCCACTGTTTCAGGCCGAAATTAAAGGTTTTATTAAGGAATATTTTGATTTGAATAAGATAAATGAAACATCGGCCTGGGCCTGGTGGGAGGCTTTTAAAGCCTCGCTGCGCGCTGTAATTACCAGTTTTTCCATAGCAGAGAACAAAAAAAGGCTGGCTCGTTTGCAGTCTCTTGAAGCTCAAATTAAAGCCGGGGAAAGGCTCTTGCTTAATAATGTTAAGCCGGGGCTTCTCTTGCGTCTACAACGGCTTCGTTTTCAATACAACTCGATCTTAAATGCGGAGATTGATCAGGTGCTTCTCAAGCAAAAATCCCAATATTATGGGGAGAATAATAAAGCGGGTAAATTACTAGCCAATTCTTTAAAGAGGAAGAAAGATAGAACTAGGATTGTAGAAATTGCCGATCAATCCCGTGGAGTTTTGAGAAACACCGAAGAGATTCTAGACGCCTTTGCAGATTACTATCGGAGTCTTTATACCTCTGAGGTATCTGCAGAAGAGGAGGCAGTGGCAGGTTTTCTGCAACAGTTGCAGCATCCCTGCCTTTCTAAGTGTCGGTCCGAAGAGCTGGACAAACCTTTTTTAGTGGGTGAGCTTCGTAAGATCATTGCTGACCTTCCATCGGGTAAAGCGGTTGGTCCTGACGGTATCCCCGGTGAGTTTTATAAGGTGTTTAGAGAGGAATTGTTGTCTCCTCTTCTTCTTTACTTTGAGGCGATTGGCAATTCCTCTTCGAAGGTTGGCAATTTCGGGGAAGCCACGGTTATTGTCTTAGAGAAACCTGGACGTGATCCCACTTTAGTGACGAATTATCGTCCTATCTCCCTACTTAACACCGATTATAAAATCTATGCAGCGGTCCTGGCAAATAGGCTAGCCAATGTTATCGGTGAAGTGATTCACCCGGACCAATGCGGTTTTATTCCTGGGAGAGCCACATCTGACAATGCTCGGCTTCTCTGTCATCTATTAGAGCGCTCTCATCTTGCCCAGCTCCCCTATGTGGGGGTCTCTCTTGATGCTGAAAAAGCCTTTGACAGACTAGAGTGGTCTTTTTTATTCAAAGTTCTAGATTGGTTTGGCTTTGGTGTTGACTTTATCAGCAAAGTACACTCTCTCTACTTACATCCTATTGCCCGGATAAGTGCAAATGGAGTTCTTTCGGCTTCTTTCTCGTTGCATCGGGGCACCAGACAGGGTTGCCCTCTTTCCCCTCTTCTTTTTAATTTAGCTTTAGAACCACTACTCCTTGCTCTGCGGCAGAATGATCATATCAGTGGCTTTGAGGTGGGGAGCTGGCAAGTCAAGGTGTCCGCGTATGCGGACGATCTCCTCCTGTTCACGCAACCATCAGCTATTCCCGCAATCTTACAGTTAGTCGATCATTATTCCGGCCTTTCGGGTTACAAAATAAATTGGTCCAAGTCGGTTGTATTCCCGATGAATGGCCTAGCCACCTTTGATTTAGTGGAAGACTTTCCGTTTCGTTGGGAAGCAGGGACCATTAAATATCTAGGGGCCAAATATGGCTCTCCTCTCGAACGAGCGGTCCAGGAAAATGTGGAAGATCTACTCCGGTCCGTTAAGCAGTCTGTTTTAACCTGGTCCCCTTTGTATCTTACCTGGTGGGGGAGGCTGGAAGCCATAAAAATGGTTTTAATGCCTAAAATAAATTATGTACTTGGCATGCTTCCGGTCCTGCTACCTCAGGGTCTTTTCTCAGAGCTAGACCGTCTCCTTTCTCGTTTTCTCTGGGGCGGTCGCCAACCCAGGATTGCTTTGAAAAAACTAAAAACTAGTAAAGACCAAGGGGGTGTACACTTTCCCGACTTTCGGTCCTACCATAAGGCGCTTCTCTTAAAGCAAGCTGCCCTTTGGACCTGTGTGGAGGCTCTGGATGCGGTTCCGGTTTAGCTAGACTTTGAAAGACAGATTGTCGCTCCCTCCCCGCTAAGGTGGCTGCTAGGGGCGAGACACCCTGAGAAGTTACTACTGGGCTCGGTGATTGGTGCTACCCAGGCGGCGTATCTATCTTCGGCAAGACAGCTGGCAATCGCTTCTCCTGGGGGTCTGAAATCTCCTTTGTGGTGGAACCCTAGGCTGCGGATAAATGGTAAGATGTTTTCTTGGAAGAAATGGCAGGAATCGGGAATTTGGTCAACTGATCAGTTGGCAGGGTCTTTCGGCTGGAAAGATTTCTCATATCTGCAACGTGAGTTTGCCCTTCCTGACTCTGCCTCTTTTTACTGGTTCCAATTACGTCATTGCTTACGGGGTGGGGGTTTTTCTCCTGTAATCTCATGCTCAGACTGCCCGCTTGTTACTGTCATGGCAGAAATTGCAGGGCAGAGGGGGGGTGTCTCTCGAATCTACGCTTTGCTTAGAGATTCCTCTCCGCCCTTGCTCCGCGGGCTTGAGAAAAATTGGGAGGGGGAGATCTCACGCCAGACTTCAAGTAGGGTCTGGAGAATTGCCTGGGGCTCTGTTACAAGGGTCTCGAGATCTGCTGCACTCACCCAATCTTTATATTTTTTCTTACATAGAGTGTACATTACTCCCGTTAGATTAGCCAAATGGGACAAGTCCTCTGCAGCCAAGTGCTGGACATGTTCTGCAGCTTTAGGCACATTCAAGCACATGATTTTTGATTGCTTACATGTTCAGAGCTATTGGCGTTCAGTTTGGAACAGGATACAGGCCATCTTACAAATTAATGTTTGTCTGACATGGGGTATAATCTGTCTGAGATCCTCCTTTCCGGTGCCCGGACTATCTAAGGACAATTATTTCCTTTTCAATTTTCTGATGGCCGTTGCTTTGAAAGTTATCTTTGCTAACTGGAAAAATTCGCGGAAATTATGCATGAACAAGTGGTGGAATCTCGTATCTCAAATGGTCAAATTTGAGAAACTTTACTGCAAATTGCATTTCCCTGATAAGGCCACTATTGTTCTTGATAGGTGGCGGGCACTGGATATTTTTGTTGACTTGTCCCTTATCTAATGGGTGGGTCCTCAGACATTTTGCCCCCTGCTTGTACTGTATTTTGAAGTTCAGCGCCCTCAGAAATGCTTGAGGTTTTTGTTGTTTTTCTTTGAAGGGTGCTTTTTTAGCAGTTCTTGGTTCTTTTCGTTGCTGCTGAACTTTACTAATTCTATCTTTTATGTTCGTTTTGGTGCCCGAGTTGGGCCTCACCCCGGCGGGCCTAAGGGGGGGGGGGAGGTGGGAGGGGGTTGGGGATGGGTTTAGGGGTTAGTTAGTTTTTTTTTTTTTCCTCTGTTGTATTGTAGTGTGAAAATTTTCTAAATAAAGAATTAAAAAAAAAAAAAAAATGTCCCTTTTGTTTAGATGAATTGAGGAGGGTGTGTGGAGACAAAGGCACAGAGAGAGTCCCTGATTGGATAAATGTAGGGGTGGCATTGGGACCAATGGAGAGCTTGTGTGTATTAGACTGTTTGGAAATGTATAGCATGAATTTGCTCCTGTTCAAGCATGCTCATTCACCTTTGGACTCGTTCCTCTCTGGGTTTTTGGCAGAAAACATAGGCTTGGATTCTGTACTTTACCTCTGGTATTATTTGGTTGCAGATACCACTGCTCCAGATGGAAATGCATCTGACAGCCCTGCCACATATCACCACAGTGGGTTCAAACACATAACCTCTGGTTCCACAGTCAGTGCATTTGCCAGTGGACTACATCTCTGTAGCTCCTTCTACATGCCTGGCTGGCTACAGAGGGACTTCAGTTCACCACACAGTCCATCTGCAGTGGTTCACAGGGTTGGATTGGGGCAGTCACACCCATGATGCACTGCACATGCAAATCAGTCGTGTACAGATGGTCATATGTTGAGGTGTGCCCCCCCCCCCATCACCTAGGACTGGTGGGGGTCCTGACCATGTGCAGCCCCACAGCACCTCGGCATGGTAGGGGGAACAGACCATGTGTGGCACTGCCACAGAGTAGCCACAGACAGTCACATTTTGCGGTTATTGTGCCCACCCTGAGGTTGAGGTGGGGCGCCCAGCACCAGGTCCACAGCACCTTTCATGGCTGAAATACGCCATGCTGCAGGTCCCCATCAGTGTGTTATAGGTAGTTCTGTTAGACACACCTAGGATACATCTGTGTCCTGCTGTATGTCTCGGTCATGTCTAGTCCCTATGGGCGATGATGCACACAGAATAGTGCATATCCTGTGTTGGTGCCATGGTTACCTGCTGTAGGTGAAGGGGGGGGTGTATGGACCCATAGGCAGATTATGTACCACCACTCAACCCACCCTCTGGGGCTCAGGGTGGGAAACAGGAGCACCCACCAATAGATCCACAGTCTACCTCCCTGCAATGGTAGCAGTAGAGGGGACCATCAACCCCAGTCCTGCTGGGGAACAGACAGAGCGTTACACATCCATAACGCAATGGCAGACAGACGGCAGGCCTGGAAATGTTCAGCTGCACCCCACCAATATCTGACATTCCCCAGCAGCAAGCCTCTAGCCGCTGCACCCTGCAAGGTGTTCCAGCAAGACACATACTAGCTGCAGTCTGCCAGCTAGTCCATAGTGCATGGAGGAGATGAATGCACCCAGAACAAGGATGTCAGCATGCACCCAGAACAGATAAGTCAGTGATTGGGCACCACTTTGTTGTCACAGAGTCAGTACATTCCTTGGTGATACCATGACTGTTCATCAGACAGGGCCCGTCTGTTGAAGTACACGGCACCCACCTACACAGGGCTAGGCCACGGTCTGCTCTGGGCAGCTGCCACTGCCCCTCCACCACCAGTATCCCTCAGCCACCATGCTGACATGCCCTTCTGCTGGTGGTGCTGGTGGTGCGCAGTCTCAGGCCATCCAGTGTGCAGGTAGGCGGCTGCCTATGGTGTGGGTTCTGGGGTAGGGGTGCTTGCATAGACGTCCACGCTTCCCCCAGCCCCACCTGCCAATGTTCCGTGCCCTTGGGGGTGGCTGTTGGGTACTATCCCCTGTGACACTGTGGGAAACACACTCGTGCCCATGTTGGTCTTCAGCAGTTGCTGTCTGGCTGCTCTGCTGTTTCAGCATTCGTATGGGCCACCTAGGCATCACCCTAGTCCACACTGTGGCCCAGCTCCACCACAGCATGTGCCGCCTGTGGCCCACTGTATCCCCTTCTCCAGCATCTGTCCAGTTGCCGTTCCGACATGCCCGCCCTGATGTTGCGGGACTTGTGCACGACATAGGAACCCTGTCCGATGGTGGGGAAAACCCTGAGCAGCGCTATTTCACTGTGGGCTCATTCACCTTGTATGGGGCCGGAGTATAAACTCTTCCACGATTTATATCTTTTCTGTGGAGCTTACTCGGGGGGGGGGAGGGGTTGATGTTTCTCATTGATACCACTATTGGCCAGCTTGGTTATGGTTTTTTTCCAGTTTGTTGGGGTCATTTTCAGTGTTTATGTGCCCTTTTGTTCTGTGCACATGTATCACACTTATCACTTTTTTTTGGTTTCCCTGCCTGGGCTGTACATTGCTGACACTGAGATGGTTTCTCTCCCCTGTAATGTGCATTTAACGGCAGGTTTTCATTCGCGTTGGAATTGAGCTCTTCAGATCAGCGCGTTAGTGTGAAGGGAGCCTCTCCCCGCCCACTCTCCGCCCATTGACCCCTTCTCTCCGCCCTCTCTCCACCTTCTGCGGTGTTTTACCGCGCTGCGGGAGTTTACGATCGTTAACTACGGTTAACGTGTGTAATGTAACGTTAACAATCGTAAGCGCATCATAACGCATGTTATGATGTGCTTACGATCGTTAACGTTACATTACGCGCGTTATGTACGATTACCGCAGTTTAGTAAACATACCCCTAAGACTCTCAGGGTGTGAGCACCAGGGTTTGACTTTGTCATTGTCGTTTTTGGGGCTCCTGGTTCTGTCTCTGAGGGTCACAATTCAGGGTGGACTGTTAGCAACCATTGGCAATGTGTGGAAGTTTCCCACCGTTTTCTGCATGTTAATAATGTTTTTGCCTATTATAAGCCTTGGGGTTGCATGGTCCTAACGCGCGGTCCAAACAAGTGGCCTCAATGTGCGCTTCTTCCCTAGCACCTTTGACATTCACTACATAAAAGTGCAGTTAATGCACACTTGTGGGCTGATACAACCTTAGCATGTGCCCTTGTGATACTTACCCTAACTCTGTGTCTTCTTCCAGGAAATGTTGTTTGACCTGTGACAAGCATGGAGCCTCATCCTTGGATTCTGGACTCTGCCCTTTCTGCATGGCAGATTCTGAGTCACCCCTGGAGAACATCTTTCTGTCTCTCAGTCCAGGGATACAGTTAGTTTGACCTTACCTACCTCAGGGCAGGAGGTGCAGGATGGCGATAAAAGTAAGGATGTTCAGCCAGCCGGAGGTTCCAGCAACTGTGCTATGAGCCGCTCTTCATCTCTTGGTAGTTTCTCATAATGGGTTAGTTTTGCACATACTTGAAGGATTTGACGCTCAAGACTATCTTCTTGTTTGCGATTTTTTCTGCAAGGTGAATCTGAGCTGCAGGCTTTATCTATATTGTCATGGCGCAAGGCAAATAGTGCAGATGGAAACAGAAGAAAATGTGCAGAGCAGTTTTAAAATGAGCAGCTCAAAGCACATGGCTAGGGGTTGCTATAGGCAACCAACCAAAACAATAGCACCGGGTGTAGGTAAACGCCCCAGAAAAACATTACCTCATAGCTCATTAGAGGAGCAGGAACAGCTGCAGGGACTTGAGCTGATGAGGGACTCAAAGAATGATGCACTTAAAATAGAGTCAGTCTTGAGGAAAGAGAGAACCAGGACACACGGGAAAGAGAGAACCAGGACACACGGGAAAGGAAAGAGCAGAACACATGAGAACCAGCATACATACCTGAGTGCTTCAGACGGAGATTCCAGCAGCACCTCAGAGGAGTTTGCCCAAGAAGGAATACCCGAGGTTAGTGCCAGAGAGTTGGGCTGCACTGAACCAGAGTCCGGTTGGGGATGCAGAGGGATTCCTGTCAGCAAACAGAGAGAAGCTGTGAGAGGGAGTTTCCAAGAGAGCAGGTACCTGGGGAATAGAAGCTCTTATCCCAAGATTTCCAGGCTCAAAGAAACACGTCCTGTGAAGGGAAGTGAAAGGCTTTCGAGGGAGAAAGACTGGTTTCATTTTACCAGCCACAAACGTTCAGGCAGAGGTCAGCCTGAAGAAAGGCCAATTCCCTGGAATAGAGGGGCACTTGATTTTACATACGCTGGTCCTGAGGTGTATGGCCCTCTAGAGGGAAAATCCACATTGCATGGTAACTTTCCATTCCACTCTAATAGTGAGGAGAAGAGAAGCCCTGGCCAGAAAGAGGAGGGATTTCTGAATACCAGTGTGTGTTACAGTCCCATAAGAGAGAATTGCAGGGAAGCTCATGAGGCCATGGACTGCGATTTCTGTGGGGAAAACTCAGAGGATTTCCAGATGGACTGTACTCTTGTGTTCGCAGATAATGTGACCTCATTCTGTTGAAGCCTGCAAGAAGCGTGCAAAAGAGAAATCTTTTTAAAGGAACAGATTTCCATCTACAGCTGTTGCAAAGTACAAAGCCTGTTTGCACTTTTTGTTTGCCTTAAAGCTGAAAAGAAGCATTTCATTTGTCATTTTGTAGCTCCATTTTGTGTTGTGCCAGAAGTATGGTTTATTTTCCTTTATGATTCCTGACTGCAGAAGTTCTCCCGGGAAGGGAAATAAATACCTCTTTATCAGCCTAGCTACTCGTCCACGACTACACTCTTTTTATTGAATAGCTAGTGGGACTTCAACTCCCAGGGGCACTACTTGGTCCCTGCTACTTAAGAAGGGGACTCACTGAAACCCCAGGGCCTTTGCCTTCGGGGGTAAGTAGGTGGGTGACAATTGGCGATGTTTTTTGGATTTTGCATAAGGATTCAAAAGGACTGCACAAGGAACTGCTGTCTGCTGGAGAAGACTGTGTTCCAGAGGGGGAGAGCCGTCTGAAGATTCCTGCTGCCAGGAGCTGGTCCCAGACAAACTTTCTCACAAGCTGATCCCTACATGAAGGCTCAGGTAAAAGTACCTAGTCATAAGTGGGGAGGATAAAAGTGAGAAAGGGGGTGCTGGTGGGCAGAGAAAGAGGCGGTGGAAAGAGAAAAAAAAAAAGGAAGTTGCGGTATCGCACTTGGGTTTTTGTTTTGTCTTTCTATCTCCGTAGGTACATCGAGGCTGAGGATGGAGCCACAAGATGTAGCACACTGGATGAAGACACAGTGGGACAAGCAGATGGAGCTTATTCATTATCTCCAGGAGCAGACGACGCGGACCATACAAGAACAACAGAGGCCCTTGATGGAGACCATGGACGCGCTTTTAAAGAAGCCGCTAGACGCCACGGCGGACGTCCCCATGGTATTCCAGGGATCGGGACTGAGTTTGTATGGTGCTTTTTCTTTGGGACAACTACAGCCGCATGACAATTTAGATGACTATCTTGATGCTTTTGAGCAGATAGCTACAACCCTGAAATGGCCAGAGGAGCAGTGGGCAACCAGGTTCGCCCTTTCACTCCCAGGCGAGGCCATTTCGGCTTATAAAGCTATGCCAGCTGAGTTAGCTTCTAATTATATAGAGGTTAAAAAAGCAGTGAAAGATAGGTTGGGGCTCACACCTCTACATTACCACAGAATGTTCAGGGAGGCAGTAATTAAGCCTCAAGAGACCCCTAAGGCCCTGGTGCAGCGACTGCAAAGTTTAGCCAGAAAATGGTTGCTGGCAGAGGGAGGTACACTGGAAACAGTCCTTGATAAAATTGTGCTGGAGCAATTTATGCATGCTGTTCCCATCAGTGTCAAAACTTTTCTGACACTCCAGCACTGCCAAACCTCGGAGGAGGCAGCCACTCTTGCGGAGCGGTATTTCGCCGCACAGAGGACTGACACCTCAGGGCAAGGTATCTGGATGGCAGTTGCTAAGAGAGATAGTGGCAGAAAAGGAAAATGTGTATGTGATAAACTGTACAAGCCTGAAATGTCTGATGTGAATGTCTCTGATGGTAATAATGTCTTATCTGTACCTAAAGGAAAATGTTTCAGTTGTGGGAAGAAAGGACATTTTCAGAGATCCTGCACAGAAAGAACAGTCCTGGTGACAGGGACAGAAGAGACAGATCAGGACGAATTCCTTATCCAGGTTCAAGTGGAAGGTATTCACACACTGGCTCTACTTGACTCGGGGGCTGACCAGAGCATGATTTCAAGGGAGTTCTGGGAAGCCATTCAGGGGCACCGCCAGTCGCCCCCGAGTCAAGCAGAAGGCCAAGTTCGTGTCAGGTGCGTGCACGGCGCAGCCTCACATTATCCCTTACACAAGGTAGTGATAAATGCATTAGAAACCAAGCAACACATGTTAGGGGCTATAGTTCCGAAGCTACCAAGGGAGGTTGTCCTGGGGCGGGACTGGCCACCATTTTTTCAGAAAATGGACGGGAAGCTTAACAAACCTGGCCTAAAGTCCAACCAACACCAGGTAGGGACACAGGAGGTAGAGATAGAAGCTTTGGTCGCTAAACTCCCGAGTCCCTTGTTTGGCAAGTCACAGAAGACTAGGGCACAGCCACAGGTTCACAAGAAGGGGGTGCCCTTAGGGAAGTCTAAATTCGTGCTCCAGTTCTGTAAGGTGACACACCTAGCCAAAAGCCCACAGAGAGCCAAACCAGAAGCAGCGGGCTACGACCTATTTAGTGCTGAGGAAGCCATAGTTGCAAAAGGGGGCAAGGCCTTAGTCGACACAGGCATTCAAGTGAAAATTCCAGATGGCTGCTACGGCCGTATCGCTCCAAGGTCAGGCCTAGCAGTTAAGTTCTTTTTGGATATAGGGGCAGGGGTAATAGACCCCGATTATAGAGGCTGCATCAAAGTCTTGATCTTCAACTTCGGTAAGACCGACTTTAAGATTCAAGTAGGCAATCGTATTGTGCAACTAATATGCGAGCGAGTGGGTTTTCCCATAATAGAGGAGGTGTCCTCGTTACCATCTACCACTAGGGGAGAAAAAGGGTTCGGGTCCACGGGCCAAAGTGAAGTAAATATCATGACGGCCCTAGCTGAGGAACCTAAGGAAGAAGATCTTGGCCCTCAAATTACGGATTTGAAGGACAAGCCAAAACCTAGGTTAGGTGAAGGGCTCTCTCAGCAACAACAACAAGAATTGGCCCAAGTCCTGAACAGGTTTTCGGACGTCTTAACCACGAAACCCGGGGAAACTCACGTAGTGGCCCATGAAATTATTACCGCACCAGGACGAGTAATTTGGCAGCGCCCCTATCGCATGCCGGAGTAGAAAAAGAAAGAAATAGTAGAACAGGTAAGGGAGATGGTTAAATTAGGTGTCATAGAGGAGTCACGCAGCCCCTGGTCTAGTCCAGTGGTGCTGGTACCCAAACTGGATGGGTCTATCAGATTCTGTATAGATTTTTGCCGGGTGAATGAAATTTCACAATTCGATGCTTACCCGATGCCCCAGATTGACGATTTATTAGATCGCCTGGGGCAGGCGAGATATTTGACAACCCTTGACCTCACAAAAGGGTATTGGCAAGTACCCCTAACGAAAGAGTCCAAGCCCAAAACAGCATTTAGTACGCCTATAGGGCTCTTTCAATTCCGGCGCATGCCATTCGGCTTACATGGCGCCGCTGCCACCTGCCAGCGCCTGGTGGACCAGGTCCTGAGACCCCACCACGATTACACGTTGGCTTATATGGATGACATTATTATTTACAGTACGACATGGACCCAACACCTCGCGAGAATAGAGGCCGTACTTAGGGCACTACGCAAGGCTTGCTTAACGTTAAATCTGGCCAAGTGTTTATTCGCCACAGAAGAAGCTAAGTACTTGGGCCATATGGTTGGGAGGGGGGTAGTAAGGCCCCTAGCCTGTAAAATTGAAAGCGTCAGAAACTTTCCCCGTCCGGGTACAAAAAAGCAGGTGCGCAGTTTTCTTGGGTTGATAGGATACTATCGCAGGTTTATACCTCCCTTTGCCGAGGAAAGTATCCTATTTACGGAAATGCTGCGGAAAAATGCACCTAATACGGTAAAGTGGTCCCCGGAGGCCGAAGAAGCCTTTACTGTCCTGAAGGAGAAACTCTGCATGGCACCAGTGCTAAGGGGGATAGATTTTAACCTACCCTCTATAGTCCAGACGGACGCATCTGAAACAGGGTTAGGGGCAGTAATGGTTCAAAACTTTGAGGGGGTAGAACACCCCGTAACGTATTTAAGCCGGAAGCTCACCAAAGCAGAACGCAATTACTCCACGATAGAGAAGGAGTGCCTGGCAATTAAATGGGCAGTGGAGGCATTGCGCTTCTATTTAACTGGCAGGCAGTTCCTTTTGGTCACAGACCACGCCGCTTTGAAATGGCTGAATCACCTAGCGCTCCAACCTTTTAACTATGTAGTGAAGTACAGGGTGGGGAGGCTACATGAGAATGCGGATGCGCTGTCAAGAATTCCGGGCTGTCAGGAAAAATCTGCAGCCCGTAATATTTTAAGGGGGGGGGGGATCTGTCATGGCGCAAGGCAAATAGTGCCGATGGAAACAGAAGAAAATGTAAAGAGCAGTTTTAAAATGGGCAGCTCAAAGCACATGGCTAGGGGTTGCTATAGGCAACCAACCAAAACAATAGCACCGGGTGTAGGTAAACGCCCCAGAAAAACATTACCTCATAGCTCATTAGAGGAGCAGGAAGAGCTGCAGGGACTTGAGCTGATGAGGGACTCAAAGAATGACGCACTTAAAATAGAGTCAGTCTTGAGGAAAGAGAGAACCAGGACGCACGGGAAAGAGAGAACCAGGACGCACTTGAAAGGAAAGAGCAGAACACATGAGAACCAGCATACATACCTGAGTGCTTCAGACGGAGATTCCAGCAGCACCTCAGAGGAGTTTGCCCAAGAAGGAATACCCGAGGTTAGTGCCAGAGAGTTGGGCTGCACTGAACCAGAGTCTGGTTGGGGACGCAGAGGGATTCCTCTCAGCAAACAGAGAGAAGCTGTGAGAGGGAGTTTCCAAGAGAGCAGGTACCTGGGGAATAGAAGCTCTTATCCCAAGGAGATTTACAGGCTCAAAGAAACATGTCCTGTGAAGGGAAGTGAAAGGCTTTCGAGGGAGAAAGAATGGTTTCAGTTTCCCAGCCACAAACGTTCGGGCAGAGGTCAGCCTGAAGAAAGGTAAATTCCCTGGAATAAAGGGGCACTTGATTTTACATACACTGGTCCTGAGTTGTATGGCCCTCTACAGGGAAAATCCACATTGCATGGTAATTTTCCATTCCACTTTAATAGTGAGGAGAAGAGAAGCCCTGGCCAGAAAGAGGAGGGATTTCTGAATACCAGTGTGTGTTACAGTCCCATAAGAGAGAATTGCAGGGAAGCTCATGAGGCCATGGACTGCGATTTCTGTGGGGAAAACTCAGAGGATTTCCAGATGGACTGTACTCTTGTGTTTGCAGATAATGTGACCTCTTTCTGTTGAAGCCTGCAAGAAGCGTGCAAAAGAGAAATCTGTTTAAAGGAACAGATTTCCATCTACAGCTGTTGCAAAGTACAAAGCCTGTTTGCACTTTTTGTTTGCCTTAAAGCTGAAAAGAAGCATTTCATTTGTCATTTTGTAGCTCCATTTTGTGTTGTGCCAGAAGTATGGTTTATTTTCCTTTATGATTCCTGACTGCAGAAGTTCTCCCGGGAAGGGAAATAAATACCTCTTTATCAGCCTAGCTACTTGTCCACGACTACACTCTTTTTATTGAATAGCTAGTGGGACTTCAACTCCCAGGGGGCACTACTTGGTCCCTGCTACTTAAGAAGGGGCCTCACTGAAACCCCAGGGCCTTTGCCTTCGGGGGTAAGTAGGTGGGTGACAATATATTAGAATAAAGTGAAAAGAAAAGTTATCAGTAAAGGAAAGGATATCTGTCTTTGGTGTGAAAGAGCTATGAGTGTGGTAGTATAGTAAATTGAAGTTTAAAAAGGAAATGTTGATAGCGACATTTTTCTTAGCCTGCCCAAATATAACCAATGGGTTAAAAAAAATAGGTTTTGGGCTGGGGCAATCTCTGAGTGACTGGCTGCTGCAGGACAATTGTAGGTGGGGAGATAACCTGAGATCTCCTTTGGTGTATTTTGGGAAAATTCTTGGAATCATACAAGTGGAATACTGGTTTTAACCTAGGCTGCTGAGGGCAGGTTGCCCTGTTAGAAAATTCCGTTGGAGAGTTTTCCGCAGAAAAGTGTCCATTGCCATGTGACAGCAGTGCTCCAATTATAACTGGTTTCTCTGGGCTTTTAGAGTTTCCAGAAACTGCAGTTAAAAAAAAGTCATTTGATGATTTGAAGCAAAGCAGAAGTTAATGTAATTATCTTACCTCTGTGGTAAGCTATAAATATAATACATTTCCAAAGTTAAGCTGAAATTGATAGAAAGGAAACTTTTTGACACAAACTAACCAGTTAGAGAAAAAATATTGTCTGAGGTTTTGAGTTTGAATGGATATTTAGGGTCATGTTTTCTAAACATTAGCAAATGCTATTGCAACTATGCCCATAGGAATAATATAGTAGGCATGGCCCTTACTGTGAGACAGAAAGACAAGTATGTGTGTGAATGAATAGGTATTAAAGGAAGTATGAAAGAGAAATAAAAAGTCTGAACTAAATTTGGTAACTATAGAGAAAAAAATACTGTACTGCCTTCATTAGTTCCAGCCCTGCTCAGAGTCAGAGCCTCACATATGAGGGTGCTGAAGAAAAAAAGTGAAGAACAACTTAAAAAAAAAAAGGAAAATAAATTTGACTACAAAAGATTTGGTCAGTTTCACAGTCTGAGCTCAGGCTGATTAAAAAAAAAAAAAAAAAAGAACATCAAAATTTGATTGTGTGACCAACTGGAAGTTCACGCGGAAGCTGGAACCAAGGAGAAAAAAGGGTCCACTGATATGCATGAGAGATGAGTTATCGAGTAAATGAGAAAGTGATAGTGGGACTGCTTTAAAAAGGATTTGGTTAAAAGAAGATTCAGGAAACAAAACTTTAGACAGGAGGGAATAATAAATCTTTTATTTTGAAATTAGTTCAGCGTATGTTAACCACTTAAGAAAACAGCTTACACCTAGAGAACATGCTACCTAGTGCAAACAGAAGGCAGGTAGGGTTTTTATTGATTTTTATAAGTTAGGTTGTAGGTTCAAGGAAGAAGAAAACAGAACCTGTTACAAGCAGAAGTCTTTGAGTGTCCTAATGTACCCCAGCTTCAGTTAATTTGAAGTGAAACAGTTATATTTTTAAAAAAACTTTCTGACATCATATCTGAAAGTTTATTGGTTTCTGAAAGAGAGGACAAGGAACTTAAGAAAAGACTATTTCTGCTGTTAATCAACTTAGCCTTTAGTATTTCAGGACAGGAAAGAAAAGAGAAAAAACCCCACAAAGCTGTGAAAATAATAATTTCCATTAACTATTTTAGTTATTATCTGTTTATTATGCTATAGTAGTATAATGGGTACACTACTCGTCAAACTGATTGACAGGCGAGATAAGGATGACAGGAGCCAATCAGCATTCACTTCCAGTTTATGTCCTGCCTTAGGCCACTCCCCCTCCCATAGAAGTGAATGGTGAGTTAGCCCCGCCTACTCCCGCCCCAAACTGTTGACAGGTACCAATCAGCGTCCACTTCCGGTGTATGTCCCGCCTTAGGCCATGCCCCCATAGACGTGAATGGTGAGTTAGCCCCGCCCACTCCCACCCCCAGGCGTGGCCACAGCCGCCACTTGACATGCCTCCACCCCGCCCCAAGGATGGCATCATCCAATCAGCGGGAAACACAAAGAGCAAGAGCGATGATGACACAGTGGCTTTATTAGTTGTCCCCAACGCGTTTCGGCAGATTGCCTTCCTCAGGGGGTAAAAACACTCACAAACAGAAAATGAAAATTAAAAATAAGAATATTAAAACTTCTAATAAAGAACATGACAACATCAAACAAATCGAAGCTAACCGGGCATGGTGTTAGATTCAGATAATATAATAACATTTGGAGGAATAAATAACAATCTTGTAACACTCAAAATACAACAATAAATAAATAAAGATGATAAAAATGATAAATGAACAAATATAAATAATTAAGAAACATATGAAAATAAATATATAAAAATATATTAAACATAGTCTTTTTTTATCAAAAATAACCCTTTTGTTAAAAATAACAATAAAGGTGGAGGTGGGAGGGGAGGGGAAGGGAGAGGGGGTAGAGGGGGGGGAAAGGGGGTGGGAAGGAGGGGAGGGAAAGAAGAGGGGGAGGGAGGAGGAGGAAGGGGAGGAAGGGGGAAGGGGGAGGGGGGGAAAAGGGGAGGAAGAAGGGGGGGAAAGGAGGATGGTGAGGAGTCTACGCCCTGCCCCGGAGAAACATCTGCACTGGCCGCCTATTCCCACTGCAGGCGAGGTACCACATCCACCGAGACCAACCCCACACCCAAGGTTAGTCGCCTCGGTGGACCCTCTGCCCCACCCAACGCCAAGGGCCCACCTAAACCCTGCGATGGTTCGCGAACGATGGTTCGCGAAAAAAGGCCGATCAATCTCGGCCCACAACGCTACCCAACCCGCCTCCTGCACCAGCTCACCTGCCCGATCAAATGACACACCCGCGCCGTACCCAACACACAAAAGCCCGGCCAAATTATGCATTAGCCTGAACCGCTCAAGCACCTTCTCCGTGACTATCCCCCCCCAGGGGAAATCATCAAGTTCGGGAAAGGCGGATCCTGTAACGGACCCGCAAAGCTGCCCCACCCAGCTTCCCAAAGAACCACCCCACCCACAGTTCCCAAACACCACAGTGAAGGCGAACTCCGAGGACAAGGCGCCACCCCTACGCCCAGCACTGGAAAACAACGCCTAACCAAAACCGAACCCAGAGATGCGGATACCGCCGAAGCCACCCTTGCAAAGCGTGGCCCATAAGTGACCACACCTTAACCGAGTGCAGACCGGAATTCGGCAGGTTGACCGATGAAAAACCCCCCAACCCGTGGTACTAACCCCCCCTCCCCCCGCCCAGCTCCCTGCTGCAAAGCGGCCCGACGTCAAATGAACATCATGAAATAATGGCATCACTATGAAATGATGACGTATCATAACAAACATGTGAAACTAAAAAAACTAAAAAAAGCTAAGGATCAACTTGACTCGATTAGACTAATGCTATATAATATAATGTTATAAATTTTACTCTAAAACTAAAAGGGGGAAGGACGAAGGGGCTGATACAAACACCAAATGCGCCATCCTGGAAATTAGCAAACCATATTCCCGCTGCGCCTCCCAGAGATGTTCCACCAAAATCCAGGTGCTCTGTCCCTGCAGCCGAGCTCCGACAGGCAGACAACATCCGGCCTCCACCGCTGCCCGGCGACAGCATTCCAGCATCAGCTCTTCTCACTGGGCACGCTCACCAGGCGTGCTCACTGGACCCCCCAGCCGGCGACCAACCCAGCTCCGCGGCTCCGCTGCCGCCTGTTTGCTGCAGCCGCCAGGACCGGATCTCCGCCGGGAGCCACGGCACCTCCCGCCGCGAACCCCGCCGACCAGGCTGCACCGAAAACCTCCCGCAGAAGCCGAAGCCGGCATCCCTGAGCAGCCTCCGCTGTGAATAACCACGCGGAGGCTGCCCGCCGGCCCCCCACCACCCACCACACCGCCAGGATTCCCTCTGATTGGCTCCCGTGCGGCTGCCACCGCCGGGAGCCAATGACATCCAAGCTAGCCGAGGCCGCACGCAGGGTCCTCGCACCGGCCGCGTGCCCGGTTAGGGTCGGCCACCGGGACCCTGCCCGCGGCCTCCTCAATTACAGCACCCAATGTCTACGGCTTGTGGATATCACTGTGTATTTTTCTTGCACCACCGCTGTAAAGGGGTGCCTTTTGAAAATATTTTAGAAATGTATCCTGAAGATTTAATGCAAAATGATGATATGGTGTTACATTTTGTAAAACGCAACAAACAAACTTTGTGTAGATCTTTTAGAAATCCATTCCATAATCAGCAAGTATGTGTTTCCTATCGTGAATGTTTTGATGCTTCTAAATAAAAAGTAACCTCTCTAAGGAGGTTTTTTGAAAAGAAACCAATGTCTAGTCTTTTATTTTTTGTTTTTAAACATTTTATTGAAAATACATTTTTACACACTCAACCACTGGTGGCCGTGGGATAATTTACGTTTTTTGTGCGGGAGTAGCTCTGCTCTTTATCGGACGCGTGCACATTTTAGTAGCCTTCACAGATGGGTTCTCTTTGAGGCGTGCCAGTACATCTCTGTTGGCTGCATTACCCATTACCGTAGAGGGCATATTTAATTCAGCTAGGGTTTGCATGAACTCCTCCCAGCCCCTGGGTATTCTTCGTTGTGAAAGAGCTTGGGGCTGCGTAGCCCCACGAACGAGATCGAGTAGGTTAGAGCCATTGACGGGGTTTCCCCGGTATACAAATGTTCCATTTCCCTCCCAGGATGCCACATCCTTGTTTTTTAACAGTTTATTAAGCAGCAACTCAGCATTTTTCCTATAGCGCATATTGATGCTGTTTAACACTTCCTGTATTACAGGGTCTGGAGGTATAATATTTTCTAGAGATGCTGCCTTTGATGTCTCATCTTGTGCCTGTAGATACAAGTTTATTTTTTCTTTTTCCATATCCCTCTATCTGTTAAGCACGAGATAGCGCTGCAGCACTTCTGAGTAACATTTAGCCTTTTCGTGTTCAGACACACCGACGCTTTGCAGGATGTTTTTCATTTCTTCATCTAATTTATGAATGGTTGTGGTTCTAATATTTTCATCCCGATCTGGCGGGTTTCTCAAGCGCTCAAGTTGTTGACTAGGGATTATGTACATTTTTTCAGCGTGCTGCATTAGAGGTTTGTCAGAAGCCCCGTTATCAACGGTAATGCAAAACTTAACAGGGGCCCGATAAATCCGCCCGACTGTCTCACCAATTGCTTCTTTTTTTTAATGGGTAGTCTTTTATCGCACAGACTCTTTATGGCATGACGCTTCCCTTTTAAAACCTTTATCTGTTGTTGTGAAAGAGGAATCTTACCTTTTAGGGTGTTGAGAGCGATTTCAACTATAGCTGCTACCAAATCATTAGAAGCTGTATTCAGGATGGCTCTTCTGTGCTGCAGAGAGGCTTGAACCAAAAGTTTTAAAAGGGGCAGGTTTCTCTTTACACGACGAGACATGTTGTCTGAGACACACAAGCATGTATGAAGGGGCTGGTTACATATGCATTTCTTTTTATGTGTGATTTGTGGTTTTTCACAGTATACCATGGTCCAATCTGGTGGGAAGATATCTGTCCTCAGTCTGTAAGCCTCAGGCATTGTGTTATTTAAATCCACAACGAGATAACCAAACGGCTTTCTGGTTGCATCCTCGAAGACTTCTAAAAAGAATTTTGATTTTCCAGGGTACATCTGCCTGGCTAGAATGGCAATCTGTAACTTATCTCTAGGATTCTTAAAGAGCACCATGTATTTGGTATTTAAAGTTATAGTTCGGCTTGCTTTACCTTGGCAGAAAACATTTTGAACAATATATATGATGCTCAGGTTTCTGTGATGCACATACTTGGTAAAGGCTTTCTCTATTTCGTCACTTTTACAGGCAGAATCCATTAGGTCATCAACAATAACCAAGTTTACTTTATTGGTTGGAAAAATTTGTTCATCATTAAAAGTATCAGGCAAAGTGTCCATAAATGTAATAAAAGGATATTTATTTAACATTTCTTTATACAGAGGTTGCCAGCAACTGTAACACCACACAGTATTGTTAGGCATGACAGTCAATACATGACCAGCGTGTTCTAACATCTTTTTATCAAAGAAGCTCTTGCCTGAATTGGACGGCCCCGCTAAAATACAAGAAAAAGGATTTGACCAGCGCACATCCACCACGCTAGTATCCATAGGGTAATGTGCTAAAGCCATCCTCCAACTTCACCCTTTTGTCATACACAACCTTATGTGTTTTTTTAATCACACCAGTCTCTATTGTCCAACTCTTTTTGTTTCTTATAATACCAGGTTGCTGTACTCCTATTTTTTTCTGGGATAAATCTGCTGCCCCAGGCTTGTAGTCCAAAACTAGATCTTTCAAACTAGTGAAATTGATTTTCTGGCAGTTTTCTACGTTTAACGTAATCCCTTTTACTTTCATACAGGTCTTCCCGCTTGGCAGCTTGTAGCCGTATGTTTTAGGCCCCGCTGATACAAACTCTGTGATATGTTCATCTGAGGGTATCTCGCTTGTGAGCTCACCTAAATAATCACCCAAAGATGGGTTCCAATCACCCTCTCGACTTAGAAATATCACAGAATCTGTATCATGGTACAGACAGCGCTCTTGCAAACTATCTAGAAGGTTGTACAACTCCAGGCGTGCATAAGCCGTTGTAAAACAGGCAATGAAAACGTTAGTGCTAACCGACAATACACACTGGTCTTTTGAATGCCTCCAAGACACACAGGCTGTTTCATCATCAATAAAATCGCATGATGAAACCTCGAATTCAGGAGAAAACAGATATTTAAAGAGATCATCAGGTTCTCTCACAATGCTTGTGGTAGGCAGGTTTGTTCTTTACCCCACAGGGAATTTAAGAAAAGTTTTGCTATTTGACGCTTAGCAGGGTTTACATTAATCTGGTCTGCACGCAAACACACACCCTCTTTTCTAAAGAAATCAGCTATGTACACATTTTGTTTTTCAGTATCATTGCACCATCGAGGGTAGCCAGAAGCCTCTTGTTTTTGACGGAGGTGCATTTTGATGTATTCGGAAAAGAGATTATCAGATTTTTGCTTGAAATGCCAGATTTCATAGATTTCAACAACCACATACCCTTTTGCAATGGCTAAATTCATCTCCACCGTACACCAAGTCCCCACAAAAGCTCTCTCCTCATCCGTGTGGGCACACATTTCCTGTTGCCGTGTGTCAGCACACGTGTGACACAGTGGAAACATAAGCTTACCGCCCAACCGTATGGGTAACACCGGGAAAAAGAGCTTTCGTGGGGGATATACTTTTGCTTTTATAAAACCAAAGTACTTTGTAGGGGGACCAAATTTGTCATAAATGATTTTTGGATGGCCTATTGGATATTCCTTTGTTTTATTGACAAAAGGGTATAGGCTGGTAAAATCATAGTAGTGTATTTTTTCCCTAGGTCTTGTTTTGTGGTACAGACAAATGACATTTGTTCTACCCCAAAAAAGAGCATCTCGTGGAATCAGAGGTTGCAGTAATGCGGAGTCAGCCAGGAAATCTGCGCAGCCCCGTCATTTACTTTTACCATCTGCTTCCACTCGTGCTCCCATAGATTTATGACCTTGAACCCACGGCTTTCCAGGAATGCAGCTTTTAGCTGTGTTTTGTAATAAAGAAAACCATAGGTTGTGGCTGTTACAGGATTCTGGTCTTTATCGTTATAACAGCTCAGACAGCCGTGGTGAAAACAACCATTAAATTCAAAAGCTGTTTCTACCCCATCGATCACGGCATAGCCATCAAGAAAATAAGACCCCACTTTTTTTTCGCCACCTTTCAAAGCATGTGTGATCTGTATATTTTCTTTGGCCTCTACATACAACAGCCATTGAATAGATGGAGATGAATATCTCTTTGCCGGTGATAGTTATCTGGTGGAATGAGTGCCACAGTCTTAAAACATTAATCTGAACATAGCCATACATACAGATGCAAGGGTTATATATTGGAAAGGGTCTAAACACCTTGTTTGAATTTCTGAGATGTCACCATGCTCTACAAACATTTTTTTCTCTGTCATTTTCATGATTTCAGCTCGGTAAAGAACACAGGCCTGCCGCAAAATAGATACATCCTGCTGACAGTAATAAGCCAACTCTTTTTGCAAATTAAAAGTTTTATCCTGATTGTCCTTGTACCATTGTAAAAATTCCTCTTTTTTTTTTTCAGGCAACATTGTTACTCACACCGTAATGTTCAACACCCGGCATGGGGCCCACATAATTTTGATTTTCCAGCGTATTAAAAAAGGTGCGGAAAGTACCCCTTGCTGCCTGTAAAACCCATGGCTTGTGGAAGTTTGCTAAGTTTCATAGGCAGGAAATTTAGAGAGTCTATAAAATGGATAGTCAAAGGTTCAACGGTAATTTGTAAAAGTTTAGCACCTTGAACCAGCAGCCCTGTGTCCATCTTTTCCTTAAGCAGTTGTTTAAGAACAAAATATCCATCATAACCTTTGGAATTATGGGCTATGAAGGTGTAGCCTTTAAATTTTTGTCACAAAAAATCTGTATAAAGGCAGAAATACATTCCAGACCCTTGAATTCCCAGTTTCTTTCATCATTTAAGTCCGTCGCATATATGTAATTAGGGACATGCCAGCCTGTTTCTTGCATACATTCACAATCATAAAAAATATACTTTTCAGATGTTTCAGTTTTACCAATAGGGGTCATAAAACATAAGTGGACGCCATCCCCGGTTAGGGGCTCGTGACATAGTTTACAATGCCGGCCCTTGCACTTATGTTTCTTGTCCACGTAAGACTCACATTTCTGGCACAGTATCTTAGATAAACACGCCACTTCTTTTTTCAGAGCCAGATACGCGTGTCTATCTAAACACTCTTTAGAACGACAAAAGAGTTTGCAATTAGGGCATCTCTGTTGTACACCAACATTATTCTCACACGTTAGTGTCAAACAAAGACGGCACCATAATGTGCAATTATGATCGTGACTGTACGGTTTCTGACAGTAACTACAGAAGTTGCGCTCCCCATAGAATTTTTTTACATCGGTTATACCATAGAAATGGTCATCGTATAGCAACAAGAACACAGTCTTAGGGAACACAGGTCTGTCTGATGTCTTAAAACAAACCCATGAATTTGTGTAAAGCACAACGCGTATGTTTTTCTTTAAATGTTGTTCAAATATTGCTACATCATCGAGCATGACTTTTCTATTTACCGGCCATCCCAATTCATTATGTAGTATTTTAGCACCTTCTAACAATTCGACATCTGTCATTTTTACCTGTGACATGAGGGCTGTGAGGCTACCTGCAAAACACAGGTTATTATCAGTGTTGTTCAAGTCTATCAAATGCATCCTTTTTTTATGAATAATATGGCTAAATGGTATAGTCTTTAAGACCCTAAGAGCTCCCCCACCCCGATTTCTTATGACAAGTACAACAACACGGAATATATCACAAACCTGGATTTCTCTGTGACTCTGAAGGAGTTTAGCGATCTGATTTAAGAAATCGTCAGCGTCTAATGCACCTGTACATAATCACCGGGTGAAACCCTGCTGCTAACCTCATCCAGAATATGTTGAATACCTTGCCGAATGGGCCTCAGATAATGATGTTACCCTGTCTAAATTAATAAACCGAAATTCCTCTGAATAAATTACACCATTAAACTTGTCCAATTTACGATCCCACCTTTTCACAAACTGAACATAGCTAACCGGTTCTGATTCTTCAGCGGGGCCTAATGCAAGATTATTTGCTCTGTCCTCTGAAACACTGTGATCAAAGACACGGCTTTCACCATGCTCGCTGTATTCTGTACTGGCGTGTGTAGATTCACCATCAGAAAAACTTTCACTGTGTGATCTTTTCCTGTTAGACTTCTCTCCCATAGCCGCTGGTTTTCTAACATTTTCTCGGTCTGAAAAAGAAAACGTAGGGGCTAATACTTTTTTCTTTTTACAGCGACCTTAAAATCTAGGTGCTGGATAAAACCGGAATACTCACTATTCTGCTTATCTTTTGGTTTTCGGTATGGAGCTGTTTGCTCTTCTGTACCAGCGTGTGTAGGTTCACCGTCAGAAAAACTTTCGCTGTGTGATCTTTTCCTGTTAGACTTCTCTCCCATAGCTGCTGGTTTTCTAACATTTTCTCAATCTGAAAAAGAAAAATATAGGAGCTAATACTTCTTTTTTCTTTTACAGCGGCCTAAAAATTTAGGAACTGGATAAAATCGGAATACTCACGATTCTGCTTGTCTTTTGGTTTTCTGTAAGGTACCGTCTGTTGGTTAGGCTGCACATCTTGTTTTGTAGCATCTTCTTGGTCTAAAATAAAAAAAAGATTAAAGGTTGAGGCTGTCCTCTGAAACACTGTGATCAGACATGTCTTTCACCAAGCCCTCCATATTCTGTACCGGCGTGTATAGATTCACCGTCAGAAAAACCTTCGCTGTGTGATCTTTTCCTGTTAGACTTCTTTCCCATAGCCGCTGGTTTTCTAACATTTTCTCGGTCTGAAAAAGAAAATGTAAGGGCTAATCAATGTTCCCTCTAATTTTCTGTAGGCTGTGTGCGCATAAAATATCAGCTGTGTGCAGCTTTTGAAGGAAGGTTACATTTTTGTGCACCACATAACGACACTCGGAGTTATATACTTTAAAATTTGACAACACGTCAGGATACAATATGTACACCAAAATGATTTTAATCAAATTAAATGAAAATAGACAACTACTAAATGAAGGAGGAAATTTCTAGTAATTACAATCATAACTTTTAAATTTTAAGACGTCTGTGTTGTTTTCTATCAGAATCAGAGCCGTAATTTTTGTGCGCTCTGTTGTAAAGTATGTGCGCTCGCTCAGCGAGGTGTGTGCGCACGCACACACGCACAGCTTAGAGGGAACAGTGGGGCTAATACTTTTACAGAGACCTTAAAATCTATGTGTTGGATAAAACCGGAATACTCACGATTCTGCTTGTCTTTTGGTTTTCTGTAAGGTACCGTCTGTTGGTTAGGCTGGACATCTTGTTTTGTAGCATCTTCTTGGTCTAAAATAAAAAAAAAGATTAAAGGTTGAGGCACATTATAAAGAGAATAGCTGCTGGAAAATTAAAAACCACAGGTCATACCTTTTAACATTCTTTGTTGCCTTCTTTTTGTAAGAGAAAGTTTATTTTTTCTGTAGGGTGCCGTTTGTTGATTAGGCTGGTCATCTTGTTTTGTAGCATCTTCTTGGTCTAAAATAAAAAAAAGATTAAAGGTTGAGGCACATTATAAAGAGCATAGCTGCTGGAAAATTAAAAACCACAGGTCATACCTTTTAACATTCTTTGTTGCCTTCTTTTTGTAAGAGAAAGTTTATTTGTAACCCCCTTTTTCTGATCCTATTTTTTAAAGACAATCATAAGAGACAGAAACATTACATAGCCAACAATATTAAAAAAAAAAAGTAAGACTCATATCTACCCACCATGTCTGAAGAAGAATTGCAGATGATACAGGCTGTAGAGAGACTATGTGATCTCTTCTGGCTGCTGAAATATACTGCAGCTTTTTAAAATGAAATTCTTTTGATGGGATTTACAGCCCCCCAGACTATTTAACTGAAATATCTCTGGATCTCATAATCTTATCATACGACCTGGCTAATTCACACTGCCTTTTTTTTCACAGACAGTACATTGTAATAGATGCTATATATTGTGTATGTGGCTAATACACATACCCCCATCCCCAGACGTCTTAAGTGGATTTTAGTTATACAATAGAGCTCTGTTCTTCACATTCTTATCATATGGCCTATTGTGTAAGGCACACCTATTGATTAACTAGGCATTCCTAAAACACACCACACATAGGTTCAAAATGTTTTATTTCAAATAAAATGTTTTCATCTTGTGAAATGATTCATTTGAACATTACAAGTTTTTTAAAAAAATATAAAGGCATACATATATTTTTTGTTCATCTGTATGTTCAACTAATAGATTATGGAAATACATACATTTTCTTTCATTTTATGATCAACAAACATGGCAACATTTTTTAAAGAACGATCTATAATCTCTGTCACAGATTAAACCTTCCACTAGTTCTATATCGCCGTCTGCCACAGATCTAAGCAAAATATTGAGCAGTTGTCCTGGATTTCTACTGGTATTAAAATCTCTGATGAGTTCAAACAAAAAAATTCAAATTTTCATAAACTAGGGCAGTTGCTTTCATTTTATGACCAACAATCATGGCAACATTTACAATAGGTCCTAGATACAACCTGTTACAAGTTTTATGGATTTTCTGCTGTATTTCCTTATGTCCCCACCTCAAACAATCATGATGTCTTTGCCCTGGAGCATGTATTACACAAGCTGCACAGTCTCTATGCATAACGCCCTGCCAGCATTTCCTGATAATACAGCCCACCGTTGCTTGTATAGCAGATTTCAATGTGTTTATTTCATCAGGTTTTGTGTAGTCCTTTTGGCTGGCTATAACATCAAATGCCTCCCTTTGATATGTACAGAGAAAGCACAAACAGCATAGATTGGTTGCTTGTATGTCCTCTAGCTCCTGTAGGAGCGGAGATTCGTCACTTCCCTACAAAAAAAACCAAAATAATGTCAGTGTGAACCACCTTTTCTTCTATAACACTTTTCTAAATAAAAAAAACCTTCTCTTACCTTTGCTGATCCTAGTTCTTCCAATAAACAGTTTGTTTCTGCATCTACAGCAGCATAATATAATTCTATATCCTCCGGATCCATTGTGTTGTCAGATGTTAAGTCAAGTTCGGTGCCAGAATCGCAGGGTTCTTGAGAGTCGAAAAATATTTGTGCATCTGGATAATCTACATTCTCTGTTATTTCTTGTTCAGGCTCTGCCGGACTCTCCAGTATTTCAAATGGATTTTCAATCGGTGGATACCCCTCTGCTTCTGCATCACGGTCCTTAAGGAAGTAATTAATGTTGTGTACCCTGCTGGAAATTCTGCTTGGTGTTCCAAAAAGAGCCATTTTTTCTTTTTGAATCTCTGTGCTAAAATGTACCCCTTACATAGGACACACAACCTTACACCAGGAGCATGCTCAGAACACCTGGAGCATGCTCAGAACAGACCTCTTGTTTCAACCAATCACGTGTTACCACACCCCAGAGAGGCATGTTCAACGTCTCTCAGTATTGTTTTTTTCAGAGCCACTAAAAAATAGCTGTGGCTGTGTTTGAACTCAGCTCTCTCTCTCTCTCTCTCAAAAAAAAAATAACTGTATTAGGGGGATTTGAACTCAGGTCTCTCTCTCTCTCTCTCTCTTTCTCTCTCTGTATTTCAGTCTGAACTTACACTGTGTTTGCCAGAATACTTTTCTCTAACCATGAGGTCTTAAAAGCAAAATTCTATCATATGGACAGCAGTGGTTTCTCTAACAAAAGATGTGTTAATTGAGGTTTTATGATAGGCGATGGCCTAGTTCATCCTGTAGGTAGTAGAGGCCCGTATATTAGGCCTGAGTCCCTCTCCCTTACTTTAGAATATTATAAATGCCGCTTTGGAAAATTAAGCTGAACAGGACAGAAATGCCAGTAGTTAGAGAAATAAGCCTTGCACTGCTTTTGATAAGCAATGTTCTGATAAGAAAATAAAACATTTCCACTGTTTTTTGTTATGGTTTAACCACAGATGTCTTTTCAGTATTATGCTTTCACGCTGTAGCCCTGTTAGCACACACTGACCTTGTAGAGAATAGCAGCATGTATTCTTGAAGAATATATTTTGTCTAAGCATTTGAGCCACTGTTAGAAATGCCTGCACAGAATAAAAACAGGTACAAGCCAGATCAGAGATGGCTATTGGGAGAGAGAGAGGGGGGACACCGAGACCAATGAGGAGTTTTGCCTGTATTAGACTGGAGAAGAACAGTATATAAACTGTTGTTTTTCTGAGCTCAGGGCTCAGACATTTTGTATGTGATATTGGCCTGAGTCTGTGCACATTAAACTGGTTTGAATTCTAGTCAATAGACTCCTGGTTTTATTGGTTGCGGACACTTCGCTATTACATATTCTTGGTGCATTTGGCCGGGAATGGCGTAATACGAATAGTACGCAAGTGAATACTACCACGTATTACCGCCTCCAGGTTTGGTCCGGCTGGGCCCACAGCCGACTGACGTGGAGAGGATCCCAGGCGCCGACCGGTCCCTTGCATCGGAGGGTTCCGCCCTGCCTCGGCGGCCTGCTGGGTCCGGCTGGCCAACACTTCGTACCCAGGGGAGTCCAGGATTCAACCCAAGGTGGAACTGGTTGCGCAACGCATTAGCTACCGGATCCGGTGAGTATTGTTTTTATGGTTCTTAGTCAGTTAGCTCTGGGACAGTCTCAAGACAAATTTGGTACAGTAACAGGTAAAGGAAGTCTGATCAACTTCCAGGGCGATCCTAGTACCCCTGCAGGTGTATGCGCGGGGCGAAGCCATCGACCCTTTTGGTTTGGTAATTTAGGTTCAGTTAGTTAGCCCGGGAATTTGGAATTTGGGAAATGCTAGCAAGTTTGGTTGTGTGAAGTGTGATTGAGAGGTCTTGCAATACAGGTCAAGCGAGAGCGGACTCCTAAGTAGCGCAGTTCCTGACCGGGCGACCGCATTCAGGTCGCGAACAGGAGGAAGCGTTTGTTGTTTGTCCCCTCATTGTTTTGTGGGCTATGCGGACCAATTACCCGTAGCCATCCTACCTACCCTTTCTGTTTGTTGTCTTGTACGTCATACGTTATAATGGGAGGGGCGGAGTCCATACAAACTCCGCTGAACTGTATGATCACGAATTTTAAGAAAGGATTTAGTGGTGATTATGGGGTGAAAATGTCACCGACCCGCTTAGAAATATTGTGTAGTAGGGTGTGGCCGGCGCTGGATGCCGGGTGGCCACCAGAAGGTACTTTTGATATCCAAATTGTGTCCCGTGTGCACAAGGTAGTGCGCAGCTATAGTCCTGAACAGTTTTCCTATATAGACTCATGGTTAGGGATTTGTGAGAAACAGCCCTCTTGGATGAAGCGTTGCTGTGAGGGACAGAGTAAAATTATGTTAGCAACTGCCACGAGAGTCCCTGCCAAGAAAGGAAAACTCCCTATTTATGTAGCCCAAGATTCTCCAGAGATCCCAAGGTATCCACCTGCCTTTTTGTATACTCCTGTCCCATCAGCTCCGCCAGTACTCCAAGAACCCCCGCCAATACCCCGAGTAGAGCCGGAGGTAGCGAGCATACCTCCAGCCGAGGTGCCTCTACCCGAGCAACCACCCCCAAAACTTGAAGAGCAGACCCCTCCTCACAGAAGTCGGAGCCCTAGTCCTGAGCAGCGCTCTGACGTGGAACAATCATCCCCCGAAGAATCCGCTAGTGGAGGGTCAGATGCCAGTCCAGGGCCATCCACTAGTCCAGTTACCAGTAGTGGCGTCACCCCAAAAGTCCACTGAAATGCGCTATGATTTCAAAAGTAGACCGAGAGAAGCTCACCAACTGCCGCTGCGGCAGGTCCCAGGATTACCCATTCAAGACAATGGTCAGGTTGTGGTCGGACCGACCAGTCTAGTGTATGTGCCCTTCTCCACAACAGATTTATTAAACTGGAAAACGCATTATGCCTCCTATACTGAAAAGCCCCAAGATTTAACAGAGTTAATGACTAGTATTATGCAAACCCATCAGCCCATCTGGTCTGACTGTCGCCAGCTTTTGGCTACCCTCTTTACTACCGAAGAGCGGGCACGGATAGTGCGAGCGACCACTCGATGGTTGGAAGAGAACCCTGAAGAGGGGAGAAACCTAGATCCCAGACAGGCGGCAGCCGCTGATTTCCCAAATGAAGATCCCAGATGGGACCCAAATAGTGATGTAGGAGAAAAGGCCCTCACCCGGTTCCGCCAGGCTCTACTGCAGGGCCTAAAGAAAGGAGGCCAGAGAGCTATGAATATTGGGAAAGTAGCAGACGTTCTTCAGCGCCCAGATGAGAGTCCAGCTGCTTTCTATGAATGATTAACTGAAGCTTATAGACTTTACACCCCCTATGACCCAGCAGCTCAGGAGAATTTACGCATGGTAAATGCCGCTTTTGTGAGTCAGTCCCAGGGAAACATAAAACGAAAACTGCAAAAATTAGAAGGATTTGCGGGCATTAACGCAACACAGTTAATGGAAGTCTGTGATAAGGAAACTTATCATAGCTCAGGAAGGAGCTATAGAAAAGGTGAAGTGACTCTGAACAAGCAACCTGTCAGTGCTGGTAGAAATGAGAAAACAGAATTTTGCCATAAAAGACTACCAGTCCCAGAATGCACCAGGTTTCCAACAGCCATGAGAGGAGCTGAAGTGAGAAAACGTGTGTTCAATCAAAAGGGCTATGAGGTAATCCCCAAGCACTCATTGCAAAGGGCAAGGCCTGATTCAGCACAGCTGCGCTGTGCTAAGGTGGAGCACTCATCAAGGCAGAATAAAGATAGAGTCTATTCTACAGAGAATCATCCAGAGCTGGGATGTCATGATCATTGGTATCTTGATCATCCACGGGATCCTGATCTTCATTCTCATCAGAAGCAGAGGTCAGAACGGACGGACAGAGAGAGCAAGAAGCCCTTTAAAAGAAGGAAGAGAAAAGCCTCTGGGAAGTCTACAGGAGTCCAGCACAGTACGTATACTGGGAGACAGACAAGAGGCCAGCATACACCATTGGACTGGGGGAGACCAGAGGAGTGGTATTGCAGAGCCAGGAATCTCCAGACGGCACCTGTGAGGGAAACAGCTGCACGTGGAAGGGACCCTAAGACCCATGCCAGAAGGTATGTGAAGAGAGATCCAGTGTCCAGGGATCTAGATTGGAAGGCTGGACACAGAAACTGGACTACATATTGGCCGAGCTATTTAGAGGGGAACTCTAACAGCAATGGAAGCTCAGGTATGAACACTGATCTATGCCCTAGCTATAACTTTGAAAGGAAGCAGGGAAATGATTATTCTCCTGGTAGTGCTCCATTGAGAAATTCCTTTGTGCCAAGCCAAGATATTGAACCTATGATTATTGAAGAAAGGGGAGAGGTCTTAGAACCAGAATGTGAATATATGGACTGCTCTCTGTCCAAACTCAAATGGTAGTTTTCTGTTACAAAGTGCAACAACCATCACAAAGAAATACCAACTTGTTCTTTAATCTACTCAGAAAACCTTCTGAGTAAGATTTTGAGCTACACAGTGAAAGCAAGCCAGCTAAGGGGTTTCAGCTGGGTGATTGCTAGCAATTGAGCTTACCTAATTGCTTGTGTGCTCTGAAGGGAATCACTTCTGAATTTATATGTAAAGATATAAGAAGTTAACCTGAAGAAAAGAACCGTTTTCCTACTTTGTGGGTTTATTTGGTTGCTTACTGCATTGCTAAGACATTATTTGCTAAAGCCTACAAGAAAGACCAGTTTGTTGCCAACCAGGTCTTTAATCCTTTGCTTTAATTACCTGACAAGTTCAGATGTTGTTTTTTTTCCTGATTTTGTTTTCCTAACTTTAAAACTGCAAGCAAGTATCCTGAGTTCTGTGCTACCAAGCATTATCTGTGTTGGGAGAAACCCTCATAAATAAAAATCGTATTTGCTTTACCCTTGAGCAAGTATAATTATATTGGTCACGGCTGTGTCTGGAATGAATGGACTACATTACCCACAAATCCTTGCAAATCATATAGAGGTATGCTTTTGCCAAGACTGTGAACATTCTCACCCAGGCGGCCGTCTGACAAGTCGCACAAAAGGTATATGTGAATCGTGATCAAGAAAGCAAACGGGAAAGTGAAAGACGGATGAGGAAGAAAGTGGATCTGCTCGCTGCAGCACTAGTTGAAGGACGCGGAGGAGGATATCCTAACAGAAGAGCCAGAGGATGGGGAAGGGGCCGAGGGAGCGCTCGGCCCCCCTTAGGTGCAAATCAGTGCGCTTATTGTAAAGAGGAAGGACATTGGAAGGATGCGTGCCCGAACATGAGCTCCACCCCCTGGAGGGGACGCGGGAGCGCCAGGAGAGCGGGGGGGGGGGGCGATTCCAGCAGCGGGGGGGGGGGGGGATGCAGCGCGCACAGTTTCAACAGTTCCAGCAAAATGAGACTGCCATGCAGGGAGTGGCAGTCACCGAACCAGATTTCATGGATGATGAGGAATAGGCCAGACCGGGCTCCAATTTCTTCTTAGGTCTCCAGGAGCCTATGGTCAATGTAAATTTTGGAGACCAGCATATGGACTTTATGGTAGACACAGGGGCCGAGCATTCAGTAGTAGCCAAGCCAGTGGCCCCTGTGTCCTCTCGATCTGTTACAATCGTGGGAGCTACAGGAACAAGAACCACAAGACCCTTTCTGCAGAACCGCGCCTGTGAACTAGGGGGACAGAAGATAACAAACCAATTCTTGTACATGCCTGAATGCCCAGTTCCCCTGTTGGGCCGAGACATGCTTGCAAAGCTTCAAGCACAGATATCCTTTGTTGAAGGGGGAAAAATGGAAATGACTATAAACTCAAAACCCGCCGGCCTGATGGTGTTAGCTGTCCCCCGAGAAGAAAAATGGCGGTTCTATTCAACTGCATCCAAAGCAGTAAGCCTCTGTACACCTCTCAGCATTGCAGCCCCGCCTGGAGTATGGGCAGAGAATAATCCACCTGGCCTAGCGAAAAATATAGCTCCTGTACTTGTTATCCTTAAGCCAGGAGCAGAACCAGTGCATGTGCGTCAGTATCCCCTCCCACCAGGGCCGGATTTACCTATACGCCATGTACGCCATGGCGTAGGGCCCACAGCCGGCAGGGGCCCACAAAAAAAGAACAAGTTCATTTTTTTTAATACAATTTAAAAAAAAACCTGGTGGCTGCCGCCGCGGGGCCCCTCTGCTGCCGCGGCAGCACCGACTGACCCGCGGGGGCCCCGTCTACAAGCTGAAGCCGTCGGTTCGGTTCGTTCCTCCCTCCCTCCCTCCGTGCAGGCTGCAGGCTGTGAGAGACGCGAAAGGAGAGTGTCTCCTCGCGTCAGCCCCTGCGGGCTTAACAGAGACGCAAGGAGACGCTCTCCCTTCGCGTCTCTCACAGCCTGCAGCCTGCACGGAGGGAGAGAGGGAGGGAGGAACGAACCGAACCGACGGCTTCAGCTTGTAGACGGGGCCCCCGCGGGTCAGTCCGTGCTGCCGCGGCAGCAGAGGGGGCCCCGCGGCGGCAGCCACCAGGTTTTTTTTTAAAATTAAATTTTACTTTAGGCCGACCGGGGGGGGGGGGGGTAGGAATGGTAATGGGCGATTGGGGGGGGTGGGGCTGGAAATGGGCTGGGGGGGGGTAGGGCGGGTAAGGGGCTATGGGGGGGTAGGACTGGTAATGGGCTATTGGGGGGCTGGGGCTGGAAATGGGCTGGGGGGGGTTAAGGCTAGAAGTGGGCTGATGGGGTTAGGACTGGTAATGGACTGTGGGCTGTTGGGGGGGCTTAGAACTGGCAATGGGCTTTGGGGGGTTAAGACTGGTAATGGGCTGTGGGCTGATGGGGGCTGTCTGGTAATGGGCTATGGGGGGGCTAGGACTGGAAATGGGCTGGGGGGTTAAGACTGGAGGTGGGCTGATGGGGTTAGGACTGGTAATGGGCTGTTGGGGGGGTTAGAACTGGTAATGGGCTTTGGGGGGGGTTAAGACTGGTAATGGGCTGTGGGCTGATTGGGGTTGTCTGGTAATGGGCTATTGGGGGATAGGAATGGAAATGGGCTGGGGGTTAAAACTGGAGGTGGGATGATGGGGTTAGGACTGGTAATGGGCTGTGGGCTGATGGGGGGGGTAGGACTGGCAATGGGCTATGGGGGGCTGACTGGAAATGGGTTGATGGGGTTAGGACTGGAAGTGGGCTGATGGGGGGTTAGGACTGGTAATGGGTTATAGGGGGGCTTAAACTGAAAATGGGGTGATGGGGGGTTAAGGACTGTAAGTGGGTTGATGGGGGGCTAGGACTGGTATTGGGTTGGGGGGTTGCTAGGACTGGAAATGGGCTGATGGATGGCTAGGACTGGAAATGGGCTGATGCAGGGACTAGAAGGGAATGGATGCTGGGTGAGGCTGGAACTAGAAGGGAGCTGATGTTGGGGGAGGATTAGAATGGGATGGGGCTGGAAGAGTAAAATGGAGAAGGGAAAAATATTTTGTGTGGGAGAGATAAAAAATCTACAATTGGCCGGGTATTGGGAGAGTAAGTGGGGATTGAGGATGGAGGGGTAAAATTTGAGTGGATGAAATAGGAATGAGGAAAGAGCAAAAGGAGAAA
Organism: Ichthyophis bannanicus; assembly: GCA_033557465.1. Lineage (NCBI taxonomy): Eukaryota > Metazoa > Chordata > Amphibia > Gymnophiona > Ichthyophiidae > Ichthyophis > Ichthyophis bannanicus. The sequence goes on from CM066037.1 coordinate 358,227,614, forward strand.
GATTAGTATGTTAAAGCAGATGTAGAGAGAGAATGGAAAAAAATCTAGAAGAGAGAAGAAAGGACAAATGGACAGCAGACGATGGAGAGTTAGCAGAAGACACGAAGAAACCAGAAGAAAGTGGCTGGAGCAATTGCAGCTGAAAAAAATGCACAAAAGGTAGAAAAATATCTCTTTATTTTGAATTTATTAATTGGAATACGTCAGCTCTGGTAAATGTGCATCATTAACGTCTGCGCTTTGTTTAGTACAAGAGCAAATTAATGTATAGTTTTATTTCTACAGTGTTGTACATTCCAAGTTTGGCTTTTGGGATTCCCAGTTTAATTATTGTCTTCCTGTTTCTAAATTGTGATTACTTTTTTGGTGATGGTCTATGTTCTGCATGTGTAACTGAGCTGAGGTGTTCTGTTTATATAATTCCTATTTGACATTGCCACTTGTTCTCTTTCCCCAGTAGGTCATGTATTGTTGTTCTCTGAAATGTATTGGTTTAATATTTGCAGTGTTGCCTTTTGATTGGTAGAGTATGGTGCTTTGTGAGTCCTGGTAGTGCTGTTAGGATACGGCAGGTTTACTATGGGTTCTAAATGGGCAGTGTTTGTAGTAGTTCCTAATGTGTCTGGCAGTTGGCACTGGATTATAGTAATGTAGAAATCTTTTAGTCTTTCTTTATCCATACACTCATTAAGAGACACGTTTACTAAAAGTTAGTATATGGTAACATTATGCAAATATTTATGCAAATGAGGCCCCGCACCCCCCTTGGGCCGCCCCTGCTGAGGGCCCACAATTTTTGTTGGCGTAGGGCCTCACTCAAGGTAAATCCGGCCCTGCCTCCCACGACCAGCAATTGAAGGTATTCATCGCCACCTGAAAAAATTACTGCAGTATGGACTTCTTAGAGAATGCCAATCACCCTGGAACACCCCCCTTCTCCCAATCAAGAAGCCTGGGACAGGTGACTACCGCCCAGTGCAGGATCTACATCAAGTAAACAGTGCAATTGAAACTATACATCCAGTAGTACCAAATCCTTACACCCTCCTGGGACTGATTCCAGCAGAAGCCACTCATTTCACTGTTTTGGACTTGAAAGATGCTTTTTTCTGTATACGCCTGGCAGAGGCCAGTCAGCTTTTGTTTGCATTTGAATGGGAAAACCCTACCACAGGAAGACGAAGACAACTCACCTGGACTCGCTTGCCACAAGGATTCAAGAATTCACCCACTATCTTCGGTGCAGCCCTCAGTCAAGATCTGTCAAGTTACCCTGTAACTCCAGGAAAGAGAATCCTACTCCAATATATGGATGATTTGCTCATAGCCACCAACAATGAAACTGATTGTGTGCAAGCTACTAGTGATCTTTTGCACCTTTTGAATGAAGCTGGATACAAGATCTCCAGAGCTAAGGTGCAATTATGCCAGACAGAAGTGAAATACCTAGAGTTCCATTTGGCAAAGGGAACCCGGAAATTAGGACTTGAGCGAAAGGAAGCAGTATGCCGCATTCCAACCCCCACTACCAGAAAACAGGTGCGAGCTTTCTTGGGAGCCGCAGGCTATTGCCGAATATGGATACCAAATTTTGCACTCATAGCAAAACCCTTGTACCAAGTCACACAGGGAGCTGAACGATCCCCCTTGGAATGGGGCCCAGAACAAGATAAAGCATTCAAATCATTGAAAACAGCATTGATGTCATCCCCAGCCTTGGGACTACCGGATGTACAGAAACCCTTTCGTCTGTATGTCCATGAATCAGGTGGAAATGCATTGGGAGTCTTGACCCAGCCTCTTGGGTCCTGGCAGCGACCCGTGGCCTATCTGTCAAAACAATTGGATCCTGTTGCCAAAGGATGGCCACCTTGCCTGAGAGCTGTAGCAGCCACAGCCCTTTTAGTAAGCGAAGCTGACAAGCTCACCTTAGGACAAAATTTGCGAGTCACTGTACCACACTCTGTTTTAACCCTGATGGAACACAAAGGAAACCACTGGCTCACCAACGCTCGAATGTTGAAGTATCAAAGTATGCTATGTGAGAATCCGCGATTGCAATTGAGCGTCAGCCAAACTCTGAACCCAGCTACCCTGCTGCCAGCCGGTCCAGGCCCACCTGACCATGATTGCCTAGAAGTAATGGACACTGTATATTCAAGTCGCCCAGACTTAACTGATATTCCCTTGAGCCACCCAGACAAAACTTTCTTTGTGGATGGAAGTAGCCTCATAATAGAAGGACAGCGATGTGCGGGGTATGCAGTGGTGACCCTAGACATGGTAGTAGAATCATCAGCCCTGGCCCCAGGAACCTCAGCACAGAAGGCTGAATTGATAGCTCTAACACGAGCACTCAAACTTGGAACAGGAATCAGCCTGAATGTGTACACGGATTCTAAATATGCTTTTACAACACTGCATGCCCATGGGGCCCTGTACAAGGAACGTGGATTGATCACCTCAGGAGGCAAGTCTATCAAGTATGGTCCAGAAATATTGACTTTGCTGGAAGCAGTATGGGCCCCCAAACATGTAGCAGTGATGCATTGTCGAGGCCATCAAACTGGAGATGGAGATGTATCCCGTGGAAATAGATTTGCTGATGCCTTAGCCCGAGAAGCAGCCATTGCAGGACAAATTACTACCCCAAATGTAACGATTCAAGCAGCCATATTTCCAGTACCTTTGAGTGTATGGACACCCAGATATACCCAAGTAGAGAAGGACCATTACTGTCAAAAGGAGGGGGGGCAGTTATCAGAAACTGGATGGATAGTGTTGCCCCCACCTGAAGGGAGCTCAACCCCTGGTATGACCGTGATCCCTGAAGCCCTAGGCCCTGCCTTTGTCCAAGCCTTTCATCATTACCCACATAACGAACAGAAGGCCACAAGTGCAATTCAATGGTGAGAAAACTGAACCTTTCTCTCAAACTCAGGGTATACCCCAGGGTTCTGCCCTATCGGCACTACTGTTCAACATTTACATGCAACCCCTCTGCGACATTTTCAAAAGGCATAATATCAAATACCACATCTATGCAGATGATATTATGCTCTACACACAACTAGATACCGCGGACCCTCAATATACAACGCTCGAAAATTGTCTGGATGAGATGTCAAGTTGGCTTCAGAAAAACAACATGACAATTAACCATAAGAAAACAGAAGTCATGTATATATCCAGTAAACCAGACTTCAACCCCCCCCCCCCCCACACACAATCACTCTGTGCAACAACATGTACAACACGAAAAACGAAATCAAATATCTAGGAGTCACACTCGATTGCAACCTAAAAATGGAGACACACCTACGCAAAACGAATAAAGCCATCTTCCATAAACTTAGAGTGATTCAACCACTAAGGAAAATAATAGAACCCGGTGATTTTCGGTCGGTAGCGCAAGCTCTCATTATGCCGCACCTAGACTACTGTAAAGCCATCTTACAAGGTCTGCCTAAAAAATCACTAAATATCCTCCAGATGGCCCAAAACGTGACAGCCAGGATCATAATGGGAACAAGCATCGCTGAACACATCACCCCCATTTTAATAGAGCTACATTGGCTCCCAATTGCAGCTAGGATACAATACAAGATATTAGTGACCGTCTTCAAACTAATAAACAACATATCCCCATCATTCCTATCCTCACCTATCAGCACGCAAACTACAAATAGGGACAGAAGAACCATCAACTCGGGCACCCTGCAAGTCCCCACCAACTTCAGAACAGTGAAAGCAAGTACGAGTCGTAGAGCCTTCTCATTCTCTGCACCAACTATCTGGAATCAACTCCCGTGTGAGCTGCGTTTAATCAAGGACATCACCAAATTCAGGAAGGAGCTAAAAACTCACCTATTCCGATGTCATTACAATCAATTATGACCATCAACTGCGAGAGCGTTACAAAATGCTATATGTATAAAAATGTAAATATGTATATATAGATGTAGAATGTATGATTCATCCCCTAAGACGCTAATCATGTGTGCTGTGACCCCAGATCTATGCATATACCACCCCCCCATAAGTCTTGATTGACAACCCCCCAAAGACGAATCGAGCCGCTGCTGATCGCTGGAAGCAGCGGTATATAAGTGTGTAGTAAATAAAATAAATAAATAAATCAAGCCACACACTATGGAAAAACGAAGATGGCAGATGCTCTGAAGCCATATTTCTATATCTCCTTGCTGGGACCTTTGACCACCTCAGTAGCCTGAAGATGTGTGACCTGTGCCAAGAACAATGCCCGACAAGGTCCTGTACCTCCCCCAAGAGTTCAGTCAGTAGGAGTGACCCCCATGGGAAATATCTAAATAGACTTTGCAGAAATGCCACGAGCAAATGGATATCGCTACTTGCTAGTCCTAGTTTGTACCTTTTCTGGATGGGTGGAAGCTTTTCCCACCAGAACTGAGAAGGCCAGAGAGGTCACTAAGGCCTTGCTCCATGAGATTATCCCCCGATTCGGAATACCTTTGACCATGGGGTCTGACAATGGGCCCTCTTTTATATCACAAGTAACCCAGCAGCTAGCCCATGCCCTGCAAATACAATGGAAGTTACACACAGCCTACAGGCCCCAAAGTTCAGGGAAAGTGGAGAGAATGAACCGAACCCTAAAATCTCAGTTATCCAAACTTTGTCAGGAAGCCCACTTGAAGTGGCCCCAAGCTCTTCCCATAGCCCTTCTCCGAATACGTTCAGCCCCCACCACGCCATTAGGGGTATCCTCATTTGAGATTTTGTATGGGAGGCCCCCGCCCATAGTACAGGGGATAAGAGGAGATATGAATCAAATTGGATCCATAATTACTAGGCAAGAATTGTTGGCTCTAAGTTCTGTTTTGCAGAGCCTTCATACCTGGGTGCAGGATCAGTTGCCTATCAATCTAACAGAGCCCTTGCATCCTTTCAAGCCTGTAGCCTCGGTGTGGGTAAAGGAGTGGAAGAAGACACCGTTGGTGCCTCATTGGAAGGGACCGTATATTGTTTTGCTATCAACCCCAACAGCAGTTAAAGTGGCCGAGATCGACTCTTGGATTCATCACAGTCGAGTGAAACCAGCAACAGTTCCTGAGAGTCGCCCCTGGACTGCGATCGCTAATCCTGCATCACCGTTGTGACTCACGCTGCGAAGACCAGATCCATCATCATAAAGACTTTGCCAGCTTGCTCCTGAACATCTACATTTCAGACTCTATCCTCTATCTATCTACCTCATTCAACCATTAACTACCTCATTAATCATCAAAGACTATAATCATGATGATTACTAATTGCTGCTATTTCCTTCTTGCGGTAGCCCTGGGACACTTGAGAACCACTCTTGCTTTGCCCCCTTGTGCAGCCTGTATAACCACCACCCGAACTGGTATGCAAGTTACTCAGACTTTGCTTTATCACTCTTACTACACTTGTACCGGTGTAGTCAGCCGGTGTATCTATAATGGTACAGAACTAAACGTCTGTACAAAGGGAAAGACTCGTACTTGCTTCAGACCTCGACAGAATCCATCTTACTATATATATGTGTGATTTGATTCTCACCCTTTCTCACTTGTGAATAATCAAAAGGGGGGAATGTGATAGGCGATGGCCTAGTTCATCCTGTAGGTAGTAGAGGCCCGTATATTAGGCCTGAGTCCCCCTCCCTTACTTTAGAATATTATAAATGCCGCTTTGGAAAATTAAGCTGAACAGGACAGAAATGCCAGTAGTTAGAGAAATAAGCCTTGCACTGCTTTTGATAAGCAATGTTCTGATAAGAAAATAAAATATTTCCACTGTTTTTTGTTATGATTTAACTACAGTTTTCTTTTCAGTATTATGCTTTCACGCTGTAGCCCTGTTAGCACACACTGACCTTGTAGAGAATAGCAGCATGTATTCTTGAAGAATATATTTTGTCTAAGCATTTGAGCCACTGTTAGAAATGCCTGCACAGAATAAAAACAGGTACAAGCCAGATCAGAGATGGCTATTGGGAGAGAGAGAGGGGGGACACCGAGACCAATGAGGAGTTTTGCCTGTATTAGACTGGAGAAGAACAGTATATAAACTGTTGTTTTTCTGAGCTCAGGGCTCAGACATTTTGTATGTGATATTGGCCTGAGTCTGTGCACATTAAACTGGTTTGAATTCTAGTCAATAGACTCCTGGTTTTATTGGTTGCGGACACTTCGCTATTACAGTTTAACATTTGTAAAGAAAAGCTTCTACCCTGTCTGTGCCTCTGTGAAAAGCCCTGTGCTGTGCTAAGAATCTTTTGTGAGAAAAAAGAACTGGGGCATTGGGAGAGAGAGAAAAGCATTTTTAGCTTTGTTTTCCAGGGTTCCTGCTTTTTGCAGATGTAAACATTGACCAGAAGCAAAACACATTCCCGGAGTCAGTCACTCTGCTTCCGCTGAGGTCATCGGAAAAGGACATGGCCCTTTTCTGATGACACCCTGTTTCCGGTGATGTCAGCAAAAAGGGACAGTCCATTTCTGATGACACCCTGTTTCCGGTGATGTCATTTCCGATGATGTAGGCAGGGGCGTGGTTGAGGGTGGGAGGCTGTGGGTGTGGCACAAACCTGGAAGTGGGTGCTGATTGGCTAATGCCATATTGTGGGGTGGGGCATGGGTGTGGCACAAACCTGGAAGTGGACACTGATTGGATGATGTCATCCTTGGGGTGGGGTGGAAGCATGTAAAGTGGGGGTGGTGGCCATGCCTGGGGGTGGGAGTGGGTGGGGCTAACTCACCATTCACTTCTATGGGAGGGGGCATGGCCTAAGGTGGGACATACACCGGAAGTGGGCACTGATTGGTACCTGTCAACAGTTTGGGGCGGGAGTGGGTGGGGCTAACTCACCATTCACTTCTATGGGAGGGGCGTGGCCTAAAGCAGGACATGCACAGGAAGTGAACGCTGATTGGCTCCTGTCATCCTTATCTTACCTGTCAATCAGTTTGACGAGTAGTGTACCCATTATACTACTTGCTATTTATATTTTTAACTGATTTAGCTTAATCCTTTTAAATAATAAATGCAAATTTGTAAATTAATTCTCATTTAATTTTATTACAATTTTAACTTTAGAAATATATTCCCATAGTTGCCTCTTACCCCAAACTCCAGGGGAACCTTTAGTGTTGTTATTACTAAACAGAAAGGAACTATGTCTTTGGACAGATAATCTCATACACACGTCATAGCTGTTATAGGTGGTGTGGGTGGGTCCCCCCAGGTCAATGTTTTGTGGCCTAGTTGTATGTCCCTCCTGTCTGTGTCCCCCTGTCATATAGTGGTGTTTGCTTGGCTGCAGATGTATGCTGTTCTGTGTGACCTATATGCCAAGTACAAATAGCTGCTGCATGTGTTGGGTTCATGGGGTGGAGTGTGTTGTGCCACCCTGTATGTACACTACAGTCATCCGGCCCACTCATGCGTAGTCAAGAGGGGGTGGCACTCCGTCTGGCTGGAGGACGCCCCCCCCCCCCAGTTCTGTACACCTGTGCAGTGCTCTACGATGTCCAGGACTGTGGCTGTTGTGCAAGCAGCCCCAGGTACCTGTCACACCCACCCTGTACCTACACAGCCTTTTTTTGCTGGATATGTGGACCCCAGTTGCCTGTGTTAGGGCACATGTGTTCTCAGGACATAGGCCCCCACCTTCCCGTCCATGGCTGGCATGTACTGGGCCTTGAGTTGTACATGTGTAACATATCTCTGACCTACCTGCCTGTGGATGGGCGGTGTCCAGCACTTTAGGCAGTCCACGCAGGTATATGGGTCCAAGACGGTCTGCGAGTTCCTGCTCCAGGAGTGTCAGGATTGGGGCAAAAGGACCACCACCTCCGGTGCCCATGGCATGTTGCCGCTCTACCACCATGTGTGCATGGACACCACGCTTAATATCATTAAACCTTTTCCTAAGGCTATCCAGGTCCTTGGTTGGCCCCCATGCCTGGGCTATGGCCTCCTGGATCTCCTCCCACACATGTATCCATGTGCCCACAGTGGTGCTTGTGCTCAGCCGGCCATAGAGCACCTCATAACGCTCCAAAACACTGGCCAGCAGGATGTTGTTTTCCTGCTGGCTGAATCTAACAGCCCTCTTCTGTTCCTTGGCTGGCACCGGTATACGCCTATGTTTTGTGCTGGGTGGCCCCTGGATGGGCTGCGACACACACAATGGACCTGCAGCCACTACCCCAAGCCTACCCCTCCCTGGCGGCTCTGGGTCCAGCTGAACATGTATCTCACCCTCCTCCCCCCCCCCCCGCCATGTCCTGCCGCTCCATCTCACTGCCCTCTGTGCCCTCTCCCTCCCTGTCACACATCTTCTCCCCTCCTGTTCTTCGCCTACTCCCATCCGCCCTTGCCCCTCAGCTCCTCTGCTCCACCTCACGCCTGCACCTACCCTCCCCTCCTCTCCCTTGCGTTTGCTCCTCAGATCATCTCCTGTCTCTCTCTCTTGCTCCTACCCTCCCCTCCTCTCATTCTATCTCGCCTGCTCCGCAACACACCTCTCCTCACCTGCTATAATCCTGATCTCACACTTGCCTGCTCTACAACTTGCCTCCTTTCTCTATCGCCTACACAAACCCCTCAGCGTGTACCACGGGTGCATGTGTATTTATGTGTTTTCTTACGTGTGTGCATCCTTGCGCACATTGCGCATGCACAGCAGCGTGAGCATGGAGGCTGCGCGTGTTGTGCATGCACAAGGGATGATGCAGAAAGCGGGTGTCTGGGACCCATGTGACGAGTGCCTGCCGCATGCGCATAACAGCACGCAGCACATGCGCACCTCTCACGTTCACACACGGAGCACCTGCGCAACATGGTGTCTCCGTGCACGCACCTACTGCATCACCCCTGTTCATATGCAATGCGCACAGCCTCCATGTTCACGCTGCTGCGCATGCGCAATGTGCGCAAGGACGCGCACATGTAAAAAAACACATAAATACACATGCACACATGGTAAATGCTGCGGTGTTGGTTGTTGGTGACACAAGGGAAGTATCAGAGGCAGGTTTGGTGTGGAGAGTGGCTGGGTTGGTGAGTGCTGGTGGAGTTGTGTGGCTGGGTTGGTGACTGGTGGGTGAGGTGAGTGTCTGGGTTTGAGTGAGTTTGAGGAGTTGAGGGGGTGGAGTTTATGCCGGGCTTTGTGGTTGCTGCATGTGCAGTGGGAGGTGATCAGGGGCTGCAGTTGCCTGACGGGGGAGATGGTGTCCATGGGGCTGAGGCACAGGGCATGGGTTTAGTCCCGCTGCAACACAGACCTGCAGCTATGGGGGCAGGCCAGGCAGGGGCTGTGCTGGCACGGTGCAGGAGGCGTGCAAACCTGCAGGCTCACCAGCCTCGCCTCTACAGGCCCAGGGCCCAGCTCCAGGGCATGCGTGAGGACCAGGTCATCTCCCTCTACTGCCTAAGCATGGGGGCTATTAGGGAGCTCTATGAGGATCTAAGACCTGACCTCGAGCCCCTGACTGGTGTAAGGTCCTGTAACTTACAAGAGTCCAATTACTAATTACACTATTTCCTGTATAGTCCAGATTCAAAAGTCAGTACAGGTGCAATCAGAATCTCTGTTTATTAGATTACTGATGAACAAATACAGGCAAGGGAGAGGAGAATTTCTGACAGTCATCAGACACAGACAACTCCAGAATCCCTCCTCCCACTGAGTACAATAGTCGTGTTACATATATACGTTTTTTGCTTCCGTGTATGCAGTCTCCAGATTCATCCCTCTGTGAGGCCTTTCTGTGTCTTTTCTCCCCCCTCCCTTCGTTTCCTGCTGCTGACTTCTCTAACCCCTCTGTTCCTGTTTCAACATCCCTAAGGCCTCTGTCTTGCCCATACTCACCAACTGTCAAAAACCATCTACTTTCTTCAGGGCTAACGGCTCAGTTTATGCTGTTTGCATGGTTTCCTGTGTATGTGTTTGCATGACTATTTCTGAGCCTTCCAGCTCAGTAATATGCAGTGCAAAGATTTATATGATGTCTTTCCTTGCCCACTGTATAGTAGTTTGGTTGACATATTAGAGCAGAACAGAATAAAGGCCATTGAGTGATTATGAACCAGGAACATATCCTTATAATCCCTTAACCCTTAAAATAATCCACTAACGCTTAACCTTGCACTTAACCCCTACAACTCGCCCATTTTTTTTTTTCTTATTGTGGAGGAGATAAGACCAAATCAGAGAATTCTGAAGTGGGGACTACAGCATAGGAAACATTCACATGTGTATGGCATGTTAACCAATTACCTACATTCAGTCTTCCCTTAAAGTCATCAATATGTAAATCTGACAGGTGACGTATTTTATCCATAGCATTAAGCACAAACACTGAATGATTCACTATGACTATACAACAGATAGTGGCATCAATAAAAGAAACAAAAGGCCTCATTCAGAAGCAAGGAGCAAATCTAGGGCTTGTCTATTTTGCAGAGTCATTTGTGTATTTTGTTCTAGGGACTCTGACAACTTAGTTATAGAATCAATAACAGCTTTCATTTGAACATACAGTAAGCATTGCAGACGGCATATAGCTATACCAAGTTCAGCAGTTATGGCAGGGGTCTAGAAAGATATCAAGGAAGTCCAGCATCTAACCTATGTGTAATAGCAATGGAGAACACAAGGGTATCAAAAAGTTCAGTAGAATGGTCCGATAAGAATTCAGTTCAAGGCAGGGTTTGATTGAGAACCTCTTTGGAGATGTGTGTTGTACTGTGAACAAGCAGAAATAAAACTAATTGTCCATCAGGATGAAGGAAACAGATGGTGTCCCAAGGAGCAGGTTTGGCAGCAATTATCTTGGTCAGCAACAGTTCATACAGGAAGGAAGTAGATCAAACAGACAACTGACTGACATGAGTCCAAGTGTCAGTATCATTCAAGTGGGCAGCAAAGGGGGAAGTAACGGTGACAATGGTGAGCTGGATCACATATTCAAAAGTAGCCCTAAAGAGGTAAGCTTAAAGCATGGCTTAGAAAAGAGCAGAAATACAGCCTGATACACTAGCTTCCAGGCATATAAAGAATTAAGTACAACAGGTGAAACTCTGATATTCTTGGATACATGACAGCATTTAAAACATAATGCAGCAAACACTTGCCATTCTCCAGAGAGAGAGCAGAAGGAGAGAACACATAATACTGTTTATACCATTATATATAAATTGCAAACAAGCTTGAACCAGTTCAAAAGGTCACACAAAAGACAGCATTATGTAGTTGCAGTAGGGGTCGCTGTTGTCCACAGGTGTGCTGCATTAGATCTGAAATAACTTCTTATCAGAATGTCTGTCACTCGCTCCACCAATTCAGTTGCCTGAAATTCTACAGGTACAAACAAAAGAGAGAATGCTGTTTCCCCTCCCCCTTTCCTCTTCTTGGATTGCTTTCTGGGATTGCTGCTCGCACACAACAGCTAATCCTGCTTCTAAAACAATTGTTAAAAGTCAAACAAATAGGAGGCAGAAAATATAAATTTAGATTCTTAAACAGTGTCTCAGTCCCACTAACTTAATTGGTGTAGTTTTGAATGGATATATGTGCTCATTCTAAACAGCAACTAAAGGCTGAACTCCTGGAACTGAAATTTAAATTACTTCCAAAGAAAGTACAAAGTACACTTTTGCTCTGGACACTAACACATAACTTTAAAAACAGGTGAATTTATCCTAAAATCCAATATTGTAGCAAATAAAAACTGGGAAGATGAGGGAACGCCCATGGTGGCACTGGCCTGTAACAAAACACACAGTAATTTACCCTGAATCTTACAGTTCGGGGAAGCAGACAGTTAAAACTGATACTTTTTTTTTTATGAAAAGACTGGTGGACATCTAGAATGCAAACACTTCCCTTTTTAAGTTATTTCAATCACTGAGAGTTACAGCTAACCTCAACCTTGCCACAATATATACAATCCCTGTTTAACTTTTAATTTTGCTTAATAGCATATACAATCAGAACAAAATCCAAACATGATTAACTTTATATTCACTCAGGAGTTAAATCATTCTCAAGTTGCAATCTGCTCAGAATACCACATTATCCTGCAGGGATCTTAATCTCTATTTGAAGGTCAAATGGAAAAAGGAAACAGCCTTCATCTGTTGCACCAGTAGCAAAGAATTCTAAGCAGTTCAATTTCAGAGATCATAAAATCTAATTAAGAAAGCGTTGATTGTGTGAGTGTTATACTAAACCAGGCACTTCCAGAAGGGAAAAACGGCTGCACTGGTAATTTTTGCTTCAAAAGCAAAGTAACATTTGAATCACACTCTGCAGATATCATAGCTGTTATTGTTCCTCTATTACCAATTTTGTTTCCAGAATATACCACAAAACAATAATCATATATCAAAGCATGGAAGATCTTCCCATTCATTCACAACAATTATAACTATCACACATAGAACAGAATCAGGTCCCTAAGTTTTCTAAACAGTTTTTTCTTTCTCTCAGCGTCATTTCCGTACCTAGAAAGCTAGCAAGCTAATTACAGAGGAAAAAATACTTCACCGAAAGAGTTCTGAACTTCAACTCCTGTCACACTGAATAAATCCTTTATTTAAACAAACAAGAAAGACTGCTCAATCGAGAGTCTCCTCTAGGTAATGCGTCCATTACCAGAAGAAAATCCCCCAGCAGTCCCCCTCCCTCTTTCTAGCTGAAAACAGGCAACCATCTTATCCTAGACAATTAGCTATCTTTCATCAGGCGACATATAGGAGCAATTATTCATTAAACATAGCCAAGCACTGGCCAGGTAACCGGCAATGTTCAAAGAACAAACCTCAAAGTTCAGAACTCCATAATTACAATTGATGTGTATCTTGTTTACATTGTTATGTAACTAGACTGATTCTTTCAATTGATCTAATTGTACCCTCTCTGGTCTGATCCCAGATAAGGAGATTTCTTTCATTGTTTTCTTTTAGAACAATCTTTTATTCTCCTTCACTGTCCCTCAGCCTATAAATCAGTAAACCTGGTGTTTTCACGGTGTGGGGGTGAAAATAGACAAAACTTTCTCTATTTCCTTTCCTAATAAGGGATTATCTCTCATCATCCGTTCGACTGGAGTCACTGGGGGAACTTGATTTACCATTATGTCTGATTGCCATCTTTCTCTCTCCTAAACAGAGACATGATTCCTACGTGCAACCTTTTATTTAAGGGTCTCAATACCCACCCTCTTTATTTACAGAGGAAGGAAGTGCACGAAATGTCCAGGACACCTTTCAAACAAGAATTCGCTTCGTTCAAGCCCAGCCAATCTCCTCGCGGAGGTATGGAACCGTGAGCAAGAACACACACACGCTTCGTGTCAGACGACACGTATTGTCTCAATCACTTATCATTCAGTCCCAGTTTATAACAGCAAATTATTCTTACACTTTATGCATATAAAAACAACAACAAAAATTAAACAACACATACCAAGCTTGGTTAAAAATACCCACGACGCCGTCATTACAGGCTGCCGTCATCCTAGGGAATCAGTCACTCACTTCTTCTCCGATCTATACTACGCACCGGAAACGTACTTCCCTCTGTCTTGAGGGGAATCCAAATCTTTACATACCTCCCTCTTTTTTCTTGAGGGGAATCCAAAGCTTTAAATTTGTATCTTGGTCATAAAGACCCACCCGTAGTCCAATCCCGGGTGTTCGGCACCAATTGTATGGTCCTGTAACTTACAAGAGTCCAATTACTAATTACACTATTTCCTGTATAGTCCAGATTCAAAAGTCAGTACAGGTGCAATCAGAATCTCTGTTTATTAGATTACTGATGAACAAATACAGGCAAGGGAGAGGAGAATTTCTGACAGTCATCAGACACAGACAACTCCAGAATCCCTCCTCCCACTGAGTACAATAGTCGTGTTACATATATACGTTTTTTGCTTCCATGTATGCAGTCTCCAGATTCATCTCTCTGTGAGGCCTTTCTGTGTCTTTTCTCCCCCCTCCCTTCGTTTCCTGCTGCTGACCTCTCTAACCCCTCTGTTCCTGTTTCAACATCCCTAAGGCCTCTGTCTTGCCCATACTCACCAACTGTCAAAAACCATCTACTGTCTTCAGGGCTAACGGCTCAGCTTATGCTGTTTGCATGGTTTCCTGTGTATGTGTTTGCATGACTATTTCTGAGCCTTCCAGCTCAGTAATATGCAGTGCAAAGATTTATATGATTTCATGCTGGCCTGTCTTTCCTTGCCCACTGTATAGTAGTTTGGTTGACATATTTTTATTAGAGCAGAACAGAATAAAGGCCATTGAGTGATTATGAACCAGGAACATATCCTTATAATCCCTTAACCCTTAAAGTAATCCAATAACGCTTAACCTTGCACTTAACCCCTACACTGGTCGATCACATGCCATACCGTGTTTGGTCAAGCTCCTTGGTGCCCTACATTTCTTTGCCTCTGGCTGTTTCCAGTCATCTGTGGCCACAGTGGGTGGCATGAGCCATGCAACCTTCTCACGCTGTCTCCACCAGGTGCTTCGTGCCATGATCAGCCGGGTGGGGAATTACATTGCCATTCCCAGCAGTAGGCAACTGTGGGGGACTCTGAACCAGGCCTTTGAGGCATTTGCTGGGATACCACACGTGATGGGAGCTATTGATTGCACACATGTTGCCCTGGTCCCACCCAGAGACAGAGAGGTAGTGTTCCGCAACCGCAAATACTACCATTCCCTGAATGTTCAGGTTGTATGTGATGCAAATATGCATATTCTGAATGTGGTCCCTAGGTTTGCAGGGTCCACCCATGACACCTATATCCTGCATCACTCGGCACTATTCAGACAATTTGAGGCAGGACAGTATGAGGACTGTATATTGCTGGAAGTGTATTTCTCATCTCTGACATGCACATGGTAATCCTGAGACTAACTGTATGTGCACATGTCTGTCATTGAGGTGTATCTCTCATTGTGTGTGTGTGTCTCATCTGTCTGTGTGTGATCTAACGTTGGGGGGGGTGTGCCCTCCAGCTCTACCTTGCCACAGTGCTGTGTGATGATGGTAGCATGAACGATATCATTTGTGTCGTGTTTACAGATTATGTTGATTGCAATCCGTACACCTACCCCTCGTTTTGTGTGTCATAACTTCACACGCTGATGCATATTTGTGGTGTCCCATCATGTGCTGTCATATGTTTCTGTCAGGATGTTTTGTGTATTTGGTTTGCACGTACATACTTGTGTCCATTTGGGTGGACATCAGCCCCTGCTTTAACATTCCACATTTCTTTCTGCAGGTGATGCAGGATATGGGTGTCACCCCTGGTTGCTGACCCCTGTGCGTCAACCACAGACACGTGCAGAGAGGAGTTGCAATGAGGCCCATGCCTCCAGCCGCTCCATCATAGAGCGCACCTTTGGCATTTTAAAGAGTCACTTCAGGTGTCTGGATAGGACAGGCGGGGCCTTACAATACAGACCACAGACTGTGGCAGAGATAATTATATCCTGTTGCATCCTGCACAACATTGCTCTCAGGCACCATATCCCTGTCCAAATTAATGAGGATCTGGAGGATGATCTGACGTGCCCTCCTGTACGTGCCTGTGGTGACACACGTGAGGGCACAGCAGTCAGGCGGCAGATGATTGAGGTGCTCTTCTCATATAAGTACTGCATATGTTACCACATACATTTGTTTAGATATGTGTGTACTACTACTTCTAGTGAACATTTGTATCCTAATGGCAGTAAGATGCAACACTGCACTGGCATGTAACAGACATTGCCTGGCCATCCCAGCTTACAATCTCATCATGACTGAAATACAGAAGAAGTGAGCAGAGCACAATAGCAGGTGGTGGTGGATTATGTGTGTCGGGAGTAGTAGGCTTGTGGGAGGTGTTAAGCTACCATACCTGATTTGTGGCTGATTGGGATAGGGGCTGCTATACAGCCACAGGTAGTTAGTTTGAGGCTTTGGGTGCAGCAAGGTGAAAGGCGTGTAATATGGGGTAAACAGTAGGAGAGCAGACCATAGATGGCACCAGTTGCCTAGGTGTGTGTGTTTCACAGTTTTTAATTTGAGCTGATTGATTGGTTGGTATGCTCTGATGAGCAGGGACTGTGTGTTAGTTGTTTCTGTATAGCGCTACATGTGATACGTAGCACTATATACATGCTGAGTAGTAGTTGGATTACTGGTATTTGAGATCAGGAAGGTAAGTTACTGCAACACCACAGTGTTTCTGTATGTATAGGTCAGCACGTAGCCTTGACATGGATGCGGAAACGGATAGGGAACCTGTGAGGTGTCCTGACGGGGGGAGTATTAGTGCCATTATGTGTGTGGCTGTAGAAAAGCCATGTAGTGCAGTGCTGCATATTTTCAGGCAGACAGAGATGATTCAAGGCCAGATCACCAAGGTGTAGGTTACAGTAGGCAAGCCAGGAGCTGATTAGGGGGGGGGGAGGGATTTGGGTTTTAGTTATGTTTTCAGGGAGGACTGAGGAGATATAGCTGATGACAACTAGACATAAACCACTAGCCTCAACTACAAGCTGGGTATGTATGTAGAGGAGGAGAGTGCAGTCCAAAACAACACCTACATTGCGGACCCTAGAGAGAGGAAGTTTTGGCCACACACACAAAGACACTCTGATGGGAGGGGAGAGTTTAGGGGCACATATAGGATATCCATGCTTTGCCATTATCAATTTCACACAGTGGGATGACATGTAGCCAACTCCAGTCCTGGTGGGCCAAACACTGTTCGGGTTTTCATGCTGTCCCTAATGAATATGCATGGATACATCTGCATACCATGGGGGCGGCGCATAGAAATGCAGCACAGGCATCTTTATTAGAGACAGCATGATGCCTGAATGGAGTTTGTCCCTCCAGGACTGCATTTGGGAAACTCTGCTGTAGGTATTGCACATGTCTATGGTGTCTGTGCTCTGTAGGGTAAAATATAGGCATTTCAGGCATGTTTATGTTATCTGCAATAAAGGTTCCCTGTTTATTACTGGGTAAAACATGGGGACTGGGTTGGTGGGAACCACAGCTGGGAGTTGAACCAGTGACCTTCTGCTTCTGCACGCCTTGGCTGTGCATGCTGCACCACACTGTTGCAACAGGGACAGTTCATTCCCTGGGGATACCATGACTGTTCGTCAGACAGGGCCTGTCTGTTGCAGTGCATGGCACCCACCTAAACAGGGCTAGGCCATGGTCTGCTGTGGGCAGCTGCCACTGCCCCCTCCACCACTAGTACCCCTCTGTCGCCATGCTGACATGCCCTTCTGCTGGTGGTGCTGGTGGTGCGCAGTCTCAGGCCATCCAGTGTGCTTTTAGGTGGCTGCCTATGGTGTGGGTTCTTGGATAGGAGTGCCTGCATAGACATCCACGCTTCCCCCCAGCACCGCCTGCCAATGTTCTGTGCCCTTGGGGGTACCTGCTGGGTACTATCCCCTGTGACACTGTAGGAAACACACTCATGCCCATGTTGGGCCCTCATCAGTTGCTGTCTGGCGTCTCTACTGTTTAAGCATTCCTATGGGCCACCTAGGCATCACCCTAGTCCGCCCTGTGGCCCAGCTGCACCACAGCATGTGCCGCCTGCAGCCCTCTGTATCCCCTTTTCCAGCATCTGTCCAGTTGCCCGTTCCATCATGCCCACCCTGCTGTTGTAGGACATGTGCATGCCATAGGAAACCTGTCCAATAGAAAGGGAAAACCCTGATCAGCGCTATTTCACTGTGGGATCATTCACCTTGTATGGGGACAGAGCATAGACCCTTTCAAAATTAATATCTTTTTTTTGGAGCTTTCTCGGTAGTGTTTTTTGATGTTTCCCATTAATATCACTATTGCCCAGCTTGGTTTTGTTTTGTTTTTTCATTTTGTTGAGGTCATTTTCAATGTTTATTTTTTCTTTTGTTCCGTGCACATGTATCAAACTTATTACTTTTTGTAGGTTTCCCTGGCTTTGCTGTACATTGCTGACGGAAATGGTTTCTCTTCCCTTTAAATCTGCTCTAATGTCAGGGTTTCACTGGCGTTAGTTTTCAGCCCCGTATTCCACAGCATTAGTGTGCAGGGAGCCTCTCCCCTCCCACTCTCTACCCATTGACCCTCTCTCTCTGCCCCTGGGGAGCCTTCCCCGCCCCTGGGGAGCCTTCCTCCGCCCTCCGGGAGCCTTTCTCCGCCTTCTGCGCTCGTTTGTGCTGCTGCGCGCATTATCGAGCGCTAAGGTACCTTATCACCCGGTAAAGCGCCATTATCATGCGATAGGGTGCCTTATCGCCCGATAACGTGACAGCAGCGCAAATAGCGCCCTTTAGTAAGCACTGACCTCAAGCAATTCAGAAAAGCCATAAAGCACCACCTCTTCATTCTACATTTCCAAAACACATCATCAACCTTCTAACACTTACAATAAAAGTATAAACGCCTTATTTACTCAAGATGATGATAAGAAATTCTATCCTGTGTATATAGGTTCTTTGCATGTTACAAATATGTACAAAGTTTCCCTAAGTTAAAATCCCAGTTGTATTCTCCTGTTATATGTAAACTCACCACAGTCTGTTGATTGCAATGAGTATTCCTGTTTAATGTAAACCGCGCTGATGAAAAAGAGTGCGGTATAAAAGAAATATAAATAAATAAATAAAATAAATACCCCCATGTTTTTGTAGACAGAAATACTTCACCCCCTACATTGTACTGCTCCCTTGGATTTTTGCCGTGCAAATGCATTACCCTGCATTTTTTAGTATTAAATGTCATCTGCTAAATTCTTGACCATTCTTCAAGCTTAGTTAGATCCCTTCTCATGTTATCTAATCCTTTCTGTGTGTCTACTATATTGCAGATTTTGGTATCATCTGCAAAAAGGCAAACTTTACCCAACAGCTGTTCAGCAAAATCACTAACAAAAATGTTAAAAAGAACTGGAGCAAGGACAGATCCTTGTTGCACACCACTGGTTATATCCTTCTCCTCAGAGTAAGCTCCATTTACCTGTACCCTTTGTCAACTCCCACTCAACCAATTTCTAACCCAATCAGTCACTTTAGGGTCTATTCCTAGGATGCTCAATTTATTTTTAAGCTTTCTGTGCAGAACAGTGTCAAAGGCTTTCCTGAAATCTAAGTTAACCACATCTAGGGCTCTCCCTTGTCCCAACTCTCTGGTTGCCAAGTCAAAGAAATTAATTAGGCATGACTGACAACACCTGCCCCTAGTAAAGCTATACTGCCTCAGATCCTGTAATCCATTGGAATCCAGAAACCTCACTATTCTCTATTTTAGCAGCATTTCCATTAATTTACTCACCACGGAGGTCAGACAAAGTGGCCTGTAGTTCTCAATCCTTACTTCCGCTTTTGTGTAAAAGGACCACATGCACCTTTCTTCAGGTCTCTGGGACCACTCCCAAATCTAATGAAGCACTGAAAATGTTAGACAGTGGAGCCACTAGAACTTCCACAAGTTCCTTTACTACTCTGGGATATATCCTATCCGGCCCCATTGCTTTGTCTACTTTTAGTTTAGCTAGTTCTTCATGAATACAGTCTTCTGAAAATCATTCTAGATCAGGGGTCTCAAACTCCAGTCCTGGAGGGCCGTAAACCAGTCAGGTTTTCAGGGTATCCCTAATGAATATGCATGAGACATATTTGCATGCACTGCCCCCATTATATGCAAATATATCTCATGCATATTCATTAGGGATACCCTGAAAACCTGACTGGTTTGCGGCCCTCCAGGACTGGAGTTTGAGACCCCTGTTCTAGATCCCATTTACTACTGTTCCTATTTGTGAATGTTTTCTGAGGTCCTGCTCCTGGCCCTTCATCTGTGAACACAGAACAAAAATATTTGTTAAGTAATTCCGCTTTTTCCTCAACAGCTTCTACATATTCCTCCCTTTCACCTTTAAGTCTGACAATTCCACTTCCTTCCCTCACTAATACATCTGAAAAATGTCTTGTCCCACCTCATTTTACTGCATTGACTATTTTTTCTTCTATTTGTAGCTTTGCTTTCCTGACTACTTTCCTATCTTTTCTGTTTTTCCAAATGATGATGATTGTCTTCCTCTTTCTATGATCTTGTGTATACTATGAAGGTCACCCTCTTTTTCTTCACCTTTTCAGCTGCTTCTTTCGAGAACCATAGGGCCTCCTTTTCCTTTTGCAAACTAATAAAAAGGTTTGTTGCCCTTAAAATATATCCTTTCAGTTTTTCCCATTGCTTTTCTACATCTCCCAGCTGTTCCCATCCCACTAATGACTCCTTGAGGTTTTGTCCCATCTTGACAAAAATAGTTTTCCTAAAGTCTAGGTCTCTTACTTTTGAATGGACTTTATCAGCCCTAGTCCTAATACTGAACCACACCATCTAGTGATCACTGGATGCAAGATGATCCCTCACTATAACAACAGAAACACTTTCCCCATGGTAAGCACTAGATCCAGTAAGATCCCTGCATGTGTGGGTTTTGTTCCCATTTGCTGTAATAATTCTCCCTGTAGAGAATCTAAGATCTCCTTTCTTCTATATAACACTGCAGCAGGGGTGTGCCAATCAACATCTGGCATATGTTAGGAGGAAGCAGTAATGTCAGAAAACTTAGAAAGACTAAATATAAGACATAGTTACTCACCTGTAGCAGGTGTTCTCTGGCAGCAGCAGGAATCAGTCCTTACATATGGGTGACATCACCGATGGAGCCCTCGCGCAAACACTTCCAAAGGAAGCTTTTGCAATGCATGCCACGCATGTGTGAGGGTCTTCCCACCCAAAGGAACCATCTTTCCTCAGTATGATGACATAGCTTAATGAAGTCCACAAAGAAAACAAGTCCAAGGGGAGAGAGGGTAGTGAGGACTGATTCCTGTTGTTCTCGGAGAACACCTACTACAGATCAGCAACTACACTTTCTCTAGGACCAAACCAGAAGTTAGTTCTCACATATGGAATTACCTAGTTACAGGCTACCAAAAAACACTGTAGACAGCCCAATGGGACAACCAGAATAGTGAACCGAGAGAACAGTGGGAAGCGCTGAGATTTCGAGAGTCAACACCAACCTCAGACATCAACCAACAGTCGACTCTCTGGTAACCTGGACAAACAGAAGAGTTGGAGGGAAGGAGTTGGATTAATTCCTACAGAGGTGCCGGAGTACAGCTTGGCCCAAGGTGCTGTCATTTCGGGAATCCTTACCAAGGCAGTAGTAGACAGAAAAGGTGTGGACGGATCACCATGTAGCTGCCCTACAAATCTCCACTGTCAAGAGAGAGCACAAGTGAGCCACTGAGGCTGCCATAGTGCGAACATTATGCACCATGATGTAGTGCTCTAAGGTTAGCCCAGCCTGGGCATAAGCAAAAGTGATGAAGTTAGCCACCCAGATGGAGAGGGTGCACTTAGAAATGACTACCCCTGAGAGAGGAAGTGATATCAGCTTGTTGGATGGATGCCTGAGACTAGAGCTATGATGTTACCCTTGTTAAAAAGCTATCATTTACCCCACAAAATTGACCATAAGGTAGTGCGGACTCAGAATGAGTAGAGGACTGAGAGACGGTGTGCTGGTCTGTTGACCAGATGGAAAATGACTGATCTATGCAAATTTGCTTACAAAGACAGCAGTAGAGAACAGCGTGATCCTGGCAGGATAGCATGAAAGGAGGGTGGCTGCATGTGAGATGGCAAACTAAGCACTGGGGACAACATGTTGGAAGACTCCTGCTCCTCAGCACTTATCAAAAAGGAAATGTGCTGCTGGTTTCTGGACCTGAAAAATAAATCCAGTAGTTGAAAGATGAGATACAAGGCCTGGTGAAAGAACTGTGAGACCAGGATGGACGGGATGCAGGAGGAGGTCGATGGTTTGTGGAGAATGGTCCATGAGCTGGTGCATGAGACAGAAGATTTGGCAGTAAAGGTTGAGGATATGGAGAACCAGATGCAGAGGAATAAAATCCACATTCGCAGGTCCCTGATAAAACAGAGTTTGAGGACACCATTAAGGTGGCACAAGACATTTGTTGAGCCATTCTTCAGCACAGTGGGGCAGTTGAGGGGAGGCTCCAGTTAAAATAGAGAGAGCTCATTACTTGCTTGGACCCCCAAACAATCAAAACCCCAGAGACATTATTGTTTGTATTCACGAGTTCTCGGTCAAGGACAAAGTAATGCAAAAAATGTGTGAGTTTAACCAATTGACCTAGAAAAATTGTGAGTTGATGATATATAATGACCTCTCTGCAGCCAAGATGGTCAAACATAGGTTTTTCCAGCCTATCATCCAGCAGTTGCAGCAAGGAAAGTTTCAGTATTGATGGCTATACCCTGTTGGCTTGGCCTTCACGGTCAACGGCATCACAAAGAATACTCTTACACCACACAAGGCAGTTATGGAGTTACAGGAACTGGGTACTGTGGACATTGTGCTGCCTGAAGTGGCTGCCGCATCTGAGTCCAATGTGTGGAAGCGGCTGAAGTGACAAACAGTCCCAGCATGTGGTGACCGCAAAAGGGGACGGGATGGACATAAGCAGAAAGATGCTGATCTTTAATTACTAATGCAGTGAGTTGCCTGTCCCTGTTGGCAGGAATGCTTGCTGATTCTTTTAAACACAAAATGTTGGGGAGTGAATGGGAGACAGTGTGTTTTGGGATTGCATGGTATGACTGTTGCTGCAGTGGCTTGTGTACTAGTGAGCGGGCAAGAATGAGTGGGCAAGAATGAGTGGTGGGGCAGTCCTGCAGTTGACTAGATTGGGGGGGTTGGTAAGAATTGAAAGGGCCATGGGGGCCTGGATTTCCTGGTTGCATGGTGGGGTGAAAGAGGTGTGACTGTAGGGCTGGAAGTTGTGGGGTCCTAATGTATACTACCATACTGTCTGTATTATATTGAGTTAAATTTTGTTGAAATGATAAATGGATTGATATTCTGGAGAGGGATTGATGGATGATGGAGCAGTATGTGTGGAGGGGGTTCTGACAAGCAGGTCACTAATTTGTGATATACAGTATATGTTGTGGGATGGGAGGTAGGTAGGTGATGGAAATGGAAAGGGGGGAGGGAAGGGGGAGGAGGGGATTTTGGATTGGGATGGAGGAATACGGTGTTGGGGGGCTACAGGAGTTTTTGCAGAGGTGGACGCATGAGGCCATGGGAAAAATGTGGGCAGTATCATGGACTGGTTTAGGTGGAATGCTGAAACCACCTTAGGGAGAAACTTAGGATGAGTGCGTAGGACTACTCTATTTTTGTAGAACCTGGTATAAGGCGGGTGCACTACAAGTGCCTGCAGCTCACTGATTCTGCATGCTGAAGTAAGCATAAACAAAAGGATGACTTTCTATGTGAAGAACGTAAGTGGACAGGTGGCCAGTGGCTTAAAAGGTGCCATTAGCAGCTGTCCCAGGATGACATTGAGATCCCACGCCACTGGCGGTGGGCAAATAGGGGGAGACCGAAGACCTCACATAAAGCATCCTATGAGTGGATGAGCGGAAAGGGGCCTATAATAGATGTTGCAGTGATATGCTGCAAGAGCACTCAGGTGCACCCTGACAGAGTTAAATTAAAGTCCTGAGTTGGAGAGGTGAAGCAAGTAAGTCTTCATTGTTTCCACCAAGCAAATAAAGGAGTTGAGGGCCCAGTCCACACACCAAACTGAAAATCTGTGCTACTTGAAGGCATATGTCCTACTGGTGGAATCCTTCAAGATGCCAGGAGAATGTTCTTAACATCTATGGGCAGATAGAGACTCGTGTTCAATTTCCGAGTCGGAGTCCAAGTCACTGAGGAACTCAAAGTATCGACGGGATCTAGGACGCTGTCAATGATCTAAAGGGGTGCTTGGTTCTCAACGCTTGGAACTGGAGACACCCGAGGAGATTGGCTGCACCGACCGGGATCAAGAGTGGGATAGAGGAAACCACAAAGGTCTCAACGACCGGCTGCACCTCTGCCAGAGAGACCCCTGCCATGGATGGGGCCATCACTGGAGCCAAGGAACCAGAATTACCTGGTCCTTGGGGGGTTTGTGCCATAAAGGCAACCAGGCTGCACTCGAGAAACAGCATCCTTGCTGCTAGGAGGGAGGGCTAATCAGCTGATGATGTCAACACTGACACCGCCACTGACAAAGCCAATGCCGGCTCCTTCAGCGGGGATGCCACAAGATTTATAGTCTTGGGAGCCCCACACCAAACATCCAAGGTCACAGGATACAACTCCTCCTGCTGGGAAGTTTGGAAGGTTGCTCCCGGCCTTCGCCCTTGGAGTCACATTGAGGGCTCCGACGCTGATCACCAGGAGATTTCTCTCTGGTATGAGACTTGCCCTTCAATGCCGATGTGGGCAGAGTCCATTCCTTCCAGGAGTACTCTCGTCAAAGGTGAGCTGCTGGTCTGATGCCCTACGACCATGAGGCACAGAGGTCGCCTGGTCCCCTTTAGGAGCTGAGGGCTCAAACAGGCCCTTCAAGGGCATTGAAGCCAAGGTCAATACCAGGGATGGTGTTGAGGCCTTGGAACCAAATAATGATTCCCATTGCTTCTCCTGGTTCTTGAGTCCCTTGTGTGTCATCTGCAAGCAGAGAGGGCAAGTTGAAGGCTCATGGTCAGCCCCAAGTCATTGAAAGCACGAACTGTGGCGGTTGGTGATTGAGATGGTCCAACCACACTTAGTGCACTTTTTAAAACCACTGGTTGGGTTTGACATTTTTGTGAAGATGGCTTCTGCCAAGTCGAAGGACTCCAATGTTCTCACACACCAGAGGGGTGCGAGAAAAAAACCCAAAATAACATGATGCTGAGGCACCAATGGTTGTCGGGATCGATGAAGGTGGGCTTTGAGACCTGATGGTACAGGAACAGCATAAAAATAATGCTAAGAAAATCAACTTATCTCCAGGATTCAGACAGACATCCTAAGGGCTCCATGGAAAAGGGAAGACTGAGGTAAGTTGGATCCCTTGGGCAGAAAGACTGGCACACATGTGTGGAGTGCATTCCAAAAGCTTCCTTTGGAAGCTGGGAAATGTTCCCGCATGGGCTCCATCAGTGACATCACCCACATATGAGGACTGACTTTCTGCTTGGTCCCGGAGAAACTTTATGCCAGAAACCTACCCAGGAGCATCAGCATAAGGCCGCATAAAAGCTTGTTCTCCAAGCATAAGTCCGCTGCCCTCCCCTGTATCACCTCTCTTTACAGCTGCAGTCAGTCACACGTGCCGGCTTTCAGAGCGCGAGGGGAGAGTTTCTCCCTCGCTGCTCTGTTAAGCCCGCGGGGGCTGATGGGAAGTTCCCATCAGCCCCCGCGGGCTTAACAGAGCTGCAAAAGGGAAACTAGTTCCTTCGCGCTCTGAAAGCCGGCGCGTGTGACTGACTGCAGCTGTAAAGAGAGGTGATCCAGGGGAGGGCAGGCTCTGCTGGGCAGGGGGGGCCCTGCGGCACACTCGATTCTGCCGCGGCAGCCCCGGCAGCGGCAGCAGACAGCTTTCTTTATAAAAATGTTTCCCTAGGCTAGGCTGGGTTAGGCTAGGCTGGGCTGGGCTGGGGGGGAGGGTAGGAGTGGTGATGGGCTGGGGGGGTTAGGAGTGGTGATGGGCTATGGGGGGCTGGGGGGGTTAGGAGTGGTGATGGGCTATGGGGGAGCTATGTCTGTATATGGTCTGATGGGATTAGGACTGGAAGTGGGTTGATGGGGGGTTAGGACTGGTAATGGGCTATGGGGGGTCTTAAACTAAAAATTGGGTGATGGGGGATTAGGACTGGAAATGGGCTGGTGGGATTAGGACTGGGAGTGGGCTGATGGGGAGGTTAGGACTGGTAAGGGGGTATGGGGGGGGCTTAAACTGAAAATTGGGTGATGGGGGATTAGGACTGCAAATGGGCTGGAGGGATTAGGACTGGGAGTGGGCTATGGGGGGCTAGGACTGGTAATGGGTTGGGGGGTTGCTAGGACTGGAAATGGGCTGGGGGATTAAGACTGGAGGTGGGCTGATGGGGTTAGGACTGGTCATCGGCTATGGGGGGCTAGGATAGGAAATGGGCTGATGGGGAGGGGTTAGGACTCAAGGTGGGCTGTTGGGTGGGGTTAGGACTGGAAATGGGCTGATGGGGGGGTTAAGACTGGAGGTGGGTTGATGGGGTTAAGACTGGTAATGGGCTGTGGGCTGTTGGGGGGGTTAGGACTGGTAATGGGCTATGGGGGGCTAGGACTGGAAATGGGCTGATGGGGGGGTTAACACTGGAGGTGGGCTGATGGGGTTAGGACTGGTAATGGGCTATGGGGGGGGGTTAGGACTGATAATGGGCTATGGGGGGGCTAGGACAGGAAATGGGCTGATGGGGAGAGGTTAGGACTTGAGGTGGGCTGATGGGGTTAGGACTGGTAATGGGCTGTGGGCTGTTGGGGGGCGGTTTAGAACAGGTAATGGGCTATGGGGGGGTTAAGACCAGTAATGGGCTGTTGGCTGATGGGGGCTGTCTGGTAATGGGCTCTGGGGGGGTTAGGACTGCTAATGGGCTATGGGGGGCTAGGACAGGAAATGGGCTGATGGGGAGGGGTTAGGACTTGAGGTGGGCTGAAGGGGTTAGGACTCGTAATGGGCTGTGGGCTGATGGGGGGGGGGGTTAGGACTGGCAATGGGCTCTGGGGGACTGACTGGAAATGGGTTGATGGGGGTTAGGACTGGAAGTGGGCTGATGGGGGGCTTAGGACTGGTAATGGGTTATAGGGGGGCTTAAACTGAAAATGGGGTGATGGGGGGTTAGGACTGGAAGTGGGTTGATGGGGGGGGCTAGGACTGGTATTGGGTTGGGGGGTTGCTAGGACTGGAAATGGGCTGATGGGGGGCTAGGACTGGAAATGGGCTGATGCAGGGACTAGAAGGGAATGGATGCTGGGTGAGGCTGGGACTAGAAGGGAGCTGATGTTGGGGGAGGATTAGAATGGGATGGGGCTGGGAGAGTAAAATGGAGAGGGGAAAAATATTTTGTGTGGGAGGGATAAAAATCTACAATTGGCCGGGTATTGGGAGAGTAAGTGGGGATTGAGGATGGAGGGGTAAAATTTGAGTGGATGAAATAGGAATGAGGAAAGAGCAAAAGGAGAAAGATTAGTATGTTAAAGCAGATGTAGAGAGAGAATGGAAAAAAACTAGAAGAGAGAAGAAAGGACAAATGGACAGCAGACGATGGAGAGTTAGCAGAAGACACGAAGAAACCAGAAGAAAGTGGCTGGAGCAATTGCAGCTGAAAAAAAATGCACAAAAGGTAGAAAAATATCTCTTTATTTTGAATTTATTAATTGGAATATGTCAGCTCTGGTAAATGTGCATCATTAACGTCTGTGCTTTGTTTAGTACAAGAGCAAATTAATGTATAGTTTTATTTCTACAGTGTTGTACATTCCAAGTTTGGCTTTTAGGATTCCCAGTTTAATTATTGTCTTCCTGTTTCTAAATTGTGATTCCTTGTTTGGTGATGGTCTATGTTCTGCATGTGTAACTGAGCTGAGGTATTCTGTTTATGTAATTCCTATTTGACATTGCCACTTGTTCTCTTTCCCCGGTAGGTCATGTATTGTTGTTCTCTGAAATGTATTGGTTTAATATTTGCATGTTTCCTTTTGATAGGTGAAGAAAACTCCATGATCTGACCACAATACCTCGGCTCTTTAGGTCTCTGGTCCATCAGTAGTGAGAGACAGGTAGAGAGTAATACAGAACACAATCACACACACACAAAGTGCTATTTTCTTTGAGCTCAGAGGGAAGACGGCAAGTGGTATATGGACGGGCATAATTCCACACCTGCCGAATTCAAAGTCCTCCTTGTGAAAAGCTCCTTTTTATTAGAGAAAAAGAGGAAGTTACAATCATTTATTATAACCATGAAATAACACAAGGTGTCGCCAAAGTTCTTTTTACAGAGTAAGATCTGATTACAGTATATTAGATGAAATTTATAATTACAAAAGTTGCAAAAATTATGTTGTGCCAGCAGGGACTTCCAGCTGACTGTACAATGAACTATGGTTGCACAGGTCATAGCCTATGTTCTTTTTGCTTGCGTTAACACTGTTCCATCTATTTTAAAGACAGTTACACAGAACCCATGACCATGACATCCTATTCTATTTAAGAAAGTAGGTGAAAAGTCAAACTTCTAAACACATTTTGTATCAAGAAATTCATCCATCTTCAATTACATATTGGGGATTCTGGTATCCCTTTATCTGTCCATCCCTACAGTCCTCCCTGTGATTCTAGAAAGAATCATTACTAAAGAGCAGTAGTTGAAACATGTCCAATTCCGGAATAATCTTCTACAATAGGCTTCATTTTGGAGATGTTCTTTCAAAGTCCTAGGCACATCTGGTCCATAGGTGAGCTCCATCTTGTTCATTGGAAGAAATCCTTATACAAAATCATGTGACATTGTTTACCTTTGCTTAGCCTCAATAAAAAATGTGTACAGAGAACAAGACTTTACCAATTATTCTTGTAAGCACTACCTCATCCAGCAGTGGCCAACTGCTTCTCGTAGATCTAGCAATAATTCAGAGATTAGTCCCTCATATCATAACACCAGTCATTACTCCAGATTCGTCAGCAGCATCCTTTCTCACCATGGGCTGTGCTATGCACATCTTAGATCAATCTTTTTCAGTGACCATCCACCCGGCTTCACTGCTGCACATACATGAGTAGTTCTTCTGGAATCGCTGATCTTTATCAGGAGTCTCCATATCCAGTAGCATTTCATTCACGGTAGTGTTCTTCATCTTCGGCCCATTCGATTCAGTGCATACAATATATAATTTGTAAAAATCCAATTCTCCACTACAGCATCTCTCTTGATGCCATACAATTGCAAACAAGCACAATTATTCATCCCTAATGATGGTCTTAAATAGTTGAATTATATTATCTATTGTTAATTACAATACATCCATAGCTAGCACTAAACTATTACATAGCTAACCTGTAACATAGTTATTTTTTTTCATCTGCATTCCTAAACTTATTCTGTCTACTTGCCAAATCGAATGTTAGCATGTGGCCTAATAGTCACATTGCTTTTTCCTGTCAGGAACACAAATGTACATATTCATATCACTAATTATATTTGTGATGTATTCTCCAGCCTTAACAATATACAAGATATAGTCAATCTGGTTATTCAAGGGGTAACAAACATTAAAACATAACTAGCAGTTCATGACAAATAATTTAAACTCATTTCAATTGTTTGTCAACAATTATTAGGAAGGCTGTCTTATCTTAGGTGATGATTCAACTCACATTACTTTAAAACATTATCACCACATCCTGCACACACAAACACCCCAATACCTCACTGGTCTTCTCCGCTTCCATATCCCTACACGTAGTCTTCATTCTCTTCACATTAATCAACTTCACTTCCCCCCACCATCTCGTGCACACTTACAGTCTACCTTCTGCCTTTTTCTTCCTTGGTCCAGCTCTGTGGAACTCTCTTCCCACTCCACTCCGTCTGGAAGATAACTACACCAATTTCAGGCCCCTACTTAAATCCCATCTGTTCACCTCAGCATATAACCTCCCAGCCACACCCAACTGACCAGGTTTATCTATTTTTGCACTCTTCTTTGTTTTTTTTTGTTATTTTTTTTAAATACTACTTTCCCCACTAATCACAGCAGTTCACATCACAACTAAAACTTGGTACAGCACATTAAACAAGAACATTGATAACTTGAAATTTTTCTTTGTAAGGCAATGAGGGTTAAGCGACTTATCCAAGGTCACAAGGAGTGCTAGTACTCTAGTCATTAGACTACTTCTCCATTCCATTCTAATTCACATAGACATCTAAGCTCACAAAGGAAGGAACATTTATATAAGGGTGTGTACATTCATCAACTATAAAACTTTTTAACACCAAATTTGAACCAACTTAGAACTGTTAATTACCACTTCTTTTCAGAACAAAACAGCATAGTAGTAGAATATCAGCACACAGGTCTCCTCATGCAAGAAGCCTGAGACAAAATCAGTATTAATCAAGTGAGCAGATAACTCTAGAGCTCTAGGAAGAGCGAACACTCCAGCTAGTTGAGCATTAACAAATAGCAAAGCAGCCGACTCTGTCACAGAATCAATTCTTTCAATTGCATCAGTTTTCCTTACTCATTGCACAAATCATTATACAAGTGCAGAAGACGCAAAAACTTAATGAGAGACATGTTATAGTACTAGAAAATCAGTAATTTGGATTGCAAAGACTACTGCTACCAGCCCAGTGGCTTACGTCTAATGGGAAATTTCTGAGCAAAAACACAAACAGCAGCAATAGAAGAGGTAAGCATATTGGATCACACTTGCAATTAACAACATCAATTCTGCAGAGGTCTTTCATAATAATTAAAACATACACAACATGAGAATATAAGATCACTCCTCCAATCGACTCCTGCAGATTAGTTGAAAAGAAACTAAGAGAATATCAGCATTTTTCTTCAGACATTTACTCATACACTATCATCGTTGAACTTTCAACATTATACATATATTCGCCATACTGTTTTAATTACTTAATTCACTTGTTTGAATGTAGTTGCATCATTCACTTTTTCCCTTTAAGTAAACAAACTTGCTTGACTTAACTTGACTAGCAATTCAATTTTTTCCAGTTAAGTTACTAACTTCTCTTTCCTTTAAAATACTTAATTTTTTTAAAACTTCATTACATCACACAATTTTATCAAATATCTAAATATATCAAAGCATGGAAGATCTTCCCATTCATTCACATCAATTATAACTAGAAATAGAAGTTGGAAAATATATCATCAATCATTTTTTTTCAAAGCATCCAGAGACATAAACACCAAGGAGTAATGTTTCTAATAATATTTTTCAGCATTACACATAGAATAGAATCAGTAAATAAATTCTCATAACCCAAAATAAGTTCAGATCCAGACCTAAAAAACAAAACTTATTTACTATACATACACAAGTAAGAGAAATAGTTAATCACATTTGGAGGTTTTTTTTAACTTCCCTAATAAAGAAAATCTTACCACAGTTGCTCAAGACGTTCTTTCCTGCTAATATTGCATTCATGCCAAGCCGTTATCTGTGCCGGAAACTCTAAATTATTACTGCAATAAATATCAAAATGTACAATGCACAGCACACTTCCCTAACCACTAAATTAGATAAAACAAACTTCATACTAAAGTTATGACATGAAAATTAGTCCTTTAAAACTTTGTTTGATTAATTCTATTTTACAGTCATACAGCAACGATATAAGTTTTTCCCTGTAAGCTTCCATTTCTTTTATATATATACACTATCCATCCTAAACACTGGATGTTTAAATTTTTCAAAACACAGAGTCAGTGGCTTGCTGCACTTTTCAGCCTTAAACTGCCACAAAACCATTCATGACTGGTATGAAATTTGCTTAAATCTAATCATATTTCATACTGTAATCAACTCAATTTGTCCCACTGAAATGTTCCAAGGGGGAACGGCAAACTGTGGTTACTGGCAGTCATCACATAAGGGCGCTTCACCAAAACTTGCGCCTCATTTCACAGTTAGGGCTTCCTTTCCACTTGCCCCATATCACTTCACTTATCTAACTGAGATCTCTAATTAACCCTACCGGCTTTACATTACAATCACAATATATACACAGATATCTGTCAATTCTTTAGTATACCCACGGCAACCACTGCCTGTGTCCTTGAGACTTGTCTACTTGTTTCCAACTGCTGAAGGAACACAGAGATCCGAGTCACGGCACTAACTGAAGAAAACTCCATGATCTGACCACAATACCTCGGCTCTTTAGGTCTCTGGTCCATCAGTAGTGAGAGACAGGTAGAGAGTAATACAGAACACAATCACACACACACAAAGTGCTATTTTCTTTGAGCTCAGAGGGAAGACGGCAAGTGGTATATGGACGGGCATAATTCCACACCTGCCGAATTCAAAGTCCTCCTTGTGAAAAGCTCCTTTTTATTAGAGAAAAAGAGGAAGTTACAATCATTTATTATAACCATGAAATAACACAAGGTGTCGCCAAAGTTCTTTTTACAGAGTAAGATCTGATTACAGTATATTAGATGAAATTTATAATTACAAAAGTTGCAAAAATTATGTTGTGCCAGCAGGGACTTCCAGCTGACTGTACAATGAACTATGGTTGCACAGGTCATAGCCTATGTTCTTTTTGCTTGCGTTAACACTGTTCCATCTATTTTAAAGACAGTTACACAGAACCCATGACCATGACATCCTATTCTATTTAAGAAAGTAGGTGAAAAGTCAAACTTCTAAACACATTTTGTATCAAGAAATTCATCCATCTTCAATTACATATTGGGGATTCTGGTATCCCTTTATCTGTCCATCCCTACAATAGGTAGAGTATGGTGCTTTGTGAGTCCTGGTAGTGCTGTTAGCATACGGCGGGTTTGCTATGGGTTCTAAATGGGCAGTGTTTGTAGTAGTTCCTAATGTGTCTGGTGGTTGGCACTGGATTATAGTAATGTAGAAATCTTTTAGTCTTTCTTTATCCATACACTCATTAAGAGGCATGTTTACTAAAAGTTAGTATATGGTAACATTATGCGAATAGTTATGCAAATGAGGCCCCTTATGCAAATGAGGCCCTGCACCGAGTCTCCGCACATGGCCCCGCACCCACCTTGGGCCGCCCCTGTCCCCAGGAGTCCTGAGAGCCCATCAAAGTGGGCTGTCAGTCAC
Source organism: Ichthyophis bannanicus (assembly GCA_033557465.1). Taxonomy (NCBI): domain Eukaryota; kingdom Metazoa; phylum Chordata; class Amphibia; order Gymnophiona; family Ichthyophiidae; genus Ichthyophis; species Ichthyophis bannanicus. Next base: position 358,260,449 of record CM066037.1, read on the forward strand.
CCTGGTGATATGGTCTATGCTGCTGTTGATATTATATAATTTACCCTATCCCCAGGAGTCCAGAGACCTGCTGAAAGTGTCCTGTCAGTCACCCTGTTGATATGGTGTATGTTGCTGATGATGTGTGCTAAGACACCCTGCCCCCAGGGGGCCTGAGACCTGATTGCAAAGGTTGGTATGGCATCTAGATATTGTGGTAGGTGATGCTGTGTTTGGACACACATTTTCCCTATTCTCCTGAGGCCCAGACCTCATGACACATGTCTTTTCTGGATCCTGATTGTATGGTAGGTGCAGCTGTGGATGTACTGTAAACCATCCCACCCCCAGGAGCCATGAGACCTGATCAAGAAGGTGTGAAACAAGTCCATATATCATTGATGTGTACTCAGTTTGTAGTCACACATCTGGTCACTCCCCAGGAGGGCCGTAAATTATTGCAGAGGAACATTATAGATGCTGGTGTAAGGGTACAAAACCTCACACTGCCCACTCCACAAAAACAAGAAGTCATGTTTCAAATGTTTCCATATTCATTATCTTGCATAATATTTTGTTAAAGACACAATACTGCACAGAAGGTCTCAGTAACCACGGGCCTACAGCACGCATACCACTGACTAAACTGTCATAATGCACATGCCCTTATAACCGCAATGACCTTCTGTGCACATCCCGACAAGATACCAAACACAATCAATGAGACAGCACTTAACTCTCCAAACCATGCTTTGTGGCCCAAAGGGTGGCTGTCCTGCCTCACATTCCCCAGTGCCTCAACTCAGAACTCAAGAGCATATTTGCAAGCATCCCTGCATCACCAGGAGTAAAGCAACTGTCCATCAAAACATATAACCAACATGAAATACACAATCTGTTAAAACCAACAGCACAATCCAGCACACCCAACTCAGGCCCCATACTCACCCCTATCCAACGTTAGCAAGGCAAACAGCCAGGGAATTGTGGACGTCATGTTGCTTATATCTCCTGTTGGACAGTTGCTTTTCCCCTGATGAAGCAAAGATGCATGTGAAACGCCTATGAGCTCTGCGTTGATGTGTCGGGGAATGGGAAGCAGGACGGCCACCCTTTAAGATGCAAAGTATGTTTCTGAAGGTTAAGTGCTGTCTCATTGATTGTGTTTGGGTGGCTTGTTGGGATCTGCACAGAAGGTCATTGTTGTTATAAGGGCTTGTGCATTATGACAGTTTAGTCTGTTGTATGCGTGTTGTAAGCCCCTGGCTAAGAACATAAGAACATAAGATATGCCATACTGGGTCAGACCAAGGTCCATCAAGCCCAGTATTCTGTTTCCAACAGTGGCCAATCTAGGTCATATGTACCTAGCAGTTTCCCCAAGAGACACAAGTTCCACAATGTTTGTACTGGGTCAAGCATTGATATCTTCGATCACTTCTTAATAATGGTTTATGGACCTTTCCTCCAGGAACTTGTCCAAACCTTTTTTAAACCCAGCTACACTAACAGCCTTTACTACATCCTCTGGTAACAAATTCCAGAGTTTGATTACACGTTGAGTGAAAAAATATTTTCTTTTATTAGTCTTAAATAGTTTACCTTGTAGCTTCATTGCATGTCCCCTAGTCCTTCTATATTCTGATAAGGTAAACAATTGATCTACGTTTACCCGTTCCACTCCATTCATTAATTTATAGACTTCTATCATATCTCTCCTCAGCTGTCTCTTTTCCAGGTTAAAGAGCCCTAACCTTTTTAGCCTTTCTTCATAGGAGTATCCTTCCATCCCCTTTACCATTTTGGTGGCTCTTCTCTGTACCTTTTCTAAAATCGCTATATCCTTTTTAAGATACGGCGACCAGAATTGCACACAATATTCAAGGTGCGGTCTAACTATGGAATGATATAGAGGCATTATAATATCTTTTGTTTTATTTTCCATTCCTTTCCTTATCATACCTAGCATTCTATTTGCTCTCTTGGCCGCTGCTGCACACTGGGCCAAGGGTTTTAACATGGTATCCACAATGACGCCTAAAACGTTTTCCTGGGTGGTGGTTCCTAATGTGAAACCTTGCATCGTGTAACCATAATTTGGGTTGTTCTTCCCTAGGTGCATAACCTTGCACTTGTCCACATTAAATTTCATCTGCCATATTGATGCCCAGTCTTCCAATTTATCAAGATCCTCTTGCAATTTTTCACAATCCTCTTGGGTTTTAACAACTTTAAATAGTTTTGTGTCATCTGCAAATTTGATAACCTCACTCCTTATTCCATTTTCCAGGTCATTTATGAATATGTCAAAAAGCAGCGGACCCAGCACAGATCCCTGGGGTACACCACTATTCACCTTTCTCCATTGGGAAAATTGGCCATTTAGCCCTACCCTCTGCTTTCTATCTTTTAACCAGTTCCTGATCCACAATAGTACACTGCCTCCTATCCCATGACTCTTTAGTTTTGCCAAACGTCTCTGATGAGGGACCTTGTCAAAGGCTTTCTGAAATCCAGATACACAATATCAACCGACTCACCTTTGTCCACCTGTTTATTCACTCCTTCAAAAAAAACATAACAGATTAGTAAGACAAGATCTTTCTTGTCAAAAGCCATGTTGGCTGTCTCCCATTAGGTTGTGACTATCTACATGCTGAGTAATTTTATTCTTTATGATGGTTTCTACCATTTTTCCCGGTACTGACGTCAGGCTCACCGGACTGTAGTTTCCCGGATCACCCCTGGAACCCTTTTTAAAAATTGGTGTTACATTGGCGATCCTCCAATCTTCAGGTATTAGAGATGATTTTAATGATAGTTCACAGATTACTGATAGCAGTTCTGCAATCTCATATTTCAGTTCTTTCAACATCCTTGGATGTATACCATCTAGCCCAGGTGATTTGCTACTCTTCAGTTTATCTAATAGTTGTAAGACATCTTCCCGATGTATCGATATTTCCTTCAATTCTTCTGCACCTTTAAATACCACTTCAGTCATGGGTAACATCCCTACATCTTCCTCAGTAAAGACCGAAGCAAAGAATTCATTCAGTCTCTCCGCTATCGCCTTGTCACCTCTTAGTGCTCCTTTAACCCCTTTATCATCTAATGGACCAACTGACTCTCTCACAGGTTTTTTGCTACGAATGTACTTGAAAAGGTCTTTATTTTGCGTTTTTGCTTCCACAGCAAGCTTCTTCTCAAATTCTCTCCTTGCCTGCCTTATCAATGCCTTGCATTTGACTTGCCAGTGCTTGTGCTGTTTCCAGGTTTCGTCGTTTGGCTCTTTTTTCCATTTCCTGAAAGATGCTTTTTTGGCAACAACAGCCTCTCTGACCTCACCTTTAAACCATGCTGGCAGTTTTTTGGACTTCCTTCCACTTTTCTTAAAGCGTGGAATACAGCTGGTCTGGGCTTCCAAGATAGTATTTTTCAACAACACTCAAGCTTGATGTACGTCTTTAAACTTCGCAACTGCTCCTTTTAGTTTTTTCTTAACTGTTTTCCTCATTTTATCGTAGTCTCCTTTTCGAAAGTTAAAAGGTAGTACTGTGGATTTCCTTACTATCCCTCCTCCACTAATTAAATCAAAGGCGATCATGTTATGATCACTATTGCCAAGTGGCCCCAACACCCTTATCTCTTGCACTAGATCTGGTGTTCCACTAAGGACTAGGTCTAATATGGCTTCCCCTCTGGTCGGTTCATGAACCAGCTGCTCCAAGAAGCAGTCATTTATTTCATCTGGGAACTTTATCTCCCTAGCATGTCCTGACGTGACACTGACCCAGTCGATACCGGGGTAATTGAAATCACCCATTATTATTACTGTGCTTTAACTTTTGTTAGCTTCCTTGATTTCTTTGAGCATTTCATCATCCATTTGGTCATTCTAGCCAGGTGCTCGATAGTACACCCCCACTGCCATCGCCTTCCCCCTTTTATATGGAATTTCAATCCATATAGATTCTACAGCAGATTTTGTTTCCTGCAAAACTTTAATCCTTTCTGAGTCAATGCCCTCTCTAACATAGAGCCCAACCCCTCCACCAATTTGATCAGCTCTATCATTACGATATAGTTTGTACCCAGGTATCACAGTGTCCCACTGGTTGTCCTCCTTCCACCATGTCTCTGATATTCCAATCATATCTAACCTTTCATTTAGTGCTATATATTCTAACTCTCCCATCTTATTCTTTAGACTTCTAGCATTTGCATACAAGCATTTTAGAGAATGTATTTTATTCATGTTAATTTGGCTATTGTTAGACATTGGTAAATTGGGATCTTTAAGCTCTGTCTGCTCCATACTTGAGGGCATTTGGGCTACTTTACTCTTTTGTGGAACCTCTCTGCTTTTGGTAGTATCCTTCAAGGATACATTCTTCCGAACCATCCGCTCTTGGGCGACTGTCGGCTTTCCCCTAATATCTAGTTTAAAAGCTGCTCTATCTCCTTTTTAAAGGTTAATGCCAGCAGCCTGGTTCCATCCCGGTTAAGGTGATGCCCATCCCTTTGGAAGAGCCCCTCCTTTCCCCAGAATGTTCCCCAGTTCCTAACAAATCCAAAACCCTCATCTCTGCACCATTGTCTCATCCACGCATTGAGACTCCAGAGCTCTGCCTGCCTTTTGGGTCCTGCGCGTGGAACAGGAAGCATCTCGGAGAATGCTACCCTGGAGGTTCTGGATTTCAACTTCCTACCTAAAAGCCTAAATTTTGCCTCCAGAACCTCCCTACCACATTTTCCTATGTCATTGGTACCGACATGTACCAAGACAGCAGACTCCGCCCCAGCACTATCTAAGACCTTATCTAGGTGGCGCGTGAGGTCCGCTACCTTCGCACCAGGCAGGCATGTTACCAGGCGATCCTCACGTCCACCAGCCACCCAGCTATCTACATGCCTAATGATCGAATCACCAACTATAACGGCTGTCCTAACCCTTCCCTTATGGGCACATGGCCCTGGAGAAACTTCCTCGGTGCGAGAGGGTTTTACATCACCTGGAGGACATGTCCTAGTTACAGGATCACTTCCTGCCACACCAGGGTGATGCTCTCCTGTCACGTGACCTCTCTCCTCCATGGCAACAGGGGTGCTGCCAGACTGGAGGTGGGACTTCAGGACTATATCCCTGTAGGTCTCGTCTATGTACCTCTCTGTCTGTCTTATGTTTTCCAAGTCTGCTACTTTAGCCTCTAGAGAACGGACTTGTTCCCTGAGAGAAAAGAGCTCCTTGCACCTAGTGCACACGTAAGACCTCTCACCAACTGGGAGAAAATCATACATGTGACACTCAATGCTACTGAGACCTTCTGTGCAGTAATGTGTTTCTAACAACATATAATTAACAGTGATATATATACATGAATGTTGAACTATAATGAATATGGAACGATGTGCAACAGTATGTTATGTTTTTGTGGAGTGGGGATTGTGAAGATGTGATTTATTCCACTCTAGGACTGACAATATATATGTTGGTATAAGGGTACGTGCACCTGTTGTTGTTGCACAGCTCTGGCACAACCCCAGATAGACACACAGATGTTCACATGCCAGCTAGGTGTGCCGGGCCATGCCCCTGTTGTAGTCAGCCATAACTGCCCTGATCACAGGAGGCCCCAGTCATGACCATAGAGGTACAGTGTAATGGCAGGTGTCATGTGATTGGCATCTGGCAAGGTGCACACAGCCACCCACCTTTCGCTGTATGTTAGGGAACATCACCCATGCATGTTTGCATATCATGGTGCCATGGCGGGTGTGTTGGCTGATATGTTTAGCGGGTTAGGGAGGACCTCCCGTAAACACCAGCATGGCCAAAACACACGTGGCATGGTGCTGCCATGTCATGCAAGGAGAGTGTAGGGACAGGGTATGGTGTGTCCAGGGTGTTATGCACAGTACACATATGTGTCACTGCACACATGGCCCTACCCACAGCCACACATGCAGGTGGCACTGGCAACTGTTAGTTCAGGACTCACTGAGCAGAGGAGCAGGAGCAGCACGATGCTGCGCACAGAGATGTGTGATATGTGTTGGCCACCCACCAGAGAGATATGGTCATTAATGCACCCTTACATTGCTTTCCCCCCCTAGGTAGAGGACCTATGGAAAAAGGGCTGGGAGATGAGGCTGAGATGCCCAGAGGTCCTTGACCATCTACAAAGGTGGGCAATGTCCCAACGTGGAGGTGAGTGTTGCGGCCTCTGCAGCTCTGTTGAAAATGTCACAGTGGCCCACCAGCCTGTGCGCAGCCAAACTATGTACATGTGTTATGTGACTCACATACTAGTGTGCTAATGACTGTCATCCCCCACAGAGGAGGATCCTGCTGGTGAGGGCACATCGACATCTGCATGCCCAGTGACAAGGCCCACTCCCCAATGCTGAATGGAGGAGGAGGAGGAGGCGGAGGAGGAGCAGGAGGAGGAGGCAGAGAAGGAGCAGGAGGAGGAGGAGGAGGGGAAGTGGAGGTGGTGGAAGCTGTGGAAGAGGAGGAGAAGGTGCCGGGGAGGAATATGTGAGTAGACAGCATATACCCAGAGGCTTACGGGTTTATAAAGAACCACGAATGTTCACTACAGATCCCGAGTTCATAGCGAACTGGAATCGCGTCCTGAACAAGTGCTCCTTGGACCTAATGGTTCTGATCATAAATACTACTAAAGTAGCTTTGGGAGAATTCCAAACTGAGGCTGAGTCCATATTAGCTGATTTAAAGTTTAAAGAACCTGAAGAACGATTTTCATTAAAAATGGCTGAAATGAAGAAAAAAATTGATTCTCTTCAACAGGAGGTGCGGACACTTAAAGCTAAAAAATTGAAAAGAGATTAAGATGACTATACCACGGGGTATGTTTACCCGTGGATGGATCAGAAACAGAAAACAAGAAAATCATGCAGACAAGTGAATTTTGATATAACTTCGGATGAAGCCAGCTCTGTTGATTCCAGCAAGTCCTCAAAGGAGGATTTTTTAGATGGCAATGAAGAGAAGAAAAAGAAAAAGAAAAAAGAGGGAGGGAGAGGACGTCATTAGAAGGGACTGATGGTATTTGTGAAAGTCAAAATAATAATGATAAAAGTGATTTAGTAATAAATGTGTCTGGAAAATCTTTAACAATTTACCAAATTAATGTACTGAATAAAGGGCTGACATATGTACCCACAACAGTCTATGATCCCTTTTGTTTTCGAGTGGATTTGGAAGGGCTATTACGCAAGTTAAACTTGAAGATATATTTTGCAGATAAAACTCAACCGGAAGATAGAGGTCTTAATGATCAAGATGAGCGTCGGCTTAAATTGCCTATTAAGTCCACTTGGACTCCTCCAGGACCAGTACAGCAATAACGATTTTTAGGGATCTAGTACTAAAAGATATCATCACTTTAGAGAAAACATACCATCGATCATACCATGCTTTACCTTTGTCAGAACGCATAGCACTGAAGGAGTTGGAAAACAGAACAGATATTGTTATTCGCCACGCTGATAAAGGAGGAGCCGTAGTTGTTCTGAGTCGGAATTACTATCTTGAGGAAGCCCTGAGACAATTACACAGGTACGCTACCAAAAAACTGCCTCCAGTTTTGCAACTGATTCCTATAGATTTTGGGGTCCTGAATCCAGGAAAAATAGCCAAAATGTTCCATCACGTCACGTTTTCTTGCAAAATTAGATTTCTTACCCATATAAGGAATGTTCACATAATTTCTTTTAAGCCGACTGCAGTTTATTTTCTTGGCCCAAAATAGAGGTTGTAATGGTTAACTAACTAGAAACACTCCCTCATGATATTTTAGAGTGTTTTGTATTCATTTTATACATTAACAGGACAATTGGGAGGCGGGGGGCTAAATCCAGTACTCGCGCTGGCGCATGTTCTTTCCTGTTCGCCTCGCCTCGTTCGCTCGCTCAAACACGGTGGTTGCGACATGAACGTTCCTGTCAAATTTCAGTTTCTTGCAAGTTCATTATTACCTTTTGTTTGCTCAATCGTAATCCAGCTTTATTCCGAAGTGGTTCACTACAGTTGTAGTTTGCAGTGCTGTGTATTTGTGATGGCTCACAGAGCCAGAGGTTGCGTCAACTCTCCGGACAGTTTTTGTTTTATTTGTGGGGAATATACCGTGAAAAAGCGGCAGAGGAACATTTCTGCATTTATTAAAAAAGTATATTTCGCCTATTTCGGTTTGAAGTTAGGCGATCAAGACAAACCGTGGGCTCCTCACAAAGTGTGCAAGACATGTGAGGAAGATCTACGCTTATGGATGAAAGGTAAAAAACCAGCATTTTGTTTCGGAATACCTATGATGTGGCGTGAACAAAGAGACCACAGCAGTGATTGCTATTTTTGCTCTTGCATTGTGAAGGGATACAACTTAAAAAATAAGAACGTAATAAGTTACCCCAACCTTCCCTCAGCAATTAGGCCTATGCCTCATAGCAACGAAGTACCTGTGCCTGAACCACCAAAATCTTTGGATCATATTTGTGTGGACGGTTCTGATCATGATGAGACTCATCAGATGGCTTTTCCCGATGAGTCCAGTACTTCCGAGTTTGAAACTGAACCAGATCCGAAACCTGAACTTTTCTCTCAAGCTGAATTGAATGATTTAGTCTGGGATTTAGGACTCCCAAAAGATGCTGCCCAACTGCTAGGTTCTCGGCTTAAACAGAAAAATCTATTGTCACCAGGAACAACTTTTTATTGGTACCGCAACCGCGAGACACAATTTTTTTTTTTTTTAAACTTTTATTTTCATTTTACAACAAACAAAAGAAACAACACACCAAAGGAGACAAAACAAGTATACAATAAGGAAAAGTAAACCCAATTACCCCCCACCCCCATGCTTCTTCTCTAGCCGATTATGTCAGCATGTGAGCGCTTCCAAACAACAGTGATTGTACATCAGAACAATCAAAAGTGTATCTACGATACAGAATGATCATGGGACAGAGATATATACAAATTTAGACAGTCAAATGAGAGCATTTAGCAGAATGTACATAGTCATTGAGCAACTTCCATTTAGACCGATGATGAGGAGTCTGAACGGGGGAAGCAAACATACGAGGTATTTGTTCATATTTACTGTAGAGACAGACATGATTCCACCATTCATTGGGGCTCAGATGGGAGCTATTTTTCCAGTATTTCGTAATTAGGGAAATAGCAATGCCAAGCATAAAGTCCAAAAGGAAGTAAGCCGTTTTTGGAAGAGAGGGGATCCCCGCAGCTGAGCGAAGTCCCACTATCCTCCAAGAAAGGGGCTCTTGAAAGTGCAAAATAGACTGGATACGACCCCAGACCCGACGCCAGTAATACTGTAGTGCGGGACATTCATACATAACATGAGGTAGTGAACCAATGGCCGCATGGCATGTCCAACAACTATTGCCGTGAGTAGTGTTCCATTTGGCTAATCTGTCAGGAGTGTAAAAACACCGGTGGGCTAGAAAGAAGAGTGTCTGAGTGAGTGAGGCGGATCGGGAAACCCGTGTCACTCTACTCCAGACAAGGCTCCATTGCTCCGGGGTCAAAGTCACATGCAATTCTCTCTCCCATGCTTTCTGCGCTATAGGGGTATCTCTAGTTATAGCATTACATAAGGTTTTGTAAAAATTGGATGCTACACCCGGTGAACTACCGATAGATCGGATAGTCTCCGACCAACCTTGTGTAGGGGATGCCGATGACGGGAGCACCTTAGCACTCCGAAGGCAATGCTGAAGTTGCACCAACTGAAAGTAGTGTTTCGCTGGGAGACCAAATTCAATTTGCAATTCACTAAAAGTTTTCCAGCGACCATCATGGAACAACTGGCTAGGAATCCAAATGCCCCTAGTGTACCAGGGGCTCCACGCCATCGGCTTATTTTGTATTCGAAATCGAGTATTGTACCAAAGCGGGAGCCTGTCTAACGGACAGAGTCGGGAGTCTAAAGATTGCATAAGAGTATTAAAGGCACCTAAAGTGTCTAAAAGCATTGGTGGATAGTGGGAGTCTGATGGGAGAGTCATACCATGGAGAAAAGTAAGAGGAATCGGTTTGCAAAGGTCCTCTTCTATGTCTAGCCACACAGGTCTACTCGGTACTAGATCTTCCAGCCAACGAGCACCTTGTTTGAGAAGAAAAGATTGATGGTACTTCAGGAAATCAGGGAATCTGACACCCCCATTTTCCTTATCTGCTTGCAGCTTATGTTTCGCTATCCTAGGCGTCTTGTTTTGCCATAAGTATCTAGTCAGAAGGCCCTCTATATCTTTATATGTACGTCGAGGTAAGAGACAGGGCAACATTTCTAAAATATAATTCACTTTCGGAACAATCATCATTTTTATGGTTTCTAAGCGACCCCACCAAGTAAGTGTTAAAGGAGTCCAGCGGTGAGTAAGCGCCCGGACTTTAGAGGTTAAGTCTTTGGCATTGAAGGAGATAGTGTCTTCCAAAGGAGAACAATAGTGAACCCCAAGGTATTTGACCATGCGAGGTTGCCATATAAAGGGGAAGGGGTGCATATCTGCCTGATGAAGCAAAGGATTTAATGGAAAGGCTACCGACTTGGTCCAGTTTATCTTATAACCGGACAGTTGTGAGTATTTACCAATTTGCTCTAGGACAGCCGGTACTGAGTCTATAGAGACAAAAAGCATAAGGTCATCAGCATACGCTGAAATTTTGATTTCCCTATGGGAGAAGGGGACTCCATGAATCTCCTCCGATTGCCTGATTAGTAAAGCCAAGGGTTCGAGTGCAAGATCGAAAAGAAGTGGAGACAGTGGGCATCCCTGGCGAGTACCGCGTTGAAGGGGAAAAGGCTGAGACTTTAAAGCATTGGCACATATACTAGCTGTAGGCTGTGCATACATGGTGCGGAGACAACGGAGAAAACCTTCCCCGAATCCGTACCAGCGGAGGACTGCAAACAGGAAGGGCCACTCTAAACGATCAAAGGCCTTCTCAGCATCAAGTGAGAGGTCAACAAATGGGCGATCAAGATTAACTGCGGCAGTCAGTACATGACATAGAGTCCGAGCATTGTCAGCAGTTGATCTACCAGGAATGAAACCGCATTGATCTGGGTGTATTAAGGTAGACATCCTATCAGAGAGCCGGGTGGAGAGAATGGTGGCAAATATTTTATAGTCCGCGTTTAGGAGGGAAATTGGACGATAATTAGCTGTTAGTTGCGGGTCTCTCCCCTCTCTCAAAAACTACTACATTTGCCATTGAAAAGGACCCAGAAGGAGAACCCTCCTCGGCCAGAGCAGAAAAATAAAGTTTCAAAACTGGAGCTAAGTCAGCGTGAAAGGTTTTGTAGAATTCAGCAGGGAGACCGTCTGGGCCTGCGGCTCGACCTGAGGCACATTTCTTGATAGCAGAATGAATTTCTGATAAAGTAAATGGTTTGTCCATGGCCACTCTATCTTCGTCAGATAGGGTCGGTCTTTGTACCCCTGAAAGTAAGCGTTCAAATACTTCTGGCTCAAAATCACATTCAGATTGATAAAGCCGAGTATAAAAATCACGAAAGAGTTCTAAGATTTCTGTATCTTTAGTGACCAAGTCCCCCCCCGACAGATTACGGAGGGCGGTAACACGCTTGGCTTCTTTTTGACCTTTTAGGGCATTTGCTAATAATTTGCCAGCACGGTTATTTTCCCGGTAATATATCCCTTGTTGTGATTCAATATTTTTAACAGCAGCAGTGTACAAAAGCTGATTGTATTGAAAACGCAAGCGTTGTAAACGGAGTAAAATACATGGGTCAGTACGGGACGTGAGGAGACGCTCCCCAGCTTGTATCTGCTGCTCTAGAATCAGTAAGTGCTGCTTTCTTTGTTTCCCCTGCCGAATTTGATAGCTAGTTATAGTTGCGCGGATAGATGCTTTAAAACCCTCCCACCAAGCCCAGCTCGCTGTGTCATGGGGTGAGTTAAAATGAAAATAATCTTGGATAGCGGCCTTTATATCAACCTGAAAATCTTTTTGACCTAGTAGGGATCTATCAAAAAACCAAGCTCGGGGAGAATCGTCCCGCGCAGTGACATGTATTGATAAAGATATGGCAGCATGATCTGAAATATGGAGAGGATGAGTCCTAGCCGTGTCCACTTGAGAAATCAGTGCTTTGGAAATGAGAAAGAAATCTATTCTAGATTGGGAGTGATGGGGGGCAGAAAAAAAAGTAAACTCTAAGTCGGAGGGGTGAAGCAGCCTCCATATATCTACCAGCGCAAGATCTTGCATCAGAGCTTTAAGGGTAGCAAGACTCTTGGGTGGACTACTCGTTCTAGGCGGCTGTCTATCTATCAAAGGGTCTAGCACTTGATTAAAATCACCACCAAGTATTAATGGAGCATTGGCAGAGGCCTGTGCCAACTGCGCAATACTTGCATAGTAAGCAGGGCTGTCCACATTCGGGGCATAAATGCAAATACACGTGAATTCACTATCTCCAACCTTAAGGTGTACACGGGCCCACCTACCCTCCTTGTCAGCGCTAGTATCAATTACAGTAGCTTGCAAAGACTTCTTAACCAGAATGGCTACCCCGCACCGTTTGGAAACGGCGGGAGAATAGGCAGCCACCATGTAAGGCTTAGCATTGAGTTTCAGTGTTTCAGCAGAGTTTAGATGCGTTTCCTGAAGAAACACTAAATCAGCATGCTCATGGCTAAGATAGCTAAGGATTTTCTTTCTCTTGATTGGACTATTAATGCCTTTTACGTTGAGTGATAAGATTTTACATAAGGCCATTCAGAAAAGTTAAAAATTCTGAGCATGATAGCGCACATAATTTCACAATGTCCCTCATATTGACTGTATCTGGCTGTACACATGACATAAAAGAAAATAAGCTAATATAATACAATGAAGCACCCCACATTAAAAAAGAAAAACCGCAGTGCGGTAGAGAAGAAGCAGAACCCCAGAAATTACTGGCGACCATGTGTCTGCGGGGAGAAACCCCAGAGAAGGCCGCAATTGAAAAAACACATAACCTGTAGGACTGTGCGTGCTCCGAATCCGACCGAGGCACACATCATGGAGGGATAGGAGACCAAAAAAACAAAAAAGTCATATAGAGAGAGAAAGAAAGTCCAGGTAGTCTCTGTGCTTGACTATGACCGCCGCATCGGGCCCTTCAAAATGGCGGACAGAGCCGGCAAATAAAAAGTCCAAATTTTGGATTAGCGCATCTGCTCTGCTTCTTTGGAGTCTAAAAATGTTGATAGTAGATCAGGATCTTCGAATGTCTTGGTTTGGTTGTGGAGAGTCACTCGGAGCTTCGCTGGATACAACAGGCCAAAGCGAGCCTGTAGCTGTTGAAGTCGAGGGCGAAAAGCAAGGAGTTTCTTCCGACGGTCGACGGTAGGCTTTGCCAAATCAGGGAAGAAGGAGACTTTGTGACCTTCAAATTCCAAATGATGATTCGCCCGGGCAGCATTTAAAATTTGTTCCACTTGTTGATATCGTAGCAAGCGAAAGATAATAGGCCGGGGGTCGTTCGGTTGAGCGCCATGTGGGTAGGAACACGGTGTGCACGATCGATTTCCAGTTCTCTATGAAAAGTGATCTTCAGCAAGGAGGGAAGAGTTTTGAGCAGGAATTCTCTTATATCTCCTGCTTCCACCCCCTCCGGCATTCCAATGAGCCTCACATTGTTGCGACGGGCTCGATTATTGCTATCTTCTAACTCCTTTTGAAGATTCTGTATCTGGCACTCAGCCTTGTCCAGTTTGCCCAAGCGCACCGCGTGCGAGTCGAGGACCCCCGCCATGTTGTCCTGCCGTGATGAGAGACTTTCAAGTCGGTCCTGGAGCACTCCAAAGTCTTCTCGCATGGCTCTAAGCGCTTCTCCATTGGACTGCACCAATTCCTTCACGCCGCGTATTTCCTCTAAAATCTCCAGGTGCATTTCGGGGTTTTCACGAAATGGAACCATCTTCTGTGGGGAGGACACCTCTGTTTTGGAGCGTTTTCCGTGAGAAGAAGAAGGAGACCCGAAGTCCAAGCGCGCTGGTTTATGGGCCGCCATCCCCCCCGAGGTACCCCGGTCAGCTCGGAGCGAAATAGTAAATTTGTATAGGTATTAAGTCAGGATTCTAAGTAGGCCTCTCGGGAGCTTCAGCGCGAAGCGTCTTACCCGCTGGACATCAGGCTCCGCCCCCCCGCGAGACACAATTTTTGAAGTATTTCAGCAAAGAGGAAGATTTGGTATTTTGCAACGATATATACGGAGTGATGGAAAAGTTTAAACTCAAGTATGATCCTGCTGAATGGCGGCTGTTCATTGATTCATCAAAAGACAGCATAAAAGGTGTTCTTCTTCATAATGGCAACACATTCGCTTCAGTTCCTATTGCTCACTCTGTTATTCTCCAAGAAAAATACGAGAATTTGGCACTGATTCTTCAGAAGGTTCGTTATGATGAGCATAAGTGGATGATTTGTGGAGACTTTAAAATTCTATCCATGCTATTAGGGCAGCAATCCGGTTTCACCAAATATCCCTGCTTCCTTTGCTTGTGGGATAGCCGGGCCCGCGACCTACACTGGGGGAAAAAAGACTGGCCAATTCGGGAGTATTTGAGACCCGGTGAGAAAAATGTTCTTCATGAGAGCTTGGTACCTCGTGATAATTTTCTATTATCACCTCTCCACATTAAGTTGGGTCTCATTAAGCAATTCATCAAGTCCCTTCCAAAAGATGGTGAGTACTTTCGGTACCTTTGCTCAAAGTTCCCCCGACTTTCTGAAGCAAAGCTAAAGGAAGGAGTGTTTGTTGGCCCTGATATAAGGAAACTCATTTCAGATGGAGCTTTCGCTGAAACGATGTCTGAGAAGGAAAAAGAAGCCTGGGATTCCTTCAAGGATGTTGTTCTCAAATTCTTGGGGAACAGGCAGGATGAGAACTATAAGGATATTGTTGCCAGGATGCTCAATGCCTTCAAAGAACAAGGCTGTAACATGAGCCTGAAAGTCCATTTCTTGCACTCCCATGTGAACTACTTTCCCGAAAACTTGGGGGCGTACAGTGAAGAACAAGGTGAAAGGTTTCACCAGGACATCAAGGACGCAGAGAGAAGGTACCAAGGAAGATGGAACACCACTATGATGGCTGATTTCTGCTGGTTGCTGCTGCGGGAAACCCCAGATGAAAAATACGCCAAGCAGCGCACCAAGAGAAGCATTCGGGGGAAGAAGAAACGGGCCCACCAGGAGATTGATTGACCCAAGAATGACTTTAAAATCTAAACTGTGTTGACAAATATCGTGTTTTTACTAAACTTTGAAATAAAAATTTGCTAGTTATTACCACAGTGTCGGATCTCATTTATTAGAATTTTATTTTCACACCATCGGGTGTTTGTCTTCATGTATTGCAATGGTGCGGTTTGCGTTTTCTATTCTTTTTTTTTTTTTAAATTCTTTATTTTCGTTTTATAACAACAAAGGAAAAGGAAGACATACAGCTAAAAGACAGGTACATAAAGTGTAAAACATACACCAAAGTAAACCCCTGCCACCCCCCACCCCCCTGCTTCTTCTCTAGAAAACTAATCATTCCCGAAGCGGGCGTGTACGTACATTATTGTGTAACAAAACCGAACGGTGATCTGAAACATGATGAGTGCACATTAAACAGGCATGTCGGAACAATGAGCAGATTGTACATAATCATTGAGCATCTGCCATTTAGACAAGCGAGAGTGAGTTTGGGCATGGGGAATAGCTCTCCGAGGTATCTGCTCATATTTACTATATAAGCAGACGAGGTTCCACCATTCATTGACAGTAAGTCGAGAGCTATCCTTCCAATTCCTCGTGATTAAGCATATGGCTATACCCAGCATGAAATCAAGGAGAAAGCGACCCTTCTTAGGAAGAGAGGGGACCTCCGCCACAGAGCGGAGTCCCACGATCTTCCAAGAGAGAGGCTCGTGAAAGTGTAAGATAAATTGAATACGACCCCAAACCCGCCCCCAATAGACCTGTAGTTGAGGACATTCATAAATAACATGAGCTAGGGTTCCCACAGCAGTATGGCAAGACCAACACTGGTCCCCAGCAGTTGTGTTCCATTTGGCTAGTTTTTCTGGGGTATAAAAGCATCTGTGTGCAAAAAAGAAGAGAGTTTGGGTAACAGAGGCAGACCGGGAAACCCGCACTACTTTGCTCCAGAAAACGCTCCATTGCACAGGGGTTAAAGTGGTTTGCAGTTCGCGCTCCCAGGCTTGTTGGGCTCTAAAAGTGGCCGTGTCTGTACCCTGACATAATATTTTATAAAAGTTAGAGGCTACCCCATGTGTACTACTAATAGAGTGAACTATCTCTAATAGCCCGTCCTCAGTAGGGGCAGAGGGCGGCATGATTTGAGCACGTTTGAGGCAGTGTTGTAGCTGCATCAATTGAAAGTAGTGTTTCGCTGGTAACGCAAATTCCTTTTGTAAATCAGAAAAGGTTTTCCAACGAGCTGCAGAGAAAAGCTGTTGGGGTGTCCAGATCCCCCTTGAGTACCAGGGTTTCCATGCTATCGTTCAATTTAGGACTTGAATTTTGGGGTTATTCCATAGCGGGAGTTCGTCCTGAGGACATACGTTTGGACCTAGTGATAGAATGAGAGTGTTAAAGGCCGCAAGAGTATCGACAATCATTGGTGGATGGCGGGTGTCTACTTGATAGGACATACCGGGGAGATGGGTCAACGGAATTGGGCTACTAAGCTCCTCTTCTATGTCAAGCCAAACTGGTCTGCTGTCTGTTGAGGCATCTAGCCATCGGGCACCTTGCTTAAGTAGGAAGGCTTGATGATATCTACGAAAATCAGGAAATCTGGTACCCCCTATTTCCTTTGCAGACTGTAGTTTTTGTTTAGCTATCCTTGGTGGCTTGCCCTGCCAGAGATAACGGACGAGAAGACCCTCAATATCTTTATAAGTATGTAGCGGGAGTAAGCATGGCAGCATTTCTAAAATGTAGTTCACTTTGGGGACTATCATCATTTTCACAGTTTCTAGGCGGCCCCATCATGTAAGAGATAAGGGAGACCAACGATTTGTGAGCTCACGGACTTTGGAGACTACCTCTTTGGCATTAAAACTGATAGTGTCTTCTAAAGGAGAACAGTAATGGACCCCGAGATACTTTACCATGCGGGATTGCCAAAGGAAGGGAAAGGCCTGCATGTCAGCCTCATGTACCCAGCGGTTCAGTGGGAATGCTACAGATTTGGTCCAGTTAATTTTATAGCCCGATAATTGTGAGTATCCGTCAATCAGATCCAAGACAGCTGGAACCGAATCAAGGGATACGAAAAGCATAAGGTCATCTGCATATGCAGAGAGTTTAATCTCCCTATGACTGAAGGGGACACCTCGAATACGTGCGGACTGTCTAATAAGGAGGGCTAGGGGTTCAAGAGCAAGATCAAAGAGCATTGGTGATAGGGGGTAACCTTGACGCGTGCCTCTTTGGAGATTAAATGGCTGAGACTTGATGGCATTTACACAAATACTGGCGACGGGTTGAGTATACATGACTTGGAGATATCGGAGGAAGCCCTCCCCAAAGCCATACCATCGGAGAACTGCAAATAAGAAGGGCCATTCTAGGTGATCAAAGGCTTTTTCGGCATCTAGGGAGAGACCCACCCATGGATGATCTAAATTGGCAGCACTGGATAGCACATGGCACAAGGTCCGAGCATTGTCAGCAGTGGATCGACCGGGTATAAAACCGCATTGGTCGGGGTGGATTAGGGTGGTCATCCTGTCAGATAGCCGGGTGGCCAAGATCGTTGCGAAGATCTTATAATCGGCATTAAGTAGGGAGATTGGACGGTAGTTGGCGGTTAGCAGCGGGTCTCTGCCTTCTTTCTCAAATACTACCACATTAGCTGCAGAAAAGGATCCCAAAGAGGATGTATCTACCGCAAGGGCAGTGAAATAGAGTTTTAGATAGGGAACTAAATCTGCACTGAACGTTCTGTAGAATTCGGTCGGGAGACCATCGGGCCCTGCGGCACGGCCCGAGGCTGTTCGTTTTAGGGCAGATTGGATCTCTGAAGTAGAGAAGGGTTCATCCATCGCATCCCTATCATCTTCAGAGAGGGTCGGCCGCTGAATGCCAGAAAGCAATCGCTCAAATGTCTCTGACGAGAACTCACATTCAGATTGATATAGGCGGGTATAGAAATCCCGAAAGAGTTCTACAATGTCGGAGTCTGTGGTCAATATGCCCCCTCCCTGTGGGGCTCGAAGGGCCGCTACGCGTTTGGCTTCTTTTTGACCTTTCAAGGCGTTGGCTAAGAGTCGACCGGCTCGGTTATTTTCACGATAATAAGTCCCTCGTTGAAGCTCAATACTCTTAGAAGCTGCAGTTGAGAGGATTGAATTATATTGAAAACGGAGACGCTGTAATCGAATTAATACACATGGATCAGTACGTGAAGTTAGAACTCGTTCGCCTGCTTTTATTTGTTGGTCTAGTATGAGTAGCTGCTGTTTGCGTTGTTTCCGCAGGCGGATTTGATAGCTAGTGATCGTTGCTCGAATGGCCGCTTTGAAGCCCTCCCACCAAGCCCAATTCGCAGTATCCTGGGGTAGATTAAAATGGAAGTAATCCTGTATGGCTGCTCGAATTACTAACTGGAACTCTGGCTGAGTTAACAGGGCTCTATCAAAGAACCAGGCCCCCGAATTCCCTTGGGGTGCAGTAGTGTGTAATTGAAAGGAAATAGCAGCATGATCTGAAATATGTTGGGAGTGAATCTTGGCAGTGTCCGCCTGAGGAACTAACAGTTTTGATATTAGAAAGAAGTCTATGCGAGACTGGGATTTGTGAGGGGAAGAGAAGAAGGTGAAGTCAAGCTCATTGGGGTGTAGTAACCTCCATAGATCAACTAAAGCAAGATCTTTGATCAAAGAGGTAAGCGTGGTGTGACTCTTGGGGGGACCACTTGTCCTAGGCGGCTGTTTGTCAATCAGGGGATCAAGGACTAAATTGAAATCCCCCCCAATTATCAATGAAGTATTAGCAGAGGCCTGCGCAACCTGAGCAATGGTAGCAAAAAAGGCAGGGTCATCCACATTAGGAGCGTAAAGGCATATACATGTAACTTCAAGGCTACCTATCTTGAGGTGAACTCTGGACCATCTACCTTCTGTATCTGAGCTAGTCGCAATAATAGTAGCATGCAGAGATTTCCTAACCAGTATGGCAACCCCACATTTCTTAGAAACGGCTGGGGAATAGGCGGCCACCATGTAAGGTTTAATATTGAGTTTAAGAGTTTCCTTCGAATTTAAATGCGTTTCTTGGAGAAAAATCAGATCCGCAGCTTCCTGACTTAGGTAGCTTAGGATTTTCTTCCGTTTTATCGGATTGTTGATGCCTTTTACGTTCAATGAGAAAATCTTACATGGTGCCATCAATCGGTAATAGACATTTCAGGTAAGGGCGCTTGAAAACATACAACATAATCAGAATCTGTGCAACAATGACATAATCACCGAGTATGCTGGCTAATACACCCCATATTGAAAAGTATGTACCAAAGTATCCTAGAGAAGAAGCAAAACCCCCAATGAATATGGCGACCATATGTCTGCGGGAGGAGGCCCTAGAGAGGAAATAGAAAGACATGCAAAAAAGAAAAGAAACACCAGAGTCCATAATTAACATTGTCTCTGATACTCATCGAGGCTACTGTGGGTAGATGGAGCCGGGTCACAGATATCATCAAAAGTAAGACAAACAAGCTGCCCTCGCCTGACTCTTTGCTGGGCTGCGGCAGATCCAGTATGGCAGGTACAGCGGGTATGAGAATGCTTGCAGGAATATTCTGGAAGTCAGCGCATCAAGTCGGCTTCTTTGGAATCCAAAAACTCCGCTAGTAGATCAGGGTCCTCAAATGTTCTTGTCTGATTGTGAAGCGTGACTCGGAGCTTGGCCGGGTACATCAGGCCGTAGCGTGCTTGTAGTTTTTGAAGCCTCGGCCGGAATTCCAGAAAGCGCTTTCGGCGGTCGACCGTGGGTTTAGCCAAGTCAGGATAGAAGGAGATCTTGTGGCTCTCAAACTCCATATGGCCCTTTGCCCGAGAGGCACTGAGAATTTGCTCCACGTGTTGATATCTCAAAAGTCGAAAAATGATAGGCCGCGGGGTCTTCCTGTTGAGCGTTATGCTTGTGGGTACACGATGAGCGCGATCGATCTCCAAATCTTTGGTAAAGGTGATTTGGAGCAGGGAAGGGAGGATTTTGCATAAAAACTCTTTCATGTCTCCCGATTCCGCTCCCTCCGGTATGCCCACGAGTCGTATGTTGTTGCGGCGCGCTCTATTATTGCCATCTTCCACTTCTTTCTGCAAGGCCCGTACCTGACGTTCAACTTTGTCGAGTTTGGACAACCGGGCCGTATGGGAGTCCAATATGCTCTCCATTTTGTCCTGACGCAAAGAGAGCCCCTCTAGCTTGCCCTGCAGCACACCAAGATCTTCCCGCAGCGCTCGGAGTGCTTCACCGTTTGACTGCACGAGGTCCTTGACCCCTCTAATCTCTGCGAGGATTTCCTGCTGCATTTCGGGGCCCTCGCGCAAGGCCAGCCCCTTCTGCGGGGATGGGGGTTCAGTTTTGGAACGTTTGCCGTGAGAAGCCGCTGGAGATCCAAATTCCAGGCGCGTGGGTTTGGTCCCCGCCATCTCACCAATGTGCCCCGGCAAGAGCAGAGTAGAAGTTCCAAGTATGTGCGGTGTTAATTCAGGATTCTGAGTAGGCCTCTCGGGAGCCTCAGCGTTATGCGACCATCCCGCTGGACATCAGGCTCCGCCCCCCTGCGTTTTCTATTCTTACATACATACCTGTACAACATTTTTTGCACATTTCTTTGCTTTGCTTTGTGTCTAACCTCGCTCTTATATGCTCAATGTTTCTGCACATGTATGTGGCTGTTTTAAGTGCAGACAATTTTGCTACCATCACAGTGTGTTTTGTTGACATTACTCTATTCTTATGTGCTGCCTTGTTACAATTTTCTTTATTCTTATTTGAATAACTACTAAACAATTAGTATAAAGAATTCATCCAAGAAACTTTTATCTCGATCGCACTCAATCTGAAACGTTCACCTCAAACTGCTAACCCAATGTAGCAAAACATCTGTACGTGATGGAGCAAATTGGTTACCAGATTTGGATTCAGCGCACCAAAAAACGTAAAAATCAATCGAAACATTAGAGGCAGTTTAAAAAAAAATTTTTTTAGTGTACCTGTGTTATCTGATGATACAACTTACCGGATTATGGAGGAAGACCCTACAGGGACCCTTAAACTAACAATAAAGGAGCTGACTTCAAGTGCACTGGATGCCCATGTAATTTCTACTAAAGAATGGAAGTTTTTGAATGTTGTGGTTCCAACGATGTCTCGCTTCTACTTAGTTCCGAAGATACATAAAAACCTGGAACGGCCTCCAGGGAGGCCTATTGTATCTACTACAGACACTATATTGGAACCTTTGTCTGTTTTTATTGATTCCTATATACGGCCCCTGTTGAGGGATATTCCCTCTTACATTCGGGACACCTCGCATTTTCTGGAAATTTTAGTCAACCATTCTCAATGGGCTACTGAACCTGATACGCTTCTAGTGACCTTAGACATCACAGCCCTTTATACGAATATTCCTCAGGAGCAGGCTTTGGAAATGGTTGAGCAAGCCCTAAAACAACGGGGAGACCTATCAGAAGAACAACACACTTTCCTATTACAGTTGACTAGATTGGTCATCTTCCAAAATTATTTTATGTTTGAGAAAGTGATCTATCACCAAATATCTGGGGTAGCAATGGGGGCCACCTGCGCCCCCTCAATAGCTAACCTTTTCATGGGGTTTTTTGAACATCAGTGGATTGTCACGTCACAATTTAAAGCCAATATCAAAATGTGGTATCAGTTCATTGATGACGTTTTTCTGTTATGGGGGGGGGGGGGGGCTCTGAAGAATCGCTGACATCTTTCTTGGTTTGGGTTAATGGATTGGATCAACATATCCAATTCACCCATACAATAAGTACTTCCGCCCTTGCTTTTTTGGATGTGATGGTGGTAAAAGGACCATTAGGATGGCAGACATCCATTTTTAGGAAACCAGTTGATCGGAACACCTTTCTTCATTATACTAATGCTCACCCCCTACGATAGAAAGATGGCTTACCGATCTCACAATTTTTGAGGTATCGTAGAAATTGTTCCGACACTCAAGAATATAAGAAACAGTCCAAAACACTGGTTGAAGATTTTCAGGCACGTGGATATCCATCCGCTGTTGTGAGACGTGCTTATCGGCGAGCGTTATATAATAACGGCACAGTTATTACGGCCATATGATAAGCATGATGCTGGCACAGTGAATACAGATTGTATTAATCTTATTACTAGGTATTCCCCTCTGAGTTTCAAAATTCAGAAAATAATTTCCAAACATATGAATGTGTTAAGTAATATCTCGGGGTTGGAAAATAAACGAATTAGATGTGTGTGGCAACGTGGCAAAAACCTTAAAGAGAGATTAAGTCCTGCAGTCCTGCGGCCAGAAAGTTCACAAATAGTTCCAGAAGTGATAACTTGCCATAAGAAGTGTGGTCGATGTAAAATTTGTAATAATACTTGGGAAACAGAGAAATTTACATACAATGGAAAGGAATATACTTTGACGGGAAATACATCCTGTGATACCAGTTCTGTGATATACGCTATACGATGCCCATGTAATCTCCTGTATATAGGAAAGACGATTAGATTATTTCGGATCCGAATACAGGAACATAAAAGTCGACTGAAACATGGAGTTATGACAGCACCACTTGTCCATCACTGTAAAATGATGGGACATACCTTTGAGGCCTTACAATGCTTTTGCATTGAGCAGGTCCCTCGGGCAGCTAACGGGAAGTCACAAAAACAGTTATTATTGTATTGTGAACAATGGTGGATTTTTACCTTGCGATCTGTTTCACCAGGAGAGCTCAACACAGTCATAGACTGGGGGGTTTGTTTATAAAAACTAAAGAACAGCTGTATAGAATATAAAAAATAAGGACTTGATATATAAACAATAGACATTGAAGATCCATAAATGTTAGTATCCAGATATGTCATTGAAGAGTTATTTATAACGTATCGTGAGGAAGCTCCATAGAGCATGCGGTTTTGTTTCCTAATGTAATGGAGTGGAAGTTGCTGATTGAACACTGACGTCATCGGGCCATTTAAAAACAGCCCTTAGAGGCTGGTCCGCATGCGTGGCATTTTTTTGTGAAACTGAAACTTGCAGGAGACATTCCTCCGACTCAAGACGTGGGCAGCATCAATTAAAAACTTTAGGGATGGGTTTTTTTAGACATGTTTTTTAGACATGTTTTGTGGAATTTATACAACTTTTAATGTGCACAAATATGAGGGAGGAAGTGGTGATGGTGATTTAATGATTTTTTACTTATTTACAGTGATAAATCCCCCTGAAGAAACTCAAATTTATTGAGTGAAACGCAATGGATGGTGTCAATACAACGGCATTGGGGAACACTAAGGGGTATGTTTACTAAACTCCGTTGCTGTGCGGGTCCCCGTTAGTGTGCTGGTGCCATATAAGGAGTGGGCGGGCCAGGCAGAAAAAAGCAAAAAACCGGACCGTACGTGTGTGCGTCGCGCTAATGTGCGGGGCCCATATTAGCGCGTGGGAAGGCTAAGTGGGGCGCTGCTGCAAAACCAAACAATGGAGTCGTAGTACAATGGTGAAGACACCGACCAATGGTGCAGGGGCCAGGGGTTCAAACCCCCATTGCACTCAACAAAATAGACCAGCTGAGCCGCCAACATTTATGGGCAAAAGTGCTTAGGAGGCATATTAATTTTGGGCGGCAGAAGGCGGCGCACTGTTATTTTTATTACGGCATGAGGCGGCGCACTGTTTAGTGTGGGCGGCAGATGGCGGTGCATTGGTAAATTTGGGTGGCAGAAGGCAGTGCGCTGATAAATGTGGGCAACAGAAGGCAGCGAGCCGGTGGGCAGAAGGCGGCGCGCTGATGTGTGAGGGGGCAGTCCAATAGTGGGAGGGAGAAGTGGCGCGCTGATGTGCAAACAACAGGAACGGAGCCATAGCACAATGGTTAAGACACTGACCACTTGTGCAGAGATCATGGGTTCAATTCCCCACAGTGCCCATTGAAGACAGCTGGCTGAGGCATTATTTTAGGGGCATATCCATGTTGTGCGGCATAAGGCGGCGCGCTGTTAATTTAGTGCGCCACAAGATGGCACGCTGATGGCTACAAGGCTGCGTGCGGATGCACAAACACAGGAACAGAGCCACAGCACAATGGTTAGGACACTGACCAATGGTGCAGGGGCCAGGGGTTCAACCTCTTACAGTGCCCAGTGAACAAGGCTGGCTGGGGCAGTATGTATCATGGTGAGGAGTGCTGTAGGAGGCCTTCCATTTATATTTTATTTCCCACCACTACTAAACCCGCTCTCACAGTGTGTTAACATACGGATGCCCGTAAGGCACATGTTACAGTGCACTGTCCGCCAAGGCACCCTAGAATGTCCCCTATAGGGCACCATGTATGTTGCGACACAGGATAATGTATGGTGCACCCTATATGGATGGCAACCATAAGGTGGCCTATAGGGCACCCTATAAAGCACCCTCAGAGGCACCTAATGGGTATAGTAAGCTGTGTGTGGTTTTGCCGGCATAGACATATGTACAGTAAATAAAAATAAAGCTGTGGACAGCCCTATCAAAGGGCCCCACTGTGGGTTCAAACCCATGACCTCTGGCTGTACAGGGAGTGATGTAACCATTGGGCTACGGCTCTATAGCTGACAGCAAGCCCCTGGCTGGCTGCAGAGAGCCTGCACGTCACCCCACAGACAGTCTGCTGTTGTAGACAGGATAGGGTTAGGCCACCCATACCCATGATGCACTGCACATGCAAATCAGCTGTCCACAGATGCACACAAGATGGGGAATGCACCCCAACAGCTACCCGGCCTGGTAGGGGGAATTGTCCATGTGCACCCACACAGCACCTCGGCCTGGTAGGGGGTCCTGAGCGGGTGGACTACCAGCAAAGAGTAGCTACACACCGTCACATTGTGCGGGTACTGTGCTCACCCTGAGGGTGTGATATGGCGGCCAGGACCAGGTCCACAACACCAGCCATAGCTGGATGAGGCCATGATAGAGCTCCAAAACAGTACTAACCTGTGAGATAGGAAGGTGCTGCAGAAACATGTTGGATATCTCTGTCTGTCTCAGTTAGTGGAAACCCCCAAGAACCCCTAGGTGGTCAAAGAACCACCACCACCCCCACCACCAACAGATCCCCATCCGATACACCCCCCCCCCACCCGATCCCCATCCGATACACCCCCCCCCCCATCCACCCACCCACCCACCCACCCACCAACAGATCCCCATCCGATACACCACCCACCCCCCCCCCATGGCAGCAAAGTGGACCATCAAACCCCAGTCCTGCTGGGGAACAGACACCATATAGGGCAGTCCAAGCAGCTCCACACACATCCATAACACAATATCAGGCAGACTTTAGGCCTGGATATCCAAAGATGCACCCCAGCACTATGTGATATTCACCTGCAGCAAGCCATCAGCCACTGCACCCTGCAAGGCACTCCATCAAGACACATACCAGCTGTGAACAGTCTGCTGGTTAGCCCTGATGGAAATGCATGCACCCAAAACTGGGGTGGCAGCACACACAAGCAGAGAGTTCTGTGAGGAGACCCCAACAGGAAACCCATATATATCACAAGAGAGAAACACAATACAGCACTATGGGGGTGCCTAGCCATGCTGTCATCACTGCACACTCAGGGTGAGAGTGCTCCCCCAGCAGCACATACAGAGGTCACCCTGTCTGTGTAGGTGGTGGCCTGGCACTACAATGTCACAGCCAGTGCCCTATGCCCTGTGCAGATGCATCCTGGCCAGCCCACCATGTCTGACCTATACCCATGGTACATTGATGCTCATTATGCACATTGGCAGGCCAATACTGGCAGTAGTGCTGGCAGTGTGGGTTGGGGATGGTGTTTGCAGCCAACACACACTGTATAGACAGACACACACTCCCACACCTATGCCAGCATTGTGCTACTATTGAGGGGGTGATTAGCCTTGGCCACCACACCGGTCCTGGGCACGGCACAGGCATGGATATGGTACGCAGTACTGCTGGGGGTCACTCCCCAGGGTGGTGAACACCGTCAGAGGCCAGGCCTGGAGCACGCACCGCAGACACCAAACAGATTGTTCGGATGGGGTCAACTAGCAGTATGTGCGTAACGTAGGGATATCTATCAGCCTGTACTCTTAGCAAACATTTCAGAGCTGTGTACCTCAGGTGTAGGGTGACATTGCTAAGGTATGCAGGTGCTGATATTGGGAGATGCACGCAGGGTCCAATGTTCTGCCTCTACAGGAGACATTGGCCAATGGGGCCTGTGGGTGTGGGTGTGGGTGTGTCTGCCCCTGTTGGCTGCTGTTTTACGGCAGCGCTTCCCCACTCCAGCCCAGTTTTGCATCACACTGTTCGGGTCTTCGTGCTGTCCCTCATGAATATGCATGAGCTACATCTACATGCCGTGGGGGTGGTGCATAGATATACAGCACAGGCATTTGTATGAGTGGCAGCATGGAACCTGACTGGTGTGTGGCCCACCAGGACTGCATTTGGGGGATTCTGCTGTAGGTTCTGCCCCTGTTCATGGTGTCTGTGCTCAGTGGGGTAAAAGATAGACGTATTACCATTGCATATGTCCTTGTCACCAAAGGTGTGTCCTTACTGTCACTGTTTATTTGTGGGGAAAATATGTGGGCAGGATTGCTGGTAGCCCCAGCTGGTCTTTGAACCTGTGACTTTCTGTTCTTGCATGCATTGTCTGTGTGCACTGCACCACCATGTAGCCACAGCTTGGCTGAATTCCCTGGATAGTCCATGACTGTGGATCCGGCAGGGCCTGTCTGTTGCTGTGGACTGTGCCAGCCTGCACATGGCTAGGCCTCTGTCTTCTGTCGCTAGCAGCCACTGCCCCCTGCACCACATGTACTCATCCGCCAACATGCTGGCATGAGCTTCTCCCATAAAAAGCAGGTGACCTGATTGGAATGTGGCAGTACGGGACTGCATTTGGGGTACTTGGCTGTGGGTAATGCTCATTGTTGTGGTGTGTGTGCGTTGTTGGGTAAAATATGGGTGTTTTCCCCATGCTTATGTCCCCTGCAATACAGGGGTGTCTGTGCTATCTGTGTTTAGTGGTGGGTAAAATATGGGGACTGGGCTGGCAAGTGCCCCAGCTGGGCTTTGAACCTCTGATCCTAGAGGTACTGACTCTGTCCGCTGCACCACACTATGGCCACATAGATAGTGCAGCCCCTGGAGGTAGTAAGCCTGGCAGGATGGAGTCACAAACCCTGCTCTACGCAAATTTACTGTGGGCATATGCACCCTGTCTGGTGACAAACGTGCACATAAACCCCGGAAATGACCACGGGAAATGGGGGACAAAATATCACCACGCTGGGCAACAGTGATATTAATGGGCAACCATAGCAAACACTCCCAGGAAAGCTCCACAAAAGGAAATGTTTTTTGGAAGAGTCTCCGCTCCGTAAACCCTTCCAAAATTAATTTATTTTTTCTGGAGCTTTGCTGGGTGTGTTTTCTGTATTTTCCCATCACTATAACTGTTCCCCAGCTGAATTACTATTTTTAATAGTTCTGTTGTGGTCATTTTCTATTTTTATTTGCACTTTTGTGCTGTGCACATGTATCACACTGCTCACGTTTTGCTGGTTTCCCCGGTTTTCCTGTACATTGCTGACGGAAATGGTTTCTCTTCCCTTTAAATGCTTTTCTACCGCGAGTGTTTCCCTCGCGGTAGTTTTTACATGCAAATTCGGGCCCGATACTGTGCGGGGAGCCTCTCCCCTCCCACTCTCCACCCATTGACCCCGTCCCTCTGCCCCTCCGGAGCCTTCCTCCGCCCTCCTTTAGCCGTTCCACGCCTCTATCGGACATTTGCGGGCCCGCACTTGTACGGGGCCCGTTAGTGTGCCGCTCACCTTTGCGGGGATGACACGCACGTGTGCGGGGCATTTAAACACGTTTATTAGCGTTTCAGTGCCGCGTTTCCGTGCGCTCTTTTGCGGCGCGCACATTTCCGGTTTTTAGTAAACATCCCCCTAAGTTAAGTTAAGTAAAATTGATATACAAGTACTTTGCAAAAGGTTGTGGATGTGCAGGTGATACAAGAACTTCTATATGAAAAACAAAAAACAGAGACTGCATGAGCCAGTGGCCTGTCATTGATGCTATCGGGGCACTGATAGATACATTGTATCTTTGTTTCGTGCCCCCAGGTAAGTGAAAGCCCCCAGATAGGTGATACATTAAAAACCTTTATGGAAATGGGTAACAGGGGTAACATATGGAAAGCAGTGTGTATTAATGACCGTAGCATGGGAAATAAGATCCCTGAAGTTGAAGCTTTGGTGGGAGTGGCTGACTTGGATTTAGTGGCAGTTATAGAAACATGGTTCACAGAAAACCATGACTGGGATGTAACTATACCTGGCTATAATTTATTCAGAAAGGACAGGGTAGGAAGAAGGGGAGGAGGAGTGGCACTATATGTAAAAACTACTATTAAAGCTTTGGAATTACAGAGCTTAAAAGGGAGAGAGGAGGCATTGTGGGTTAAACTAGAAAGAGGGAAAGAGAAATCTATTTGCATTGGTGTGATATACAGACCTCCCTCACAAGAGGAAGAGGTGGACAGAGAGTTAATTGAAGACACACGCAGCATTGCTAGGAAAGGGGAAGTGCTACTGATAGGAGATTTCAATATGCCAGATGTTGATTGGCACATTCCTGATGCAGTATCATCTAGAAGTAAGGAGATCCTGGATTCTCTACAGGGAGAACTATTCAGGCAATTGATAACAGACCCCACATGTGAAGGGGCCATACTGGACTTGGTGCTTACCAATGGTGAAAGTGTTTCTGATGTTGTAGTGGGAGATCATTTTGCATCCAGTGATCACCAGATGGTGTGGTTCAGTATTAGGAATAGGGCTGTTAGAATCCATTCCAAGGTGAGGATCTTAGACTTTAGGAAGACTAACTTTGCGAAGATGGGCCAATACCTCAGGGAGTTGTTAGTGGGATGGGAACAGCTGGGGGATGTAGAAAAACAGTGGGCAAAACTGAAAGGGAGTATTTTAAGGGCAACCAACCTTTTGTTAAAATGGTAAATAAAGGCAAAAGGAAAAGGTTACTGCTATGGTTTTCGAAGGAAGTAGCTGAAAAAGTGAAGGAAAAGAGGGAGGCCTTCATGAAATAAAAGAGATCACAGAGAGAGGAAGACAGGCATCTGTATTTGGAAAAACGTAGAGAAGATAGCAAAGTAGTCAAGAACGCAAAGATTCAAACGGAGGAGGAAATAGCCAATGCAATAAAATGGGGGGTTAAGACATTTTTCATATATATTAGTGAGAAGAGGAAGGGCAAAAGTGGTATTGTCAGACTCAAGGGTGCAGGGGTGGAATATGTAGAAGCTGATAAGGATAAAGCGGAATTGCTTAACAAATATTTTTGTTCTGTGTTCACAGATGAAGAACCAGGAGCAGGACCTCAGAAAACACCCACAAATAAGAACAGAAGTGAGGGACATCTTGAACAATTTTCAGAAGACTGTGTTCGTGAGAAACTAGCTCAACTTAAAGTAGACAAAGTGATGGGACCGGATGGGATACATTCTAGAATACTGAGGGAACTTGGGGACGTTCTAGCAACTCCACTGACTGACCTTTTCAATGCCTCGTTGGAGTCGGGAGTGGTGCCAAAGGACTGGAGAGAGGCTCATGTGGTGCCTTTACACAAAAGCGGAAGTAAGGATGTGGTTGAAAACTACAGGCCGGTTAGTTTAACTTCGGTGGTGAGTAAATTATTGGAAACGCTGCTGAAAGAGAAAATAGTGAGGTTTCTGGAGTCCGGCAGATTACAGGATCTGAGGCCGCATGGATTCACCAGAGGCAGGTCTTGTCAGACAAATCTGATTGATTTCTTTGACTGGGTGACCAGGGAGTTGGACCGAGGGAGAGCTCTAGATGTGGTGTATTTAGATTTCAGTAAAGCCTTTGACACTGTTCCTCACAGGCAACTTATAAACAAACTGAGCACCATAGGGATGGACCCTAAAGTTACTGCTTGGGTTAGAAATTGGTTGTTTGGGAGGCGACAAAGAGTACAAGTAAATGGAGCTCACTCTGAGGAGAAGGATGTTACCAGTGGTGTGCCCCAGGGATCTGTCCTTGGTCCAATTCTTTTTAACATCTTTGTTAGTGATATAGCGGAAGGGCTGTCGGGTAAGGTTTGCCTCTTTGCAGATGATACCAAAATCTGCAATAGAGTAGACACCCAGGAAGGTGTAAATAACATGAGGAGGGATCTAGCTAAGCTTGAAGAATGGTCTAGAATTTGGCAGCTGGGATTTAATGTTAAAAAATGTAAGGTCGTGCATTTGGGCTGCAGCAATCCAAGGGAGCAATACAGTATAGGAGGTGAAGTACTTTTGTCCACTAAAGAAGAGCGAGACCTAGGCGTGGTTGTGTCTGATGATCTTAAAGTAGCTAAACAGGTAGAAAAGGTGACGGCAAAAGCTAGAAGGATGCTTGGGTGCATACGGAGAGGATTGGCTAGCAGGAAAAAGGAGGTGATAATGCCTCTGTATAAGTCTTTGGTGCGACCTCATTTGGAGTATGGTGTGCAATTCTGGAGACCGCACCTTCAAAAGGATGTGAACAGGATGGAGTCGGTGCAGAGGGTGGCTACTAAAATGATTAGTGAGCTTCATTATAAAGCATATGAGGACAGACTTAAGGATCTTAATATGTACATCTTAGAGGAAAGGCAGGATAGAGGTGATCTGATTGAGATGTTTAAATACCTCCGTGGCATAAATGTTCAGGGAGAGAGCCTCTTTCAATTGAAAGCAAGTTCTGCTACGAGGGGACATGGGATGAGGGTGAAGGGAGATAGATTCAGGAGTGATATGTGGAAATATTTCTTTACAGAAAGAGTAGTGGATCCGTGGAATAGTCTCCCAGTAGAGGTGGTAGAGATGAGGACAGTAACTGAATTCAAAAAAGCATGGGACCAACACAGAGGATCTCTAAAGGTAAAAAAGTGGACTGTTGTAGTTGTTGTTATGGAAGGACAGACTATGTGGTCTTTTTCTGTCATCATGTTTCTATGTTTCTATGATTTGTCTGAGACGTTCCCGTGCCATATTATTGAGAATAACCCACCACATAGTTTTTTCCCATATTTAATGTTGTTAATAATGGAGTAATTATACAGTTTTAGATTAATTATATTGCTCTGAGAATAGACCTGCATGATCTTGTAGGGGAGGAGGCGGCAGAGGCCCCAGAGGCAGATGAGGGCAATGGGGAAATGGAGGGGGTGAAGGTTGGAGTGGGAGGGGAGGGTGAGTGTGTGGGGGTCATGTCAGGGGGGAGGATGAGGAGGGGAGCATGGAGTGCACTGAGGGTGAGTGGGAGGTGCCAGGGGGGAGGGGGTGGGGGAGGGGGGAGGTGGTTGTTGTTGTGCGAGGGGCGGGCGAGATGGAACACAGGACAGCACAGGACACTGTGGGTCCCTGACAGCCCCTGCATGTGTGTGGGAATGGTGCACCACCACTACTCACAAAACACAGCCTCCTATGCCTCACACCTTCTCCTGACACTATCTAAACCTCGCTAACACCACACACCTCTCTCTCTCTCCTACACAAACCCCTCAATGTGACCCAGGTGTGCAGGTGTTTTTATAGGTTTTTTTTACTTAACATGCATTGCGTATGCGTGCGCGGCTGCTGCGCACGTTGCGCATGTGCATGCATGCACGTGCGGCTGCTGTGCACGTTGCGCATGCACCGCGTACATGCTGAGGGTGCATGTGCAGGAGATGTCACACATGTGCGCATGGGGCGTAGCGCATGCGCATTACATCACACAGCACATGCGCATGTCTAATGCTCACACACAGTGCATTTGTAACATGGTGTCGCGTGCATGCACCTTCCATGTCCCTGCAGCGCATGCGCAACACGCGCAACTGCCGTGCTCGTGCGACGGCACATAAGCAACACGTGCAATGTAAGTATACCCTTTAAATATACCTGCACACCTGGTTCACATTGAGGGTTTTGTGTAGGAGAGTGAGAGAGGCCGTACCGTGTTAGTGAAGCTTATGGAGAGTCAAAGGAAGGTATATTGTGTGTAGTGGCTGTGTTTGTGAGTGTTGTTTGGATTGTGTGGCTGGCTCTGTGTGTGTGGTGTGTGTGTGTGGGTGTGTGTGTGTGTGTGTGTGTGTGTGTGGTGTGAATGGTGTGTGGCTTGGTTAGTGAGGTGACTGTCTGTGTTTGAGTGTTGTAGAGAGGTTAGACGGGTTGAGTCTATGGCGGCCTTCATAGTTGCTGCGGTTGCAGAGGGAAGTGAGTAGGGGCTGCGGTTGCCTGATGGGGGAGATGGTATCGATGTGGCAGAGGCACAGGGCATGGGTATAGACCCGCTGCAACTCAGACCTGCAGCTGTGGGGGCAGGCCAGGCAGGGGCTGTACCTGCATGGGGCAGGAGACGTGCAGAGATGCAGGCTCGCCAGCCTCGCCTCTACAGGCCCAGTGCCCAGCTCTAGGGCATGCGTGAGGACCAGGTCATCTCCCTCTACCGCCTGAGCACGGGAGCTATTAGGGAGCTCTACGAGGATCTAAGACCTGACTTCAAGCCCCTGACTGGTCGGTCACATGCCATACCGGGTTTGGTCAAGCTCTTTGGTACCCTACATTTCTTTGCCTCTGGCTGTTTCCAGTCATCTATGGCTGCAGTGGGTGGCATGAGCCACCCCACCTTCTCACGCTTTCTCCACCAGGTACTGCTTGCCATGGTCAGCCGGGTGGGGAATTACATAGCCATTCCCCACACTAGGCTACAGTGGGGGACCCTGAACCATGCCTTTGAGGCGTTAGCCGGGATACCACACGTGATGGGAGCTATTGATTGCACAAATGTTGCCCTGGTCCCGCCTAGAGACAGGGAGGTAGTGTTCCGCAAACACAAACACTATCATTCCCTGAATGTTCAGGTTGTATGTGATGCAAATATGCATATTCTGAATGTGGTCCTCAGGTTTTCAGGGTCCACCCATGACGCCTATATCCTGCATCACTCAGCACTTTTCACACAATTTGAGGCAGGACAGTATGAGGACAGTCTATTGCTGGGTGTGTATTTATCATTTCTGACGTGCACATGCTGTTCATGTGACTAACCGTATGTCCCTCGTTGTGTGGGTATGTCATCTGTCTGTGTGTGATGTCAGGTGGGGGGGTTTCTTCCAACTTCACCTTACAATGGAGCTTTGTGCTGATAGTTGATTGGATGCTAGCATTTGTGTCGTGGTTACAGATTATGTTGTTTCCAATCCGTACACCTACCCCTTGTCATGTGTGTCTGACCTTCACACCCTGATGCATAGTTGTGATGTCCCATCATGTGATGTCATATGTTTATGTCTGGTTGTGTTATGCATTTGTGTTGCACGTATATACCTGTGTCTGTTTGGGTGGACATGAGCTCCTGCTTTAACGTCACACATTTCTGTTTTGCAGGTGATGCAGGATATGGGTGTCACCCCTGGTTGCTGATCCCTGTGCATCAACCACGGACACGTGCAGAGAGGTGGTACAATGAGGTCCATGCCACCAGCCGCTCCATCATAGAGTGCACCTTTGGCGTATTAAAGAGTCGCTTCAGGTGTCTGGTTAGGACAGACGGGGCCTTACAATACAAACCACAGACTGCGGCAGAGATCATTATAGCCTGTTGCATCCTGCACAACTTTGCTCTCAGATTCCATATCCCTGTCGATATTAATGAGGATCTGGAGGATGACCCTACGTGCCCCCCTGCACGTGCCCGTGGTGACACACGTGAGGGCACAGCAGTCAGGCAGCAGCTGATTGTGGAGCTCTTCTCATGTAAGTACTGCATATGTTCCCACCTACATTTGTTTGAATATGTGTGTACTGCTAATAATAGTTTGCATTTGTATTACGATATCAGTAAGATGCAGCACTGCACTGACATGTAACTGAGACTGGCTAGACATACCAGCTTTAAATCTGCTCATGCCTGATACACATTAGATGTGGGCAGGGCACAACAGCAGGTAGAGGTGAATTATGTGTGTGTGTATGGCGTTTTAGGCTTGGGGAAGGTGTTGGGCTGACATGCCTGGTTTGTGGCTGCATGTGATAGGGGCTAATGTGCAGCCACACGTAGTTAGTTTTTATACTTTGGGTGCAGCAAGGTGGAAGGCATGTGGTATGGCATTAACAGTGGGAGAGCAGGCCATGGATGGGGCCAGTTGTCTAGATATGTGTGTTTTTCATTGAGTGTTTTGAGCTGATTGTGAGGTTGGTATGCTCTGATTTGCAGGGTCTGTGTGTTAGTCGTTTTTATATGGCGCTACATGTGTTAGGTAGCAATATATACATCATCAGTAGTATTTGGATTACTGGTATGTGATATCCTTAATGGAAATTACTGCAACACCGCAGTGTGCCTGAATGTAAAGGTCATCACGTAGCCCTCACTTGGATGTGGGTAAGGATAGGGAACCTGTGAGGTGTCCAGCCAGGTGGAGTATTATTGTCCTCATTTTATGGGATGTAGAATAGCCTTGCAGTGCAGTGCCAGTGTTGCATATTTACATGCTGACAGAGATTATTCAGGCCAGATCATCAAGGTATAGGTTTACAGTAGGCAAGCTGAGGGCTAAATATGGGGGTGAAATTGGGTTTTTACTGGCGTGTTTCAGGGGGAAGAGGGCAAATCTAGCTGATGACATCTAGACCATATAACACAGCACTCACATACAAGCTGGGTAGGTGTGTAGAGAGAGGAGAAGAGTGCAGTCCAAGACAACAACTACATTGCGGACCCTAGAGAGGGAGAGTTATGTCCACACACACATAGAGGATCTGATGGGGGGGGGGGGGCTTAGGTGGACATATAGGCTATCCATGCTTGGCCATTATCAATTTCACACACACAGTAGGGTGACATGCAGCCCATCATGGTCCGGTCACATACACACATTGGGGTGTGGTTTAGCAGACAAAACTCAGCCGTTGAGATATATATTTGCAAATCATCATCACACAGCTGTGATGTAAGTCAAGGTATGAGATATACACACCAAGGAAATGTATATGGACAGAGGATAAGGGAGGTTGCCCCTGCATAGTTCCGTGTGTGTTACAGGAATTGACAGCGGGGTAGCAGATGACATTGAGACACCAGAACACACAGTGAGGGGCATTGAGAGAGATATGGGGGGCACAGGATATTACTGCAGCCTTGGAGTGATGCAGGGACATGGTAGTGAGCAAACACTTCTGTTCACCATTTTCTATGGCAACACAGAGGTGTGGGAGGGGACATACAGAGTATGGACCCTTGTAGTTGGCAAAACACACTTCAGAGATAACTCTCACATGACAGAGAGCTGTACAGTGTGATGGTGAACAGTCAGTCTGTAAAGGATCTTGGGGGGTCTGCGAGCTGAGGACAGGAAGGGTGCAGTGTGTGTTGCACAGCTAGAACATGACATATGTATGTTTCCCTTGTGTTTCCCAATGCACAGGACATACCTGTTGCAGCTCCTGGTGCTGTGGTGCATTGGCAGGTGACTGTAGGTCATCCAACATGCAGTGCTCTGGGGGTAGGTGGTCCTACAGCTACATGTCTGCGGACGACAAGTCAGGGGAAACATAACTTCCCTCAGTGATGTGTCATATTGTACATATGTTGTTGTTCACCTCTTTTCCCTGCACCACCATAACCTCTGTCTTGCTGTTGGCACACATATCCCCATGTGTTTGTGTCCAGTTTGTCTTCTGCAACACTGTCTCTGTGACACGTCCAATAGAGCTGCATGTGTGTGGGGGGTCCTAGGTGTTTTGGTGGTGGGCTACACGTACACCCTTCCCCGACATTGTACCATCAGCCAACACCAGGATATCATTGTAATTTCACAGGGCCTTTAGGTCTACCAGTCTCCAATTGTCAACATACCAGCTGAATGCTACTGCTGACATGCTCACCTTAGCATACTGTGTGGGTGTGTTTCTTTGGGTTGGCTGTATGATTATACAGTGTGCAGGCCATTTTACATTAACATGTGGTCGTGAGGGGTCTGTACACCTGGGGGGCGGTGGTGACTGTCCTATCTCTACCTTACTGGTGTTTACAGTTTCAAACATTGTGGACATATGTTGGGGTGTGGCTGAGCAGAACTGTGTCTTGTGTTGTGACATACGACTGTTGAACAGCATTTTTTTATCACAGATATCGCCATAATGTGGACATGCATCAACAGAGGCTTGACATGGTGACATGGTGATTCTACACATTTTGATGGCATCGTCTCCCTTCACTGTGACATGTTGTGGGCCTTTGAGTGACTCAGGGGATCCAAGACATACACTTGCGCATGCACACGGTAGGTTGCACCTTTTTTTTGGGGGGGGGAATGACATCAGGCTTTTACATGTTAATGATTTACGCTTGTTTCAGAGATATTTCATGTTGCCTCTCTGTTCACAAACGATGATGGGGTGGAGCTGTGATACACTGTGTAACATGGGCATGGACATGGACATGAACATATCATGTGACAGTCGCGTCTGCAGTTCCAATTCCAAATTTGACCAACATGCAGTGTGTTCTGTGTTTGTGATCATGTTATATTTGCCTGTGTGTCGTTTTATTATGTGCATATTCATGTTTGACTCTGCAATTTGTGCTGATGTTGCAAAGCAGCATACCAATACATTATTTTCCTCCTCTTCTGACACAGCAGCAGAGAACAAACCGGACATATCTACTGGAGTGGATCCGGCCATGCCATCATCCACCTTTTGGGGGACACACCAGCATGGAACTATCCCTGGGAAAATGGTGCCATATAGGATCTTTGACCTCTGCGAGTGGGACACATGCCTAGAAACATAGAAACATAGAAACATGATGACAGAAAAAGACCACAAGGCCCATCTAGTCTGTCCTTCCATAACAACTACAACAGTCCACTTTTTACCTTTAGAGATCCTCTGTGTTGGTCCCATGCTTTTTTGAATTCAGTTACTGTCCTCATCTCTACCACCTCCACTGGGAGACTATTCCACGGATCCACTACTCTTTCCGTAAAGAAATATTTCCTCATATCACTCCTGAATCTATCTCCCTTTCACCCTCATCCCATGTCCCTTGTAGCAGAACTTGCTTTCAATTGAAAGAGGCTCTCTCCCTGAACATTTATGCCACGGAGGTATTTAAACATCTCAATCATATCACCTCTATCCCGCCTTTCCTCTAAGGTGGTGTACATATTAAGATCCTTAAGTCTGTCCTCATATGCTTTATAATGAAGCCCATTAATCATTTTAGTAGCAACTCTCTGCACCGACTCCATCCTGTTCACATCCTTTTGAAGGTGCGGTCTCCAGAATTGCACACCATACTCCAAATGATGGTCGCACACCAAGACTTATACAGAGGCATGATCACCTCCTTTTTTCTGCTAGCCATTCCTCTCCGTATGCACCCAAGCATCCTTCTAGCTTTTGCCGTCGCCTTTTCTACCTGTTTAGCTACTTTAAGATCATCAGACACAACCACGCCTAGGTCCCGCTCTTCTTTAGTGGACAAAAGTACTTCACCTCCTATACTGTATTGCTCCCTTGGATTGCTGCAGGCCCAAATGCATGACCTTACATTTTTTAACATTAAATCCCAGCTGCCAAATTCTAGACCATTCTTCAAGCTTAGCTAGATCCCTCCTCATGTTATCTACACCTTCCTGGGTGTCTACTCTATTGCAGATTTTGGTATCATCCGCAAAGAGGCAAACCTTACCCGACAGCCCTTCCGCTATATCACTAACAAAGATGTTAAAAAGAATCGGACCAAGGGACAGATCCCTGGGGCACACCACTGGTAACATCCTTCTCATCAGAGTGAGCTCCATTTACTTGTACTCTTTGTCGCCTCCCACCCAACCAATTTTCTAACCCAAGCTGTAACCTTTAGGGTCCATCCCTAGGGTGCTCAGTTTGTTTATAAGTCACCTGTGAGGAACAGTATGGATGGACAGTATCATTGTTTGGAGTGGTACTTTGGCCATGACAGACCTGTCCAAACATACTGTTGCTGCCCGTGTTCTGGCTGGGTGTCGGGTTCATCACAGGAGACACACATGACCTTTCCAGTACTGTGGCATATTGGGATGTGGCACTTGACTATGCATGCCGAGGTTTCAAGGACACTCTTCACCTGACTTGTTGGATGCAGACACACTTTGCACTTTGGACACTGTACTGGTCCACACGTGTGCAGCAGGGACTGACGTTGTCGGTGTATGTTGTACATTCCTCAAATGTTGTGTTGTTGTGGTTTTGGCCATGTGTGTGACATGGAACACAGGATAAGCTCATCTGTTGTTGGCTTCAACACAAGCATACAGCCATGCATGTGGCATAGGGGGTGCGTGGAGAGTCCTGTTGTCTATGTCCACCTACTCTCCATTTGGACATGATACAGTTTTTGCCATGACAACGCTTTACTGCACACCAACAGCTTAGATTGATGTTTTCACTCACCAAGGGTGTTTCGTGCATGTGTGGCATCACTGTATCATGTTGAGACATACACGGTGCATGTGCATATGACTAACTATGTTGGGGAAACACAGCATTTAGCAATATGGCTTCTGTGTGGTTTACTGTAAGATGTTTGCCCTTACTTTCCATCTCTATATACTGGTTCTTGTGTTTGTTTACTGTACAGGACGTGATGCTTAACATGGATTTACAAACCTTGCATTTGCATGGCTGCACACTCCTATTATCCCCTGAGGTAACGGCACTCACATTGCCCCAATTATATTTGGAGCTGTTGCAGTGTGAGTGCCCATTGTTCTTCCTTCAATTATGTATCCATGTGCCGTGAAATATGGGTCCAGACACTCTATCCACACCAACCAGCGCAGGGTACCTTCTGCATAGTGTTATCTCTGCAATGTTTTGAAGGTTGTTTTTTTTGTATTGGTTCTGTTTTCATGTGCCTCTGCTACCTGTTGGCATATCCTAATTGTGCATTTAACAGTAGTTATGGATTACATTGTTGCAGCTTTGATTCCTACATGAGGCATTATGTGGCAGCTTGTAACATCATTTCCACATGTGTTTTTAAACTTTCAGCATTTTAACAACATATTCTGTTTTCATTTGTGTGTCTCCTGTGTCGCCAGATAGATAGTTTTCAGGTTACAGATCATGAGTGCTGTGTGTTGGGCCCTAATCATGCACGCCTACTGGTCTACATGCACTCATATGTAAGTAACACATTTGAGGCATGCAGAAGCATGTGGTGTGTTGGGGGCCAAATGCATACTGCCCACCATGCACCTGATGCACATTATCTCTCCTGCCCTCATTTGTAGATGTGCCAGTGACCTTTACGTAGGATGTGGGTTGCTGCCCTGCTAAATGTTTGTTTGGTCTTTCACCTGGGATCCACTCACCTTGGTATTATGATGGCGGTATCTACACTATCTGTGATGAATAACCAAAATAAAGATATGTGTGTTTACATACATATGTCTCGGATGCTGCTTGATCACACTGACACTTGTATGTAATGATGTACTGGTCATATCCATGGCCCACCTGTGCTCACATCCTTGTACGGTGCCACCTGTCTATCTGCCAGGCGTTTGCCACATCAATGGGTGTTGGCAGATTCCCATACACACATTCCCTTTGAGGTTCTATTTTGGCATTGTTTTCATAGTGGTTGTTTGGGTTAGTAGTTACAGACGTGTTATAACACTGTGGGTTTGATCCACACATGTTTTTTTTTTAAATGTTTCTGTTGGGCTAACATAACCATTAGGAACTGCAGCTTCATCACCTATGCACACACACTTCCATCTCTTCACTGTACAACCAAAGTGTGCCCTCTGTTCGGCCTATCCATGACATATTGGCTGTTACATATGTCTCTTACTTCATGGAATTGACATGGCAGTCCGCTTGGGGGATTGGCATTGCTGCAGTTCAGCTGTCTGTGGCACACCTTTTTGCAGGTTCAATTCTGTCTTGTGTTCCATATTTTCCCCTGCTCCACATAGCATCCCCTGCCACCCTTTGGGTTTAGGTTCTTTCCTCTTTTGCATGCTGTCTCCACTGCATAACATTTGATTGTGTGTGTGCATATAGGTCTAATTTGGGTGTGGACCCAATGTATAGACTGTGCTCTGATCTGTACACACCAGATCTGCATGTGCATTTGATCACGGCTACTGTTGGAGGTTTGCCTATCCTGGCAGACAGCAGGCTTCTTGTGTGAGGCCCTGCAGTATTCTTGTATGCAGCCTTGGCTAATGAGCTCATGTTGGTGGTGTGTCCTACCGGTTTGTGCATTGACACTTGTGCTGAGGGTCATAGGTTTGATTCCTCTAGGTCTGTTTCATTTGTTTGCCTGTGCTGCACAGCTACTTTTGATTCCTGTGACAGCCATATCTGTGCAGAATCTGTGTTGTTAGCACATTGTACCCTTATCACAGTTGTAAACCATCCTCTCTGTCCATCTATGTGTGTCTGCCAGCTGAATGCCGTCCTACCATGCTGTGCATGCTGCTACCCCACATCCTGCACTGGTACACATTTCTGCATTGCAGTTCTCCCTGATTGCCTCTCCTATGTTGTGCTCTACATGGCACTGCTCTCCTCTGTCCTCCTGTCATTGCACTATTCCTGCCACCTCTACCTCCTCTGGTGGATACGTATTCCCATCCTCTGCCACAAACTGTCATTGTGGCACTGTACATTACCATCACCCTGTACATCGGTACAGCCGAACCCGATATGTTTGTCTGCTTACCTGCTGCCACATGGCCTACATGCAGATTTGGCTGGTCCATGAGCTCCGTCATCTATTTCCTTCCATCACTTGTTCATTGCCTTTCCTTGGTGCTCTGTGCAGTGTTATGGTTACATCTGTGTTTGAGCCATACATTTCATGCTAGAGACCTTGGGCACCTTTGTGCCTATGAGCACCAGCTCCTGTATCCCACTCACATCCCTTGGGCATCTTTCACGGCACCTTAGGTTTGGCCAGCTTATGGGCACCTTATGCTGCCAGCCCTTTCCTGTCGCCTGCTGGGGCACAGTGTGACCTGCCTGGTTGGTTTATGATGTGCCTTATGGTGCACCCCCAAAGGTGCATTAGGTTTGTAGCACTGGCGGTGAGGCTTTTTTGGTTGGCAGTGCAGATTGTGGGATGTGTCGTGGCTCTTCCAAGCAGCAAAAGGGTTTTCCTCAGACAGCCTTTGTACTGAACCCACTGGGGCTCAAACTCCTGACCTCTGTATCAGCAGGCAATCTATTACCCAGTGTGCTACACCTCTGCTGCTCTGTTTTGCATGTCAGCGTGCCTACTTCAGATTATCGTACGTTAACATGAGCAGCGCCCTCTCACACGATAATGTGTGCAGCGCACGTTAGCGCGCGATAATCCCGTTTTGCTACGTTAAGACCGAAATGCCCACTCCTTTTATGGCAGCCTGCACAACTATCGCCAGGTGCACATTAAGACTGCTTAGTAAACATACCCCATGGTGTACCTCAAGGCTCCTCACTCTCCGCCCTCTTATTCAATATTACATGCAACCCATCTGCAAAATAATATGCTCATTTAACATATCATGCCTGATTTACACAGTTGATGTATTACTCTTCACTCCATTCATGATCGACCATCCGGATTTCTCCCAACTAGTAAAATGCTTTGAAGCCGTTAAACTGATTGGCTCCACTCACAAAGCCTCAAAATAAACTTCCAAGATCATGCAGGTCTATACTCAGAAAAATATAATTAATCAGAAAATGTATAATTACTCTATTATTAACAACATTAAATATGAGAAAAAACTATGTAGTGGTTTATTCTCAAATAATATGGCGTGGGAACGCCTCAGTCAACTCGGCACGAAACAAAGATATAATGTATCATCAGTGCCCCGATAGCATCAATGACAGTCCACCGGCTCCTGCAGTCTCTATTGTTTTGTTTTTCATATAGAATTTCTTGTTATCACCAGCACACCCACAACCTTTGGCAAAGTATTGTATGTCAATTTTACTTAAATTAACTTAGGGTTTTCCCCAAGCCGTTGTATTGGAGCCATCCATTGCGTTTCACGCAATAAATTTGAGTTTCTTCAGGGGGATTTATCACGGTAAATAAGTAAAAAAATCATTAAGTCAACCATCACCACTTCCTCCCTCAATTTTGTGGACATTTAAACATTTGTATCAATTCTTAAACAAACACATGTCTAAAAAACCCCATACCTCAAGTTCTTTAATTGATGCCTGCCCACATTCTTAAGTGGGGGGCCGGAGGAATTGTCTCCAGCAAGTTGCAGTTTTCCACAAAAAAACTGCCGCACATGCGGACCTGCCTCTAAGGGCTGTTTTTATTTTAAATGGCCCGATGACGTCCAGTATTCAATCATCAACTTCCACTCCATTACGTTAGGGAACAAAACCGCCATGCTCTGTGGATTCTTCCTCAGCATAACGTCATAAATAAACTCTTCATTAAGCATAGATATGGCGATACATAACATGTGAAATGGATCTTCCATGTCTAGGTTTGAAATTTATATATCAAGTCTTTATTTTTTATATTCTATACAGCTGTTATTTATTTTTATAATACAAAAAAAAAAACCCCCCCCAGTATCTAGGTAGGACGTGTGTTGACGCCCTCCTGGTGAAACAGATCACAAGGTAAAAAATCCACCATTGT